>CM053573.1:29916264-30489966 GCA_028646485.1 Cryptoprocta ferox
ATTCGTAGCAAAGTGGATGGACCTCGAGGGTGTCCTGCTAAGTGAAATAAGTCAGGAGGAGAAGGACAGATACCATATGTTTGCACTCATAGGTCTAACAGGAGAAACCTAACAGAGGACCATGGGGAGGGGAAGGAGGAAAAAGAGTTAGGTAGAGGGAGGGAGACAAAACCCGAGAGACTCTTGAATACTGAAAACAAACTGAGGGGGGAAGGGGAAGGGGGAAAGGTAATAGGGGGTGGGGGGGGTGGTCTTGGTGGAGGTCACTTGTGGGGAAGAGCACTGGGTGTTATATGGAAACCAACCTGACAATAAACTATAAAGTTAAAAAAAAAAAAAGAGTGGCCTGGGTAAGATGGTCCCCCAGGACCTTCATGATCTCCCCACCTTCACTGAATTTTCCACATTACTGAAAGTCTTTTTCCTCAGTTACCTTTTCTTATTTCCTTCCTCCTTAAGACCTTCCATTGGCTTTCTAATGGCCATGCTCAGCATGAGCCAGGCTAATAACCCTCAACTATCTTGATATTTTGGTGCCAGTGAAAAACAAATGAAGGCATCAGCATTGTCCAAGATAGCAAGTATATCAAACACCATCAGAGTGTGCAACAGCTTCAGTTATGATCACTATGTTTAGAACAGTCAAGTTTAGTGGAGAAACAACTGAATTCAATGGACTGACCTTAATCCTCCAGCTTCCTTTTACTGCCTATGTAGAGTGGGTGTGCTAACACACTGCATCTCTTATTACCCCTACTACTTATTTTTTCCTTTCCTTTCCTCCTTTTCTTTCCTTCCTTCCTTCCTTCCTTCCTTCCTTCCTTCCTTCCTTCCTTCCTTCCTTCCTCCCTTCCCTTTCCCTTTCCCTTCCTGCCTGTCTGGCTTCCTTCCTTCCTTCCCTTCTCTTCCTTCCTTCCCTTCACTTCTCCCTCCTTATTTCCTCCCCCGCCTTTTTCCTTCCTTCCTTCCTTCCTTCCTTCCTTCCTTCCTTGCTTCCTTCCTTCCTTCCTTCCTTCCTTCCTTCCTTCCTTCCCTCCCTCCTTCCATACCTGGTAGTAGATGCAAAACCTCTGCTACTTTTATGTCCTTAATCAAAGCTCTAATTTTCCTGTCTCTTCCTGGGATTCTGCATAGTTTCTACTGTACCACTCAGAAAAGGAGTGAAAGATGGGTTGGGAATTGATTACCACTTCTTACACATAGCTCTTCAAAATTGGGAGAATCGTTATACATTCAGCAGTGGAAGCCACACAGGTACACTGAATAGGTCAAATGGCTCCACTCACAGGTCTCTTTAGTCTCTCTTCCCTATCAGGTGAAAGAGGATACCTCCCACAGGGCATGGTAGGATGGTGACTTTGGCACCTGTATCCAAAAGAATCATAAAAGTTCGAGTTCCTCCTCTGACGGAAGTTCTCCAACATATTTGGATGGGTGATTATGGGCTTTGTTTCCCTTTTGGAACAGAGATACTTGGGCCTCATTCCAACTTTATTCTTCCTTAAAGCAGCTAAAATTGGATTAGAGAGCAATGGAGGGTGAAGATGGCCTTGCTCACAAGCAAATGCTATCGTCTGAATGTTTGTGTCATCCCAAAGTTTCTATGTTGAAATCCTAATGCCCAATGCGAAGGCATTAGGGGGTATGAGAAATTATTGTTTTAAATCTTGAAGGTGGAACCTCAATGAATGGTGCTCTTTTAAGAGACCCCACAGAGTTCCATCATCCCTCCCACTATGTGAAGACACATCAAGAAGTCTGCAACCAGAAGAAGCCCTTGTCTAGCCACACTGCCACATGACCTCATCCCTCCAGCCTCCAAAACTGTTCAAAATAAATTCTTGTTGTTATACGTCTTTGTTATTTTATTATCTCAGCCCAGATGGACTAAGATACCAAGGAACACTTACTTATAGTTTTAAGCTGAGCTGGGAGAGCTTGTGGCTCAATCTAAAAAAGTTTCCATACTGCCTGTCCACCCAAGCCCAAGGTCATTGTTATTGCCACCCTCTGTGTGAGCCCTAGGGACTCTTACTCAACAGCTACAGCCACAAAACTTTCTGTTGGAGCTGCAGTGTTTGCCCCTTTTGGCCAACTCTTGATTGACTCACAGTTTTTCTTAGGGAGCCCATCTTAATTGAGGGTATTTGCTGCCATATCATCACCACAACATCTCTTCAATCTCACCTGATTTTCATGATTTTCATGTAGAATCTAGTGGGATTTTCCAGGGTGGAATGCCTAGTTATATTTTGGCCACTTCTCATCCTCTAGTGAATGACTCTCAGTAGCATTATAGACCCAACTCTCCCGGTAGCCTCAGAATATTAGGCAGAATGTCATTTATGGATGAAACACTATCCATCTCAAGAAAACCTTTCTCAGAAGGCCAAAGCTCCCTTAGAGCATGCAGGACCCACTGCTGAATACCCTGGAACATTATATCAGACAGAGAGGTCAGGGAAAGCTTTACCAAGGAGATGATACTTTGGAAGGATCTGATTAAAGTGTAAAAATGAGCCATGTAGATATTTGAGGGAATTGTGGTTCAGTACAAAGACAGCAAGTTCAAGAACTCTGAGGCAAGAGCCTGATGGATATATTAGAGGACCAATAAACAAACTAGTGTAACTGGAGTGGTGTGAGGGGAGTAGGAAATTGTTATTTCCAATATAATGTTTAAAGGAAGAACTATCAGGGCACCTGGGTGACTCAGTCGGTTAAGCGACAGACTTTGGCTCAGGTCATGATCAGACGGTTCGTGGATTCTAGCCCTACTTCAGGCTCTTTGCTGACAGCTCAGAGCTTGAAGACAGCCTCGGATTCTGTGTCTCCCCCTCTCTCTGCTCCTACCCTGATCGCACCCTGTTTCTCTCTTTCTCTCTCTCTCTCTCAAAATTAAATAAACATTAAAAAATTTAAAGGAAGAACTATTAAAATATAACAACCCTATAATTTATTATTACACTTCAATATTCATCCATCAGAAAGTCTTAATACTATATGTTTCCCTGTATTTCCTTACACATATCCTCTCACATTTATTTACATTTTGCCCTCTCTGCTTCTTGGTGGTGGTGGTCTTAACTCATCTGTCTTCTAAATTACATTGGTAGAGTAATATGCTTTATTAAATTGAATATTTATGGAGCTTTGGGCCCCACATTTACTCACAGAGGGCTAAATACATTTTGCTTTACTATTGAAGCCAGAAGGAAAGTGCCCATTTCCTTTTAAGAATGTGGAGGAAGATGTCAGGTAAAGCAGGGGTTAACCATGTATGTGAAGTCGAGGATGATTATATTGGCCTCTGAGTAAACAAAGAAAAGGAGACAGCTCTGCTCTCTTATTGTAATTGCAAATTTATTTTTTATAGTTTCTACAGTTTCTATTTTCCTTTAAACTGCCTTAATCTGTCTTCCTGCTGTGACCTATTTCCAGTAATGCATATTCAGTATAAAAATAGTAGATCAAATCATATCAGAATTCAAGCTACTCCTGTCGTGCAGAAACGTGTACTTCTATATAACACCGAAATCAATTCCCCTCATACTAATTATTTAATTTCCATAATACACTGACAGTCTTCTGCCATTAAGTGTTCACATTTAAAACTTGTTTTGTAATGTTTTAATAGTTCCTTCTTTAAGCAACACAGTGAGGAAATATACTTACTATTTTATAGATCAAGCAATTGCGCTGTCAGAAAGTTGAAATATTGATCGAAGACCTTACAATGAGGTTATGCTTATGCTTATAACCAGAGTGCCATTTGATTTAACTTATCTCTCACTTCAAATGGGTTGATTGAATGAAAAATTAATCAGTCAAACTGACATGTGATCAAACTGACCAGCCGTTAGGATTGATCATTCCGGGCTGGTGTTTCTCAGACTGTGGCCCACAAACTGACTGCCCTAGAATCTTCACAATGTTGATTAAAACTAGACTCTGCTTCTAATCCAAACCTACTAAATGAGAATTTCTCGGGCTAGAGCACTTTAAACAAATATTCCAGATGATTCTTGTGTATGGTAAAGTTTGAAAAGTATAGCTGGTGGTAGGAAATGTTAGCAAAGTGCAATTGAGGTGTTTCCTGAACTTCATATTTCAGGGAAGTAACATTATAATAAGACCTGAAGTCTAGCATCCAGACGGGTGGGGCTCCTTGATGCTAACTAAGCCACAGAAGAGTGAAGCTTGCAAAAGATTTCATAGTTCGAGATGTTCTTTCAGACATTAAATGCAGCCCTGCAGTCTACCTGAAGAAGTCTAAAAATTTTCTCTATTTTGATTTTACATATGTAAAAAGTCATCCCCAAGTAGCCAAACTGTGGTGTACATATAATGATAAGGAAAAATAGAAACATGTGAACTATTCTTTTTGTGTGTGATTCAACCATTGAATAACACCACAAAATGTAAAATCAAAAATTGTTTCACTTGTTCCTTAAAGAACATCCAGTCTAATTTCCCAAGTAATTCAAGAACACCTTTGACAACAGGCGACTCTTAGTAGGAGCTAATAACAACAGCAAAAGTAACACTAATGTGTAACCTGGTCTTACATGAAGAATGCTTATCATACTTTACAACTTAGCCCACTCCACTGTTTTATAGTTCAGATTATTAGGGAATGTTTTGTTACATTAACCTAAATCTGATTGCTTATGATTTTCATGGTACTTTGGTGGGAAATTTAAAAAAATGTTAATTTCCCCATCACTTCTCAGCTGAAGTATTTTCAACATGGGCTCATTCCCACCTCACTTTCCACCCAATTTCTGAGATGATATTGACCAAGATATAGGAATGATATTAACAGCCACAGTCCCCACTAGTGGCCTAACATTAGTCTTGGAGTTATAGCTGTGAGTCTGTAATGAGTCCAAAATATCTAAGGTCACTCATTCAAATCCTTTAAGCCCACCATCCTTTCTACCTTCACTAAAAGCTTTTTGTGTCCTCACACAACAGATATCTGTCACATTGACAACTTATCTTCTCTTTTATTCTTATTCCAGAGCTTACTTCTTTTCTTACCCACACTGGACCCATACAGTGCACCAGTTGTTCCTCTCACCAGGATATTCATGATTCCCTACCTTGAATCAATGCAACAATCTGCCTTTTAACTCAGATAAGCAATCAATGCCGATTAGAAATCTGATGCAAAAATTGCTCTGATTTCCATTCACCATAAAAATCCCATTGTTTACTCATTTATTCACTCATTCAGTAAATCTTTACTGACTACCTACTTAGTACCTAATGTGCCTGCTGCAGACTTCCATAGGGTCTCAGATTCTCCAGTGATTCACTTTCCTCTGCAGCAGATGAGCTAGATCTTTGAAAAGAATGTTGATGATAGCATGAGTTGTAATTCTATCTACCCCTTGACATAAATTTAAAGTTATTTCTGTTTTTAAAATGGCAATTTGTTTCAACACCATTGATGCTTTAAGAAGCAATTTAAGCGCAACTCAAATTTGATATTGGTTTAGGCATGCTTTCATCCATGGGAAACACCAGGTAAACACAGAAAGCTATGCTAAGTTGCACTGAGCTCACAGAAATAAACAAAATGCACCCCAAAACATCTACCAGTTCAGTTCCTTCATGTGTCTTATGATCCACACCCATCCACACCTAGCATTGCTACTTTCCAGGCCACTTTAGCCAACTCTTCTTTCTCCGGTTCACTCTGACTCACAAGCTAGAATCCTTCCAACATCCACTTCCCCACGTTTTTTTTTTTCAAGGTAAAGTGTCATCTTTATTGTAGTGTTTATGTATTAATTACCCATTTAAGGAATGTGTAAAACTGTGCTAGCATTTAATAAAATTTGCATCCATTTTTTAGTTTGTTTATTTTCATAGAGGGGGGTAGGGGCAGAGAAGGAGAGAGAGAGAGAGAGAGAGAGAGAGAGAGAGAGAGAGAGAGAGAATCTCAAGCAGGCTCCACACTATCAGCACAGAGCCCAATGCAGGGCTCGAACTCAGGAACCATGAGATCATGACCTGAGTCAAAATCAAGAGTTAGACACTTAACTGACTGAGCTACCCAGGCACCCTTGGCATTTTTTTAAAAAAAGGTATTGATATTTTGTGTGTATCACTGATGAGGGTTTTGAATGTGGTCCTCCTAGTCCCACTGTTTCCATAACTCCTGTAATTTTTTAAATTTTATTTATTTTTGAAAGAGAGAGAGAGAGAGGATGAGAGAGAGAGTAGGAGAGGGGCAGAGAGAGAGGGAGAGAGAGAGGGAGAGAATCCCAAGAAGGTTCTATGCTGTCGGCACAGAGCCCAACACAGGGCTCAAATTCACGAACCATGAGATAATGAACTGAGCCAAAATCAAGAGTCAGGTTCTTAACCAACTGAGCTACCCAGACGTCCCCATAACTTCTGCTATTTTTATTGCATGATTTTGCATTGCCTAGGGGGATGGCTAATTTTATGTGTCTACTTGGTTAGGCCACAGTATCGAGATATTTGGCCAAACGCCAGTCTCAACCTTGTTGTAAAGGTATATTTTATGTGAGATTAACATTTAAATCCATAGACTTAATAAAGATCACCCTTCATAATGTGGGTGGGCATCAACCAGTCAGTTACAGGTCTTAAAAGAAAAGACTGTGACTCCCTGAGGAAGAGGGAATTCAGCCTCCAGACTGTCTTTGGACAGGAACTGTGATGTCAGCTCTTCCCTGTGTCTCCAGACTGCTGCCCTGTCTTACAGATTTTGGACTTGCCAACCTCCATAGTTATGTAAGCCAATTACTTAAAATCTCTCTCTCTCTCTCTCTCTCTCTCTCTCTCTCTCTGTCTCTCACCTTTTTCCATAGATGAAGGGGACAGAGAGACAGATCCTATTGGTTCTGTTTCTCCGGAGAATCCTGACTAAAATAGCTAGTGAGTTTTAGGAACATATATGTCATATTATAGTGACCTGAGTGTACCTCTGAACTCATTCTTACTGTTTTCCAGTCATGTCAAAGAGCAGGGCACTTCTCCTGAGTCAGACAAATTTGCCCACCTCTCTTCTATATTCCATTTTCTTTTATTTCCTCTGGAATCTGGCTATTTTACTTTTTCTTTGTTCTTATCCTGTCACCTCTTCCCTTGCTATGTCCTTTCCTTCATTATGTAAACTCAGATCACAAGGGCCAGAAGTTGGAGACAAATGGACAACTGTTAGGATAATTTTATTCTAGGTGATAGGAGAAGATAATAATGTTTCCAAATAAGACCTTAACAATAAAGATTGAGAAAAATCTTAAAAGCATGTTGAAGGTAGAATCAACAGAATCTGGCAACCAGTATGTGGCCAATTTGGGTTAAGGGCCAAAATCAGTCTGTTTTTTCCTCCCAATC
This sequence comes from Cryptoprocta ferox, assembly GCA_028646485.1. NCBI lineage: Eukaryota > Metazoa > Chordata > Mammalia > Carnivora > Eupleridae > Cryptoprocta > Cryptoprocta ferox. The sequence goes on from CM053573.1 coordinate 29,923,642, forward strand.
ATCTTGATAAGTAGTAGTGACAATTTTACAAATTAAAAAAAAGGAAAGGAGTCATTTTGGACATAATATTTTGTATAGTCTTCAAATGTCTTCATGCATTTACTTCCAATTAACTTCATTTCTTATCAATTCTCCAAACTACTCTTGACATTTTTTCTAATGAGTCCTTCTTTGTGGGGTGTCTCTCTGCCCCAAATGTTTGTCTGACTTGTTTACAGAATGATTCTTAGCTCATCTTTTGGTTGCAAACAACTCCTAATTCTCTGATATAATTTTTATTATATCAGGTGTGCTTTAATTATTAATGTTTTTTTCTGTAATATTCTTGATAAGGAAAATCATGTACAGCTACCAACAGTGCTTGGCACATATTAGTTACTCAGTGAATGTTTACTAACCTAAGTGAATTTTTGAGTCAGCTAATATGATTGTATTCTGCCTTCACCTCCCCACTAAGTCTAAATTCTGGAATGAAACTCCAGCTTGGATAGCAGGGACCTGTTGATTGCAGTTTAAAAAAATCCTGTAGCTCTAGTGCCTAATGATCTGTCCTCTGAACACTGAGAAAATTATAAACCTAATGGTCATAGAGTCAATATCTTCCAAACAATATGATGAAATAGTCTGATTTCCTGATACATTCATCACTTCCACTCGCCAGCAACTTCTCCAGTGTTGACAAGGACGCCATCTGGGCACCAAGTTCAGCACAGCAGATCATGATAATGCCAATGACCTCTTCATGGATCCTTAACATAGTCCCCTGGATTTGTGGAATTGGCAAATTAGAAAATTATGATAACACTTAGTTGCTGAATCGGTGGCATATATGGCATGATATCTATGTGACACAATCAAGAGCCACAGTGAACCGAATCAATTAGATATAATTTACCCTGACTCTTAAAACTTCTTAAATTGATTCTTACCTTCCTCAGCCATAATATATTCCTATAATATAAATAATAAATACTCCTTAGCTACCAAATTTATTAAAAAAATCTTTCATTTCTAGAAGAATGTTTTCTTAAAGAAGAGGTAGGTATAATACTGAACAACAATAACAGAGAGAGAGGCAAACCATAAGATACTCTTAAATACAGAAAACAAACTGAGGACTACTGGAAAGGGAGTGCGTGAGGGGATGGGTTAAATGGGTGATGGGCAATAAGGAGGGTACTTGGAATGAGCACTGGGTGTTGTATGTAAGGGATGAATGACTGGGTTCTACTCCTGAAGGCAAGACTACACTGTATGTTAACTAACTTGAATTTAAGTAATAAAATAAAATAAAATAAAATGAAAAAAAGTAAGAAGGAACATTAACAAAAGCTTGACTTGAACCCTGGATTTACTCTTTACTAGCTGAGTGACCCAGCAAGTTACCTAAATGGTCTGAGGTTATATCACTTTATTGATAAAATGGGAAAAGAATACTTAATTTTAGGGTGGGATGGAGCAAATGTAAACATGGATTTTAAGTGCCTACTATAGAGACTGTATTTCTTACATGCACAATAAAATAGTAGTGTCTTTACAATTTGCTCAAAATATAAGCACGTACTATATTTGAACTGTGTAATCTGATTTATTTTTCCAATGAAAGCATTTGTAGTCTCATAAAAATTAGCATATACATATTAGAAAACTTTTACACAATTTAGAAGTGAGTATGAATAATAAGAGAAAGTCCCTCATATGAATCTGCAATTAACTATTTGCTCTAAATGCTGTCAGATGCACACACATACACACACACAAATATATATATATATATATATATATATATATATATATATATATATAAAGTAGGTTTCATGTCCAGCAGTTTTGAACTCATGGCCCTGAGAGAAAGACATGAGCTTGATCATGAGATCAAGAGTCAGATGCCTAACCAACTTAGCCACCCAGGTGGCCCCTGTCAGATATTTTTATGAATATATTTTTTCTACCAGAAAGGAGGCTTCATTATACACACACACACACACACACACACGTATATATAATATGTATATTGTTCTATAACTGCTTTTCACTTAATTTGTAATTTAAAAAAATGCCTAGTCATTTAGCCATCTTTAATAGCTATTGAATACTTGTTTGTGTTTACAGCCTAATTGAGGGAGTTTTTCTATAACCAGTGCAAGAATCCTAGGAAGAGAGAGAAGACAGCCTTTGTTAAGAAAATGCTATGATAACCACACCGTAAGGTGGAGGGTGGCATCCTAGGTGTCGTGCTAGCAACTGGAAGTCCAAAGGAAGTGGGTGTCTTGTCTCCCTTAACAAAGAAGAGGATATGGATGTTCTTAAGGGAAAGAGAGTAGAAGAGACCAGAAGCAGAGGAAGGAGCTAGCAGAGCTAACCTAAGTTAAGGTGTGTGTGTGTGTGTGTGTGTGTGTGTGTGTACATGTGTGTGTTAGGAGGGGTAGTATACAAAGAAGACCTCGCCTCTAAAGTGGAGATGTGGCAGAGAAAAAAGAAAGGATATGTCTAATGGGATTTTTTCAGTAAGTCATAGGTCCTGTGAAGTGAAACTGAAAATAATAGGATGTTCTTTAAGTGGTTAACTTGTTATGGAAGCTGATAAAGGGATTGGTGAGAGGTAGAAAAAATGATGGTCATATGTATGGGTTTGGGACTGATATCTGATAACAAATGGAGATAGTATAATTTATTTATATCATGTCAAATACAAGACAAACCCATCCAAAAAAGTCTATAAGGAGGGTGTTTGCAGATATGCATATTTGAGTTTATTACTCCCATATTTATTTTTTTTAATTTAAATATCTTAGCTAATTGACACGCTATTGTCTAATGTTCCTTTCCTACTATCCAAGAACTCCCACAGATATTCAACTTCTCTCCAATAAGAATTTCATTCTTAATGAAAAGTCTATTCTTTGTTTCCATCATGAATCTAAATTTTTATGAATTTTTACAAAACACTCTGAGTTTAAAGTCTATCCTTTCTTAAAATTGAAGTTTATAGTTTACCATCTCCATGAGTCCAAAATGGTTTATTTCCTTTCTGATTCTTTATCACTTATCATTTGTTACCCATTGACTTGGAATGTTTTACATGTTCTATATATTTCCTGTCTGCGAAACTGGACTGTAATGTCTGATGGTAGTAATGTCATCTTATCTACAGGACTTATCATAGAACTCACTCTGTGAATGGCTACCATAAATATTTATCTTAAAATGCTCATATTTTGAATTTCATATTTAAAGAATGTCATAAAGTAACTATATCCTCAGATTTCTAGCATTATGATTGCTCACAGAGGAAAATTTCTGAATAATAGTTTCTATTTTGTTCCACCCAATTCCTGGTATGAACTCAAGTTCTGAAAATAATGATAAAGAGATAGTTAATTATAACTATATATTGAGTGCTTACTGTGTGTCAGAGATTGTGCTTAAATTTTTACATAATTATTATATTTAATCCTTATAACAATCAGTGAGATAGCTATTATTATTTATTGAAATTTACTGTTGAGTATACTATGGACCAAAATGGTATAAATCACACACCTAAGGACACATAGCCGGTAACAGTAAAGTTGGGAAATTAAATTCAGGACTGTTTGACTCTAGGTGTAAACCACTACTACAGATCCCAACTCATGCTTAAACTAAACTACTCTTCTTAAAGAGCTTGTGTTGAGTCACTCTTCAAATAATTTTTTTAGATTAATTCATCCTAATAAGAGGCTAAAGTTAGCTTTGCTTTGTGAGTTAATTTAATGAAGCAATAGCCTCTTGAAAATCCTCTAGGATTTTAAATAAACTCTAGGTCAAAAGCAGACAAATTAGCATAACATTCATATTAATGCCTCTCAAAGTGTGTTACACAAGGAGTCAATGCTTTGAAATCTATGCAATGCCAGATATATTATTTTCAAAGGGGCTTTGGTTACTCATTATGGTGATGGATGACTGTGATGAAAATATCAGCATATGTCCAACTTTTTCCTTCAATGCTTCCCCCATAAATATAACATAGTGATATAGAATGAAGATTATTTAATGAGACAAGCACAGGGATTATTTGCAATGGGTGCAAGTAAATTTGATTTTCAAATCATACAATATGACATTCCTCATGATATTACCTACTGATTTTATTTGACCTTGCCATTGTTAGAATTAAGAAATGTCTGAACAGACAACAACCAGTTCAATAGTTTTCAATAAATTGACTGTACCTCATTATAAAATGAATGTATACACCCAAGGGGTAACAATTTTTTTTTTTCAAGGAAGGACCTTTTTTTTTTTTTAATCCATAAGACTAATGGATTAGATTTAGCAGGCCCCCAGTATACTGCTTCACAGATGTATACCATTTGTGATCGCCACAGCTGTGGTCCAGTTGACCTGAACATCAGTATAAGTGGATTGAACTTGAAGGTGCTCAGGAGGGCAAGGTGAACTATCTACCCTTGCAGTTAGTAAAGCTATGCACATTTTATATTTTACATGAATAAATATTATATTTCTAAATAAGACCTAACAGTATTCAGTTCAAAGGGAGAATAAATAAGAGCCAGAATGTGGCTGAACCAGCATTTGCCTGTGGCTTCAGGGTACACATTTGGGAACACACCGTGACACTGCCCGTCTTAAATAAATTTAGCCAATCACTGCTTGCAGGACTAGACCATCCTACATGATCAAGTCATTCAGCCCTCTGGCCATCGGAGTCCGTATTCTGCCTTCTGGGCTTTAATTGTCAGCAAATTCCTGATTGTAAAATACTATGTTAAAACTCCTCTTTTTGCACAGCAAATATCCTGGGATCTTAGAATGTGAAAAAAGAAAAAAGAAAGACGTCTCTAAATGAGATTCTTGACCACACCCTTGGTCAGACTGGAGACTGGTCAGAGATTCTCTCACAACTCAAAGTCCATCTGGAGTAATCAGAATGTGAGATGTGGTTGGAAGAGCTATCTAATGCTTGGGCTGCAATTGTGTGGTCTTGAAGAGCTTATATTTTCTCCCTTGGCCTCAGCCATAAGTAAAGCATATGGTCTCGTATCTGATATGGATACAAGGGACAGCTTCTGTTTCTAAAAACGTGTCTGTGCTAACAAGGCTGACCTAGGACCAAATTAAGATTAACCCTGAGTCCTTATCATATTCAAGTATCTATTAATATGAGGATAGTTGGAAAAATATATTTTTATTATAAAAAAGAAGGTAAGAAATTATTTGCTATCGAATTATGACTCTCTAATATTAATTTTTTGAACAAAGGAATTTACAAAAGGAATGCTTGCTCTTTTAGGCACCGACATGCTATAATTTTAAATCTGTGAAGTGTACAAGTTTAGCTGAAGAACCACTAGTGAGCCCATCTCTCTTTAGCATATTGAATCCACATTAAAATGTACTTTATCTCTAAACAGGAAGCAGTTGTTTAGCCAGGTTTTCCCCAACATATATATTCACAATCACAAAATGCCCCAGAAATAGAAACAGTTTCTTTCTTGTGGAAGGAAATCTTAAATATAGTTACTGAGATGCGTGCTGGATCAATACATCAATATAGTTCAGGTTTCCTGATTTCCAGAAAGATGTGAAGCCGGAAGCAAACTAAAACATAACTGAAGTTGCAAAAAGAATCCACCATTACTTAGGGGGCATTTTCCTCAAGAAATATTATTTCCTCTCCCACAGATTATACCTACTTTGTAGTTCTGAAAAGTTGTTTTTGCCAGAGTACCCTGATGATTAATTTCTCTCTAAAGACCCTCCCTCACCTTCCACTCCTATTAGTAAGTGTGATGGTTAAGTTTATGTGTCAGCTTGACTGGACCACGGGGTGCCTAGATATTTGTTCAAACATTATTCTGATTGTGTCTAGGAGGTGTTCTTTGGATGAGGCTAACATTTAAATTAGGAGCCTGAGAAAGTAGACCACCCCTCTCACTCACCCCATAGGGGTGGTCCTCATCCAATCAGTTGAAGGCCTGACTAGAACAACAAGGCTGTCCATCCCACAAGTAGAAGGGAATTCCTTCTGCCTGACTACAGAGCCCACACATCAGTCTTCTGCTTTGGGACTTGAAACGAGACATCACCTTTTCTCAGCTCTTGAGCCATCATCTCCAAAGTGGAACACCATTAGCTCACCTGGGGCTCCAGCTTGCCAGTTGCAGGTTTGAGGACTTCTCAGCTTCCATAATGAAATGGACTAATTCCTTCTAACATGTATTTATATCTTACAATATATTTCCTCATATAGTAAGGAAATAGTAATTCAATAATATCATTTTTATAATTTCTATTTATATATTTTATCCCTTTAAAGTTATATCTTGTCAGTTCCATTTTTCTAGAGAGTGCTGACTGGTAGGTTATAGATGCATTTAAATAAATGTGCTACATAGAAGAATTTTCCTTAATCAAGTAACTTGAGGTAAAACAGCTGCCTGTTTCCAAGTGTGAGCTTCATTGATTTGATTTTATCTGATAATAAGATTTTTATTTGGGAAAGAATGTTATAGTATAGAAAACATTTCAAATAACTCTACCTCTGCATGAAGATTTTACTGAAAGTTTGGCTTCTTTATGGCATCCCACTTGCCTCAGACTTTCTCTTTTTTTCCTGTCAAGCTCAAAAGTCTTTAGGAACTAAAGGAACTTTAGGAACTAGGGGACTTTAGGAACAAAAATAGTGTTTGCTCTAACTCAAGGAAAATATAGTGAGAGTTTTGTTCTAACACACTCAAAAGCTTTTAGAGCTGTTGACTGTTTATTAATTAACAGACCTACCTATATGATTGTAAATTGATAACTACAGGTTAATACATAGTTATTGAGTCTTCCTTCCATGAACACTCTATACTAGGAAATGGGAAAATAAAAGGATAAGATAGAGTCCCTATATGATAGATATATATATATACACACACACACACATATATATGTATATATATACATATATACACACATATATACGTATATGTAAATATATACATACACACATATATATAGCACATGTAATATTTATCTAATATATATTTAGATTTTTACATCTAAAAGGAGATTTATTATGAGGAATTGGCACACATTATTATTGTGGCTGAGAAGTCCCACCATCTGAGTCTGCAGCTGGGGACATAGGAAAGCTAATGGTGTGATTTAGTCTGAGTCTGCAAATCTGAGAACCAGAGGAACTGATGATGTAAATCTCAGTCTGAGGGTGGAAAAAGAAAAAATGAGATACCAGGTCAAGAGCTAGGCAGGAAAAAAAAAAAAAAGGGAGGTGAACTCTTCTTTCCTCTGTCTTTTGTTCTATTCAGTCTATCAATGGATTAAATGGTGCCCAGCCACACTGGGGAGGACAATCTACTCATGGAGTCCACTGATTCAAATGCTAATCTCATCTGCAAACATACTCACAAACACATCCAGAAATAAGGTTTAATCTGGGGACCCTATGGCCAGTCAAGTTGACACATAAAATTAACCATCACAGGGGCTTACGTAATTTATTCCATAGTCTCTGTCCTTCCTCCTGTTTGTATTAATTCATTTGCTTGCTTTATTGTGGTAAGTGTAATAACCTTACCAGCTTCCAAATTCACAATAAGTAGACAGAACCCTTCTTGACACTATCCCTAAGGAAAGGTTGATTTATATGGACAAAGGAAGAGAGTCAAGAGTTAGTTCCTGAATTGATCTTGACACCTGCCATTTGTAGACAATGCCTGTAATGACCTGGGACATATGCATGCAAGTAATAAGGCTAGTGGCGACACGAGCTTCTCCTAGCAGCTTCTTGATCAGTAGAAAAGGACAAGTGGAAAAGAAAACACAGGGAGGAGGATATAAGCAGAATCTGTCCTTAAACCATAAAGATTTATATTTCCTTTATTTCTTTTATCACCTTGTTTCTGTTTCCTGACTCTTGGCTCTTTATAGTGTTTTGGTACCTGTTACAAAATTTATGTGTTATTTCTAAAAGCGTTAAGAGTAAGGTTATAGGTTTTAAAGGATGAATGTGAGCTGCATGGTAGAGTGGTTAAGTGCAAAGCCTTACTAGTCAAATGGACATGTATTTGAGAGATGATTCTACATTTTGATAGGCAAATTTCTTAACTTCTTTATAACTGGGTGTCTAAACCTAAAATGGGAATAAAAACAATGCTTGCCTCTTAGGATCATGTTAAGAACTATATTCACTGATATAAAAAAGGGATTGGGGTAGCTATAGACCAAAGAGTCTCAAATGGTAGAAGGGTTGGTATATGATTCTCTAGTACAGGGTTCAGAAGGTGGGGAGAGGGGGTGGGGGCCCCTTGTAACTTCAGATTCCCTCTCCTGCCTTTGAAATGTCATACCTTAGACTCTGATCTCTACCTTATACCAAGACAAAGATATGGTGTCAGATAAACACCATAACTAAAGGAGATGGATTTAGTCATTTTCTGGATAAAGTTGAAAGCAAATTTAGAGGAAAAATTAACTTAATCATTGAAAACATGATTAAACATTTTTTAAACCTTCACTAAATACATTATCCTAAAAAAATCTCAGAGGCAAATTAGCATACATAAGCAATACCACAATTTTTTCCTTAAAAAACCTATTTTGATTAAGGGTATTAATAATAAAAGACATTTTCATGTACTTCAACAATACACAGGAGGCCTAAAATCGACCACTAAAATGAGCAGAAAGAAACAGTCCTGAATAAAGGCTTATACCTTCTCTATTCATATCAGAGAGAATCCTACAATGAAGGAATGAAATGGTGTCAGGGAGCAAGAATTCCTGTCCCCTTCAAGGGTCTTTCTAACTGGACTAAGAATCAAATTGTCATGAGACAGGCTAATAGGAGAAAATAAAACTTAATGGTGTACGTACAGGAATCCGCATAGACATGGAAACTCCAAAGACAGGCAAAATGAAACATATATGTCATCTTGAATTAAGAAGGGGGTAGGGGTCTGAGACGTCAGAGAAAAGGAATGCACTTCACAGGGCAATGAGAAGAGTAGATGTTTGGTAATTTGATGTTTGCCCTGACATACAAATAGGTCACTCAGATAAAATTTATCTCTGCTAATAACCCTTATTCTGGGAAAGAGCCCCTCCTACCTATTTAGATTCTTCTGTGTAGTTAAGGATGAGGCAAAAGCTTCTCTTGAGCCTATCAGTTCTTGATTGTCTTCAGCTCAGAATTATTTTCATGCCAAAGTGGCCCAACCTGGAGTGGCCTGCCTTTGGCCCTTACAATGAAAATCCAGAGAGAAGCTGAGAAGGAAAGGAAAGAGTTTTACTCCTATATAAAATCAGATTCCCAGAATGTAATGGGGAAGAGATGATTCACTTGTCTGATAGCTGGTTTGTCAACATCACATCCAGATTTGGTAACTCTGGCTTGGGAATGGGGGTTTGTAGTGTTGGGGGAAGTGGGAGGAAATGCCCCCAGAAGAAAGCTTTTGTTCTTCTAGCAGACTTCCCTGAATTCTCTGGATGTTGTATTGCAATTAGTGAGAGAGTTTTAGACCATAAGATCTCTGCCACCACAGTCGAGTAGGATGGGGGATATCCAGAGTAACATTCCACAAAGAAACTATGGAAAAGAGTAAAAGGAGGACATGTGGTATATGGCAAATGACATGGCCAAATTCAAACCAGACAAAATAGGGGCACCTGGGTGACTCAACTGGTTAAGCATCCAACTCTTGGTTTTGGCTCAGGTCATGATCTCATGGTTCATGAGTTTAATCCCTCCATTGGGCTCTGTACTGACAGTGTGAAGCCTGCCTAGGATTCCCTCTCTCTCCCTCTCTCTCTGTCCCTCCTCTGCATTCATGTGTGTATCTCTTAAAAATAATTGAATATATACCAAAAACGAACAGACAAGATAGACACATGCAAAGGAAAACACTATTTTAAAAGTTTGCATAACTGGCTTTTTCAGGTATAAGTGTAACCAAAATAATCTATCATGATGAATCAACAAGTGTTGGTGAGGATGTGGAGAAAAAGGAACCTTCATGCACTGTGGAAAGGAATGCAAACTGGGGCAGCCACTGTGGAAGACAGTATGGAGGTTCTTCAAAAGATTAAAAATAGAACTACCTTATGATTCAGTAATCACAGTACTGGGTATTTACCCAAAGAATACAAAAACACCAATTCAAAGGGATATATGCATCCCTATGCATATTTGTTTATTACAGCATTATTTACAATAGCCAAACTATGGAAGCAGCTCAAGTATCCATTGATAGATGAATGGATAAAGAAGTGATGTGTACACATATTCACACACACACACACACACACACACAAGTGAATATAGAAAAGAATGAAATCTTGCTATTTGCAATATGGATAGAGCTAGAAAGTATAATGCTAAGCAAAATAAATGAGTCAGCAAAAAACAAATACCATATAGTTTCACTCATATGTAGAATTTAAAAAAGAAACCAACAAAGGGAAAATGAGAGAGAGAGAGAGAGAGAGAGGCCGAAAAACAGACTTTTAACTATAGAGAACAACCAGATGGTTGGGGGTGGGGGTGGGTGACATAGGTGAAGGGGATTAAGGGTACATTTATCAGGATGAGCCCTGAGTAATATGTGGAACTGTTGAATCACTATATTGTACACCTGCAACTAATAGGACACTGTATGCTAACTATACTGGGATTAAAATTAAATAAATGAAATCAATAAAAACAAACAAAATAATCTATCATGGAAATTACTTTTCCTTCTTCACTCATGCTATACAACCATGTCTGCTGATGCTCTGGCTGTTTAATCCTGAGGGATAGAAAACCAGTTGTGTGGCTACAAATACCATTCTACCCAAGCTGAACCTGCCCTGGAAAAAATGCCCACTACTGGATTTTTCAGGTGTACTCTTCCCTGTGAAAGAAATTAATTAGCAAATAAGAGCAAGACTTACATGATTGAAGATCCTGGTGACCTTTTAAATCCTGACAATTTGCTCTTGTCTAGGTATTTCCAATGGCACTATCGCTATTAGTAACCTAGTAGAGTCATGTTTTATACTTTGTTCCTAGACTCTACCTGACATATTTCTCTTTAATTTCTAACTGAGAGAGGACCCATAAAGAATGTCGTGAGAAAGGCAGCTCTCCTCTGAGACTTGGTATTATAAGAAAAGGTCTGTTTTCGGGTCAGCCACTCAGGTGGAATTACTCCCCAAGGGCAGCACGGTTTCTCTGAGGGAAGGTACATCTTCCCCGGCTGCCCTTCACGGGACTAATGAGATACACAGGTCTGCAATGCCAGCCACCTTGTGGACTCACCACCTAGTTTATCAAGGAGAAGTTGACTCTGGGAGCAACTACAAAAAGGAACTATTCTGATTTAGATGGTGTAGAAACGCAGGCAAGGGCTTCTCCCTCCTGTCTCATTTGATCATTTTTCATGCTTTACCTCTGTTTCTAGGGGCCGATTCGTCTTTTCCCCTCCACATGCTATGCTTTAAGTGTTTCCAGTTCTAACTGGAACTTGCCTTTGAGCAAAAAAGATTTACTTCTCTCTTGGTTCTATTCTTGCCCTCATTTCTGTTTATTGTCTCCGTGGCTCTTACAGCTTTGCTCTTGATAATGTGAATACTGCATCTATTTTCATCTGTGCTCCCCTCCTGCCTGGGAATAAGTTTATCAGGAAATGTATAGTAGGGTAGAAAGTTCAGGGATTTGACCGACAGGGATCTGACTGTGTGACTTTTGGCACATTAATTGACTCCTTTAAACAACAGGTTTCTTCTCTTTAAAATGCGGTGTGAGGTTCAATTATTTCAGTGATCACCCTAGCTCTAATTTCCCTTGATCCCTTGTGTTCCGACAGTCCACAGTCTACCATGCATGCTTAGTACTGTGTGTTAGTTTCCTGTTGCTGCTGTAACAAATCACGACAAATGCAATGCCTAAAACAAGATACATTATCTTACAGTACTATGCAAAAATCCATCATGGTGTCACTAGGCTAAAATCAAGGTGTCAGCAGGACTGTGATCCTTTCTGGAGACTTTATGGGAGAATCTGTAGCCTTGCACTTTCCAGCTTTTGAGGGAAGCTGTATCCCTTAGTTCATGCCCCTCTCCTCCAGTCTAAAGTCAGAAAGAGCAGGTGAAGTCCTTTGCTCTTTGCATCTCTCTGAAAAACTGTAGGCAGAAAAGATTCTCTACTTTTAAGAACTCATGTGATCAGATTGGGCATGTCTGGATAGTTCAGCATAATCTCCCAAAGTTAATGTCTATACATGTAATCAGTTCTGCAATACCCCTTTTGCCATATAAGGTGGTTGATCAACATGGTGTGGGCATCTTGGGAAACCATTATTCTGCCTACCATTTGTTACTAACACAAGTATTTTATGTTTGGTAGCACCAAATAAACACAAAGTCATCAGGTGCTTCTGCTCTCTTTCTTGCTTTTCTTGTTTCAGATAGCATTCTGACTCAGCCTCAAAGTATTATTATCTAGGATATATACTTCTGAGACCACCACCACACTATTTTTTAGATTGGATCATCCAAGAACCCCCATTCCTTCCTGGAACTGTTCTGAATCTCTATTGTCCCTACTCGGACTCATAATTTGTTGTTAAATGTATTCCAAGAATTGCCTCCTTCTAACTACTATGTCAACATTCCAGTTTAGCGTTCCATTATTGGTTTCTTCTCCTTTGATTTTTTGGTCACTATGAGTGGCTGCTGCTCTCTGGTGACATACTGTATACTCCTAACAAAGACAAATCCTGACACTTGAATTTTGGTTTCCTGCTGTGGTTTCTAAACCCTTGGCTTAAAAAGGCAATTCTTATCTTGCCCTCTAAACTTTCTCTCTTGAGATTCCAGCATGAGCCATGTAGCCATTTATTTAATTCTTCCCAGTTGCCATATCTACAAGGCCAACTTCATGGTTGATCAACAACATGGTCACACAGGGATCTGCACTAAGAAGAGGATCCTGTGCTAGAGGTTTAATGCTGTGTGGTTACCATCTTGAAATTCTTAATAACTCCACCTTTTAATTTATGATCTATTAGTAAAATCTGATGGAACAATTGAAGCATGCACTCATGGCTTAGAGCCTTGTTTCAATGTCATCTTGATTTCGGCTGCTGCTCTGCCACTCTGGGATGGGTTCTCTGCCACCTGCTTTCCTATCCCTACCCAGTGACTTGTATCATCCTTCTCCCTTGGCAGAGCCTGGATGTGGGTAAAGAGAGGGACAAAGTCAGTGCCCAGTTGCAGGGTGGAGCCCTGGACACATCTGGGTTGCCCAGCCATTAATTCTGCCCAAGGAAGCATGTGCCTAGTCACTAGTCATGCTCAAGGAAACATGACATTAATTAGCAAATAAAAAAAAAACATAACAGATATAGAAAGAGAAAGAGAAAGAAAGAAAGAAAGAAAGAAAGAAAGAAAGAAAGAAAGAAGAAAGAAAAGAAAGGGAAGGAAGGAAGGAAGGAAGGAAGGAAGGAAGGAGAGAGAGGGAGGATGGAAGGAAGGAAGGGAAGAAGGAAGGAAGAAAGGGAGGGAGGAAGAAAGAAAGCATGTTCCCCTACTTTTTGGTCATTCCATGCATTTTCATTTTGTATTGGACCCTACAAATTATGTAGTTCACCCTGATAATTTAGTTCAAGATTTCTCAACTTCAGCAGTTTGACATTTTGAGCAGACAACTATGTGCCCTGAGTTACTGTCCTCTGAGTTGTAAGTCATTTAGGAGCTTCCCTACCCCATATCCATTAGGTGCCAATAGTATCTGCTCTCAGTATGGCAACTAAAAATGTCTCTAGAGGTTTCCAAATGCTCCCTGGAGGATGGGGAAGGGAGGTTGTCCCAGTTGAGAATCACTGGTTTGGTTGCTAGAAATTAAATCTTTGTTCTTGAGCTTCCTGTTTGATAAAGACATTGGTATCTATGCCCTAAATTGTAAATATAACTACTTTTATTGTCTAATATCAAATAAGACTGTAGGTTCTAGAATCTATCCCAGATTTGAAAACTCATTTTAATAGTATTACTGTGGGCCAGTAACATAATCTCTTACAACCTAGTTTTCTGACCATTAATTAAAAACAGTAATAACAGTATCTACAACAAAAGGTTGTTGTGAGAATAAAAGGACATACGTATGTAAAATTCTTAGCACAATGCTTTGTATTGGCACATAGTGAGTAATCAATAAGTGGTATTATTATTATTATTATTATTATTATAGCCAAATCCATCACTCCTAGAAAACTATAGTGCTGGTTCCTTGAAAGTAAACTTTTTTCTTTTACTGATTTTCATTGACCTGTTCATTTTTAGCATATTCACCAATAGTTTTGCCCTTAGATAATGTCAGTCTTCTTTGTCTATTGTTCTACAGTAACATCAGAGTCTTTCCTAGAAGTCACAGGGTCCTGATAGCAGAAGCCAACATAGTTGTAACATTTCTTTCCTGCAAAGGCAGCCCAAATGTCTTCCCTTTACATTTTATTCCATTGAAACCTCCTGAAGAATTTCTGTTCATAGTGTAAGAACTGATTGCAATTCTCAGATCACTTACAGAGCAGAAATTAGTTGAATCCAGTCTAGGAAGGGTCTTTCCAGTTTATCCGACACACTGTTCTGATTGTCTTATAGACTCACTCAAATGTCCCCAACCCCAAGAAAGGCCTCTTTCATAAGATAACAATTCAAAATATATGGAAGCAAAAGACTATTAAAAAAAAGAATTAGAAATGTTGATTTCCTCACATGAGTAATAAATAATTACCAAGACTGTGATGACAAATCATATATGATGATGTCAGAAAGAACCTGTGAAAATGTATCACAAGGAAAATCCTTTTACAAATTACAACATTTACAGATGTGAAGAAAGTCTAAACTAACAGCTACTTAAAGTAACATTTCTCAGATATAGTTGCAATAACAGAGCATTCCCATAAAAGTGAATATTTGGATTAAATATAGATATAATTATCTTTATACACACGCTGTAATCTTGAATCACTGGATAAAGCACCATTAGAACAATAAAAGCTTCAACTCCTTTTTTTTTCCTTTTTTCAGTCAAATATTAAGCTGGAAATTATTCAGACTGATCAAAGACTGGAAGTTATTCAGATTGATTGAGATAGTCATTTAAGGGAATACCTTACATCAATTGCCCATTTTCAAGCTCTTTGCATATGTTTTCAACAAATTCAATTTTTAAAATATTTTTTAATGTTTATTTATCTTTGAGGGAGAGAGAATGTGAGCAGGAGAGAAGCAGAGAGAGAGGGGGGCACAGAATTCAAAGCAGGCTCCTCTCAGAGCCTGACACGGGACTCGAACCCATGAGCCATGAGATCATGACCTAAGCCAAAGTCAGATGCTTAACCTACTGAGTCACCCAGGCACCCAAAAATTGAGGTTTTTAAACAAAATTCTCAGTGAAACAAACAGATTTGGCTAATTGCTAAATCTACTGAACAGCTTACTACCATATTTATAGAAAGAGCAGAGTTTTTGTTAGATATGTTGGCAGTTTGATTCATCTGGACTCTCCATGTCCACAGCTTTCTGCACATATCCCATTAACACACTTAGCAGTTTGTACTCTAATTACATAACCAATGTCCATCTGCTGTACTGGACGGTCATCCCCTTATGTCAAAGTACCTGGCATAGGTTAGGGCCCGAAACATAGTCACTAATTTATGAATTATCTATGCTTCAACAATTTCCACCTGGTTGATTTTTTCTAAACATACAAATGTAAATAGGAGGGGAATAAATGAAAAAAATCAAAAGACTCTATGTAAAAGGCATACCTGTTATTTTGAAAATTGCTTATAAATTCTTATTTGAGATGAGGATATATGGTTCAGATTATTTCAAAAAGCACTAATACTGAAACACAGTTTTCTTTAAGAAGCAAAAGGAGAAATTTGATCATGAGTCAAAAAAAAGCTTGAATGAAACTGAAATATGCTATTTACCTGATGTCAAAGAATAAGCGTAAATCTTAAAAATTAAAATGTAAAATTAGAAACCTCTTCTTATTAAAAAAATTGCACTAATCTTGGTTATATTTTGGGTAGGAACTTTTTCAAAACAGATGATGTTCCCCTCATAACCTAAAATGTTTCATGCATATTCATTTAGATTCCTAAGAGGATCTCATTATCTAATCCAAAAAAGAATTAATGATCCTTAATGGTTTCCGATGACACTTTGTCTTTGTCCTTTTCTCAACTGTGCAGATGACTTTAAGCATACAAATGTCTCTGCTCAGACTTTGACCTCTAAAGTCTCTTGTGTGATCACAGGATTGAAAAGAAATCATTCTTCCTACACTGTCATGAAGTTTATGTTCTTCTTTAACACATGGTTTAAAAAAATGTACCTGGGTTTACTTTATATATTTTTACCAAATTTTTAGAATAAAAAAAAGAAAGCAGAATAAGACAGGGGCACTTGTTGAGTCATAGAAGACAAGACGGCACTGATTATGAAGGCCCCTCGAAGTGTTATGATAGGGAGTTGGGGGCCGTTCCTAAACACAATGGGAAATCATGGAAAAGGTCATTTGAAATGAATAAATCCAACAAACCTGGGTTCAGTTACAACTTCACTTCCCACAATTCCCTCAGCTCTACAACAGACATAGTAAAGTAATTACCTCATTAGATTATGATAAGAACAAAGTTAATGTAAATGATTTAGGATGACACTTGACACCTCACTGACACACACCTATAATAAATCCAGTTCAACAGTTTGTTTATACATATTATGTATAAAAATGAACCATTCATGGTTAAAGAGGATCTGGAGTGGGAACAGGGCAATGGTTTCATTCTTCCTCCCATTTCAGTACATTGCAAACAGGGTCCATCCTGGTCTGGTTTTTAAGATGAAAACAAGCTCTCTCTTTCCAAGGCCTAAATTCTCTTTGGATGGTGGTTAGAGAGAGGGTAGACAGGAGAATGCTGTCGGCTTGCATTCCTGGGCATCTGTCTGTACTGGGATGACATTCGTGATCTCACACTGTCTGTTCTTATGGTGGGATTTACCAATATGGTGGTCTCTGGTAGACTGTGTGTAGTTTTGGGGGGATGATTCATCTTCATTTCAATCCCATTGCAAATTGGTTATTCACTCAGAGAATGGCAACTATATCTCTGTATGGCCCTACAATAGTCCACTCCCAAGCCTTCCATAGATATTATGTTCTCTGCCACCAATAGGATTCAAAAGTTTTTGCCTCCTTCTTTATCCACTGTGCTCCTCCTGTAGAAATATGTCAGCTGCTAAATTCTTTTTAAGAAACCTGATGTGGGAAAGGCATTCTTTTCTCCCCACGCACTCTACAGCAAGTTACAAAAACAGGAAAACAATTTCCCTGTAACCCTCCCAGGTGTGAGATCTTCAGGTGTGATGTATGAGTCATATTCTAAATTCACACACACACACATCTAACTCCTAGGAAAGCTATCAAGCTTGCTCAAGAACTTCTTCATCCTGTTCCTCCATGCTGTAACTTGAGTGGGGATGCAGACTGCAACTCAGAAAGATCCAGCGTGGGGCCAAGAGTCTGGCCCCAAGTTCTTTCAAGGATCTCTACTCTTACTGCTTCTCCCTGCCTAGTGAAAGTATAGGGGTCAGAGAGGTTAGATACCTTCACCTTGAACAGTTTGCTCCCCTCGAGGCAGATGATCCCAGATGCTAATCTTCTCTCATCATCCTTACTCCCCAGGTGCCTCCTGATCTGACATAGGAGGTTCAGATGGTAAGAAGGGCAAGACTGGTTCTGCCTTGTTCTGATGAAAAGATAGAGAATTCCGTCTAGTCATTACGGGGGGAATTGGGCTACATCTTCACCTGGAAATGGAATCATCTAGGGTGCAGAGCAAAGATAAAGAAGCTACCATTTGTAGGCTGGAATAGAACAGAAAGGAATAGGATAAATGTTTTGAGCTAAAGCAATGGCTCACATCAGAAGGAGAGTGAAAAACAAATAACTGAAGAGGAGGTGGCAAGCATACTGCCTTAATAATCTGTACCTACTTGTGTGGGCTCTCAGTGCCTGATCTTTCCAAGGCTGCCTCATTATGTATACAATATAACAATGCCATTTTAGAGTTAAGGAATATCACCAAGATCCATGTGCAATATTTTATTCCCTTTTGGATCATGAAGACATGGCTTCCATGTCACAAACGGGACTTTCTTCATCACTTCATTGGCTTTGTTTGGGGAATCCTGCTGGTTACTCATTTAATTGTTGGCATGGCTCCCACGGAATGCTAGTGTTGTGGCACTGGTTAGCATCACACATACATTTTCTTCTGTGAGGATTGCTTTGTCGTTAGGAATGGAAGCAAAATAAAATCTGATATATATTTTAAATATACTTATATCATCACATTCCAATTTTCCTTTTTCCTTAATCTTTATTGGGGGCTTTTATTATTTAACTTATTAATTAATATCTCAACTTGGTGATTTGGAACTGTCACTGGCAAACTATGTATTTACAGTTGCAAGCAGTCAGGGAAAGTTATATTTGGTATTATCCTTAGGCATTATAAATTCCTGAGTGTTATGCGAAGCATTACTAGAATGATTTGCACAACGGGGGGTTCAGTTTTTAATAAAAGTGACTCTTATTTTTAATTATAGCAATTAAGATCTTCTCATTGGCAGGAAGACTACTGCTTTGCAGTCTTGAGCTTTTGCTTCTGTGATTCCTTTGGGCTTAGAATACATCCTAGTCTTCTGGCTGTGGTTATTTCCATCTCAAGATTATTGAACATAGATAAGTAATATACAGAAGGCACAATTCTTCAAACTATGTCTGAGGAACATTTTTATCTAGATGGGCTCAGATTCTTATCATATCTTAGGAAAAGGAAAGAAAACGCGGCAATATATAAGGAATGAACGTGTATATCTGTGTGGAAACCGTGCTTGAAAATATTTTGTCACTATAACATATTGTGAATGGATACTACACTTCAGCTTGGGTACATGCTCGAACAATATGTTTTAAACAAATGACACATTCATTTTCTCACTCTCTATATATGTTCCTCTTAAAGAAGACCACTCATCCAGGAATTAAAACTGCCAAAATGCCAAGTCTGTGACAGTTCTATTTCTGCGGTAGACCTAATTAAACCTGAAATTTTCCAATATTTTTACTGACATCATTTATGTTGTAATTAACACTTTTTGCTGGTAAAGATGGTTGTTTTCAGATGAAGTGTTTCATCTTGTTGTGGTTAAAACTACAAAACTGAAAGAATAAAACCATAATTACGAAAATTTCCTAGCCACAAGTTTGCACATGAGACTCTCTACACCTGAGCAACAACAAAAGGTAATTAAATGCAGACGAGTATAAGATTGCAGAATCACAGAGCACTGCCTAGTGTTTCTATCTTTCTCATGTATTTTAACGATATTTGCAATTTGGCAAGGTATTTTGATGATGGCATTATTATAAACCTATAAAAATGTATATTTTGAGCAGATGGCACAGCAAAGTAAAACCGTGTAGATGATGAGGAATCAAAGGACTATATATAAATATTATGATGACACCTGGAAGTCTGTACAATTTATATAAAGTAGCGTAACATTTGTGAACATATGAATCTGTAGTCTGATACACACACACACACACACACACACACACACAAGCGTATTTTCTTGGATATAAAGCATTAGGCTAGATAGTATTACAAGGGCCCAATAGGTAAGCAATCAAACATATTTCTTAATATTATTGCAATATTTGCCGTACATATTTCTAAATTTGCTTTTCTCACCCAAACTCATTTAAATAAAAAATATAATAAAGCATAAAAGCTCCATTTATAGTAGGTATAGTAGTTTTCTTTCAAGTGGAGCAAGGTTAAAATGACATTCCACCTTATTGGTAATCATTAAAAAATGAGGAGAAAAAAAAGACATAGCTATTATAGAATGATTTGATCTGTTCTATTGACGGGCAGCAATAAAAGTACTGAGACCCGTACCTCAAGTTGGCACAACCCACTGAAAGCAAATTTGCTGTGAATGATGATAATTTGTACTGAAAGAAATTAGTGCCAATTTGATTAGGAATTGCCCTTCTGTTCAGATTTCAGTGGCTAATACATCCTGTCGTGGTTACAGCTTCATCGAGGATATAGAAGTGAAGAAAAATGATTCAGAGAGGAAAGAATGATTATAGGGAACATTCTATGTGATTTGTAATTTTTTTTCCAGCCAAGGAACACAAAAGAGATGATATTTATTTTATGTTTCATGAACAACTATACATTTTCCCCACCTGCAGGGCATTATGATAATTTATCTTAAACTTGAATGATGCATGAAATGAAAAGATTTCTAGCTCCTTTTTCCTCTTTGTTTTACAAGAATAATTGATCTTCCATTTTTTTAAGAAATAACTTTTATACAGAACATACAATAATTTGTGAAGTGCCTTCCCAATGTTCATTTTACTTAATTTTCACAACAACTAAAACAAAGTCATAGGAATATTAACAGAATCCGGGTCCCCATGACAAGTACACTTATGTCCCTCATGGGGGACTGAACCACCCTTGAATCTCTAATTGGCTCTCCTTCCATCAGTAAATCTGCACAGTCCTTTCAAACTTCTGGAGAGATTCTAGAAATAGATCTTTTTTCAATATTTTTCTTAACCATTACACGTCTGAGATATTCAGAAAGTGTTGGCTCTCCCTTCATTATTATTAGATGACAAAGTTCACATCCCTTCTCCCTTGTTTCCAAGAATAACTCGTGCATATTCCATTGAAACCTATCAATCTTTATTAAATTTGTGAAGTAAATCAACTTGGAAATCAATCAATCATCAACTTTAAAAAAATACTGTGCCAGATGGGCAAAGGTAAGATGATAGGGAAGAAGTAAAGAGTATTTTTACCTGAGCACTTACAAGGTTCACTTTCTCCATTTATGTCTTTCAAATACCATCTTTCCAGAGAGGACTTCATTCCCTGACTCTAAATAACCTAGAGCCATACACAGCAACTCACACACTGTACCTTATACACATTCCTGTTTTATTTTCCTTTAGAACAATTGTTGCAACCTACATTTTAGTAGTACTTGTTAACTTGCTTAGTTTGTTTCTATTAGAATGTTATGTCCATGGGGTGAGCCATTTTGCCGTAGATCTAAATAATTCAGGACACATGTTACTAACAATAAAAGAGTTCTTACTACATCGATCATTGATTAACTTTACTATGAAATAGATACTACAAGCTTCTCCATTTCAGATATGAGAAACTTGAGACACAAAGTGGTTGAGTAATTTGTCTAGGATCATACAACTAGACCTGGTAGAACTGGAATCTGAACCCAAAAAGTATGGTCCCAAAGTCTATGCTGTAACCACAGTGTTGTAGATCCTTAAGATATATATTTGGATTAATAAACTGAGAATAAAATTTTATTATTAATTACATCTTGAGAATAAAACAGACTTTATTGAAAAACATGTCTGACTACCATTCACCCACAGCCTTAGCCAAAGAACCTGGTAATTAATTTGGAACCTAAAAGGAGATGGGGATTTATTCAGATCTTTGGTTTAAAATGCCCCTAAACCAGCCAGTCAAGAAACTTTATAGTGTGTGTGCATTTTCCTTTACAGACGTATGTAATCTTTTGTAAAATTAGAACTGCTATTAGCCAACTTGCTAATTAGGGTCATGTTTACCTTGCTGGAGAAAAAAAAAAACCATCTACTTGATTATTTAGAATTATTACTTCCCATGGTAAGATTCCAAGCACTTGAATTTCAGAATTGAGTAAATTATCTTCTAGGTCTCAGCCAGCATTCTACTCCTAGTCGGGGTGGAAATTGACACTTTGCCTTAAGTCACTGGGTCTTTAGTTGACATGATCAGTTTTCACAATGGACCTATTGGCAACATCCAGACTTGGTGACAAGATTTTCCCTTTGCCTGGAGTTCATACTTTCATAAGAGCAGGTATCTGATATATGTGCTAACTATATACAGGTTTAAAATAAAAAACACATTGTTATCAGCATTTCTAAAAAATATAGTGACCACTGCTGTCTCCTCTAACTAGGTGCAGTTTTAAAATGTACTCAGGTTTCTTATCAACAAGCTAAACTTTAAGGTGAGGCTAAGCTTTTAGGTGAATCTCATTTCTGAAAGTTGCTTATCTTTTGTCGCTCTGCCTGATCCCTCTGAAGCTGCAGTCTGTGTGGTATGCTTCTGTAGGCTTCAGCTCTGATCTGCTCTGCAGCCTGGAACAAGATGAAAAATCAACTGCAAAATCTTTGAGAGTCAGGGCTACCTGCAGTTTTATTTACTCAATTTATAGCTCTAACTCAAAGGAAGGTCTTAAGGCTTGTAGTAATAAATGACATTCATTTTTAATAAAAATAAATAGAACATGCTGGTCCCTTCCACAAAAATTCTTACCATGAACATTATCTCAATAACAAGAATGTCTAATGTGGATACTTTACTATGTGGAGTGTTCAGTCTATAGAAGCTCTGATACATTTGAAAAGTTAAAATGTTGGTTTAATATTTACTTGGGATTATTTCTTTATTTTATAATAAAGTGCCCATTGCCCATGTCCATAGGTGAGGGAAAATGATACATTTATTTTCAGTAAGAATAAATCATATGAATTTAATTTGTACTATATTTTACCAGTAACAATATGAGTCCATTTTAAGCTATATACAAGGCAAAAACTTATTTGCCAAGTTATAAGCATACTCTTCACATCCAAACCAGTTCTTTAATGTAATAGTTAATAAAAAGACTGAATAACATCTGGTTTAGTGAATGACATTACATAAGATCCAAACATACATCTTTGAATTGAACTGAATCGCCTAAAAACACAAAATATAAAGAGACTTCTTTGAAAGATAGTTGATTTCTTGTCACTGAAGGAACACTTAATTTAGAGCAAACTTTTTCTAGTGCATTCCTCCCTTGACTTACACAAACAACATGTATTAGGAGTAGTGTAAACAAACACAATAGGCTCCAAAAAATAAAGGGAAAAAATAAAAGAGCAAAAAAGTCAAAAGTATTTTAAATATTTTTAAGTTGTTTGTTTTAATTAAACACAGCACTTGTTCAGTTAAAGTAAGTACTGAATGTAATTCATTCCTGATCTTATCCCAGGTTTAATGAATAGGGTCCTGCTGAGATGAAAGGCCTCAGAAATCCACATTCCCCTCTCAAAACAAAGCCACATTCATTCTTCTGACCCGGGTAAAAGGTGTCATAAAGGTGATGGCTATGGATTCAAAGATCTTGTCTTCAGTAATAAGAGCCTACACCAGAAACTCAGAAACTTCCAACTACCACCTTAGTGCATGTAAAGAACTGTAATCCCTGGGGCACCTGGGTGGCTCAGTCAGTGAAGCGTCCGACTTTGGCTCAGGTCATGATCTCACAGTTTGTCAGTTTGAGCCCCCTCATCGGGCTCTGCGCTGACAGCTCAGAGCCTGGATCCTGCTTTGGATTCTGTGTCTCCCTCTCTTTCTGCCCCTCCCCTGCTCACGCTCTGTCTCTCTCTGTTTCAAAAATAAACATTAAAAAAAATATATTAAAAAAAAGGAACTATAGTCCGTGGAATCTCTTCTATAAGAAATTTTTAAAGTTTTACTTTCTTTTTTGTACTACTGGCGACTTTCTGTTTTCCCACTGTAATTACTAGGAAACACTGAGTATTAATATTTAACATATCTGAGCATTTACTACCTGCTAGACACTGTTCTAAGAGACACATATTAGCTTCAGTCCTCATCAAAACTTTATGAGAACATGATAAAAGAGATTAGGAAAAATCACCAGCTTCTGTCCAATGTTCAGTATCTTTTTTTAAACTTTATTTACTTATTTTGAAAGAAAGTCTGAGTGGGACAGGGGCAGAGAGAGGGGGAAAGAGAGAAAATCCCAAGCAGTCTCTGCACTGTCAGCACAGAGCCCGATGCAGGGCTTGAACCCACGAACACTGAGACCATGCCCTGAGCCAAAATTGGATGCTTAACCAACTGAGCCACTCAGGTTCCCCTTGGTATCCTTTTTTGCATCACTTCTGACTCCATGACCCCATGCATTCCTCCTCGGGCTTTGTTAATATACTCCTGACAGATTGGTTCCTGAGACAAACATGCCATCACCTTTCCTGGGGATTCAGCATCTCACAGTAGTATTAACATCATGTCCCTCAAAGTAACTAATTTCTTTGTAACAGGACTTGAGGGTTCTGTGAGTAGGAGGACGCAGAGAGAGAAAAGGATGGAGGGAAAGGGAGAGAGAGAGGATATACCCTTCCATTTTATATCTGGCACTAGATGGGCTCTATCTAATCCCCCTTAATCCCAAAGTTATATTACCAGCTTCCTCCCATCTTCGGTTCCCAAAGTCTTTTATTCCTTTGCCTAGCAAAGCCAGACCAACTTTCTCCTGGCCCTGAACTCAGCTACAGCTGTTTCCTTTCAGGCCTGGCCCCATCCCCAGGCATCCGCCCTACCAAGAGAGAAGTCAGGGTGTTGCATGAGAGATAAAACTGAGAGAAAGAAATGAAGAAAGTTGCCAGTGAGCCCTCACTAAACAGCAGAGCAGCTTTAGTGAAGGGAAAAGAAGTCAGAATTGAAGAGTGATCACCCATCAAATCCGGGACCACCCCTGCTGTTCTAGCCACAGCTCCCGCCCCAACGGAGCTATCCAATGTGACTGCCTCTGAATCAAAGATGGCTGAAAAGAAGCCCCATAGTAAGGAAGAACCCTGATGGCTGGGAGCTAAGGAAGCCAGAGAGAAGGAAGAGCTGCTGCAAAGTCAAGCAGAAGAGAGAGAATGAGGTAGCAGGAGATGGAATACATTCAGAAATAGAAAGAAGCTCATGTTCCTGAAGAAGAGAAGACTGCAAGGAACAAGTGGGGCATTTCTGGAGAGAAGAAAAGGGGCACATGGAGATAAAGAAGAAACTTGAGCAGATTATGAAAATAACTAGAATTAAAGCTTTAGATAAGAAAGCTGCTGACCTAGGAAATGGGGGTATAACTTGGCAATGTTTCTTCAATGAGAAATAAGTTTTTTACTCTTATATTGATGAACAATAAAAACAGAAAATGATGCTCTAGTGCTATATATAAAATCACCAAAAACTTAGTAACATAAAACAATGTAGTATTTCTTCCAGTTCGGGGATCTTACTGTTGGTGATATCATGGATATATTTGTCCTTGGATTTCTTCTCTCATGTAGAAACTAGTGTGTCATTCAGTTGTGTGTGTGTGTGTTCTTACTAAAACCACAATACAGGAACCATTGATTTTGTCTTCTGAAAGGGTCATATACCCTCAACAGAAATGGTACCTTGCCATTTATTATGAAATCTGACCTCTGTGGTACAGCAATGAAACTGCTAAAGATCAATGTGATAGCTGGGGGGGAGGGGGGGAGGAACACCATTTGAAACTAAAGTTGATGAAGGTCACTGTGTCTTATAATTCTCTCCTGTACCATTTCCAGTGATCGGTGGAGAAATTAAGAAATAAAAGATCAACATTTTTATTTCTTTTCTGAGAAAGAGTGACCCTGGAGGAGATCTTTTACTTTAGCAGAGCCAAACAGTGAGTCTATGGCTATATACAGAGGGATAGTTCAAGAGCTTTGCACAATTAAATTGGGATACATCCCAGAGAAGAAGCTTGGGAGATTTAAGGGTGAGGCCAAGTCCTTGGGCAGAATCAAAACAAAGGTGATAGACCACATCTGCATTCATGCAAGGAGGTGAGAGGCTTGGAGGATAAGATGGGAATAAAATGGAATGAACTGGAAGTCAAAACCTGGAGTCAAAGGGGTCTTTGTGACCATGAACCTCTAGAAATCACAAATATTTGGGGAGGGGCTTCCCACCATACTGGGACAGTGGGCCTGGTTCCTTTTATTCAAGCTTCATAGGACAAGATGACTTCTAGGTTACCATTTTATGTTACAAGTTTCCTGAGAATTACATCACACTAGAAAATTTTAACTAGGTTGGGGTATTAGTGCCTTATGGCATAATATTTTATACATTCTGTGCTACGTTCGGGTTTACATGTGCTCCTTTTTTTCTTTTTTCTTTTAGTCGCTATCTGACATGTCAAAACTTCAAGTATTTATGTGCCCGAACCCACTTAATGAAGGTAGCTTCTCCACTGAACTTCAACTCATATGCTCTGTATCCTGGGTCTCATTGCAATGGCTAGTACATAAACCAAAGAATTTTCTGAAATATGATTAGTATAAATAGACAATATCTAGAAACTATATCTAATGTAGACTTTGATAAATGTAACCCACTGATACCATGATGCCTCATTAAAAATATATGAAGTAAATGAATTCCAAACTGGTTCATATTATACCGTATTTTTCAATGTTAATTACATTGTTCAGCAGATATTTTAAAAAGTAAACATTGAATATTAATTTCAACAGATTTGGTGTTGGCATCTATACTTCCTAGAAGAGAGAATAAAAATATTAGGAAACAAACTAAACATGTAGGAAATCATAAACTAATACATTTATTAAAAGTGACTCAGGTCAAAAGAGAAAGATTTTTAAATTATCTAATCAACAGTATGAAAATAGAAAACATGAGAACTGTTTTACTACTTTCCTTAGTATTTTTTACTACATTCCATAATCACTCTCATATTATTATGATTCTTTTAAAACTGATACAATATACATGCATTTATCCAGAATGCTAAGTTCAAGAACCTTAGTCAAGTCTGAAAACATAGATTTGGTGATTGTGAAGTTAAAAAAAAGAGAAAGAAGTAATTTTTAAAACAAGATAATAGCTTGCTGTGTTTTCTTAATCTTAGTTCTCTTAGAGTTGACACCTCATATTATGTCACAGTTGGGTTAGGGAGCCATTGTAGTCTCCCAGTTTACAAAGCTGTGAGTTTACCATGAAATGATGCTCTGAACTTGTCCATGAATAGCCCTACTCTCCGTGACTCATGTAAGCATATGAGATAATGATAATGCATTAACACCTTTAGGTCATAGTTTTGTTTAACATGTATAGAACATCAATGTGGCAGGTGGTACTCTAGGGTTTCTCTATTTCTCTCCAGCACATGCATTAATATCAGTGTATATGCAGAGGGACAAAGTAAAACTGTCACATAAATATTTATTTAGGAGAACTTAATTTTTTTGAAGGCGGTAAAAATGAAGTCTTATAATGATAACGGGGGAAAAACATTAAGTCAACTAAGTCAATATTTGAAGAGGGAGGGTGAATACCAACTGCCAATTTGCTAATCAGCTCTCATCAATGTCCAAGATGACTGTCTTTCATTGAGAATGCATTTCAGTCTCTGTTTATTAAATTTCAGATGGTTTACTAAAACTGCCAACAAGAGGACTAATTGATGCCAATTATAGGTTCTTTCTCAGAGGAATTGGAATGAGTCCACATGTTCATTTCACACACATGAGTCATCTGCCCTCAATTTAATAGTGATGATTAGCCACCTTGATACCATTATAGATAAAAATACAATCCCTGATTTGTCTTCTACAAGATCTGGAGTTAAATCCAGATATCTTATTATGGGTACTGATTTAACAGATTTCCCAGAATTTGGATTTAATTTTCTGTTTTTCTAATATTACCATCTCTGTGGAAATGCTAATTCAATTTCATAAGAAACAAGTATTGAGTTTTAAAATATTATTGAAACACTGCTCTTGAAAAGGTTTTTTTTTTCAGAAAAGTGCAAATATAACACAAGCTGTGCTACTGGAGCACACATCTGAATTGACAACGCAAGACTCACAATTTTAGTCTAATTCTGAATGGCAGTTGCTATTTATGATGTTGCTTTTTTAATGCAAATAAGTGATCATATCCCCAGAAGCTAATGCCCTGCTTCACCAAGCCCTATTGAAATACTCACTCCTATTTAAAAGCTACATCTCTACAGCATCACAATACTTTTATTCTTACAGGTAAAGAATAGAATTCTTAGATTGCAAAAAGAATGTCTTTCCTTCACAGATTCTTAATAAAAAAATGGTGGATTATTCCTTAAAATGAAGTCGAAGAACAGAGGATAAAATCTATCATGTATTGTATTCCACAGTACGCCAGGCATTGCACTAAGTATTTTATATGCTTTGTCTAATTTAATCCTCAGAGCAACTTTATGTTGTAGATACGATGATCTCTTCTCACGGATGAAGAAATGGAAACTAATTCTCAGGTGGCACCATTATGCGAGGGAGAATCCAACACACAAATGAAAGTAGGCCTGGAGGGGATGATTTATAGCAACTACGAAGTTTTAATCGTCGATGACTTTGCTTTTAGTTTAAAGGATTTTATATGGGTTCAAGTAATTATATACATGCTTAAGAAATTTGATAAGTAAATTGGGCTTTGGGGTTTTTTAAAATATTTCTAGAAACTAAATCTATTTATTCTGGTTTTACATATAAGTATACAGTTTGGGTACAAAAGATTGGTGGAAGTCCTCAGCTAGGTAAAATTACATTTTTAAAATTTAGGGGCACCTGGGTGCCTTAGTCAGTTGAATGTCTGACTCTTGATTTCAGCTCAGGTCATGATCCCAGGGTTGTGGGATGGAGTCCTGAATCGATCTCTCTTGAGATTCTCTCTCTTTCTCCCCCTCGCGTCTCCCCAGCAATCTTTCTCTCTCTTGGCCTCACTCTCACTCTCTCTTTAAAATTAAAAAAAAAATTATAATCTATTTTCCCAACATCACCCAAATGCCTTCTTGAGAAACCAACATATATAACCAGGCCAAAAAAAAAAAAAAAAAAAAGCCGGAGTCTAAATTTCTAAACATTTAGAAAGGGAGATAATCCTGGGAATCAAAAATACTTCCTGAATGGCAAGGAGACTATAAAAAATCATTACCAAAATAGGTGCCTGCATATTACAATGATTGCTCTTCATTTTTTCAAGTTTTTTAAATTTTATTTGAGAGAGAGAGAGAGAGAGAGAGAGAGAGAATGAGCAGGGGGGAGGCAGAGAAAGAGGGAGAAGGAATCCCAAGCAGGGTCTGCACTGTCAGTGCAAAAACCCATCATGGGCCTCAAACTCACGACTTGTGAGATCATGACCTGAGCCGAAACCAGAGAGCCAGACACTCAACTGACTGAGCCTCCCAAGCACCCTACAACCATTGCCCTTTCTACATTAAGGTCATTTACACTCTTTGCATGGAATTTAGAATAAATTTGGAATACTAAAATGCTTTATCTCTCTAGACTAATATTTATACTTCATTCTACAGAATAAACTCTTCCTGATAATAATATTGTATGAACTGTCTTATGACACAGAATATCACAGAATCTAAAACGTCTGTATTAGATTTAAATCATTTATTATTATTTTTTTAAAATCTTTATTTATTTTTGAGAGAGAGAGAGAGAGAGACAGAGTGTGAGCAGGGGAGGAACAGAGAAAGAGGGAGACACAGAATCTGAAGACAGGCTCCAGGCTCTGAGCTGTCAGCACAGAGCCCAGTGCAGGGCTTGAACTCATAAACTGCAAGTTCTTGACCTGAGCTGAGGTCGGAGGCTTAACCGACTGAGCCACCCAGGCACCCCTAAATCACTGTTTTAAAAGGTACAGGGGTGCCTGGATGGCTCAGGTCAAGATCTCACAATCTGTGAGTTCAAGCTCCATGTCAGGCTCAGCACAGAGAGCCTCTCTCTCTCTCTCTCTCTCTCTCTTTCTCTGCCCCTCCCCTGCTCATGCTTTCTCTCTCTTTCTCTCTCAAAATAAATGAATAAACTTAAAAAAATAAAAACAAAAGATAAAGAACTTAATGACTAACATTTATATTTAAAAATAACTCTTTTCAAATGATCATTGCGTACTAGTAAATTTCCTAATAGATAATTAACCCTTTACATGTCCCTAAAATAGGTAGTTTTTTTTAAACTTTTTAATTGAAAGTGTTGACGATATCTTTCCAGAGCTCTATGGCTTTGTTCAGTTTATATCATTCTATATGCCTTGGCTTTTTACAGTAGCTCAGGCTACTTGAAAATAAAATAGGCATACCCCGAGCATCCACCTGGTTTCTAAAAGGAAAATAGTGGATAAGCACAAGGAGCAAAAATAGCACAAGTACCTAAGAGGGACAACTGCTCTCCTTATCTGGTCCTAAGACATTGCAAATAGAATGGAATTAAAAGAGAAAAACTATACTTTTGAAATCTTCAACCACCATTGCTTTATTTGAGAATTCACCTGCTACATCAGTTTTACAATTTAAATTTATCACAACAGCAACACATTAAAAATCAACAAAACACTTAGGAATACATATCTGACCTTAATTCTACTTTGATTAACCTCCTTCATAGAAGCATTTCACCTACACTGTTCTTTACTTGCTCTTGGCAGGTCATAGTTCCCTTTTGTGCTGATTTTTCTATTAATCTCCACCTTAACTGGAAGAAATTCCTTAGGCCTAAGAATCCTGGCATCAAGGTACTAAATGAAAAGTGTGCAGAAATAGAAAAGGACTTACCTAACGAGGGTCTAATGAAATCTGATAAACTCTTCTAACAATTTCAGAATCGTTTTCTTTAATTAAGATCAAATATGGATGATTTGCATAGGGATTTCAAAGCTATATTAATAAAGCTACAATTTTTGATGTGTCCATAGAAAAGGAAAACAGTGTTATGGTATAGAACAGGGAGTGGTTTTTTGGTTTTGTTTTGTTTTAATGCCATTATATCACCTTGGGCAAATGAATCAAGAGAGTAAGTATACAGATAATTGAATGAAAGATACACTTAGCATGGGAAAAGTATATAATTGTATCAAAGTCTTTTTAATATATATTAAAGATCGTATCAGAGCTGAAGGAAAGGATTTTCTCCTAAGCTTATTTTTTGAAAGATAATATGTATCAGATGTTATACATTGTATCCTATAAGTTAGTTTTTTTTTTTTAATGTACTAAATGTCTGTAAACATTGGGGCCTTAACATATTGGAGATCTTGTTTTTAACTATGTAATTTATACACTGGGAATTTGACATAAAGAAAGAGATTTCAGTGTTGTAGAGGAACATCATTTTGAATGTCAAAAATCCTCAGAGGACTTGGTAACAAGAGCCACTCACTACAAAATATTCCATGTACTGTGATACACAGAGAAGTATTCACTAATGAGAAGGAGAAAATAATAAAAAAAATAAGTAGGTGTTAGAACACTTACTGGGATTGCCAGGGGAATAGAGGGCAACTCTGATCCATATGTTATGAAAATGAATTGGACGATCCTTGTCCAGGGCTGCCTGTGTGGCTCCAGTGGTTGAGCTGCTGACTCTTGATTTCAGTTCAGATCATGATCTCGCGGTCATGGGATTGAGCCCCGTCAGCACACAGGTCAGAGCCTGCCTGGGATTCTCTCTCTCTGCCCGTCTTCTGCTTGTGCTCTCTCTCTCTCTCTCTCTCTCTCTCTCTCTCAAAATAAATAAATAAATGTAAAAAAAAGATGATTACCTAAAAGATATTTATATCAGAATTAACTTAAATTACCCACCTATGCTGGAATTGCTGTCTTACCCCTAGGTATTTCACAGAATGTTTCAATTTTAAACAACCTCAACATGAGATCCACATTTATGCCAATAAATATACAACTTCTAAAATAATCCTTTTTAGCTGGCAAAATCAATAAAAAACATTATTAGTTGCAATGAGAGAAGAAAATAGAGTGATTATATAAGCTATGATGTGCAAGCTATTAGTAATATAAATATAAATTAGAATGAATCAATGAATTAAGTGATTATTGAACATATTTATGACAAAATGTACAGATTAGTTCTAGGAAATATTTCCATTATCAATACTTCGCATATCTAGGTCTTCTAGTTTATAAATGTATTTAATTTATATTTGTAATTAAGTATATATTAATAGGTAGTATACATCTTTTCCCAAAACATTTTGATGAAATCTCACAGTCTCTTCCCATAAAATTCCATTAAATTTGATATATTTGGTAATGGTTTCTGTAGAAATAACTGACTGAACAGAGAAGAAAGTTCAAAATCAAAGGACGACATTTTTAAGTGGATTGAAATAAAGAAGGTTTATGTATGGAATGATGGAATTTTAGAACAAAAACTCAGTGGTTAAGACACAATAAAAGATAAAAAATAGAAAGTTCTTACTGATCCATTCTTATTAGCCTCTTTGCATCATGGTAACATATAAAATATATTAAGTGCATTTGACATTGATGTCTTATACACATATGTAAGGGTACCTACAATTGAGTATCTACCAAAGAATATAAGGCACAAGGCTAGGTACTGTAAATACACTTTAATCCTAACAATAACATCTACTGGTAAGCCCATTTAAAAAAATAGAAACCAAGTTGCAGAAATGATAAAACAACACAATGTCAGTTAATTAGAAAGTACTGAAACAGAAATTTTAACCAATGTTCTCTGACACCAAACTCCCTGTTCTGTTCACACCACATTGCTTCTCCAGTTATTCTGCAAAATTTGTGTTTGTCTAGTATGAATCAGGCATTGTGTTAGGTGCTAGATACTATGCTAGGTGCTAGAAGCAAAGGAAACAGACTTATGCCAAAGAGTAGGCATTTTGCCTTCAGACAGACTTGAACTTAAATTCAAATTCTGCTGCTTGCCCAACCACAGCAGACAATGGACTGATCATGTAAGTTCTTAGAGTCTTGGTTCCTTTACAAAATGAAAATGACAGATCTCCTTCATAGCGTTGCTATGTGGATTAATTGTTATGAGGATTATGTACTTAGCATGACGCCAGGACATGTTATATGCACATGAAACGGTATGTGTTATTATTGGTACTTCAAGTAATTCTGAAGATTAAATGAGTTGGCATTTTCAAATTCTTGGCACATCAAAAATACTAGTTTTCATCTTTCCCATTCTACTAGAGAAAAGTGTAATGTATAATTTTTGTATCAAATGATTTTGATTTTCTACACTGAAACCCAGAGGTGATTAACAAGAACTTATAGATATTACTTATTAAAAACCTAATTATTGTCAACCAAACTGCTCATGAACCCAGTCTGGGTTTTGTAGATTATGTGAAAATAAATGAATAGAAAATCACCTATTACTTTTTGCTCCTAAAAAGAAAACAAAAAGGTCTTACATTTTTGTCTCATATGTTAAGACCAGAAAGGTTGAATTTACCTTATTTGAGTTCAATGAACAAAATTTATGGAATGTGCATATGATCCTTTTTTTAAGATATCAGTGTGCATGTATGGATATGTTTTCAAATTAGGCTAAGAAAAGAGGAAGAGAAGACAAGAAAGATAGAATAGGATAGGCAAAACAAACATTTTGGCCTTGAAAAATTTGTTTGTATTTTAACAATAAAATCAATAACTCTGTTTAAAATTGACCCAGATGCTTGTGGCCTGGAATGATGGGATGTCTCTTGCAAAAATGCTAAAAAACTGGGTCTGAATCAGCCTTTGCCACTAAATCAGTGGGGACAAATCTTGTTTCTGTGGGACTCTGCATGAATAATAATAATAATGTCTAGCATATATTGAACACTTACCATTAACTCAAGTTCTTTATACTTATTAAATTATTTAAACACCCAAACAATGAGATGAGTACCATTATTAATTACAGATTAGGGATCATTGGCACTAGGAAAAAAGGACTTTATTTTTTAAATTTTTATTTATTTTTTAGAGAGAGACACAGAGTGTGAGAGGGGGAGGAGTAGAGAGAGGGAGGAGACACAGAATCCAAAGCAGCGTCCAGACTCTGAGCTGTCAGCACAGAGCCCAAGGTGGGGCTTGAACTCAAACTGAGATTATGGGCTGAGCTGAAGTCAGACGCTTAACTGACTGAGCCACCCAGGTGCCCCGGAGTGTCCTGAGTTTAGGGCTACTTTGTACTGGAGTCTGGATTAAAACTTAGATGGTCTGATACCAGTGTGGCACTCTCAACCAACACACTGTGTAAAATGAAAGAGGGTAGTGGACCCAAGGACCCCTCTTCCAGCACTAACATTCTCAGAGTTTATAGGGATATGAAAAGTGATTTAATACCAAGTTGACTGTCTAAAAATGAGGAATTTTTTTTTTAGCTCACAATCACAATTCTTCCCAATATAAATTCCAGTTTTGGGGTGTAATAAATAAGTGATAAGATATTTAATTCATTTTTTAAAAATCTTTTTTTGGGGGTGCCTGTATGGGTCAGTCGATTGAGGGTCCAACCTCAGCTCAGGTCATGATCTCATGGTTCAGGAGTTCAAGTCCTGCATGTGGCTCTGTGCTGACAGCTCAGAGTATGGAGCCTGCTTTGGATTCTCTCTCTGCCCTTCCCCTACTCTCTCTCTCTCTCTCTCTCTCTCTCTCTCTCTCTCTTTGTCTCTCTCTCTCTCTCTTAAAAATAAAAATTAAAAAGAATTAAAATATTTTTTAATGTTTATTTATTTATTTTGAGAGAGAAAGAGAGAGTATGAGTGGGGGAGAGGCACAGAGACAAAGGAGAGAGAGAATCCCAAGCAGGCTCTGAGCTGCCAGCCCAGAGCCCGTTGTGGAGGCTCCAGCCATGAGATGATGACCTGAGCTGAAAGCAAATTGGTATTTAATTGACTGAGCCACCCAGGCACCCTAGTCTTCAACTGTTCTCAAGAACAATTCTCATAGGATATTTTTACTTTCATAGAGCAATTACGAGATTCTTCTCCTAATTTCTACTATTCTGATAGTATTTCATAAGGAAATTGTTTCTCTGCCAGTAGAGCTTTCCTTCCTTAATGTCAATATGACTTTTTTGTTATAGATTTAAAACATTTTATTATATTTTTTGTCAATTATTTATCAGCATCTGGTAATATGTACAAGATTGAGATAAAATATAATCCCCAGTAGTATGATATACTATCATCTGAAAGACAACATTAACCTAACCAGAGACATATCACATACACACACACACACACACACACACACACACACACACACTTGGTAAATGAATCAATGCATAATTTCAGATGCCAAAGACTATTCACCACCCCATTGAAAGTTTCAGCCATACTCCTGAGAGTTGGGGAGTGGGGGGAAGGGAGGGTTCCACTTTAATCTTTATTCATTTTCAGTTTTATTCAGTTAATTCATAATGTGAGTGAAACCTGTTTTTTAAAAAGAAAGGAAAGGGGTGGCCTATTCAATCTCTCTAGGTGTATGCAAACCACTTGAAACCAATTAGGTGTCAACAGAATTGTTAATTATCCTGGGGTCACCACCTTTTGTGAAGCATTTCAGAGTAAAAGGGAGGTGTGGCTTAGCTCCCAGCAGGTTTGAACAGCCCTCTAATTGACACATTTTATACGCAGCAGTTGGGTTGGCTAGAGAGGTTCATGTTTGCTTTCCTTCCACAGAAGAAAATGGATGGGCTATTATATTTATTATCCATTTACTTATGAACCAAACACCTATTGGTTCTTTGGATTCAGCTCCAGAACTTGACAATCCCATGGTAAACAAGAAGGAGTGTCATTGCCTCATGAAGCTTACGTTCTCTTTTTACATGAAAATGCCATCACGTCCCAGTTTACAAATAATTAATTAAGAGGAACCAGTTGTAGAATATGTCACAAGATTCTAGTCCAAAGACTTTCAAAGCCTAGGTTGCTTTGTTTCCTCCTTCTGAACAGCTGGAAGGAGAAGGTGGTCTGTGTTCCCTCAGGCTAAAAGCATTAACTAACTCCACCTTAGGGGCAGCCATATCACCAGTAAGATACAAGTTTCTCTCATCCCTGTCCCCAAATTCCCCTTTGTTTTTTTTTTTAATTTTTTAATGTTTTATTTATTTTTGAGAGAGAGAGAGAGAGAGAGAGAGAGCGTGAGCAGGGAGGGTCAGAGAGAAAGGGAGACACAGAATCTGAAGACAGGCTCCAGGCTCTGAGCTAGCTGTCAGCACAGAACCTGATGCAGGGCTCAAACCCATGAACCGGGAGATCATGACCTGAGCCAAAGCCGGATGCTAAACCGAATGAGCCACCCAGGCGCCCTCCCAAACTCCCCTTTGAAGGAGCCACTTGCTTTTACCACTATCCCAAAACTGGAATGTGGATTTTACTGGAACCTACGCGTTCCCAAAGGATCAGTTAAGAATTATTCTTGGATATACTCAAAGTACCCTTAATAGTTTTAATATACTGTGTAGAAAATATTCTAAATCAGGAGCCAAAAGTCTGGGTTCTGATTCCTGCTCTTGTACTTAATGGCTAACCAATAACAGGCAACTTTGAAACTTCTCTTTCATTTCCCTCATCTGTAAAATGAGGGTAATACTATCTCTTGTTTACTGAACCGTGTTACTTTAAGGCTTAAATATATATATATATATATATATATATATATATATGAAAATTAAACAATAGTATATAAATATAAAGCATTTAAAACTCACTATGCTTTCCGGGTGCCTGGGTGGCTCAGTCGATTGGGTCATAATCTCATGGTTCGTGAATTCAAGCCCCAGGTCGGGCTTTCTGCTCTCAGCACAAACCCAGCTTCAGATCCTCTGTCTCCCTCTCTCTCTGCCCCCGCAGCTCATCCCCCCCCCTTCTCTCTTTCAAAAACAAACATTATATATATATATATATATATATATAATTCATTCCAAAAAAAGTGGAAATAACAATGCTTATAATGATTCCAGAAAAATTGTTCAGCTAACAAAGCAGTTTTCAGAGTGTGGCCCAGGAACCCTTAGCGGCTCTCTATACCTTTAGGGGGACCATGAGGCTAAAACCATTTTGATAACAATACTACTAAGAGTTATTTATCTTATTCACTCTCATTCACCCATGAGTGTATAGTGAATTTTTCTAGAAGCTATCTGACACATGATATTACAACAGATGAAGTGCAGAAGAGACGATAATCCAGACAGTATCTTTTTTAAGTCAGACATTAAGGAATTTTTCCAGAATATTAAAAACTCCATTATTCTCAGGAATTATTCTTTTGTTTTAGAAAATTATTCAAATAATAAAAACATGTCATGAGTTTATTATTTATTTATATTAACATGTAATAAGTTTATTATTTATTTATAAGTGTATATTTATTTATATTATTTATATTAACATGTAATAAGTTTATTATTCATTTATAT
The DNA here is from genome assembly GCA_028646485.1 of Cryptoprocta ferox. Lineage (NCBI taxonomy): Eukaryota > Metazoa > Chordata > Mammalia > Carnivora > Eupleridae > Cryptoprocta > Cryptoprocta ferox. Next base: position 29,960,924 of record CM053573.1, read on the forward strand.
TAACATGTAGTAAGTTTATTACTATTTCTTTTGAATGAAATAAGAAATATTTTTTATTTCTCAATTTAAATCTCTAACAGATTTACTATTGATAAATATAACCACATATGCACAAGCTCCTTGGGGTCCACCACATTTTATAAGCATTGAAGGCAGAGAAGTTACAAAACTGCCTAGCTAAAATAATACATGGAAAGGAGCTTTGTAACTGGGAAGTATCACATACATAAAAAAATGTTGAAATAATCACTGCCTTAAAATTAAAGAGGACATCTGTGAATTGATCTGTATAATTTACTAGCTGTTTCCTTCTTTGTGTTCCAAACAACCTATTTCAGTAAAAAAGTTTGTAATATACCTGTTCTTACATAGGAGTCTGCTAGCATATTTATGTGCATTTAAAACCTAATGGGATGACCTTAAATGATGGCCGAAGAATAGAAATGAAATTCATGTCTCCATAATGAACCCAAAGCCACTGCATTATTCAGAATGTTAAGACTGCCAGTATCCCAACACCTCCTCTCTGCGGAAAATACCAGATTCGTGGCAAGTAAATTCCTGTCAGGTGCTGAAAGAACTAAAGAAGTTAAAGGTTGAAGAATGGGGTATGTATCCCCTTCCCCTCTTGCTCTGGGAGCTTGGGAACATTGGGTCAGCAGACTGCGTACTCATACCTAGGGCTGTGAATCCTAACACAATAAAGCAAAGGCACAAAGAGAGATAGAAAACTCATAGCAGTGATGGCAGGGTTGAGTCCATCTGTGGGCTAGTTTCTGTCCCATAGCAATGGTGTCAGCTGTGGTGGTGATGAGTGTCCAGTAATAGTAGCTTTACTGCCAAAGACATGATCTTGGCTCTGTTCTCATCAGCCTAGCCTCTCTTGGTTCAGATCCAAATTCTGAGTCTGAGTCTGATTCCATAGCTTTCCTGTAGATGCTGCAAGTCACTTTATACCCATCGAGTTAACTTCTTTCCTGCCCTTTTTTTTGTTGTTGTTAAAGAGAGAAGGCGGCGCAAGTGAGTGAAGGGGCAGAGAAAGGGGGAGAGAGGGAGGGAGGGGGAAGAGAGAGAGAAGTAGGGCTCAAGTTGACCCACTGTGGGACTCGAACTCACGAATCAGGAGATCGTGACCGAAGCCGAAGTTGGATGCTTAACCAACTAAGCTGCCCAGGTGCCCCCTCTTTCCTGTTTATTTACAGGATTGGTATTTTTGCCACCCAGAACCTTACGAACTCTGGCTGCTTAGATAGATTTGAGCATTTCTTTTTATTTTACTGTTTTTATTTTATTTTTTTTAATATTTTATTTATTTTTGAGAGAGAGAGAGGCAGCGTGAGCAGGGGAGGGTCAGAGAGAGAGGGAGACACAGAATCTGAAGACAGGCTCCAGGCTCTGAGCTAGCCATTAGCACAGAGCCTGATGCGGGGCTCGAAACCACGAACCACGAGATCATGACCTGAGCTGAAGCCGGACGTTCAACCGACAGAGCCGCCCAGGTGCCCCTGGGCATTTCATTTTAGTTCTGCTATGTATAAGCTGTGTAAACAGGAAACTCATCTAGGATACTAAAAAGAATTAATATTAATTGTCTCTTTGGTCTCAGTTTAGTCATCTTTGAGACTCCTGTTGTGAATATCAAGTGAACTAATGAGTAAAAACTTCGCACAGTGTTTGTGTGCTTTCAATGGATTTGATATACGGTCATAAAAAAGCCCCACTTCAGAAACAAATTTACTCCAACATTCATGTGGGTGAATACAGACAGCAGGACATCATTCTTGCCTTGTTTTAACATTTCCTTTCCTGGGGGCACATGTAGAGTTTAATAAAAAATAACCAATGACTTTTCAACTAGATTTCTGATTCCTTTAATCCACTTCTGTTCACATATCAAATCATCTCTCCTTTCTAATTAGACCTCATTCTAATATGATTTCTCAAAGCAGTGCTATTGGTACTTTGGATAGGACAAGTCTTTTTCGTACAGGATCGTCCCAAGCATACTAGCAATTTATCACCACTGATGCCTGCCCACTAAATGCCAGTAGCTCTCTACACTTATTACAACCCAGCATATACCTGGAGGGACAGTTCTGTCCACAGTAGAGAACGATTGTACGTCTTCATTGCTCCACAGTATATTCACATAGTGATCTACTCTAAAATATTTTTAAATAATTAGGTATGGATAAAAGAACATACTTATTAATATAAAAATGTTCCCAGACTGAAAATTATTACGTTGAAGAACCAAATACTGCAACTCATAATGGCCTCAGGAAATTAAAGAGGTTGACAAATAAAAAGGGATTCATTATACTATGTACATGTTGAAAATCATTGAAGAAAAACATGTTCATAATACTATGAGAGACTTTGAGAACACATAGCCCAGTTTTTCTCCAAAGTTGATGTGGCTCGGAATTACCTGCGCTTAATATAAATATGGGTGGTAAACTCTATCCCAGAACTACTAAATTGGAATCCCACTTATGAGGCTGGTGCATATTTATTTTTGCATCAAAGCATATTGTTTGTAGGTGTACGGTGCTTTAAAATTCATGGATTTTATACATTTTACTCATTCAACATAAATAATATAAAGGTTCTATAATACAATTCATTAGCACCTACTATGTGACTGCACTGTACTATGTACCAAGGATAAAGAAATAAATAAGATATAGTACTGAAACCCAAAGGTTCACTATTTGGTTGTTGGAAACATACATTAAATAATTGATGTGCAGTAATGTGTAGTAGTTTCAAAAGTTGGAAAAAAAGGGAAGGGATTTAATAAATAGAAAACAATGACAGGAAACACTTCCTAGAAAAATGGATAAAGTTTGGTGGGAGATAAATAAGAATTAACATGACAGAGCATGGATGACTTTTGCTCTTCATACAAAACAGTGTTGTGGGACATGCAAGGAACAACGGACTTTGAGCAATTATAAAAGAAGAGCATCTGTATTGGTCAGGAGATTAGAGGTTAATATAAATGTATGTACTATTCATTTAGTTGTTTTGACCAAATTAACTGATTACCTAACTGAAAAAAAAATTAATTCAAATGCATCTTAACTTAAATATGCAAGCAGATAGAGCAGAAGCAATACTTATTGCAATAGATAGGGGCTTATTCAGTTAGGAAAACAATATTGGACTTCCCTAGAAAATTATTGTGTATTGACCCAGTGAACTATACTTCAATTTTCCACACTCCCTCCCCGTCTTTCTTCTCACCTTCTTTTCTCCTTTCCTCCCTCCCTTCCATCCTTCCGTCCATCTGTCCTTTTTTTCTTCCCCTTTCCATGTCAGCTTATAGTGCCATATTATAAAATAGAAAGCTAATTGCATACCCAAGTTAGAAAGGAATCGGCATTGCAAGAGATTGAAGTTTTGCTTAAAAAGCATGGCAAGATGGATCTACCCATCTATAACTATACTTTTAACTATATCCCTTAATGTGCAAAAAGTGTTCCCTTTATAACTGCCAAATCACCACTACTTCAGTCTTTTCCATAAGTCGCAAATACTATTTTTCATATGCAATTGTCAATCTAAGAAACATGTAGATGAAATATATTTATATTCTTTTTGTAAAATTTTAGATGAAATTTCATTGTTTTTTTGCCAATGTATTATATTTTTGCAACAGGGTAGGAGCATGGTGCCATATCATATAGCATATAGCATCATACATTTATGTTGGGACCCCATATCTTATGGGGGATATAATAAAAATAATGAAGACGTTTCTCCAGAAAAATGCGTGTAATAATAGAAATTGGAAGTGATATTGAAGGGTTCACAGGTGTGTTCACAAGCTGTGTATTAGGAAGCATCAGACTTTTTGGAAAGAACATGGGCATTGGATTCATTTAGTGATGAATTCCAGAACTATCTGCCTGACCCTTAAGTTAGACAAGTTACTTGCCGTCTCTGTTTAGTTCTCTGAAACAGTAATTGCATCAACCTGATGAGATTGTCCCTGGTATTGAGATAATATTAACAGTAAATGAGACAAAGTATATAAAATATGTAATTGTTCATAGACGTGTTCAGCCAACATTAGGTATTATTGTCATTATGCTTTTATTACTATTTTCTATTTGCTGCCTTGTTCTTCATTCCTATTTTTTATCTTTCACTTTTTTCTGCCTTTGTAAAAGTTTTTACCACTCTAAATGATTCCATTTTTGTCCCCTTTCTCAGTATATTAAGCCACCATTTTTATTGTTTAATTGATTGCCCTAAAATTTGCAATACGTTTACAACTAATGCAAATCCACTTTTAAGTAACATTATACTGCTCCAAAAATAGTGTAAGTACCTTATAATAACAAAATAATCTAATTCCACGCTCCTGTCCTTGTATTATTGCTGTTGTTCATTTCACTTATACTTAAATTTGTGTGTATAAATACCGTTACTATTATTTTGAACAAACTGTTATCTGCTAGATCGGTTATGAATAAGAAAAATTGAAGTTGTTTTTAAAGTTTATTTCTTTCTGAAATCTCTACAACAAATGTGGGGCTCAGATCAGGACCCCAACATCTAGAGATGCATGCTCTTCTTACTGAGCCAGCCAGGCTTTCCAAGAAAAACTGCTGTTTGGTCTTTTTAAGTTTATTTATTCATGGGGGTGGGGGGCAGAGAAAAAGGGAGAGAGAGAATCCCAAGCAGGCTCCACACTGTCAGTTCATAGCCTGACCCGGGGCTCAATCTCACGAACCATGAGATCATGACCTGAGCCAAAATCAAGACTCAGATGCTTAATCGACTGAGCCACCCAGGTGCCCTTGAAGTTTTTATTTTACCTTCCCTATTCATTTTCCAATGTTCTTCCTTAATTTACATAGATCTGAGTTTCTGACTTACCATTTCCTTCTCACTGAAGAGCTTTAACGTTTCTTACAAGGCAGGTCTACTGGTAACAGATCCCCTCAACTTTTGTTTGGCTCATGAAGTCTTTTTATTTTTCCTTTACTTTTGAAGGAGAATTTTTAATATACAGAGTTCTTGGTGAGTGGACCTTTTACTTTCAACACTTTAAACATTTACTCTGTTTTCTTTCTGCTTGCATGTTTCCTGAGAAAGAGTCTGATGTAATTCTTATTTTTGTTCCTTTACAGGTAAAGTGTTTTTTCTTCTTTGGCTTCTTCCAAGTTTTTTTCTTTATTTTTGATTTTCTGAGGTTTGAATATGATATGCCTAGCCGTAGATTTTTGTTTCTGTTTTGTTATTGTGTTGTTGTTGTTTTTTTTCATTTATCCTGCTTGCTGTTCTCTGAACTACCTGAGTGTCTGCTTTGGTGTCTGACATTAGTTTGGAGAAATTTTCAGTCATTGTTGTTTCAAATATTTCTTCTGTGTTTTTCCCCCTCTTTCTTCTCCCTCTGATGTTTCCATTGTGCATATGTATTAGTCAGAATTCCCCCAAGAAACAGAGCCAATAGATTTATTAGAAAGAATTGACTTGTGCAATTAGGCTGAAAAATTCCACAGTATACTCTTTATAAGCTGGAGACCCAGGGAGGTCAATGCTATAGTTCAGTCTGAGTGTGAAAGACTGAGAACTAAGACAGCTGATGGCTCAAGTCTTGTTCCACAGACAAGAGATAACCAATGTCCCAGCACCAATCAGGCACAAAGGGCAAATTCTACTTTCATCTGTCTTTTAGTTCTGTTTAGGCACTCAGTGGATTGGATGTTGCCCACCGACCCTGGAGAAGGCAATAATCTGCTTCATTTCATTCAGATGCTACTCTCATCCAAAAACACTCATAGACATATCCAGAAATAACGTTTAACCAATTACCTGGACACCCCATGATCCAGTCAAGTCGACACATAAAATTATCCAACCTGGTATATATTATACCTTTTGTAGTTTTCTCATAGTTCTTGGCTATTCTTTCCTGTTTTGTTTTGTTTTCTTTTGTTTTCATTTTTCTTTCTCTTTGCTTTTCTTTGGGATGCTTCTGTTGACATATAGTGAAGCTCAGAGATTTTTTTCCTGAGCCGTATCCAGTCTACTTATGAGTCCATCAAAGGCATTCCTCGTTTTTTGTTACAGTGTTTTTTATCTCTAGAATTGTAAAGAATTTTGTTAATCTTAGAATTTTCAAATCTTGAAATTTTCAAATCTCTGCTTACTTTGTTATTATTAGAATTTCAAATCTCCGCTCACTTTACCCATATGTTTCTTGCATGATGTCTACTTTATCCATTAGAGCCCTTATCATCATTACAGAGCGCTAACATTAATTATAATTAATTATAATTGTTTTAATTTCTGATCCGATAATTCCAACATCCTTGGACATAGGTCTGAGTCTGATTCTGATCTGATGCTTTCTCTATCTCTCCAAACTATTTTTTTTTGGGGGGGGGAGCTTTTGTATGCCTTATATGTTTTTCTTATTAGCCAGATATGATACACTGGGTAAAAGAACTACTGTAAGTAGATCTTAAGTAATGTGGTGGTGAGGTGGGGTGGGAGGAATATTCTATGGTCCTATAATTAGGCCCCAGTCTTTCTTTTATGCATCCTGTGCCTCTGTGCTTCTCTGTTTTTCCTCTCCTTAGGTGGAACAAGATGGCTCAAGTGGGCTGGCGTTGGGTATTTCCCTTTCCTCAGGTCACGTTAGGCCCCAGAAAAACAGTTTCTCCTGAGTGCAGACCTTTGGAAGAAGAATAGAATGCTCTGACACATTTCAAATTGATTCTTTGTCCCCTCTTCCTGCTGGAAGCATAAGGGCATTTTACTCCAATATTCACTCTGAGAATCTGGTAAGACTCCTGGAGGCAAAATTCACAAAAGTGTTTGGACCCCTAATGACGAAGTCCCCATGGAGTTCTTATATTTAGACTTGTTTACACAAAACCCCTACAATTTGTCAACTACACCTCAAATTTTTGTTTTGTTTTGTGTTGTTTTGTTTTACCCTGATACTAGTTCGAACAGAGGTTTCTATTCCTCAGTTTCTGCTCAGATAAATTGTGATTCTATATGCCTATCTGTCTCTCCAATTTTGAGGACAGCGGTTCTATGATATCACTTATCTGAAGGAACCAAGAAGAGTTGTTGATTTTTCTGCTTGTTTAGCTTTCTACCTGTTGTGAGGACAGAATGACAACTTCCAAGTGCCTTATGTGCTAGACTGGAAACCCCCTGTGGTTTTTACTGTGATTTTGCTGTTAAACATTCCTACTTGTATGAAGTCCTTGCATTTTCTCCAGATTGACCAAAAATTGCCATCACCACTTCAAAATTTGGCAAAACACTTTTTCCCCTAAATATGCTGACTTTCTCATTATATTGAATACCATAGGAATACTATTACTAATGGAAAAATGCTGCATATGTGACCCTTTTTTCCCCACAGAGTTATCAGTGTGAGAAAAAAGAAATCTATGTATTTGAAAACCATTTCTTCTTATTCATAGGCACTGAATACTTTCCATCTCTTTAAATGTTATATGTACCTATACCTATAGGTACCATGATAAAATTAATTCTACTCTGAACTATTTTTGAAAACAGTTTGTTAAGCAGAAGAAAACCAAACTGTGAAATTAAAATCTCTGGAGGTACACAGGGTTTAATGCAGGTAATGTAGAATATTAATGTATTTATATTTCATTATGCATGTTGATGGGAGTAATTTCATAGGGACATAATATCTAATTCCAATGACGTTAGCAAAGCAGTTTTGTCTCTTACTTTTTGTCCATTTTGTGTGTGTTTGTAGCTTAACTGTGCTACACAGAGACATTATCTTAATATCTCTCTTTTAAAATATTCAAACACCTGCAACAACACACAGTCATAAAGCTCTTTTATATCAAGTTATTCATCCCTCAGCTTGTTTTCATTATAGGTCTATTGGAAGATTTCCACCCTCAGACCTATTCTCTTAGCAGTTAATTAATTATTCTTGCTATTGAAGTGCACTATATGGTCTCTATGAATTAGGGGATGTCAAATATTGTAGTTTGCTTAGAGCAGCTAGGATTCAATTGTTGTCTTTTTTTTTAATTCCTACTATTTCATACTTGCTGTGATTTACAAAAATTGCTGATGCATCAATTAATGCAAATTGTATAAAGGCTTCTATAATTTAGGCTTAAAATGCCAGATCCAGCCACGGAGCTTTGTATTTTCATGAGCTGCGACTTAAAATACGGGGTTCAATTTTCATTTACCTAATGTTCCCCAGTAATAAAGACATGTCTATTAACGACATCTGTTACAATTTGGTAACCTCTAATTTTAATGGGAAATAATAGAGTTCATGTCTGTAAGATTAGAGGTTATGGACTAGGCCTTTACGCTGGTTTGGCGTCCTGGATATAATGTTCTGCCAGCCAACCTAATATATTCACAAAGGGCCCAACATCTTGGTTCTGCAGGCCAAAAAAAAAAAAAAAAAAAAAGAAAGAAAGAAAGAAAAAAAAAGAAAAGGAAGAAAAAAAGAAAAAGAAAAAAAACCTTTTCCTATCTTGTCACTTTCCTTATTGCCTTGTCGAAAAATCTGTCACCACCTGCTAGAAAATAATATTTTGTTTCTCTTTTTTAAAAGCACATGAAGCGACAAGAAACCAGTGAATAATTACGCAGTAAAGTGTATTCTGCCAACTGACTCAGAGCGGGAGAAAGCTGGGACAGGAAGGGAGAAAAGAGGAGAGATGAGTCTCCAAAGCTCTGCATATTCCTTGGGGCCCCCCCGTGGAGCCCATGCCCTCCCATGTTTAGATTTCAGATGTTTTTCTCTGGGCAGTAGGTGGGTAATGGGGGTGAGGAAGGGACAAACCCTTTCTCTTCTCTTCTGGCTCACTCTTGAACTGACAATGTACCGGTAGTAAGGGGAATGCGTCTGAGAACACAATTATACCTGCCAACTTCAGCAACTGTAACAATGAAATTCTCTTTTTCTCTTTCTTCAAGCCAAACTTCAGCATTCCATTCAAATCCAAATCCTTAATGGCATTTATGACTCTCACGGGTATTTATTTTAGCAGAATATCTTGCATTTGCAATGCCAAGAACAATCCCGGGTAAAAAAGATTCGTGTCACTTTATTCAGGCTTCAACAAAAAGCAACCAAGCCAGTAAATCACTAAATGGAACTACCAACTTCCTCTGACATGCATGAATAATGTCTTAGCAGTCAGCTCACCGGAAAGATTAGAATGGAAGTAAATACAACCCTGGAAAAGTATGCCCGCCCGCGCAAGCTGAGCCCCGAACTCTATCAAAATCAATTTCTCCCATTTGACATCTGAGTATTTTGAAATGTTCTAACAGGAAGCAACAGAATCAGATTTCTTTCCAACTTGGTTTCAACAGAAAGGAAAAAAGTATGATAATCAAACTCACCAGGTTTTAAGTATCACTGAAAGTCCAACATTAACTTGAAGCCACTTTGATGGAGAGAAAAAAAAGATGAAGGCAAACATTTGGAGATGAACCCCGAAACAGAACAAAAATTGAAGAAGTCATGTTTCACACAAATACGTTTTTTTTCTTTAAGGTGGGTAAAGTTGGAAATGCCCTTGACCCAGTACTGGAGTATAAAATGGGAAGGTCAATTGTCCATGCAGATTACCCTAAGTAAGATAGTGACAAGATAATGGACTTTTCAATATGGATAGAAAGTTGTTGAATATATTTTATTATGGTCAGTCCTCTAATAACAATCCTTACCTACAAGCTCATTCATCAAAACCATAAGGAAATCCCAGGTACATGTTACTCTATGTGCTTTTACATCCCTTTGGAAGGAAATAGAGGGTCACTCAAATGTGTTCCTTTTACTTTTAGTCACACTGTGCTTTCAGTTACCTTTTCTCTCCAAATATAATAAACTGAGCTAAGTCATTACATGCTGTCACTAAATGGATAAATGACGAACTTTTGTATTTCTAAATGAATATCCTTGTTTGTGTTTCTCCTCAAAAATATTTTTATCTTAAATTGATTATCCCCACCAAAATGACAAAGAAACTTCCAGATTCTAGAGAAGAAATAAGATGAATTTTTTATGCCCTAGCTAATCAAACAGACGTTTGTTGATTTTCAAGTAGATTAAATCATCTTAGAGCATTATTAAAACTTCAAAGAATCCTATATGTTTTGCTGAATTTATTTCAAAGTGATTTAATAGTGATAATAACTAGAGTTTTCATATTTTACTAATTAACATTTTTATCTTGGATGTTTGGAAGATTTGACCTATTTTTTTTTATTGCTAATAATGTAGAGCTTAAAAATTAAAAATAAATAAGAAAGCTAGGACATCCTTTTTTTCAGGCTCATGTGGCTCTTTTGGTGATTTATAGATTAATCAATCATCAGTGGGATTAAAGGCCATTTACACTAAACAAATTGCTTATGGCTGCAGCAAATTGTGTTTTGAGATTTAGTGATAGGGACTATAAATTGCCAGTCATGTTATTAGACACATAAATCAGAGAGTTACTGAAAATTGATTAGCTGACTCCAATTTTTCTGAACACATTGTTACTCCAGCTTATTATTTTTCTTTCCCAGGTCAGAGCAGTTCAACTCCATGACTGAGTGAAGGAATGTGCATTTCTATACCTAAGGCTAATCCTCAGGGCTTTTCCTTTTTTTTTTTTTTTTTTCTATAAATGTTCTGTGAAATCAAGAAAACTAGCATGTGAATATTGCAATAGTGCTTTTCTAATCACTGAGTATAATTATCCCAGATATGGAAACTAATGTATTTAATAAAATAACTGAAAAATATTTCTTGTGTTTAATGATGGAACCATGTTATAGCAAATCCATAATGAACAGTCTCTTCCTCCTTTAAAATTTTCCTGAGATCCTACATATATCTTTTTTTTTTAGGTTTTTTATTCGGAGAGAGAGAGCACAAGAGGGGTAGGGACGGAGAGAGAGGGGAGAGAGAAAATCCCAAGCAGGCTCCGCACTGTCCACACAGAGCCTGATGCAGCTCAAACCCATGAACCACGATCATGACCAGAGCCAAAACCAGCAGTCAAAGGCTTAATGGACTGAGCCACACAGGTGCCCCTATACTTTTAAGAATAGAGAAATCACACAAAGGGAAGGCATGCACTACGTATATTTGTTTTGTTATGATACAGTTTATGATAATTAGTCTTATTTAAATGAGAAGATAGCATTTATCTTTTAAATTTTTTTAATGTTTATTTTACTGTATTGTATTTTTGAGAGAGAGTGTGTGAGCAGGGGAGGGGCAGCATTCATCTTTTCTTAAAAATTTTTTAACGTTTATTTATTTTTGAGAGAGAGAGAGAGAGAGCAGGAAGAGGCAGAGAAAGGGAGACACAGAATCCAAAGCAGGCTCCAGGCTCTGAGCTGTCAGCACAGAGCCCAACACAGGGCTCAAACCTACAAAACCTTGAGATCATGACCTGAGCTGAAGTTGGAGGCCCAACCAACTGAGGGCCACCCTGGCGCCCTAATAGCATTTAGTTTTTAAAGCCTGTAAGGGGGCACCTGGGTGGTTTAGTCGGTTAAGCAACTGACTTCAGCCTCATGTCATGGTCTTATTTATGGTTGGTGGGTTGGTGCTCCTCATCGGACTCTCTGCTGTCAGAGATTCTGCTTTGGATCCTCTTTCCCTTTCCCTTTCTCTCTCTCTGCCCCTGCCCTGCTTGCACTCTCTCTCTCTCAAAATAAACATTAAAAAAATAAAGTGTGTTCAAATTATTTGCTTTCTAGATAAATAATTGGTTTAGGAGAATAATCTGGATACAGACTTTCACTTCTGAATTAGTACGCTAGTTTCCTTGACCCTTCTCTCTTCCTACAGCAATAGACTCCATACAAAGTCACTAGAATATTCTTGCATTTGGCTCTCATTCTATTATTGCCCTGCTAGAAATTTTCAGTGGTTCTTCAATTATCTACAGTATCATTTTCAAGAATTCCATCTTCTCAACCTAGTCTTTACAAACTCAGTCATCCACTCAATTCCAAAAAGGGTTTACTACCTCAACACCCTCTTCTATTTTTTTTTAACATTCATTTATTTTTGAGAGACAGAGAGACAGAGCGTGAGCAGGGGAAGGCAGAGAGAGAGGGAGACACAGTATCCAAAGCAGGCTCCAGGCTCTGAGCTGTCCGCCCAGAGCCCAATGTGGGGCTTGAACTCACAAACCGCGAGATCATGACCTGAGCCAAAGTCCACTGCCTAACTGACTGAGCCACCCAGGTGCCCCTCAGCACCCTCTTCTACACTCACTGTTGCTGTCACTACTTCTTGCAGTGGTGCTTCTGCACTTTCATCTATTAGTATCATACCCACCCTCCAGGCCCCAACTCAAACACTATCTTCTCCAGAAATTATTCCCCATCACCTTGAAAAGTATTACAAATGTAATCAGCTCATTTCACTTATTTATGCTTCTACTAATGCACTTACCTATTGTACTCTGCTTTATAAACTGCCAACTCTATGCTCCTTTCTATAATCTATAACAGGCATAAAGTAAACTTTAAGAAATTGTTGGTGATAGCTTTTTATCCCAGCATTCCAAGATAATTACTTCATAGAACAGGTAAATGTCAGGGGCAAATCACTTGGTAGCAATCTATAATACACAATTATCAAATGATTTAACCTAAAAACAAACATACCTGCAAATTACAAATAAATTCCAAGTATATTACAAAATTTCCCTTTCTCATCAGCTGCATAAGTTTAAGACCTTGATAACAAAACAGGAAGCTGACAAGGAGAAAGACGTGCAGTTCTTTCCTAATAACTGAACCACGCTGGTGAGCAATATAGATACACAAGTTAAGATGACCCTTTGGAGCTAGAGAAACCTGGATTCAAAATTCAGCTATTGCCTATACAATGGAGGATACTAGTTATTATCTGATGCATGTAATGATTCATAGCTTCCACTTTGCTAAAGACTGATATAAAATCATAACTTTTTTCCTTGATCTTCCAAATATATCAGGAGCTCATGCTCCCAAAGAAATACACAATTTTAAGCAAAGATGTAGAACAGAATGTTAGCACTGTTTCTTATAGATTCACTCTGTACTTAATCATCATAAATGTCATGGCTAGTGCTTAAATATGCAAGCTGAAGTTTAGAACAGAATAACATACCCAATTAATTCTGTCACAAATATAAATATCAGAGAATTATTTCAACACACAGGAAGAAGGATTTTTGGTTATTTTTATTTTTTTGTTCATTTGCCCTTGGTGTTAGCTATTACAAGTACGTTAATCTGACCTCTCTTTTTGAGTACATAGAACTGCATAAATAGAACACCCAGCTTTATATATCCTTAAACATTTTTAAAATAAACATCAACATTTATATTTTGTCTTCCTATTGCTTGGCTGCAGAGTAATATTTGATTTATGTGCCAGACCTTAGGATATTGGAGGTGGTAGGCCTTCTCTTTCTTCCTTCCCTTCTTTCCTTCCTTCTTTCCTTCATTTTTTCCTTCCTTCCTCGCTCCCTCCCTTCCTTCCTTCCCTTCCTTCCTTTCCTTCCTTCCTTTCTGTCTGATTTAAATTATGCCATGAGTAATTTTCTCTGAACAAAAGGTTTTTTCAATATTCTGCTATTTCTAAGATGTCAAAAATGCTGGTAAATCATCTGAGGGTTTCACCAACACACAAACCTTTCTACAGTATTTTCTTTTCTTTTTCTATCATTCATTCTTTCTTTCTCTTATTTTATTTTTAAGTCTCTATTTAGTTTCCCATGGGTGCATAGTTCATATGAACTATTTTTTCCAATGAAATAGAATAGCCCTTTGGTTCAAGAAAATGGAAAGATGTTATTGTTATTCTTAGATATTACACCAATATTTGCTTTGTATTATAGAATTTCTTTTATAAAAGTCAGGGAAAAAAAAGTTGTAACAAAATAAAAATCCTTCCAAAGCTATATACTTTTAAAGATATCTACACATTTGAGCAGAGATACCTTGAGAGTAATTTCAGTGATAATACTATAATAAATTAGGCAACTGACTCTAAAAATATTTTCTTTTTTCTCCTGCTTTGAACCATTTTTTAACTAAGTAGTTGGGTTTTTTTTTTTTTTTTTGGCACTATAAAATATATCAAAGGTAGATGTTGTCGTTAGCACTGGGAGACCGAGGATGTGAAAAAAATCATCAAAACCTTTCTGAGAATTCAACTTTCTGATTTTGGACTCCACAGGTGGCACTTGACTAAGGCTAAAAAAGACTCAGAATCCAAGTGACTCACAGGTACCCCACGAAAGTAATCATGTCATAGATACAGAGGACAGTCTTGCTTGGGATACTCATTAAATTCACCTCAGTAAACCTGGAAAGGAAGAATCTTTACAGTTCTCACAACGCATTAAGCTATTATTAATTTTAGTCTATACCAAAAATATATCTCTCATTGATTGGGTGCTGCTTGGTTTAATGCTGCCTTTATATCTCTTTATTTTCCTATTCTGAATTCTTCCACACCATTTCCTAGCTGACATTAGAGTTTGGAGAGAACAAAATTTATATTATTAACTCTGTAAAACAAGACAGGCACCAGGTATTTAGTTCTTGGATTATCATTCTGAACTGAAGTTAGCTCATTAATCTTCTATTTTCACCCCAAGATTCCAAATCGACACACTTATGCAATTTAGCAGGAACAGAAATGATTAATAGGTTTCTCCGGTGCTAACCTAATTGCTATGACACTAAAGACAAGAACATTACAGAAGATAAAGCATTGAGACCAGAATTACCTCCCTTCTAGGTAGCAATCAGCTGTTAAGGGCAATTCTTAAACTCCTTTGAATGATAAACAAATTACTGCCACTGAGTATGGTTTTTACTTTGCTGGATTCATCTAGAAGACAGTCTCTTTAACAGATCTTAACACCCAGCTATTTTCTGTTTTTCCACAGTTTCTGCTATCAAATGTCTCCAGACAGAAAAGCCTTAAAAAAAAAACTCTGAATAATATTTGTATATTTCTCTTCTCTATAGTACCATATTTTCATGTGTCCTAGGGTCTCAAATTTTTGTGATATACATCAAATGTATATGTAGAGATACTTAGATAGTAAATGGAGTAAGAAAAAGGCAATAATTTGAAAAATCCATGCATTAGTCCCATTTGTGCAGAATATGCCACCCCAAAATATGCCATTTTGGCATGAGGATTGTTTTGAGCTAAAAGCAATATAAAGTTGATATAAGAAAAAATCTCTGCTTCCTCTCTTTTATTTGTCTGAAAGCAGGACATAAATGTGTAAAAGTGTCCCCCCCCCCCACTTTCTACCTAGAAGAACACAAGTTAATCACAGCAGAACTCTAGACCTTTATTAGCCAAAGATGGCACCAGAGGAATCTATATAACAAACCTTACTAAGAAGTCCTTATAATTCAGTAACTCCCCCATATATTTACTTCTCCAGAATTTGCCACTGAAATTGTCTTGTCCATTTTATTAAAAATGCATTGTTCTTTTGTTAAGATAATGTATAAGCCCAAGTTCTTACCACCACTTTGAGTTACACATCACCGAGCACTCCAATGTACATTCAAGATACACATGTTAATAAACTTTTCTTCGTTTTCCTCTTGTCAATCTGTTTTTTGTTGGTTTAATTCATAGGACCCCAATCAATGACCTTAAGCTGGGATAGAAGGAAAGTAATTTTTATCTTCCTCTACAGTGCCTTCCACGTACTTCCACGAAAAGTTTTAGCCAAGTACCCAGAATATATTTTTAGTTTTTCTTTTCAGTTTTCTCAGTTAAATGACCTAATCATAAAATGTCCCATGGGTTACAAAACACCAAAAAATATATACCACCAACTGAATTGTCAAATATCCTAATTTTTCTAGGGTTTAAAAAAATTTAGTGTCTTCAAGTTTCTCACACCAAACTGAAATATAATTTTTGATCACTTAAATGAATTGGTTATTTTCACCACAAGAAGCCTCCTCCCAGGCTGTCTTCTCTTTATCAAACCAAATTAATGAGTAGATGCCTGTATTTTATATTTAAAGCCCTACACAATATGATGGAAACATGCACTTCTAAATAGAAAAAATGCGCATGTGTTGACATTGTTGGCTACATTCTCATTCAGATCATTTTAATACAATCTGTAGTACCTGTAATTTTCCCCTAAAATAGAGTTTGTCAGTTAAAAGAAAAATATTTTCTCTCCTTTTGTACGTTGTGATTCTAATACTTTATTAAGCTGTTTAAAAAAAGACATTCTAGCCTTCTTTAGGTTCTCTACTTGGTGGCATTGCCACCACTGGGTTTTTATTATGTAAATTATTGCAATCTGGTTAGCTCCTTCCGTCTTTTTTCTTAACAAAAGGGGTCTGCAAGTGCTAATCAAAATGCTGCAATTTACATATTAATGAAGTTTTTATAATGACATTTTCTTCATACACAGGGTGAGCAAAAGGGAGACTTTTTATCTTTTTTTCAGAAAGCAACACCAAATTTTGATCTTATAAGGTATCTTTGAAACTTTCCAAAGCCAAGTGGAATGGCATTATGTATTTTAATCAGATAAGGAATGAAAGCAGTAGGTATGAGCTTTACACATGTGATGTTTATAAGCAATATTTTTTTGTATACGTTCATGCACTTGTAATTACATAAAATGCTAAGGACGCATTTGCCAGTGAGGATGCTGTGCACAATCAAGTCCTAATCATTTTCAGGAAAGGAAAAACATTCCACTAAAAGTGAGGAGAGACAAGGAGTGTTCAAAAGCTATGTCAAAAGTGTCCAGCTGTTTTCATAGAATATAGGTGATTTCCTGGTGCTAGCAAAAACCAGAAGAAACATTGTAACAACCACAAATGTCTGTAATTGCTATGAAGCCCAAGTATGAAAATCCACAAAAATAGAATAAGTGGATAAAATTCATTAAAACCATCTCCTTAGTAATGAGGGTCTCTGATTATAAAGTACTTTAACCCTTTAGGATGTGTCACTAAACACCAAGCTGAAAAAACAAATCAACTCTCTGTCACTGGAATGTGGTCTTCCACAGGTAATATGATTGTGAATAAAAAGACAAAGATCCTGATGTTAATCATTATTTAGTCAATGACATTCTTTGGCAATTCAGGCATGGAATTAACTTGCATTATGTTTTCTTTATCAAATGAGCATATAGGCACAATATTTGTAATAGGAATTATTTTTTCAATCAATAATAGCACTCTCAAAGGCTGTATATATACATTAAGGAGGGAGGGAGAAGGAAGGAAGGGAAGGAGGGAGAGATGAAGGGAGGGAGGCAAGGAGGAAAGGCAGAGAAAACGTGCCCCAAACATTTTTGAGGAACTTCCTGATTATATTCTAAAAAGTAGTTTATGTGAAAAAGTTATAGTCACTAACTAATCAAACTAATCAAAAATGCCAATAGTTTTCCAAATGCTACTCCTTTTTTTCCTTGGTTTTCTTTTTTTTAGGAACTGATGTAAAAATTAGTGATTTTTCAGACATTTCTAATCATGGTGATATAATAAATGGTTTATTTTTTTCTAAAGTGATTTCATATTATAAAAGACAATTGGGTATCTAGGATCAGTAAAACATTTAGAATGTTAATGAATTGTATTTTACTAATATTAAAAATTATCTACTGCATCATAGAATTAAGAATAGAAGTAGTTCTTGGGGCGCCTGGGTGGCTCAGTCTGTTAAGCGTCCGACTTCGGCTCAGGTCATGATCTCACAGTTTGTGGGTTCAAGCCCCGCATCGAGCTCTGTGCTGACAGCTCAGAACCTGGAGCCTGCTGCAGATTCTGTGTCTCCCTCTCTCTCTATTCCTCCCCTGCTCATGCTCTGTCTCTCTCTCAAAAATAAATAAACATTAAAAAAAATTAAAAAAAGGAATAGAAGTAGTTATTAAATCTAATAAATAGAATTATATATATATAGCTCAACTTCTCTTGGCTTCAATATAGTAAGGTAGATGTTTATTTAGGAAATGGCAGTTGGTGAGAACAGATAACTCTTGTTTTGAATTCATGGGAAGATACTCCAACAAGTGAAATAATGTGGCAGTTCTTCTTTTCACAGCAGGACATGAACACCCACTCAATTGGATTAGATGACACCATGCCAAGAGCCATTAGTCCAATCACTGACTTGTGACTGCAAGTGCTACCATTTAGACACATGGAAACACTTCCAGTCACATCTGGCCACTTGGGCATGTGAGTTGGTGCAAGTATGTTTTGGAAAGAATGAAGGCTCTTGACCAAAGTATATCGGATCTTTTAATAATGTGGGGTTGTTTCTCTTAACAAACGAGAATCCTTAAAAATATGAAATTCTCAGTTGTGGATTTATAATCCACAGAAAGTTTATTTTTCCTTCTCACCTTTTCACTTGAGTGGTTTGGTTTCTAAATAGCCTCGATCTAGCTCCAGGCCTTGGAATTGTTGATTGCTCATGTTCAGGCATTGATTTCAGGTTGTGCCCATTCATTGAAATTGCACTTAATTTCAAAGAACTTCCATCACTTTCTGGAAGAACAGTTTGCATGGAAGTGGACAAATGACTTCCCTCCAGGGAAACTGACCCCAACCACAGGTATATATAAGCCTTTCCATGACAGAGAGTAATTGTTCTAATCTTTTGCTGGTTATCTTACCCCACAGGTCTCAAAATTGTGACAGTCTCCAAAGGGGAAATATTGGCTTAATTTTTTTGCTAGTGTTTTTTCCTATCTCAATGCTAAACATTCCTAAATTAATATACTTGAACTAATTAAAATATATTAAACTGTGGACTCTGAAGTCCTGAATTATATACAATTTGTTTTCTTATTTTTTTTTACACTACAATGTCATCCAGAATTAAAACAACACATTCAAATTTAAACACATACACATACACACACATACACTCTAGCAAGTCAGTCATAACAAACACTATAGAGACACAATTGTTTTCTAATTCTTTCTTTGTAGTCATTAAATTCTAGATCACTCTGCTGACTTGGCTCTGTTATGAAACTTCACTGTGCTAAGTTTATCTAAATATTATGTGCTGTGATTGTTTCTGGTACTATTTGATTAGCACATAGTACAGCTGTAACTTGTCAACTTAATATATTTCTTCTAAAGAGGTGTGTTTGGGCTTATTTGTTTTTAACTTAATTCAAAATGGCATGAGCAAGCTTTAACCCTCCTCTCCCCATCCTAAGGGGAAAGGGTGGGAGACCAGAGAGTAGAAGAAGGTTTTACTACTTGGGCTTTTTTTCCCTCCCAAACTTAAGATGGATGGCAGAATGTGCCACCCTAAAATTAGTATGAGGAGTATTTTAAACCAAATATTTTCAAAAACTGGAGACACAGGACAACCTCTGAAAACAGAGTAGAAATTATCCTTTTATAAGGGAAATTCACATTTATAAAGGAGATCTCTATTTGTGAGGTGCCTCCTTTTATGTACCAAGAATGACTCTAAATCATAAGAATCTCTTAGGAAGTGGCACCTGGGTGGTTCAGTCAGTTAAGTGTCCAACTTCAGCTCAGGTCATGATCTCATAGTTCGTGAGTTTAAGCCCCACATTAGACTCTGCTGTCTGCACAGAGCCTGCTTCATATCCTCTACTCCTCTCTCTTTGGCCCTCACCCCCACCTCTCAAAGATGAATAAACATTAAAAAATTTAAAAAAAAAAAAAGAATCTCTTAGCAATGGAGAAGTCACCACATAAGTCTACATAAAAAACCTTACTCTCGTAAAGTGTGCTTTTCCTAGTAACTTCCCATAATTGTGCCCCACCCCAACACCAACAATTTACTTTTGTCTTTAGCTGAAAATGGTATTTCAGGTGGTAGATTGGTCATCTCTGAGAGTTATTTAGTTTCTTTCTATGGGTATCTCCCATGGATACATGAGATATACATGTTAATATATTTGGTTTTCTCTTGTTAATCTGTCTTCTATTATAGGGATGGGGGGGGGGTATCAGCCAAGAACTCAGTAGAGAAAAATTTTTTCTTTACCTACACTAAATCCAGCACTCAAGACTCAGACTTCTGTCAGTTTAATGTTTTCATAGGTATATTTCAGGGTATAAGAAGAGAGGGGAAAACGATTGATTCAAGTAGGCTTTTGCTAGAAAGAAACAAATCTGAAAACACATTAAGAATCTATTAAGCAAAGCCAATTGGATAAAAAGCTTAAAATGTCATCAAGCAATATATGCAATGCCAAAGCCAGAACTTATTAACATTGCAGTTGATCTTATTTTTGACATTTTATTCCTAGGTCCCATTTCCTATGTTTAAAGGAAAATATGTTTAAAATATTTGACACTAAAGTTGGGTAAATTGCCTGATACTAGAAAATAATTATTTAAGGGTGTTTATTACACCTTGCAAGAGTGTAATAAACGTATCTTCAACAGACAAAACTATAGATAATTTGACAATGAGAATGAATAGGAGCAGTATGATAACAATAACAGCATTGCTAGGTTCAGAGGTTGGGAGACCTGTGAATTAAACCGACAAAAAACAGATTAACAAGAGAGGGGAAAGCAGTTTTAATTATGTACATATACATAGGAGTTCACAAAGGAAAGAGACTCGAGGAGGCAGCCACAATTTGGGGTTTTACATACTATTCCAAAGAGGAAAAAATTGTGGAGAAGAGTCTGAAAAAAGGAAAAGGGATTTGGGGATTCTGGAGTAAGAAGTGAGTTATGAGAAGGTGACTAGGCAATGTCTGAAAACTAAGAGTTGTGTAGTAAGGTTTGGTAAGCAGATTCAGGTTGATGTATGTCTCCTCTGTTGGTAAGAGTTATTAAGAATCCTCTGGGCGTGCCTGGGTGGTTCAGTCAGTTGAGTGTCTGACTCTTGATTTCTGCTCAGGTCATGATCTCCTGGTTCTTGACATCAAGCCCCCATATTGGGCTGGGTGCTGAAAGCGTAGAGCCTGTTTGGGATTCTCTCTCTTCCTCTTTCTCTCCCCCTCGTCCTCCCCTGCTGGTGTGAAAGTGGCTCTTTCTCTCAAAAATAAGTAAATAAACATTAAAAAAGGAAAAAAGAGTCCTTCTCTTCCTGCTGTGGGAGAAGACATCTCTACAAATAGAAATTTCCTTCGTATATGTAATTTTTTTTTTTTTTTTTTTTTTTTTTTTTACAAAAGGGAAATGCATGCTCTGCGTTTAGAGCTTTTCCTATTTCTGCTGCTTCACAATTGCCTTCAGCTCAAAGTAATCCTTATGCCAAAGTGGCATATTTTGGGGGAGCATATTCCGGGCTTTTTCACTTCCAAGCTCTTTAAGTATTTAAAAATTTCTTTTATTTTCTCCTGTGGGGAAGGAAAAAAATATCTTTTGCTGTCTCCCCTCCTAAATGATCTGACTTGGGTCCTGTAAATTAGACTGATGAAAGACCGATTGACAAGGGAAAAAATGCAATTTAAAATGTTTTCTGTGGCACAGGAGTCTCCATAGGAAAATGAATATCCAAAGAAATAATTAAACTTGAGGGTTTTTAATACTAGGTTTGCTGAAGAGAAGAAAGTCATGGAAAACTGCGGTAGGGCTATGAGCTAAGTGTAGTAAAGTGAGGAAATGTTGCAAGGCCTATTTATTCAGATTCCTCTTGATGTCTCTCCACCTTTGAAAACAGGAATTCTTCTTCCCTCTGGGAATAGGGACATCTCTCATTTAAGGATCTTTTGACCTGTGTTACAGATGGAAAATTTCCGTCTACTCTTCAAAGGTTCTTCTGACTCATCTTCAATTGATATGAGGCAGATTAACAGGCAAATATCAAATTTAATTTTGTACCTACAGGAATCCCACCTACATGAGGGCCTCAAAGACAAAAAGGTAAAATGAGGTACGTATGTCACTATGGGCTAAGGAATGGGCTAGGGGCCTGGGGCTTCAGAGGGGAGGAGGGCAATTCACAGACAATGAGAGGAAGAGCAGATGTTCAGTAATTAGATGTTTGCTCTGCCATACAGATGTGTCACTCAGACAAAATGTATCTCTGGTAATCACCCTTATTCTGGGAAAGATGCCCAATTTAGATTTTTCCAGGTAGTTCAGGGAGCAGCAAGACAAAAGTTTCTCTGAAGCCCACAGAGCTTCGATTGCCTTTAGTTCAAAATAGTCCACATGCCAAAGTGGTACGTTTTGGAAAGATTTGTCCTGAACCCCTTCACCTGTTTCAGGGAATAAACGGGGAGGTCAGAGTCCTCCCTGCACCTGCCAGCTCTCAAATTCCTTCAGCTTAAAGCATCCAAAATGCCAAGGCACCATATTTTAGGGTATCATATTCTGAATCCCATTATTTCTCTTTTCTTTCCTTCTTTTTTCTTCTTTTTCTGTCTCTTTAAAACTCTTTCTGTACTATTTCAAACTAATAATTGAGGATTCTGCAAATTTCTATTCCCCCACTTCACGCTTTTCCAGAGGTTCCCTTGCACCCTGCCTAATGAATCTGAAAAATGTTAAGGAGGCCTCAGATTATACCAGAATTTGGCTGTTACTTTCCTGGGTCTTTTCAGGTGGAATGTCCAGAAGGCCCCAATAAGAACAAAGCTTTATTTCAATTGTTTCAACAAGCATCCAATGCAAAAGCTTCTCACGTTTAAGAACTTTGGTACAGAATCTTTTTTCTTCTTCTTCTTTTCTTTTATAGTTCATTGTCAAGTTAGTTTCCATATAACACCCAGTGCTCATCCCAACAAGTACCCTCCTCCATGTCCATCACCGCCCCTTTCCCTCTCCCCCACCCCCATCAGCCCTCAGTTTGTTCTCAGTATTCAAGAGTCTCTCATGGTTTGCCACCCTCCCTCTCCCCAACTATTTTTCCCCCTTCCCCTCCCCCATGGTCCTCTGTTGAGTTTCTCCTGTTCCACTTATGAGTGAAAACATATGGTATCTGTCCTTCTCTGCCTGACTTATTTCACTTAGCATAACACCCTCAAGTTCCATGGTACAGAATCTTGACAGTAGATCACTGGACATGATTTATTAAAGATATGAATTTAACATTTTTAGCAGTAAGTAAAAATAAAAAGAATACTGAAACTTTTAATTGAACTTCTTTTCCCTTTAAATTAAAAAAAATTACGTTTATTTATTTTTGAGAGACAGAGATAAAGAGAGCACAAGTAGGGGAGGGCAGAGAGCGAAAGAGACTTGGAATCTGAAGCAGGCTCCAGGCTCCAAGCTGTCAGCACAAAGCCGGATGCAGGGCTCGAACTCACAAACTGAGATCAGAGCTGAGCCAAAGTCGGACACTCAACTGAATGAGCCACCCGGCTGCCCCTAAGTTTAAAAATACAAATCATTTATCTTTATTACATAAACTCCTTAGTAAATATATTATTTTCAGTACTCTGCGCAGGCTTATGGTTTTATTCATTTAGGAATGCAAAATGTATTTCATTTATGAAGCAGTTTGTTTATTGAATTATCATAACTGAGGCTTTTTTTGGTTTGTTTTGTTTTTGTTTTTGTTTTTTTTACTCATCAACAAAATGTTCATTCTCACTTCCTTCTTTCCCTTGTTCCCAGAGATTTCCACCTGCACATAGCTTCTTCCTCCACCTATCCACCTGTCCTCAACTTACAATACTTGAACTTTCATTGACTAGGTCTTACGGAACAGCTGATTTTTGCAGGCCCAGTACAAGCTCATGCGTATTACATGGACTATTACAAGGGCTCTTTCTATTATTCACAAGAGCATTTTGGAATGGAAGACAGTAAAATCTATATTGCAGAGATAATTTTAACATTATAACATTACAATTTTAACTAAAATTCACATTAGAGAAACAGAATGCGTTATAATAGGACATTGTGTTTCGTTCCTCATGGGCATGTTCTCCTCGACACGCCCAGAAAGCCAGGGCTCTCTGATCTAAACAGGAAAAACAAAAAAAAAGAAAGTTTGTTTTAACAAACAAAAGTAAATCATTCATGAACTTTAGAGCTTTAGCCAAGATTACTCATACTACTCCTGATAATGACACACCAGTGTGGATGACAGTATGATTGAATTTCACAGCTCTGCCAGACCCATTAAATCACAGTCTCTCAGGGTGAGAACCTGGCAGAATATTTTGAGAGGCCCAGGTCGACATTCTTGTCACTGCGCCCTCATTTCCATGTGCAATCTGCTTCTACTTCATCACTCCACCAAAACTCTTCTCTTCAAGATCTTTCTTTAAGTTACCAAATACAGTGGGTGTCCTATATATTAACTACAAAGTATTAAGTTACTTTTTATACTCTCCCCCACCTATACTCATGATTTCAGCCTTCATCTGAGGGTTCATAATTCCAAAACCTAAATCTCTAACTTAGTTTCCTGCCTGGGTACTAAAGAAAATATTCACATATTCAAAGAACATTTTATAATTTGTTAGCCATCCCATAAGCACCACAGATTCTGAGAATCCATACATTGTGTTTCCTTTTCCTGTTTTCAACATTCAGCCCCCTCAAAAAAAAGAACTCAAAAATAAAACATCACCGTCAGTAAAGAAACATGGCAACACAATACAGTTCATCTTCCAAAACAGAAAATTTTCTTGGTTCCTTTTTTCCCCACTACCAGATCCAACTGGTTATTAAGTCAGTTTTATTCTAACTTGTTAGTATCTCTCTAATGTCTTTCTTTGCTTTATTTCTACTGCTGCACCAAAAAAAATCCAGATGTTCATCCTGCTTTCCTTGGATTTTCCCAAGTGTTTTCTAGCTAATTTCCCAAGGGTTAAGTCTCAGCTGCTTCTTATCTTTTCTGAACAGAGTCATTGTATGAAACTCTTCAAAATAATAATTTGATAGTATTATTCCCTTGACTAAACTCTCCCATTGCGTGTGGTAGCATTTCTCAGATTCCTTGGTAGAATAATTTGCTTTGTGAGATATTTCTGTGAAAAAGACTAATATTTATAATATTGTTTCTTCTGATATATAAAGCATATGTATTAGAAAACTACTATTATCATGCTGCAATTGACCTTAGGAAATGGCTTTCCAGAGTAGAGAACATTGGAAAATTGCATACGAAGTCATTTTATTCATGAGATCCTTACACTGATGACAGAAACAGCAATGTCTCATCAGTTGTTCTATGTTACATTGCCTATTTGGCTATAGTTGCTCATATTATGTATTTTAATACTTCAAAAATATTTTTAATATTAATATTACATTGTATATAAAAGAATATGACTCAAATATTTATTCTCAGAGTAATTAGCTCCAAAGACCTTTTTTTTATTTTTTTATTTTTTTTTTGCCATGTACTCTAATCCAAATATACATATTATCCCATATGTTGGGATGTTTTCTTCCAATACATGATTTTTTAAATATTTCTATGAACAAATGAGTTTTGCAAAGTTGGAGAACCATATGGAACCCAAAGGTTCTTTATTCTTTACTTGCCTTCTCGAAGAGTCAGACTTCTCACCCCTTTCAGTTATAAAATCCCATTCTCTCACACTTCCCTCTTTTGTTTTGTTTTGTTTTTTTTTTTTTTTTTTTTTTTTGTATATGGCATTCTCCTTTGAGTCTACTTTGCTGTCCACTTAGAAATCTGATGATATAAGTCCTGGGTGGTATAAGTCCTAATCCAAATGACAGTGGCCTCAAGAACTAAAAGTTCCAGCCCCCAGAAATGATCAATCTTCCATCTCATGCTGTCAGGCAAGAGAAGTTTCCTTAGTTAGAAAACTTCCTAGTCAGTTCTTCAATTGATTGGATGATATCCACCCACAGCAAGGAAGGCAATCTACTTTATCACTGAGTTGAGTGTTAATCTCATCTAAAAACACTCTCACAGACATAGCAGAATAATCTTCGTCCAAACCCCATGGCCCAGTTAAATGGACACATAAAGTTAACCAACCCACTCATTTTCAAGGAAGAAGCTGAGATGAGATCAAGGGAAAAAAATAACAAAAAGAGAAATAAAATAATACATTAAAATTTTAAATTTAAAAAAAATGAATAATAATTTTATAATTTGAGGTTTTACCTAAGATAAATTGGTGTCATTTTTGAAAAATTTCCATCAATAGTTTTGCTTCTCTTAAAATATTAATTTTATTATCTTCTTGATATTAACATCTAAATTTTGACTTGACCTAGGGAAAATAGCCCTCCCATATTATATGTTGATTATTGCTTGACTTGCCATGGACATTTTCAAACATTAGTTTTCTCTCACAAAACAAGAGAAAATCATACATAGCTTGAAGAGTTAAGCGTTGTATTTGTAGCACATAGTGAATGGCACGTGCTTGGTAAAATTCCAGAATGTATTCCTAGAGCAAATAGTTGAACATAAACTGTGTTATATTAATTCATCTTATAGGAATCTTTCTTCCCACAATTCACGATGTGTAGGTATGTGTATACTTGTTTATTTGCTGAGTATCCCTTTAAGAATCATGGGGGCAGAAGCCATGTCTCTTTTGTTCATTATCATATATCAAGCCCCTGGCTCAGTCCTTGGCGTGTAATAGGAATTCTGCAAATATCTGTCGAATGGGAAAGGATGAATTATACATTGTAAGGGGGCCCTACATCTATTTCTAAGAACAAAAGTTGTAGGCCACTTTCAACACATCTAACCCTTCAGCCATTTGATTTAAACTTTAGGGTTTCTTGCCCCTTGTTGTCCAGGTAACTTAAAATCTATTGCATTTTGTACATAAATTACTTGATGTAAGATATAGAGCAATACCAGTAGAGCAATCAAGAAAAAGAAAAATACAAAGAGAGAGTAACAGATTCTGATAATGTCTGTAAAATTTCATTATGACTATTTAACATGGTCCTAATGAGTGGCTTATTTTATGATCTGATTGTGGTGCAATGATGCCATCACTTGTATTCACCACCTTGTTATCTAGGAATGAACAAAGATGCATCAGCATAAACTGGCACTGAAATTCTTCTCATTTCTTAATGATATTTCATTTTCATTTCTAATTTTACACATAAACTAACATATACTGAAATTTTCAAAATCAGTTGAAAGTTTTCAAAGATTTCAAAGATTTCAAAATCAGTTCCCTTTTTTCTTTTCCTTTTTTTTTTTTCTTTTTTCGAGAGAGCGAGTGAGCTTGTGCACATGTAAGCAGGCAGGGTGAGAGAGAGAGAGAGAGAGAGAGAGAGAGAAAGAGAGAGAGAGAATCTTAAGCAGGCCCCATGCCTAGTGCAGAGTCCTATGCAGGGCTCAATCTCATGACCATGAGGTCATGCCCCGAGCCGAAGTCAAGAGTTGGATGCTTAACCAACTGAGCACCCTAGGTATCCCGCTTCTCCCATTTGTAATATGGGGTTATGAAAGTATTTAGTAAACTGAAAAATGTATGTGAGTGTAATTACCCTTATTGGTCACATTAACCAATTAGTGTATATGGTTTTTAATTGACACTGGTTACTGTATATCCTATTAATTGTAAAATATACATTTTCCGCATGAAAGAGTGGGGTAGGAAGAGAGTTCAGAGAGCAGTGTGTTAAAAACTCATCTTATATATTTTATGTTCATTAAAAAGTCTGCTTTGAATGAGGCAGTGCAAGATAAAATATTTTGTGGAGATGTTCTCATCTTTGCCTGGAATGCAAATAATGAAGCACTACTAGTATAATATGTTAGATTACAAAACATTGAAGAGCATATAGAAGAGTGATATAATGTAATCAATATAATAAGTCACTCGTTTCTCTACATTTTCATAGAGCGTTGTATAGCTCTCTAATTGCTCTTAAAATGTGCTGTATCCCCCCTCCCCCCATTTTTAGAGCAATTATTATCAAAGCTAATGTTTTACTATGTATCAGTAGCTGGAGTTAGGCAAGTGTCTGGGTACATGCAGAAAAGCATGTTTTATCTCTGGAAATAACCAGAAAAGAGAAGTGGTTATCTTTATCCAAACTTCAATCAAGGAGCATTATGTCCCTCGTGCATTATATCTCCAGTGCACAAAATAACAACAGTTGTTCTTTAGTGCCCACACATAATTAGTTATTTCCCTTCTGATATGCCAAGCAAGGTGACTTAGCTTCAAGGGTCACCTTCCATTCAAAAACCATCTTGGCTACATGTTTGCTAAAGCTATTAACTCACAGCAAACAAAGGCTGTGCTTTTGTATGAGTGTACAAAGCCTTGAAAAAGCTTCCAGTTTTGGACAGTCACAATTGAGTTATTTGTATAGGTATAAACATCCATCAAAGACCACCCATCTCTCTCCAGAGTGCAATGCCAACCAGTTTAATGGTTGTTAAATCTGAGTAACAAGAATGTTATTAGCAGCTCTTGTGATTGTACTTTCTGTATCGTTTGCCAAAATGTGCTCAGAATTAAACAGGATAATAATTTAGATATGAGATTCTGATATACAGAATGTAAGTGATGCATTTTTAATAGGAAAAAGTGTGTAGACATTTGGCAAAGGCTAAAGAAGGACTTTTTGTTTTGTCTGATCCCACACACGGCTCTATGTATCCACTGAATTTAATTCTTCATTGAATACGACAGCTATTAATGTGGAATTGTTTTACTTTTCTACAATCACCTATATTTACTTCTTTTCTTTTCTCACTGTAGTTACAAAGGAAGCAGCGACCTCCCCTCTGTGAAAGGCCAGTTTCTGCTAGAGCTCAGGATTTCATCTCCCCCTGCTGTCCCCAAATTAGTCATCCTAGACTATCTTACCTAAGGCATATCTCATTATTATTAGTGTCACAGCCCTTATCAAATCTGGCTATACTTGCCTACACATTCATTTTTTTTTCTCCTTGCCTAGAATTAAGCTTCATGAAGACAGGGACTCTGTCTAGCCAGTATCATATCCTTTGGCACATAGTGGCTGCCTGGTTCATTGTAGGGACTCAATTTGTATTGAAAAAATAAATAATTAGATAAAAAGATTACTATGCTTGAAAGTGGGCTTACCAACAAATTTTAGGGCTGTCACCAGGATTAAAGAAGTTAATAGATACAAAATATTGTAAACAATGCTTCATCAATTTAGTTATTACTAGGTAATATTAATACTATTTGCATGAAATAATGAGCCAGACTTTAAGAACCTGGATATGAGGCAGCGTTGTGGAATTAGTTTGGTAACAATAACATTTAAGATCAACTGATATCTTGCTATATAATTTTGAAATGTCCTAGCACATAAATGGGTTGGACCAAAGGGTATCTCAGTTTCTTTCCCGCTATAAAATTCATTTGCTTTGCAGTTTGAGTCAATACAAAAGCAATAACATGATTGTGGATAGATTTAATTTCAAGGTTTCCAAGAGGATCTGTGATTTGAAATAGTGTTTTTAAAATAACAAAAATTAGAAAGATCTAAGACATAGCATGTAATGCACAGCTGAGTGGGACCCACTTTCCACTTTTCTGGAGCTCAGTGTCTGATGGGCCTGGCATTTAAACAAATAATCAGATCAGTGCTAGGCTATGAGAGATATATGCAAGAGCTGCTATTGAAATCTAGTGGGAGGAGAAATTAATTTGGTCTGAAAGGTCTGGGAAGGCATTATCTATAAACCTGGAAAAGAGAGTAGAATTTTCCTACACATGTAAAGAGTGAACATTATTCAGAAGGAATAAAATACATAGATACACATAACTATTTAAGTCTTTGGATTGTTTGAGAAATGACAATAGTCTACAGTATATACTGTTTGAGAAAAATAAAAGAAGAAGCAATAATCATACGAAATTAGGCAGGAAAGTGAGATTGGGAACAGTTTGTGATATTCATATTTATTGAATTAGTCAAGGATTTGTGGGAAGGAAAACAAAACAGTAACAACAACAAGTACTTTGGCAATTCTAAGCAGATTTAAGAGTTTACAAAATTGAATGGACTGGACTCTAGGCTATTTCCAGAAATGATTCCCAAAACCATATCCACACAGCCTCAATAAAGGGCTGAGAAAGCCATTGTTGAGCTACCATAATGGCCTCTCGGCGCTCATGAAACTTGAGAGACCACTACAGAAAGCCTGAGTGTCTTTACTTCCATGCATGGCATACACAATATGCCATGGCCACAGAAATATGAGTAATCAGAAATTATTGTCTTCATGTCCACACCTGTTGCTTGTTCTTTAGTCCAATCGATTTTCCAAATACTACTGTGCCTCAATGCCAAATCTCATGCAAGTGTTTCTAATTTAGTGAAACCTAATTTGCAGAAGCCTAGCCCCAAGCAAACTGGAAGACAAAGTTTTTAATTCTCCAATCTCTACAGTACAGGAGTTTCAATAGAAGGCAAATGAAATAAATGTGGGTTCAATCCAGCAGATTTACTGAAATGGTAACTATGAAATTTGAACGTCATCTTGTAGAATATGGGAAGCAGCAAAGGTTTAAACTTTTGGGGTTTCCAAGACACATTTGAGAAAAGAATAGTGAGAAAGATATATATGTAGGAAAATGAGAATACCAGAATTAATTAAAAGAAACAGAGAGAGTAACCCACAAATTTGAGAAGGTCTTAAAATATAGGTGCAATATATGGGAATTGATATAGATGATAAATAAGAAAGCTTTTTATCTGTTCTTGAGTGAAAAAGAAGATGGTAAAAAAAATTTTTTTTTAGAAAAACTGCAGCTAGGTTAGCATATGCTTTGAAGATAGAGACACTTGGAATTGGTTAGAGTAAGCTATATCTGCCATGTCAGGGAAGGTCAGGGAAAGGTCTGACTCGTGTGGGGTGTGTATGTGTGGATGTGTTTGTGTGTGTGTATTTGGTATGTGGTGGTTAGTGCAATCTTTGATTCATTCAGTGCAAATTTATAATGCTTGCTATGTTTTGAATTCCATATATAGATACCCATTATTATTCTCATTTTACAGATGAGGAAACTGAGGCACCGAGAATTTAAGTAACTTGCCCAGGGCCACACAGCTAGTAAGTAGTGGAATTTACTAAAGGTAAATAAGGTATTTTCTGTACTAATGTGCTAGTCCTGCTTCAAATACATTTCACACATGGAAACACACACAAACATGATATTTGTCATGATATATTTTAAGAGGATTAATTCATCCTTGATTTTGACCTGCAAAAATGGAATTTTTGTCCTCAGGGAAAACGCTTATTTCTCATGTCCATGCAACAGAGAGGGATATTTTAACATAAGATTTAAAGGCACTGTAGCTTGGTTATTCCTTTTTAATCATGGTTTCAGGTTCCCCATAAGTTCCCTCTATGCCTGTAAACATTATTTTGGCAGTAGCCAGTACTTGGATCTTCCTTCTCCCTGAATACACCATACCAGTTGACTTCACTATCTCCTTCTTTCCTGGTAGCTGTTGGAAGAATAATTGTATCACAATCTTCAAATGACAAATGAATAAGGGGCTAAGGCCATTATGTCAATATTTCTCTAAAAATTGTAAAACACCCCCCCCACACACACACACACACCAGTATAGCTTTTATAAAAACCATGAAGCTGGTCAAAATAAATAAATAAAGAGTTGCTACAACCAAAGAATATAGATCTGGAGGTGCCTGGGTGGCTCAGTCAGTTAAGGGACTCTTAATTTTGGCTCAGGTCATGATCTCACTCACAGTCATGAAATCCAGCCCTGAGTCGAGCTCCATGCTGGGTGTGGAGCCTACTTAATATTCTCTCTCCTTCTCTATCTGACCCTTCCCCACTTACACTCCCACTCTCTCTCAAAAAAAAAATTAAAGATTATAGATCTGAATATAATATAGATCTGAATGCCATTTGATTATCAAACCATCAGCTTTGAAGTTCTACCTCTTAGCTGCATTCCAAGGTCCAGGAACTGAGTCTTTGTCATTTAAAATGCAGTGGGATAAAAAAGTGACCAACGAAGAATTCTAACAGTTTGCCAAAAACAACAAAATCAAGTAAGAGTATAGATTCTGGAGTAATAAACTGGCTATATTTGAATTTTGGCTCTGTCTCCTTGCACATGATCTTGGACAAATTATCTGAATGCTCTCTGCCTCAGTTTACTTTTTTGTAAAATGAGAACAATAGCATATCTATCCAATAGGATTGAAGTAAGAATGAAATTAGTTAATACATGTAAACAAAGTTAGAGCGACAAGGCTGTGCTTTATAAATGAGGGCCCTTGCTGTTACTGTTATTTCCTCACCTCAATCCTTTAAGATTCTTGAAAGATTGGGGGCACCTTGGTGGCTCAGTTGGTTGAGTGTCTGACTTCAGCTTAGGTCATGATCTCACAGTTCATGAGTTTAAGTCCTGTGTCGGGCTCTGTGCTGACAGCTCAGAGCCTGGAGCCTGCTTTGGATTCTGTGTCTCCCTCTTTGCCCCTCCTCTTCTCTCTCTCTCTCTCTCTCCCTCTCTAAAAAACAAACATTAAAAAAAAAAATCTTGATAGATTGAAAGAGTAATCAATAATGACTTTTTTCATTTCCTTTTCTCCTCTTTATCCCCAACCTAGCTCATTTTGTTTTGCCTAATACCATATCTCTGGAATTACATTTGTCAATCATTAGTGACCATCATGTTACCAAATCCAAAAGCCATCTGTAATTCTTATATTACTAACATTTAACACTTTTAATTACTGCATTCTCATCAAAACATTTTGTTATCTTTACTTCCAGCAGATCACATTTTCCTGGGTTCCATCTTGCTCAGTGACACTCCCATCTCAGTAACTTCAGACTCTTTTTTCCCCAATAAATAAATACTTGAGCTCTGCAGGGCTCATTCCTAGAATTCCTTCTCTCTATACAAGATCATCCTAGGTAACTCATACAACTTTATGACTTTAAATAGCATCTTTATGTGATGGTTCTAAATATCTAATTCTAGCTCTGATTCCAGCTCAGACTTCTTTGTTGGCCTCCAGACTCATACTACAATCATTTACATGCCTCGTTGATATCACCACCTGCAAATAAAATAGAAATCACAAAACTAAAATGTCCAAAATTCACTCAATCTGTCATTTTCTTATCCCCTTCCCAAGAAAAGAGTGACCTATCTTCTTGTGAAATAATCACTATAGATTTTGTTTGCAGCTCCTTTGGGATAAAATACCACAGGAATATGTGATATATGTATTTAGATCATTCTTGTGTTCCAAGTTTCTGAGAGTAAGAATCCATACCTTACTAGCCATTCTGCACCCATTATAGTCCATAGCACTCTATGACTATTTTGCAAATGATAAAGTAAGTGAAAGAATCCTACCTAAGGATAGATGTATACTGATGTCTCTTACCCTTGAGCTCCACAAATAAAACAGGAAAGCATAAAAACCATTGGTGACCCTTTCTTTTAATTATCTTTTTGTATTTTAAAATCTAATTCCCAGGGGATTGAGATTTTTATGTTATTGTTCTTGAAATTTTTGTCATGTTTCTATAATAGCTCTTATTCTCGATATCTACTGAGAGACAGAAAGCTCCATGTTTACAACAGTGGTGCCCAGCATTGAGTATGTTTAATGATCAGGGTACAGGTTAAGCTAGAGATCTAAAAATAGGACTCAGCATTGTGGAAAACAGTTCACAGTTCTTCAAAAATTAAGCACATAATTACTAAACAATTAGCAATTCTACTGCTAGGTATACACTAAAAAGAATTCAAATATATATATATACATATATATTCAGAAAATGTATTCAAATACTGATACAAGGATGTTCATAGCAGCATTGATAGTCTAAAGTTGGCACTAACCGAAATGTCCACCAACAGATGAATGGATAAACAAAATATACTATGTATATATGCACATACATACACACATGTAAATATTGTCACAAAAAGGAATGAAGTACTAATATATGCCACAATGTGGATGAACCACAAAAACATTATGCTTGGTGAAAGAAATTAGACACCAAAGATCATATATTGTATGATTCCATATGTATGAAATATGCAGTATAGATAAATAAGCAGAAAGCCGACTGGAAATTGCCAGGCATTGGTGAAAGGTGGAAATAGGGAATGACTGCTTATTGAGTATGGAGTAACCTTTTGGGGTGATAAAAAATGTTTTGGCACTAGACAGAAATAGTGGTTGCACAACAGGATGAATGCACTGAATGACAATGAATTATACACTTTAAAATAGTTCATTTTGGGTCACCTGGGTGGCTCAGTCGGTTAACTGTCCAACTCTTGATGTTGGCTCAGGTCATGATCTCATGATCATTAGATTGAGTCCTGAATCGGGCTCAGCGTGGAGAATGGAGTCTTCTTGGGATTCTCTCTCTCACTCTTTCTCTGCCTCTCCCCCGCTCTCTCTCTGCCTCTCCCCGGCTCATGCTCACTCTCTCTTTCTCTCTCAGTCTCTGTCTCTCTCAAAATAAATAAATGAACTTGAAAAAATAGTTCATTTTATGTGACTTTCACCTAATAAATGAAATATGGCTCAACGTACTTCTATCACTGAACACTCCTGAGTAGGTGAGTGGTTTGGGGTAGACAAGTGACAGTTCTGTGAGGTGTTCCAGAAGTATTCCAGACATGCCATTTTCTGTGCTATTCTTGATATTATTTAGTCTACATAGTTGAAATTGGTTGATCAGCATCATTTCTCTGTTCTAGCCTTCAGGAAGATGAAAATGAAGGAAGTTTCCTCTTTAAGAAACATAACCAAGGCTGTGGCATGTACATATCACTTCTATTTATATCCCAGTGTCTAGAATGTGGTCATATGGCCATAATTAACTAAAATAGACCAGGAAAAATAATATAGGTGAGGCACCCATGTAGCCCTTTAAAATTCAGGAGATTCTATTACCCACAGGAAAGAAAGAATGGAAAATGAAAGATAATTAGCTGTTTCTGCTACAGAAGGTAATTGATAAATATTTTGATAAACAGTAGAACCTGAACTTTTCAGTGTAGGAAGTAATAATTAGACAATCAAAAGCTGCATAGCCCTCAACCTTTGTTTTATTTAGAAAGCCATATTTATAGTATAAGATTTCTCGCCAAGGCCATGACATGCTCCCCAAATACTTCATACCAGTATAGTATTATAACAGTAGAAAATTTACAGAGAGAAAAGGCAAAGTTATAGTTTTTGGTCAAACAGAATAGGTATAATGTATTTTCTAGATACTTTTATCAGAATAAATTATATCAGAATCTAATGGCCAGAAGTAATGTTTTCATATTAAAATATGACTATATGAAGAACATGTTTGTTGTTTCTCTCCTGAGTGACTCTAGAAAGCTACCCAAACTACTTTATCACCAGATTCAGCTCAAAAAGAAAAAAACAAAAAAACAGAACAAAATACAATAAAATAGAAAGCAGTCACTAGAGCCCTAAAGCCCAGACTTGATTTATGAGGTACAAATCGTACAGAGGAACTGACCTCCTTTTTCTTACATCAAATTAAATTATGGGTATGCTCATACCCTGATATTTGTTCACTTAAAGCTTACGGTTTTTCATTTTTACATTTGAGGTTGAAAAATGTATAAATATAATAGAAGCAATAATAACCAAGGTATCTAGTCTTAGGAGTCAAACACAAATTTGGATTTAGCCTTGACTTGAGTCCCTTTGATTGACATTTCCATTGGCTAGAGTTAACCCAAGTCATTTTTAGATCCAACTAAATTTCATTTTGTCTTATCTACAGGTTATCATTCTTGCAAGAATCATCTCATCCTGGCAGGATCTTGATTTAAGGCTTTAAAACTCAGTGAGGCTAAAAGAGATTTTGCAAGGTCACAAACACCGTATGTTTGTTTGGTAATACAAAACCTAAAGATGGAATGCCAGCCCATGCGAGATCTCAGCAGTGGTAACACATGTCACATGCTGCATTCTCATTCACAATCAGGATGACTTTGAAGG
The DNA here is from genome assembly GCA_028646485.1 of Cryptoprocta ferox. Classification (NCBI taxonomy): domain Eukaryota; kingdom Metazoa; phylum Chordata; class Mammalia; order Carnivora; family Eupleridae; genus Cryptoprocta; species Cryptoprocta ferox. The sequence goes on from CM053573.1 coordinate 29,996,823, forward strand.
CTGTGTGGTTCACAGTTTTTTCTTATGAACTGAATTTAATATTTTTTTTCCAGATACACACTTCTGAAAATTCTGTTTCTTTCCAATTTGCTCACCTCAGAGAGACTTGTTAGAAAAGTCATAGTATCAGTGAACACTCAAAAGGTACATTTTCTTTATCACATTTTACTTAATCAGATAGGTTTTTCTCCTGTGAAAAGTGGTTTTTAGACTGATAAAGTGTGTTATCACATATAAGTATCTAGAGATATACAGCTTGGTCATTACCCATTTAGAAAACATCAGTAGAATGTAGAATTGAGAATATTCACATGGAACTAATGTGTGTGTGGGTATTGACAGACAACTTGATTTCTTGCATTCATGTGGATATGCCACTTAACTATTTTTGCTATAATTTTTTATGATGCATCTGTGTACAGTGATGTTCTCTTTCAATTTCAGATGGGTGATCTTCCATTTTAAGGTATCTGTAATTCACATCAATATGAAGACTTAAGCATATTTCATGAAAATTATGTCAATAGTTCATATAACACCAATGAGAGTTAATTACATACACATACATATGCATATTAAATAATTAATATTTCATCATACTTGGCTTTCTCTTCATATAGGCAACACACTATGATGAATTAAAGTACACATTTGTAGTTAGACTGAGTTTGACTCCAGATCATATCTGGCATTTACAGACAGTAACAATTCAAAAAGACAAAGAACACAGAGAAAATGTATCTCCAGGGAGAATTCAAGAGAATCCTCCAAAGAAGATGAATCTAAATACAACAGGGGTTCTCAGCTAGGACAATTCTGTTCCCTTCCTCTCCACACCCGACCTTGGCCACAGAACGTATAATAATATCTGGATACATGTTAATCACAACTGGGGTTGGAATTAGTACTGGCATCTGTTAGGTAAGGGGCCAGGGATGCTGCTAAACAACCTACAATGCAGAAGACAAGCCTCTACCAAAACCAAAACCCAGATTGTCAACAGTGCTAAGTTTGAGAAAGCATGAAATAGAATATGACACTTGGATGTCGCAGGGTTTTTTTTTGTTTTTGTTTTGTTTTGTTTATTTTTAGCCTCAACTATTGAAAGCTCCCATTCTAGACACCACTGTCTGGACTCATCAATAATGTGTGTGTGTGTGTGTGTGTGTGTGTGTGTGTGTGTGTGTTGGGGAAAAACAGGAATGTAGAGGTGGCATAAAGAGGAGAGAAAGAAGGCTATATGAGCCACACCACACTCACTCTAAGAATTGAGAGAGTGTGCCACCAAGAAATAAAAAGGTACTATTATTATTAATGTATAATACATTTAATTGAGATCATTTATTTGATCACAAGGGGTGTTTTTTTTTTTTGCTATTATTGTTTTCTATGACCACGAACTATCATCTATTTTGTAATTCTGTAATGTATTAACTATCTTACAGTATGTATATGGCCATAAGGGCATGTATGTATGAAAGCATGGTTGAAGCCACATGTAGCAGCTTTACTGCTGGAAAAATGGCTCAGTGAACCTCTGTGTTGTATGAGTTAGCATATACAATAGATGCTCTATGCAGGGTAAAGAGTAAGGATTAGCACTGAAAACTAAATTGGAGAACTAGCTCCTTGTGTGTAAATAGGAACAGTTTTAATATTATTTTATGTTTTGCTTACTGTTAAGCCCCACACAGAACACAATGATTGGTATTTTTCAGAATCTTAATGGACAGTTTTGACTCAACAAATGAGTTTAGGGCAATCCAAAAAAAATTTTTTTAATGAAAATAAGTATTAAGAATTGATAATTATAGTTCTTTGACTTGAAAAGTGATAACGAATATAAAATTAAGAGTCACCATGAGCTTGTGCATATTTAAAAATAACCTGAAATAGGTGTGCCTGGGTGGCTCAGTCGGTTAAGTGTCTGACTTTGGCTCAGGTCATGATCTCACTGCTTGTGGGTTCGAGCCCCGCATCGGATTCTGTGCTGACAGCTCAGAGCCTGGAGCTTGCTTCAAATTCTGTGTCTCCCTCCCACTCTGCCCCTCCCCCATTGGCACTCTATCTCTCTCTCAAAAATGAATAAATGTTAAAAAAAATAAAAAAAGTAACCTGAGATAATTCTGTATAATTTACAAAGCATCTTCTGGAATATCTAGGATTTCGCCATCAAAAAAAAAAATGAGGACAAATGGAAATATTTTCAAGTTTGAAACTGTGTTTAAAAATAAAGAAAAAAATTAAAAATAGAGAAAACAGTCGTTCATTTTAGGGACCAAATTTCTCTATATGTCATTCACTTCTTTTCAAATCCAGGCTGCAGCATTTACAAAGAAAACCTCTCTGTTCTCTATGTTGATTTTTCCATATCTATTCCTTATCTCTTACCTTCTCTTTTGCTCTTCAAAAAACATTTTCTCTTCTCACTCTAAACATTTTTTTTCTCAATCTCCTTGATGGGAACCCTTCTCATGGTTCTCTCCATCTGATTCAATGATGGTTTCATCAAAATATTTTGTCACCTAACACATATTTTGTATGACTGCCTTTGCCTAAACATTTCTCTCTGCATCCATACCCTAACCACATACACATACTCTTCTAAAAACCTCATTTCTAAGATTCACATCGTTATATATGGAATAGACGTTTTCTACCATGATTCTGTCTTGTTGTCCGAAAATGTTTCAGGGGAGGGATAACTAAGACCAGGCCAATCAAAATCTTCCCTGGAACTTTTGGAACTAGAATTGAGCACTGAAACTTCTTCAGAATCAGCCATGTGGATCAACAAGATGGAGGAGTTTGGTTGGAAGAGGGGGGATAGAGAGACAGAGACAGAAAAAGAGAAGGGGGGGGGGTATGCATAGAAGAACAGGTAGTAGGGACAGAGAGCTTCAGTGGTGTTTTCATTCACTGTCTCTAATCACCCCTCTGGTTTAGGCTTATTCTCATCCCTGATGCACTCAGGAAAATCCCATAATTCTCTTTTTGAATAATGTAATTTGAATCAGATTAAATTGTATAACAAGCACTTTTAAGGAAATCAAGAGTCCTTCTCCATATATGCCTTTCCCTTAAGTAATTCCTTCCACTGTGTTGTCTGGAGGAACCACACTTCAAGCTGACTGCTATCTGAATATTGTATTCATATCATCATCATATTTCACTTCCTCAAAGATCCTCTTCCTTCTATTCTATTTTATGGCAAGCCAATTTGCCCATTCTCTTAAGCCAGAATCATGGGCATCCTCAACGGCTCCTTTCCTTTTTTTAATTTTTTCCTGAGATAAACAATACTCAATAAAATTTTTCTTAAATCAAAAACAATGAAAAAAATCCATGATGAACATAACATCAATGTCTAAATAAAGACAAGATGCACAGTATACTATGTGAAGCCATCCTTTTCTTTGGAACCCCACATTATGTCCTCTTCATTGTCACCTTCACTTACTTTTTAAACTACTGTTAACATTCTCCTGGGCTGTTGAACTGTTTTCCCTACTAGCCCAAAACCCTTCAATTTTTCCTTAAGTTAGACAACAAAGTCATCTTTGTTATAAGCAAATCTAATTATATCACTTCCCCACTTAAAATCATTATAACATTCTCCATTTCCATATGTTCCCAAATATGCTGTATAAAGCATTTAATGATCAAATCTATTCTCATCTCCTACACACTTCAGCAATCTCCTATTACCAGCAATGATGAACTTTATTCTTCCACGATACTGAACTTTCTTTGGTTCTTGAAACGCATCATTATATTTCACTCATTTCTCTCTCTCTCTCTCTCTCTCTCTCTCTCTCTCTGTGTGTGTGTGTGTGTGTGTGTGTGTGTGTAAGCATGCTAGATCCTTGTTTGGATTGGTCTTTACAACTTTCACCCCAATCTACCTATTAAGCACTTCAAATCTGGACCAGCTTGATTTAATCTAGGAAGATAGATATTAAATATTCCTTTCTTCAATTCTCTGCCCTAAACCTTTTTCTCTTTTTCTTCTATTTTTTTAGCATTAGACACTTTCTCCCTGAACTATCTCAACCACTTCTTATATCTTTAATTATGACTCCCAAAGTGGGGATATGATCCTTCGTTCTAAAATTACAAACATATTCAATTGCAACTATGTATAAAATGGACAGCTCAAGACCAATGTGTATAAAAATAAAAATTTCCTCCCACCTTGCTTCTTAGCCTAGATAGTCTCTGTTTTAGGAAATTACACACCATGTAAGAAAGAAACCATCCTTGGCCATTCCTTCTCCCTCATGCCCAGTATTGTCCTCCAATGTGCAGGACCTGAAAGACCCCAGCCATAACACTGGCACTGCCACTTTACATCTTTCCCAATTCCATGGTCACCAATGCTGCTGCCAACACTGTTGCTGGCATTTACATAGCAATCGCTGCCAATGTCATGCCCCAACAGTGCTGCTGCCTCCATCCATACCAGTGCTGCCAATACTTCACACTTTTTGTGTCCCACAGTAATTATAGAGCAATAACTCTTCTAACTGCCACTGGCCCAAGGATTTGTGTGTGAGATAGTGAGATCTGTGCTATGCAATAATCTTAGGGACACAAACCATGCTAAGAATCATCCCTCTCTTCTGTGTTCAGTATTTGCCAACAATCCTTCAGCCAATCTTACCCATCTTGACCCTCTTTTCCCCTAGGATGAATTTTTATTTTTCTAGGAGGTTTTATTTTATCCTCCATGTAAACATACCCCTGGCTGCTCTTCACCGGTCCTCTAAATTATGCCTGAACATGTGTGAATCTGATGGTAAATATAGCTTAGGCTCATACAGTGACCATTGCCACTTTAGTATTAGGAAGTCAATGAATAGCTGTTGAATACAAAATGAATGAATGCCCTTTATTCTTCCAGTGTTTCCTTTTTCCAAAATACTTCTGATTGTGCTTCTTCTGAGCTCTAAAAAGTCATTTTTAAAGAGGAAGGAATATGAAAATTATAATTCCATTTCAAGTTCACACAAATTGAAAACATAGAGAAGGATTGTTATCTTGTTAAGATTTAGGAAGATAGTTTAATTCATCACTTGATTTATTCAGATCAGTTGTGATTAATCTGTTATAAGAGAAAAGAAATGAAAGACAACCTATCCAAACCTCTCCAGGACCAGCCATTTGTATACCCAGTGCTTAGCACATTATCTATCTAGCATATTTTATTTTAGGTCCTCAATACTTATTTGTGAAGGGAAGGTTATCTTGCTGAAGCTTGACTTCCCACAGAATTCCTTGTATAAGGAAATCATGTCTCAACCTTTTTAATAATGGTGTTTATCACTGAAAGGAAAAATTCTGTCTTTCTCTACTCATGGATGTCACTCACTCTTCCAGCCACCAAATGTTTGAGATTTTTCCCAATAACAAGCAATTCTCCAATTCTCAGCTGACATTGACTAGGCATTCTAAAAATTAACTCAATTCTGATACTATCTACTTGAAGATAGCATCAGATCTCACAGGTTAAGGGCTCAATACCCCAAGACTACAAGCCTACTTCAGACGCCAATCGCAAGTTCTAGGTTATAACCTGTAATTCTGATCAACTGGTTATAAATTTTTGGTGTCCACAACCCCCTCCTTGTGTTAGATAATTTGCTCTAGTGGCTCACAGAACTCAGGAAAACATTATACTTACATTTATTATAAAAGGATGCAATGCAGGACTAGCCAGAAGGGAGACATGCATAGGGCAAGGTATGGAGTGTGGGTACACAGGGCACCCTCCCAGCACCTCAATGTGTTCCCTAACCCAGAAGTTCATCAACTTTAGTTGTTCAAGAGTTTTTCTAGGGTGCAATTTCCACCCCCAACGTCTCCATCTTAGAAGTTGATGAGTGAAGCTGGAAGTCTCAAACATCTAAATCGCTTGGTCTTTCTAGTGATGAGCCCCATCCTGAGGCTATATAGGAGCCTCACCTTAAGTTTTCCCATTAGCATAAATTCAGATTCAATCAAAAAGTATTTCTGTGAATAATAGAAGATATTCCTATCCCTTAGGAAATTCAAAGGGTTTTAGTAGCTCTATCAGAAATCAGGGACAAAGACCAAATATATTTATTATATCACAACTATTATGCTTTTTTAAATGGCCATGTTAGAAAATAATTTGATATTTGATATGTCATAGGTGAAATGATATATGATAATTCAAGCCATATGGTATGATACCCACAAATCATCTATAAAATAACCCTAAAATCAGGTAAAATCTAATCAAAGTGAGAAGATAATCATTTGAGACAGAAATCCTATAAACTTTTAAAAACATTCTTCTTCTGTTTTCTTCTTTTCAAAAGAGATATGTAGTTCCAAAAATATATCATCCAGATCTCCCAGTGAAGCACAGATAAATTAAATTCACAAATTTCCCAGTGAAGCACAGATAGAATGAAAAGATAATACCATTTAATTAATGCTATTTATTTGAGGTAATGTCCTGACTGCATCAAGATTACCTGGACTGCTTGTTAACCATGAAGATTCCCAGGGTTTTGTGTCTCAAAAACCTTGGTTTCACCAATGTCCCAGGTAATCTGATGCACACAAAGTTTAAAAGCTATGGATAGGAGAAACTGATAATAACAACACAGATCATATGAATGTATGGATAAACAGGTAGAGATCCAACTGAATTATAATGAAAAGAATTTCTTATACTTAAATTATCATTGGATAAAAGACAAAATGTAAGTTAGAATCAAGAAAAAACTTACTTGGTGATATTATTGCTTTGGTCTGCTTCTGCCCAGTGTCAGACCTGTTCCTTTCTCTGGTAAATAAATAACAGCTAAAGCTTTTAAAGACTTTCTAAAGATAATACTAGTCAAAATGTCTAAATTAACTCTTGGTTAAAACTGCATGATGCAATCCCAGTGAGATAAACTACTATTCATACTTAAGTGTATGATAGATACAAGATAGTGAGAAGAAGTGTTTTGTTAATAACTCTCATTTTGTCTTGTTTTGTTTAGAAAAGCCTTTTGCATAAAATGTAGAATAGTAGTTTCCTTTTCTATGAAAAGAAAACTCAGTATTTCACACAATATTCCCTCTTTACCTTTCACACACACCCCTCACACTTAGAAAGTGTACGAACTGCACATCCAAAAAAGGAACCAGTCCAGCTAAGCAACTCTTTTCCTTCTTTGTTGGATATTAGTGTAGATTTTAATGAGTTCAGTCTCCTGGGGAGCATTTTAATGGTTTTTTCCCCACCTCCCCTGATGACCATGTTTATGCTAAGTTTTGATACAGTATACAGGACTTATGTAGTAATTAGCATTCAAATGGACCACTGATTTCCCTTTCACTGAGTGGTTTGTCTATTTCCAGGCTTGGAAATGGAATCCAATGAGTTAGAGCTTGTAATAATCAAGACATATTAACAATTCAAATCCTCAATTAAACGTCCAAGATAGAGGGTGCAAAAGGGAAGCTTCATCCATGGCACAGACTGGTTAAACAACCAAGAGGGAAGGAAACAATGAAGAAGGCAAACTTTCATGGCTAATGGTCTAGCAGCAAATGTGAGTAGCAGGGAAAAAAATATGCTACAGATAATGTCAAAGTGATACCTAATATCGGAATATGTTGGTTTTTAAGTTTAAAACTTTTCAATTTGTTTAAACACTGTTTATATTCCTTCTAACATAGTCATTGATAAAATTTAAAGAGAAAGATGAAGTAAAACTTCAGCATACCTGCCCAATAGCTATTTTAGTGTATTTTAGGGAATCATCTGATAACCTTAATGAAGAACTGGTAATTATTCCAAGCTAACCTTCAGAATCACAGCTATTTTAAAATCTCCTGAAAGCCTGGTGTAGTATCTGCAAACATTTAACATCTTTTATGATAATATTTTGAGACATATTTCCCTTGTAAAATCTAATGAAATCCTTATACTTTCTCAGTGAAATCCTTAGAGAAATGTACATCTATTCATACAAACAACTTAATAATTCCCATTTTAATCATTAAATTTATAAAGTGGAATGTAATTGAAATGACTTTACACTTCAAATTTTCTAATAAATAATAGCCATAATTTATATAAATGTTATTAGTCTAATGATTTTTCTTTATTTCCGAGCCTATGCGTATACTGAATGGTTAAAAATTAATGAAGCAATGGCAACAAAGAGCTTGAATAAAAACATAAAGTTAATTATATAAAATGAATTTTTCTCAAACATTTACAAAATATACAAGGTTAATAGCTTGGTGAGCAGTAACCTACTAAATTTGCAAAAAGATTACAATAGTTATTATTATTCACATCTACAAATAAATAGAAAAGCTGAAGAAATTAAACTCATAGCATTTTATTAAAAAAATACTTTTGCTACATTTATGCTCTACACAAATAGCGTGAATATATTTTTAGCACAATTAACCAAATACCCTCGAGCCTACATTCTTCTTCATGGCTTTAGGCTGGTTAATGTGAAATTTAATTTGTGCTAATCTTCTCAAGGTTAGTCAAGTGTGAAATATACTGTACATTGGATTTACACAATTTACAGTAGCATTGAATTGTTGTAAAATTTCAGAAAATGATGTCCTATCATTTTGTAATAAAAAAAAGAAGAAACATTGAGCCTCCATAATTAGAGTTGAAGCTGCTAAAATTATAAAGGAATGGGGAGTGTCCAGGGTAGGCCAATAGAGACTTCAAAGGAGAGTGAGCTCTTAAAGTGAATTTAGAAATTACAGAAGCGCTCCATTAAAATCATGGTTTCAAATTATTTCTTTTTAAGCTGGAACCCAAGAAGTGTGGAGAAATAGCCGGAATGTTGCCTTTTCCTAAAACCCTGTTCTGCCCTATAACTATCTCATCTAATTGTGTTTTATCATGAACTGTCTAGGATCAGAAGAGTCAAAATTTGGAATTGCTCCTTTGTTTTGGAACTACTTGCCCTGACTGTCTCCAAGCTGGAAAAATATGGACATTATATTTAGAGAACTCTGTGAAACCATTTAGGTGGTCAATCTAGTTACACACCTGATTCATCTAAAAAGCATTAGTGGCACATAGAAACAACTTTTAAATACACAGTAGGTGGTAAAGAAAATGGGTGTGGTATACAATTTGTATTCTAAATGCACAAGGCTATTACACTGAAAGAAAATTCTACAAAACACTTAATGGATTAAACTTGAAAAGGAGTAATGATGTGAAAAAATATATAGGAGAAGAAGCAAATTGCATGCAATAAGGCAGAAAATAAAATTCAGTGAGATTTAGGTTTGTACAGAGTTATCTCAAACAAGCCACTCAGTTGCATTCTTTTCTGTGAACTCATAACAGAGCTATGGAAATTCAGTAAGGTTGAATAACTTGATCATACAAAATTAGAATACATGTGTGTGCACATTTGTGTGTTTTTATACCATTTAGCTATGTGACTTTGAAAGCCATATTTTAACCATATGCCAGCATTTAAAAGAAATCCAAAGCAAATAACTGTTACAAATTTCAAAAAGTCACGGTAGCCCTAATATTCCATGATGAGCTCAATATGGTCAGGTAAAATATACAACATTCATTGAAATCTAAAGTGTTATGCAGATATAAGGTGCTATAAAATATAATACTTTTCATGGCAAAAGCAGGAAAAAAATAATGCATTGCGAAAGTAATTTTATTCTTTCTTTCCATGTGACTGTGAATACCCATTTGTTGAACAAATAAATATATTATTCTTCCTGCATAAAGATGAACATATGAAACCATTTTTAATATAATAAGTACTTTGAGTTATTCATTATGGAAGCTAGTCAACCTGGAAATAAAAAAATGGTGAGAAAAAAATTCTTAGTCATATTTAGGATGGTTTTATGTATAAGGGAAGGCCTTGGAGGGGAGAAGGAGGAACATTCACAGGTTAATTTCATTTGTAGCAAATTTTATATCCTGACTTTAAAAGAGCTTCAGAAATCCCTATTTCTTTTGTGATAGATGCAAAAAAAAAAATCCTCCATAATTTGTAGCAATGCAGTCTAACTTGCCCAGAAAATATGTTGAAAAACATACCGCTTGTGTCTTTTACACCAGACTAGAAAACACACACAAGAACACAAGAATTTTCTAAATCAAAGAGTTGGAATCATTTTCTCCATTGGCCATAATTAGAAAAATAATGTACTATCTCAAGATTTTCAATACTTAGCTATAGCTATACTTTTATGGCCATTAAAACTATTCATATGTGTTATGAAGCAGTTGACACCTTATTTATATGTAACATGCAGTAGTCATGTAATTGTCTACCTAATGAGTGATTCAAATCATCTTATGAACTCCCCAAGATTTTAGTGATCCATTTCTGCAAGGGAAAGTAATATACATGCACTGTATTTTCTCAGGCATAACCCGAGTTAAAAAAAAATAGTTATAACTTTTCTTTACTCATTCAAATTCTATTCATTTTTCAAACATTAGCATTGGGTTTCACCCTTATCATGAGACATTTTCAGTTTATTTCAGCCGACATTGGTTATTCTATTTCTGGTCATCTAGATGTCTTTCATTTAAGAATTCCAAAATTTATTAACTCATTAGAAATACTTGGGAAAACTCTATGGTCTAGTTTTGCAAACTAGTAGAAAAGATCTGATCAAATAAGACTGCCAAACAAGAAGTTTTAAAAAGAAAGAGATAATAGATGGCCTAAAGTATGTCAGAGGAGATCATAAAGTCAACAGACAAAAAAATTTAGAGAAATGCTTTACCATCCAATGACATAAGATGAATACCTACAAAATGGAAAGAGCTTAGTCGTGCTTGATGACTAATCCAAATGACAATAAATGTATGAAAAGATATTCAAGCTCATTAAAGGTTGAGACTGTATAAAGCAATCATGAAATAAAAAAGGATGGCTGGTGTTGTTATCACTCTTTTTCCTTTATAGCACATAACATCATCTGAGTATATTAGCCTGTTTACCCGTTAATGATTTGTATCTCCTTCCTACAAGTGAAACTCCACAAGAACATGCCTTGTGTCCTGTTCACAGCTTTAAGAGAGTGCCTAGATCATATGTAATATACAGGAAGAATGGAAGAAACCTGAATAAATATAATACTTTATTCCTACTAACTGGTAAATTTAAAAATTGTAGATATATATATATATATATATATATATATATATATATCTACTCTTGACTAGAATATGAAAGAAATTGTATTCTCCATATTGCTAAAAAATGTGAATTCTTACAGTCATTTTAGAAATCAATATCATAATAACTGTTAAAATTAGGCACTGCAATCTCTCTCCCGAATTTTTATCCTAGAGAAATGAGCACAGGTATGCAAGAAGGTATACACCGGGGCTGTGTTTAATAAAGCACTGTTGATAAGTATAAAAAACAGAAAGAAAAAGAAGAGAGGAATGCTCATCAATAAGAAAAAAAAAACATGGGATAAATTTCCATACATTGATGTTATGGAACTTCATGTAGACGAAAAAGACAGGGAATTAAAAGCTCTACTAATTGAATTAGAAGGATTTCCACTAGAGCTGAGTGGGGGGAAAAGAGGGCACAAAAGCATGACTATATCTTTTCTTTTAAAAATCTTAATGGCCAAAAAACCCTATATTTGTACCTATACATATATGTTTATGATCACATGAATATGAAAGCAGTGTATCACCAATAACAGTTTGTTAACATGGGTTATGTGTGAGGATCATAATGAGGAAAGAAGTAGAAGTGAGAAAGGGAGTGACAGGCAAAAGAGGACAATAGTTTTAAAAGAATATCTTTACTGACAAGGTCGGCAGTGATACATTATTAAGCTGACATCTTTACATTAAATTATACATGTAAGTATATAGAAATATAACATGTCTGAAGGAAAAAATAATCTCATAGAAGACAAATGCTTATTGAACAATATTTAAAAGAAAGACAAAAAAGAATAGTGTCAGAGAAGTTCAGGGAAGCAAACACACCCAGAATGTTGCTAGCATCTATTAGCTTTTGTCAACAATTCAGTTTTACATTTGAGTTGCAATCCCATCTTTAGTTTTCCTTACTAAAGTATTTTCCAAGCAGTACTCTAAACATGGCATTTCCATCTCCTCTAGTCCAGCTCCCTGCAAACTCCTTCCCAATCTTTGAATTCCACCAAATCTGCTCCCTCAAAGGTACTCAGCTTATCAGACGACCTGTGCCCTCCCCACAGTGAAACTTCCCTCTCGCATGACTTCTGATGTGTCCCCTTGTGCTGCCTCTTTATCTCAGCCCATTTATCCTCAGTCATATTTGTTAGTTTATCTTCCTTCCTTTGCCCACCTTACCTAGAATTACATAAGATCAAAAGAGTATGTCTATTTAAAAAAAATTAGACAAGAGAAAGGTGAAGTGATGGATATGTCAATTAGTTTGATGTGGTGACTATTTCACAGTGTATACATATATCAAAACATCAAGTTGCATACCTTAAATATATGCAATTTTCATTTGTCAATTATATGTCTATAAAGTTGAAGAAAACTATCTAGAGGTAATAGCTCCAAACTCTAAGAGACATAGGTAAAAGAAAATTAGAAACCAAACCAAACAACAACAACAACAACAACATACACACACACACACTTCAGATTACAAAACCAGAAAAAAACTTTTTTAGGGAAGATAATCTCATCTTTTTGCTTAGGAAAAAGAATACTGGAAATCTTTTTCACTAGAAAGGTCAATACAAAACTAAAATCTAACTTGGAGAATTATATATGGAGTAGTTTTGCAGGCGCCTTTGCTTAGAAAAAGCACTCTGTGGGGTGCCTGGCTGGTTCAGTCAGTGGAGCATGTGACTCTTGATGTCGGTATTATGAGTTCGAGCACCATGTTGGATGTAGAGATTACTGAAAAATAAAATCTTTAAATAAAGGAAAAGTGCTCTGAAAAAGAGTATTTTTACATGGATCAGTAGAGGCAAAAGTTATAGTTCTAACTGACTTTGGAATAGAAGTGAAATTAAAACTATAGAAAATTAGGGGCATCTAGGTAACTCAGGTCATGATCTCATGGTTCTGAATTCCAGCCCTGTGTCAGGCTCTGTGCTGACATCCTAGAGCCTGAAGTCTTCCTCAGATGCTGTATCTCCCTCTCTCTCTGCCATTCCCCCACTTGTGTTTTCTCTCTCTCTCTCTCTCTCTCAAAAAAAATAAATAAAAACACATTTTTAAAAAACTATAGAAAATTAAATAATACTTTATGGAGACAATAATAAGTGATAGTGAGATTGAAGCAAAGAGGAAACAAACTCTTCAATTTCATTATATGCCTAGAATTTTATTACCTTTGTATCATTTGTATCATATGGCACTATTGTAATTTAGCATCTGACTTACAGAAACAAACAAAAAAAGTAAGCAGTGCAGTGTTCCTCTTTGGTAAACTGATGAAAAATTTAACATAGTTTGTCTCTAATACAATATTTTAATATCCACTAAATCATTCTCAAATTGGGAACTTGGCTTTATTTTATTCTTAGCCCCAATACTCCACTTACCACCACCTCTCTCTAGAACCACTTCACTCCTCAACTTAACATATATTTTATTATTCACCTATTTATCTACAGCTTCCAATAATGCAGAATGAAAGCAGATGCTTTCACCATAAGTCAAAGGATTTGTTCTGGAATCATTTCTTAGTAGCACAGAAATAAATATTTGGACTAAAAGTGAAACAAAACATGGAGTAGTTTTTACTTTGAACACCACTATCCAAAACTATTTGCTTTGACCAATCATATTATTGACCAATATGTTTCTCATATTTCTCTGGAAAAAGAACTGAGTTCAGCATTTTTTTTAATAACAGGAATTCTGGTACAGAACCGGTTATGGACAGGCATTACTGATTCATGGTCAACTATGGAAGCAGATGGTTGGAGAATAGTGCCCTATCCCCACACCAGGTGCTTGATGACTTCATGGTGTTCCCGAGATCTTTAAATTACCTGTTATACAACTTCCTATGAAGACATTTTGATCTTCTAACTTCTCTTAACTCCTATAGTGCAATCAAGTCACTCCATGTTTTATATCTATTCCTCACTTTCTTTAAAATGGTTTTTAATGTTTATTTATCTTTGAGACAGAGAGAGACTAGCGTGAGCCGGGGAGGGGCAGAGAGAGAGACACAGAATCCAAAGGTTCCAGGCTCTGAGCTGTCAACACAGAGCCCGACACGGGGCTCAAACTCATAAACCGCGAGATCATGACCTGAGTCGAACTTGGACGCTTAACCAACTGAGTCACCCAGGCATGCCTGTTACTCACTTTCTAAGGTAACAATACTAATCTCACCAAATTATGTAATGAAGACCAAAAGCCGCTAAATCATTTTTTGGAACAAGGCAGAGTGCAGGTCTTTATCATGAGTAAATATAAATAATACAGACCAGCAATCTGACCTGTCTCTTCTCTCTATAATACAGATGCCTTAAGGCAAAGTGTTTTAACTCCATATATAATCTGGATTGAGCCTGCCCGAACCCCATTTCAGAGAGGTAGAATACTCTTCCTTCTCAATCTCTGTCCTTTAATAGGGGGCCAAGAGGATTGAAGATATTGAGGTAACTGCAAACAATACAGCAGGAATAGACACTGCACTTCCAAACCACAACCAAGTTTTGAAGAAGCCTGTATATATAAGTAAAGTCTTTCATATGAAAGAAATCCTCTTTGTCTGATAAGAAAAAAAAAAAAAAAAAGATGATGATTCTGAGTGAGATCTTATGTGTGTGTGTGACTTGTTTCAATCTTCAACTCAAAACAGATATTGAACACATAGTTTATCCTTTCAGTTTATGTGGTTCGAATCAATATCCTGTCCCAAATATAGTTTTACAAATTGAGATGACATTAATTGGTTTGCACTATTTTTTTTATTGTCTAAAATGTGCCGTTAACCCAGGTGGGCATAGGTGTCTTAACATATAAGCACTATTTTTTTTTTTTTTGAGAGAAAGACTCTACTATTTCTGTGAAGAAGATGAATGTATTAGGTGCAATTATGAACTTGATTTACATCTTCCTTCATTATTCATTTTCATGAGATATTTGAGATGCTTATTTCTATTTCCCCCCTTCATGAGTTTTCTTGGGGATAGGAGCTTTATTAATTCATTTTGATTCTTGATATCTTCTTTGCAAAGCATTTCAGTGACAAGGAATGGGCGCATTTCTTTTTGTATTTCAGCTTGGAGAATTTTTGTCATTAAAACTATTTTTAGTTGAAGTTTAGGGGTATTGCATATATAGATTTACTTTTGAAACGTGGCTTTGAATGAAGTGAGGGTCCTATAACCCATTTATAGTATTACTTTATGCTCTCTTCTGTTTCAAGACTTCCAAAGAATTAATTAAAAGTTGATAGGATTGCTCCTAAAGTCAATTATCCTTTTGATCTGAAATGCCGAGTACACACTATTGAGTTTTCAAATACATTGAAAAAAATTTCAGTCAGGCAATAGCATTATCTTAATTTATAAACATTAAAATAAGAAAATATCTGATTTGTTTTAAATGATTACTCCACACTGTATGACCAGTATTATCTTTTTCTGTCTGTTTAGAAATCTACCAGAATACATTCCCAATCTATAATAACAGGGCACAATCATGCATAATTTCTCTGATATTGAATAGAGTGTTCTGGCTGAGGTGTTTCTGGAATTTAGAGACAGCGTTTCACCAGATTTATACTGTTTCAATTTCTCAGTTGATGAACCCCCTAACCTATTTGTCTTTTCAATCTCACAGTATGGAGGACTGATGGCGTTGGGGACTTCTGGCCTTTCACCTTTAAATCCGTTTTCTTGTCATTGTAACATGACTGTCCCATTTTCCACATACACATTTAATTTTTCTTCCTCCACTTATATGCACACACATACACACACAATATAAGATTAATAAAGTTATGATCAATGATTGAAAATTACTTGAATTGTAGGAATTTTTTCATGTTCTCCTTAAAAAAAGTCTCTAAAAATAATAGCTAGTATTTTGGTGTTCCTATCATGGCAAGACATGTTGCAAAGAGCCCAAGTGTACTCCTTTCAGCTAAAGATGAGGAGTTAAAGCTCAGAGGTGTTGAGGAGCTTACTCTACCATGGAGAGTAAATTTTTAGGCTAGCCTTTGAATTTAGAAAGTCTGATTCAAAAATTGCTCAGTAGACTGCCATGCCTTAGTTATTTAATAAACATACTCTGTGTCTCAAGAAAAGCTGGAGGAAAATATATTTTTTAAATGGCATGGTAAACTTCCTTAAGACCTCCAGGTTCCAAAAGTAATGAGAGATCACCAAACTTTATTTCTATAATAAATAGAAATATATTATTTCTATAATAACCTGAAAATAGTTTTAATCAATAAAGATTGCTAAATTAATAATTAAAAGAGAAATAAGATAGGTACAGGCACTTCTCACTCTTAGAATCGATTCAGTTCTTAATGTTCAGTAATAATTCTGTTATATGAACTTCAAATCCATTTTCACATAGAGGCTCTTTCTGCAAGGGCTGAAGTATGGCTTCAATGACATAAGCAGATGGTTCTCAACTTCTCACCCAAACATTGACTTCAACAATTGTGAAAAACTGTTCTCCAAAAATTTTAATATCTACATTAATATTAAGATATTGCTAATACCTTAATAATTGATATTTTAGGAAATACCCCACCTTCACTCTGTGACCTTATATTACAACTCCCTGGATACTGTCACATAACCTTGGAGATGTGCTCATTTTTATTTGTGAATCAGAATGATAGGCAATGGGCCACAAAAGTAGCAAAGGTAGAACCTGATGAAAGCTCTGTGAAAAAAGTCCTTTCTACTTACTGTGTTTATGTAGTAATATGTATTAGCATATCTAATTTCTCAGATATAATTTCTCTGGTGATTTCTTGTTTTCCATTTCAGTTTGTTTTTTTTTTGCAGTTGATGGAAAGGGAATTGAAAGACTTCTTACTATATCCATAAATCTTTCTGATGGTAAGTTGAGAAAACAGAATAAAATTGTTCCAATATGTCACTGAATTTTTACAGTTCTTTTTCTATAATACGCAGCCCTAATTCCAATAAATATCCCAAATTTTGACAACAGAATGGTTGATTACCAGAAATACTTTGCTGTCTCCTAAATAATGGGGTAGGAGGGGAAGAAATATTGCCGAGATTTCTGTTTTATCATATCCTCAAATTTCTCCATGTGTATCTCTATTTCTAAACATAGTGGGATCCTCTGAATTATTTAGTTATTTCTGGTGAGTTTAGCATTTTCCCCCATGAGTCACCTGAGAATTGCATCAATGTGTTATTTCTACTCACTAATGAAAATGTCAAAGATCAGACTTAAAAATGTTAAATAAAACTGAGCCAATCAGTCTCCTACTGTTGTTCATTTTGAGGCCAACTTTATTCAAAGCCTGCTTTACTCCCTGTTGTTACTTCTTAGCTAAGCCTGTAATTGTCAGTAAACATTATCAAACAGGTTTTGGGATTGTAACTGTGAAATAGATGCTCTTGACTATGATCAAAAGTAGCCATTCAAAAGCAGGATTAAGTCAAATATCATTAATTCAGACTGCTAACCAGAGAAGTGCTGAAAATCCCCCAACACCAAAACCCCCAGGTCATCTTCTCAAGCCTGCTAAAATACTCTCAAGGATTTATTCTTGTCTATATATCTGTGAAAACCATTAGGAAAACAAGAAAACATTTTTAAAATATTTTCCCAGATAAAAGGGTAAGCAATATTCCTTTTAAAAATTTTGTAAATTCAGGAGATCACACTAGTAGAGGTAATCACTCTTAACATATCATTGTTTCTTCCAAATATAGTCATAATTTTGATAGTGTAACATATATAAAATTGTGTGTCTAGATCCTGATTTTTTTTCACCTCATATACATACTATGAACTTTCTCATGTCCTTAAAATTGTGTAATCTATAATGTCTAGATAATTTAGGGTATCCACAAATTGAGAAACATACTAAACCTATTTTTAAACAATATGTAAGCTACATATTCAAATAGTGTTCACATTTTTCAGGTGAAGAACCTCTAAATTTGTAGCAATGTGTTCAATTGTTAATCTGAAAACAGTACAATAAATAGAATACAGAGTGTCAAAAGTGTCTAGAAATACAGAGGAAAAACGTGTATTTATTGCACTTTTATCAGATTAACAATTACACCTACTGCTTTAAATTTGAGATGCTTCACCTGAAAGTGTCTGGAAGCTAGAGAAAAATTATTTGCATATATTATTTATAAATATAGCCAAGATATGACTTAAAAATAAGTTTATCTTATACTTCCCAGAAAGTTTCTCTTGTTAAAATTACACATCCACATTTAAATATCATTTTTCTGTATCTCTTCTTTTTAGTGATAAAACTCATGATCTATCATTTTATTTTTACACCAAAAAACAAAAACTAACATAGATCAACACCAGCTCTTATCCTTTTCTCTGTTAAAACCTGTTTGGAGTCAGATCTACTAAAACATAAAGTCATCCTTGAACCACATTCCTGGAGCTCTCGTGTCTCCTCATGTGGATTTTTGTCTTTTTTTGGGGGGGGTGTTGGGTTTTTTTGTTTTATTTTTTATTTTTTAATCCCATTAACTGTGGAAACAACAGGAAGATACAGTTATCAGAAAGGAAACTACCATCAAATGGTCAAACATAAACACTGAACCAAGAGGGACTGGAAAAGAGTTGTTTGCATTGGCCTTTAATTCTGTCATCAGAGCCCAACAAGGCATGTACTTTCACTAAAACAGCACCACCTTCACTTTTTTGCATGGTACTCTATCAGCCTGGCTCAGTGTGAATCATGACCCCAGATTGGGGTTAATCACTTCACCCCAGGAATAAAAAGTGCTGGGGGAAAATCCCACTTTGCCAGATTTTATTCAAAAGATGATGCCTGCCATGCACCAGACACTTTGCCCAGTCATGAGGATATGAAGTTAATTAAGACATAGTCTCTGCCATTGAGAAACTTCCAGTGTGATGTGGAATAGGATTCCCTGATTATAGGACATCATGATAACATATGAATAAGTAACACAGTAGACAAGCCTAAATCAGACTATGAGGTTAGGAATGGATTCTTGGAGGTACAATTTTAAAAACAATTAGGAAATTGTAAGATAAACTATAGGTATCCTTGAGTGTGTGTGTGGGGGGGGGGTTGGGGGGGTGTGGTTTGTATTGCATGGGAAAAAAATGCCACAGAACATTCCAGGCAAAGTAGAGTTGAACTTAGGGAAATCTAAGGGCTCATTATTCCAAGTAAATGAAGTAGTAGGGGAGGGGCAGAAAATATACCAGATTGACAGATATTAGAAGAAAAAAAAAGGATTTAAACTCCTTGTTTAAGATATCTGTCTTTGCCATGAGAGCTCTGAGAAGAAATTTAGCAGTTTTAAGAAGACACATTCTAGGACTAAATTTACTTTTTGGCTGAAATAGAGAAGATGCTTTGGACAAGGAGCGTTATACTGAAGACTGGAGACAATTTAGAAGACTGCATTGAGAACAAGGCTGGTTTAGAGAGGGATTTAAGATGTTGAATACTCAGTCCTTAGAGAATGAATAGTTAGGTGAGGGCAGTGAAAGAAAAGATTGTGTCCAGAATGATTGCCATGTTTCTAGCTCAGCCTTCTGGGAAGTTGAAAGAGAGAATACAGGAGGAAGCATAGATTTGAGGGGAAATAAGATGAAGTTGGTCTTGGACATATAGTTTGAAGTGCTCACCGAACCTCCACATAGAGATGTCCTTCAGACAGATCCAGAGATTTGCAGTACAAATGTGAGATCCCTAAGAATATAAACGGTGATTAAAAACATTATAGAGCATGGAGTACTTAGGAGGGAAAACAGTTAACAGGGTCATGATATGGGAACATTAACTGATAAGGTGTGAAGAAAAAGATCTTGTGAAAGACACTGCAGTGGAAGTAGCATGAAAAAAACAGAAAATAAGGAAAGAAATTAGAAAAGTAGATTTGCAGTTAAAAAATTTAGATTTAATATTAAGGAAGTCATTGGCCATTTAGTTAGAATGGTAAGGGGAAAGTAAAGATCCAGAAAAAAGGATATTTGATGGAGAAAGACACCAAAGTAGGCAGGAGGAAGTTGAAACCAAACCCAGGTAGAGGAACTGCTTCAGGTTTGGGGACACTGATGTGTGGTAGGAGAAAGAGATGTACTTTCATATTTATGGCTAATCTGCCAATCTCACTAGGCAATGGTGCAGAGAGAGTGAAGAGCTGTCCAGAAGACATGTATGAGCTGTTTAGTTATTGACACTTATACCAGAGAGATTTATGTGACCCTCTTTCTCAAACCCACCTTCTACATCGTGAATATCAGAAAGTGGGAGAGACCAGTTACTATTCCCTTTTTCCTTAGGATGCACATTTGTTTTATGGTGAGGCTGAACTAAAACCACTCTGAAATAAGGTAGGCTAGTTTAATTTTTTAATGTTTTATTTATTTTTTAGAGCAAGAGGGACAGAGCATGAGTGGAACAAGGGCAGAGAGAGAGGGAGAGACACAGAATCTGAAGCAGGCTCCAGGCTCAGAGCTGTCAGCAGAGAGCTCAGTGTGGAGCTCGAACTCACAGACAATGAGATCATGACCTGAGCCGAAGTAGGGACGCTTAACTAACTGAGCCACGCAGGCGCCCCTAAGGTAGGCTAGTTTAAGAGAAATATTTAACAGAATAGTGGTATCTTCATGCTCAGCCACTGATTACAGTGATAAACTCCTTACCAAAATTCTTTTCAGGAGCATTTTTGAAGCAGAGAAATCCCAAGGCACAGTGACGTAGAAGTCACAGAAGGAGGAGTTGAATTATATGTACATTGGTGATGGTCATGGGAGGGAGCAATTCCATTATTTTATCCTGGCATTGGTGTGAGGGGCGTTGGGGGAGGCTGATTACATCGAGCTACTCTCCCTTCCAACAACCTGAGTCTAGGACCTTGACCCTTGTTCATTTTGCTATAAGGATAGCTCTAAGGAGCAGGTGCAGTTCTTGCAAAGAAAGAAACAAGTACCCCTGTCCCCCAAATAGCTCTGTCAGTTAATATCAAATAACATTTCCCAGAGAAGCAAGGTCTTTCAGTTCCTGTTTGGATTGAGATGGTGGTGCTACATTCAGATGACTGAGAGAGGTAGTAATGCACCAATGGCTACAGTGCAGGCAGGACAAGGAGCAATCCAAGAAGGACAATCTTATGGAGAGGCTGCACTAGAAGCCAGGGCAATTGTCCATGAGGGAATCATCTGTAGAGGCTACAGACAAATACAGAATCCTAGTGGAAGACAACATGGCACAAAGCAGGGAAGCCAGATGCTGCACTGAAATTCAAAGCCAGAGAGAAATGTCCTGATTAGATGAAATAGAGAGTGTTTTTTCTTTGAGAGCAGGAAGCTAATAAAGCCCCCAAAGATTCCAAAGAAAACACCCAGGATGAAGTAAAAAAAATACTTATTATTCATTTTTCTCTGTATAACTGGGTGTTTGGCACCATATATAGACAATCCACAGATAAATGACTGACCTTTTCCATTTTCATCTCAATGTGAGTTGTGATGCAGACAGGACTGAAACTTGTGAAAAATATTTTTAACCTGCAGTCTCCTCTTGGTATGAAAGAAAATTTGTTAGCAAAATTATTTGTGTGGTTTCATTCAGGTGGTAGAATTGTCATAAGCATCTGTCAGACTTCCTACTTGTCTCTGCTCGATAGTAGGAAGAAATAATCAGCTTATTTCACAGTGATGTTATATGCTTCTCCTGGATGGCTGTAGGAATAACTTTCAAAAATACACCCATGAGCCTGTACTTAATATGGAACTCGCCATGGTTGGATCTAAATGAAAAGTGGAAGCAAATATTAAGTAAAATCTATACAAAACTACAAAATTCAAGAGTACATACTTTAAAATTTTCCTGAGTTGGAATACTCAGAATGAATGTCATCAGATCACTTTTTCAACATAGCTTAGGCTTGGAGACATGTATAGGGGGAAATAAAACAGAAATTTTATGGAGGCTCCCGGCTCCTATGTGGACCCCAGTTCCATATCCATGGTGCAGGATCATAAATTCCCAGTGGAAATAACAGTATATAAGGCACTTTTTAAAGAATTTATAATGGTCAGGCTATTGCTCTTGTCATGTCTTGTGATATCATGACGTATATCATCCTTTAGAAGAAAGTCCAGAAAGGGGTTCCTGGATGGCTCAGTCAGTTAAGCATCCAACTTGGGATCTGGTCATGATCTCCTGGTTTGTGGGTTTGAGCTCCGTGTTGGGCTCTGTGCTGACAGCTCAGAGCCTGAAGCCTGCTTTGGATTCTCTGTCTCTCTGTCTCTCTGTCTCTCTCTCTCTCTCACTCAAAAATAAATATTAAAAAATTGTAATAAAAATAAAATAAGAAGAAAGTCCAGAAAGAGTAACCTACAAAAACTCTTTTTTCATTTTATTTGCTCAGACCTTTATATGGGTATATAAACACACACACACACACACACACACACACGTGCACATGTGCATGCTTTAAAGCCCAAAAGAAAAAAACAGCTCTACTGTTACCATTCATTTCTGTTAAGTGTACAATCCAAATTTATCCAAGCATTTCATACATTCTTCCAATTAAGATTTTGTATACTTCTCTCTGTAATAACGCTTGTTTCTTTCCTGACCTCTCAAGAGTATTTTAAAATGAAGGTTATTGTGATTATAGTGTGAGATAGCAACTTTCTTCTATTTCAGCCTTATTTATCCTACTCAGAGCCATTTCTAGGCTATCGTCCAAAATAGCCTCTAACCACCTAAGCTGTTCAATGAAGTGTATCAGAAAGCAATCCCTGAAATAGCTCTCAAAATATGTTCTCTTCCTTCATTTGAACATAGTTGCATGCCAATCAACAGCAAAGCAATTAAAATCCTGCCAGGATCAAAGAATGTGCCTTGCTACAGCCCTTGCCAATCTATAAATACATTTCCTCATCTTCTTTTGTTAAGGCCCCGGTGACCTACAGCAATATCCAAGAATCTATTTATGCCCTTTATAGTTCTTAATTTGTTTCCAAACATATGTCAACAAATTTCTTGTTGCAAAATATATGCTGTCAGTTTTCAGGTTTCTCCACCTTACATTTCTCTGTTTTATATTACCCCTCTTTTTGTAAAGCACCTGTCTTAACAACTTCAATATTCCACTTTTCATCTTGGATGTACATACATTTGACTTTAATATTTCATTGAGGCTACACTGCTTAAGGATTTGTCATGTACTCCTAGCTCTTGTGTATATCAATTTTCTTTATGTGTCCTCCCTCTGCTAATAAGATAATCCTTTCGCAGATTTTTCTGGTGGAATCCATTGAATCTGAGTTCACTCTGGTATCAGCTTCTTTGAGTTAATCAGAAAATACATTGCTGTGGGAGGTAGACGGTCCCCTTCTGGATTATTCTGCTTCTCATCAATAATCGAAAGGACTAGCTAAGCAATTTTCCATACACTCTTGTAATCCTTTCTCTCCCCTCTGAGTGCAATTGAGATGCAACTCAAACCATTTCACTCAAGAATTTTAAGTTCTGGGGATGTTTAGAGAACTGCTATGTGATAGAATGTCAAGAAGCAGACAAAAAAAAAAGTGAATCCCAAACTGTCTAAGAATGCAAAGAAACATGTAGAATTGCTATAGTTAATATGAATAATTCAAGTTAAGAGCATGTCAGCTGAAAAACCTATTGAAGCAAACCTATGTTTTGGTTTAAATTATATGAATGACTGCCTACATTTAACACATTACTTTGTGTATAGTTAAACACTGTAACAGCAGAAGTGTTTGATTCTCACAGTTCCTAGCTTCTGGTAAGCTCCATTTTAAAGCCCTTTGCAACATAGGCATTAGTCTGACCCTGTCACGCCAGCATTCAGTTAGATTTCTAATGTACTTCTAATAGTTGCTTCTTAACTTTATTCTCAGTCTATTTGTCTAAAATATAGCCTTGTCCAGCCAGAGTTAACAAAATGACATCACAAAGTGCATTTAATCCTTCAACTCTTTCATCAAATGGAACACAGTACTATTTCGCTTTAAGAAAAAAATGAACATCTTTAAGATTTTAACTTTTTTGAAGATGAAATACTTTCTACTTATCGATTTAATTTTAATTCTGCAAGTCTGATGACACACTATGCCTTTGAGCATAATATTTGTTTTTGTATACATAGCTAAAACTCAACCTCATTAATTCTTCCTCCCCATTGTCATTATCTACCTGACCGTGATTCTTTTTTTTATTTATTTAAATCCAAGTTAGTTAACATAGTGTGTAATAATAATTTCAGGAATAGAATTTAGTGATTTATCACTTACATATAACACCCAGTGGTCATCCCAACAAGTGTCCTCCTTAATTCCCCTTTACCATTTAGCCCATTCCCCCACCCACACCCCTCTGGCAACTCTCAGTTTGTTCTCTGTATTTAAGAGTCTCGTATGGTTTGTCTTCCTCTCTGTTTTTATATTATTTTTGCTCCCCTTTCCTTATGTTCATCTGTTTTGTATTTTAAATTCCACATGTGACTGAAATCATATGATATTTGTCTTTCTCTGGCTGACTTATTTCATTTAGCATAATACATTCTGGTTCCATCCACATTGTTGTAAATGGCAAGATTTCATTCTTTTTGATCGCAGAGTAATTCTCCATTGTATAGATATATCATACCTTCTTTATTCATTCCTCTGTTGATGGACATTTGGGGTCTTTCCATACTTTGGCTATTGTCGATAGTGCTACCTGAGCCTAATTCCTAGCCTGCTACTCTGCTTTTCCCTTGGAATAAGAGATGGGAGCAGATTTGGTCCAACTGGTCCAGCAGTTCTCAACTAAAGATAGCACTCACCCACATAGAATAGAGGCGTTTGGGTGGGTGATGTGTGCGTGCATGCGTGTGTATGTGTGTTGCAGTGGGGGAATTTGACCTTTTTGTGGTCAAATTGACTGGGGAAACGCATTTATTGGACAGAATCAGGCATACTATAAAACCATTATCTCTATTATGGTATTTTTGTTTTAAGTCTAAAAACGTGTTTGAGAACATTTAAACAACAAGTTGAAGTATGGGAAATTTGGATTTTATATTTGATCTCTTCACTTTTTTCTACAGATATAGCCTCACTTCTGGAAGTGTAAAACCCTAATATTTGATTCTCTACTTGTGCCTCTTCTGAGAAGGTCAATACTTGAAAAATTATGTTTCTCCAGAGAAGTTCCTTTGTCACATCCATCCTGAACTTGCGACACTAGAAGTTCTCTACAGCTGCTGTCATTTCTTTAGAGGCCAAAAGTAGTTACATGTCATGTCATCAATGACCCTTTCATGTCTATTGGTTTTTCTGAAACATCAAACTGCTTCAGTAAATAAGTGCCATAATGGACAGTATTCACACAATTTTTAGAAAAATTTAGACTTTCTTTTAAAAAGCAACTGATATTCAGTATACTACTAGTTTCTTGTCAAAAATTCCATGGTTATATTATATTACTCTACTATGTACTATCAATCCTTTAAAATTCCATATTGCAGTAAAATAAATTTCATTTTCCCTGATGTTTTAAAGTAAATATGACAATAAACTTTTTTGTGCTTCACAAATTCTTTTTAAGATTTTTAATCAGTTAATTAAAAAGTAGGAATAGCATTATAAATAGGTTGAGGTATTAACAAGTGAACATCTTTAGAATGAGCTTTCAGCATCCAGTAATAGAATATATCCCATGAAAGTTGTAATAATTAACATTTATATACCCACAATACACTAATAGAATTAATACATGATAAAGAATTTATAAATTTTCTCTAATGATACCAGAAAGCCAAAACAGAAGGTTTGGTGATAATCAAGAAGTTGTTAAGGTTTTTGTTTTGTTGTTGTTGTTTTTATCTAAGTAATACATGCTTGACATTACAATGCTGGATGCCATGATAGAGTCTGCTATTCCTTCCTGCTCACTCTAAAGGTAGAGATCTTCAGACTTATTTCATAGTATCACTCCCATGTTCAAAATTGGCATTGATACATCTTGTCCATAGGATGAATGTCAAGTTACATTATGTCATCAGGGTTGTCCATAACCTGTAAGTTCATTGTCCTCATGCTTGACAAGTCCTTTCCACTTAACTCCAGGGTAGAGTTTATGCCTCTATGAGGGTTGCTAACAGGGGGAAAATCCCTTATGGAAATATCAATCAGAATTCTATTTATATATCCTTTGACTTAGCAATATCTACCTCTAAGATATACTAGCACATATGTGAATAAAGTTTGAGTAAGATTATTTATCCTAGCATATTAACAAAAGATTAAAAGCAATTCAAATGTCCATCAATAGGGGTCTGCTCAAATAAGTTAAAGTACATAATATAGTAAAGCAATATGCAGCTGTAAAAAGAATTCAAAACTCTTTATTATTGTTAAAGAGCCCCAAGATACAATGTTTAGTGAAAAAAGCAAAATGCAAACTATGATAATAAAATTTTGCTTCTATAAAAAGAAGAGAAAAATTAAAATACCATATCCATTTTCCATTGCTGCCATGTAAATTATCACAAGCTCAGTAGCTTAAAACTACATACATGTACTATTTCATGGTTTCTATAAGTCAGAAATCTGTGTTGTCTTAGCTGGTTTCTCTTGTTCAAGTCCCATAAAGATGAAATCAATGTGTTGGCTGTTCTGGCCTATTCCAGGGGTAAATACATTCCAAGCTTATTCAGGTTGTTGCCAAAATTCAGTCTCCTGTGATGGTAGGATGAAGTCTCTGTTTCCTTGCTAGCTTTTGGCCAGAAATTGTTTTCAACTCCAGAGGCCACACACATTCCCAGAATTAACAGCCTCTTTATCTTTAAACCAGCAATGGCTGGTCTCAACCTTCTCACTCATCAAATCTGATATCTCCTCTGCCTCACTTTATTGCCTCCTTTTCTCTGATTTACTTTCCTGCTTTTCTCTTCGACTTTTAAAGGGCTTCATCAAACATAATCAACAGAAGCAGGATAATAAAAAAATAAGCTCTCTATTTTAAAGTTACATGTGCAAAGTTTCCATACTAGTATCTAGATTAGTATTTGGTTAAACAACCTAGAAACAGGAGTCTTGGTGAGACATCTTTGGATTTCTGCTTGCCCACAAGTATATTCTTATTTCCTTTAAATGAAAAATAAAACTCTGGAAAAATATATGTCAGTGTAATAACAGTGGCTACGTAGGTGTGTTTGTGTATCTTGGTATGGAGATGGGGATAGTGGGCAAATGGGAGACAAGAATAGAAGATACACTTTTAATATTATTTTTATCATATTTGAACCATGTAACAATAGAAGGAATTAACACGTTAGATTATTAAAGCAGAACAAAACCAGTCAAATCCTATTTAAAACATTTTATTTTGTTGAAACTAAGTTTACACTGGCAACACATACCTGAAACTGAGAGATCTGTTATAGTTCTTTCAAGTTCATTGTTTTTTTATATAAAAAATGTGTGCATAGGTCTGCCAGTAGTCCATGTTTAAACTTCTGCAAAATATTCTTTCTTACAACATGCTATAATATTATTTACTTTCATTTAAGGTAAACAAATCTTTTACATATCAACACCAGCTCTATTCTTTTCTCTTCAGGCTAAGTCAACTAAGGTAATAGTATCTGAGACATTCATGATGATCAAGTGTGCAGATACAGAGACTGAGAGAAGATGACTATATGTGATGGTCACACAACTAATTTAGCATATTTTTGTATCAACTTTTCTAGAATACATCAAAATTGAATTAGGAAATTAAAAATTTACAGAGAGAACTCTCACATTCCAAAAATCTGTCCAAAACCCTAAGAAGTCCATTACCTTTACATTGACTTAAATGACACCAAATAGGAAGCACATTCATTTTGAAAGTTTACCAAGACTCTCTAATGACCAAATCTATGAGCTTTTTCCCCAAACCATCTTACCTTCTTGCATCATGTGATACAAAACCATACCCTCCTTTGTTGGGAGATAGTCTTCCATGGGCCTCTTATACATCTCGCTGGGTTTGCAGAGAATGGAAGTGTCTGACCACTCTTTACAGGGTCATTCCTCCACTTTCTGTATGCAGCCAGCAACCTTAAAGGAAGAAGAAATGTCTCCCTCTCAGACAAAAATAGAGGCTTGCCTAAAGACTGCTATAAAGTGGCAAGTTCCCCATTGCTCCACTATGATGCAGCCCACAGAGTATGCAGATATCCATCTGGACCCCCCTCATTTTACCCCTGTGAGAACTGAGATCACAGACATGACATGATCATGCAGACGATCTGGCTACAGCTTTTGATATGAAAAAATAAAATCTTTTGTCTCTGAGCCAGGAGCCTTGTATCTTCTGTCAAAATCCAGAAAACAGTGGAAGGCCATGTAATTAGCTTTGCAAGTAAGGTAAAAATGTCAAATCCTTCATAGTGGTTG
The DNA here is from genome assembly GCA_028646485.1 of Cryptoprocta ferox. Taxonomy (NCBI): domain Eukaryota; kingdom Metazoa; phylum Chordata; class Mammalia; order Carnivora; family Eupleridae; genus Cryptoprocta; species Cryptoprocta ferox. Next base: position 30,025,459 of record CM053573.1, read on the forward strand.
CCACTCCCTCAGTATATTTTTATGAAAATGCTCTTGTGTTTTTATTTACCTTTCCATTCCTCCCTTCCCTCTTTAATCTGATCTTCTAGGCCATTTCTGAAAGGGTAATACAACACTGGGCTCTGTCCATGGTCCTGTTTTATTTCATACTCTCACCTTGACCATCTTCTTTATCCATTATTTCTAACACTCTAATTTGTACTTAGAAAATTTTCAAGCATATATTCCCCCAAAGTGCATCTCCTTCTTTAGCTTCAGACTTCTTTGTTCAACTCCTTAATATGCTATAGACCCATCAAACTTAATCTCATTTAAAATAATCACCATTAACTCGGGTTCCAAAGTGGAAAATACTGGAGTCATCCTCCAACTTACTGACAATTTTATCAATCATACATCTAATGTCTTAACCTAATTTTTTCTTTCAGAGTCATTTCTCTCTCCTGGATCCATTATTTAAACTCCTGACCAATTTTCCTCACATTATGCCCCTGCATATTTCACACTGCAAAATGCTCCCAAAGTTGTTTTCCTTAAACGCAGATTGCAACGTATTACCATCAGTCTGCCTATTGCGTGATGATTAAATAAGAACGGCCTTTAATGGCAGCACAGATGCTTCACCACATCTCTCATTATAATCTTTCCACTTCACTTCAAATCACTTGGACATCACAGTCATACTGACTGGTGCACACACATCCATAAGTGTGCGCACATACATGCACTCACCATGTATTAGATATAACACCCTCCCAACTCACACCAACCATCTCGCTATAGTACCTTCTCTCTTCGGCCTTTTTAGCTACTGCTATTTCTGTCAGAATTATAACAGTCTCTTGAACAACTGCTGTGCCTCCTATAATTAATAAGTGAAAAGGCATTTCTCCATTTCATCTCACTGCTTGCTTCCTCATCTATGATCTCGCAATACTATAGTCTCATTTTCATTAGTTCCTGTGCTTCCTTTCCTTTCACCAAATCTCTTACTGTGGCCCTTCAAATAGTTCCTCTTCAGCCTATGGAATATTAAAATAACTGTATCCATAATCTATTTTTAATTGGTCCATACACCATATTTTAAGTAAACGTTAGCTCTTTCCCACATCATATAGCTTCCATGAGTGCTTTCAAAGGTAGTCTACTCATCATTCCACACACTGTGGATGTTGAGTGGGGAGTAATGTGAACATTATTCTAGCTCTCCAGGACAGCTTCCACATATCTATGTAAAAAGCTCTTATTTTTCAAGGTACTGGGTGGCTCAGTTGATTAAGCATAAGACTCTTGATTTCAGCACAATTAAGCGCAGGACTCTTGATCTCGGCTCAGGTCATGGTCTCATGGTTTTTTGAGTTCAATTCCCATGTAGGGCTCTTTACACTGACTATATGAAGCCTGCCTGGGATTCTCCTCTCTCTCTGTCCCTCCCCTGGTTATTCTCTTTTGTTCTCTCTCCAAATAAATAAATAAACCTTAAAAAAAAAAACCCTCTTATTTTCTGTTCTCTGTATTTACCTCTGCCATATCCTAAAGACCTATTCATACCACCATATTAATCTACAACTTTGATACCTATGTCATAGTTTTCTCCACTCGAAGTCCAGTTGTCATCTGGGTGGCTTCAAAATTCATGTGGGTAATTTTATACAAAACTTTAGCCCCTCAGTTTGATGACTTCCTCACCCATATTTGGGTCATCTACCCTCATGGCTATACCTTGTAACATTTTTTCACCTTTAATGATTACTTCTGAAATACTGAACTCAACTGCATACTGACTGAAACTTTCTGCATGTTCTAGACCTTATTTCATGAATCACATTGCTCCTGATCCTTAATTTATAAATTTATAATCCCTTAATATCTCAATACTTTTTACTCAAAATGTCTGTTTTTTTCTGATTTATCCTAAATTTTATAAATATTAAATTACTTCTCATTACATCCTAATATTTGTTTTTATTCTGAAAGGTATTCACCCATCAAAATTATCTCATTGGTTGTCATTATTATCTACTTTCCAAAGCCTAGAATGGCTAAGTACTGTGAGAGTAAAATCACATAAAGCTATCATCCCAAATGTTTGCTCTTCAACCAGAGTTTAGTTTCGTAGTACTGTCAATTCTTTCATTTATCCTCATGTATTTCTCTTTCAGGTATTTTCCAATAACAAATGTACACACTGTTTCTCAAACTCTTTACTCAGTCCCTAAGTCCAGAACTCTCAGAAGCTGAACTTGCTCTTTTTACCCCTAGGATTCCACACCTACACTCCTCTATCCAAACATTTCTTGATATCTTCAATCATCTTCAGCATTCTTCTGGTTTTGGAGGACAAAATTTCTCTCCAACATTTTTACACACATATATTTCATGTCCAGCTTTCCACAGTGCCTTAATCTTTTAATCTCTTTGTGTATTTTCTTTCTCAATTTCTCTTTCCCTCTTTTTTAAAAAAATTATTTATTTTGAGATAGAGTGCATGCAAGCGCAGAAATAGGGAAGAGGCAGAAAGAGAGAGAGAGAGAGAGACAGAGTCCTAAGCAGACTCTGCACTGTCAGCACAGATCCCGATGTGGGGCTCAAACTTGTGGAAGATAAGACCATGATCTAAGCTGAAGTTGGACACAACTGACTGAGCCACACAGGTGCCACTCTTTACCTCTTTACTTTCTTTTTTTTTAAATTTGTTTTAATGTTTACTTATTTATTTTGAGAGAGAGAGAGCGAGCAAGCAAGCAAGCAGGGGAGAGGTAGAGAGAGATGGACAGCAAGAAATCCTAAGCAGGCTCCACATTGTCAGCACAGAGCCCGATGTGGGCTTGATCTCATGAACTGGGAGATCGTGACATGAGGTGAAACCAAGAGTCAGAAGCTTACTAAGTCACACAGGTGTTCCTCCTCTTTTCTTAATCTCTTTTTACATGTAAATTTTTTCCACCCTATTTGCAGGAGGACTATCACTTTAAAAGAAATCACTCCCCTCCCCTTGATACAAAATTACCACCTAGCTCACCTTCAAGCTCTTTTCTTTCCAAAAGAGTAATGTAAATTTTCTGATTTTACTTCCTGATCTCCTGTTGATGACTGAACACTTATTATTCAATTTGGCTCTCTCCTTAAAATCACTGAACTTGATTTTTCCTAATCGCCAATTCAAAAACACACTTTAAATTATGTTCTAGACTCTATTGTATTTGATATTATCAAATTCTCATGAAACACTTACTTCTTCATAGTTATGACACCTGGTTCTCCCTATAAATTTCAGACTTCTTTCCCTTCCTCCCTCCTTTCCTCTCTCTAGTAGGTTCTTTTGCCCACTCCTTATATATTTGTATACCAGTGGATCCCCTCTTCTTTAGCCCATTAAAATTATCATGATTCACTTTCTCTTTTACCATCCATTTTCTTGGTTCTAGTTACCACCTATACACTAATGGCTCCCAGTACAAGTCCAGACCAAACATGTAAGTTTCACATTTGTATATCAAATTGTTTCTTTCTAGGCTTCAGATTCATATGTGAATACACTGGTAATTATTTCAAATGCACTTTCATATCCATTCCTTGTTACATATATACATTAATATATACATTAAATATTTACAATGTATCATGAATTTTGCCAGAGAACAGGTATATGATTGCTAACAAACTGGATGTCATCCTGCCCTGACCTCCTGGAAGTTACAATATATGTCTAAAATCAAACTCATTATTCTTTTCCATAAATCTGTTTCTTTTCTTGAACATTTTTCCTAGAGAGCTAAGCATGAAAGTGGCTCCTTTCTCTATCTTATTCCCCTCATCCAGTGCAATCAATTGCAAACTCTTGCAATATCAACATGATTGCTTTATGATTTTTAACCTTTTATTTATACGTACTACCACTCTCAGTCAGTGGTCATCACTGGCCCACTCTAATGTATCAGTCTTATAATTCAGCCCTCTACTCTCAATCTTGTACCAAGAAAATCCAATATTTAATACACTGGTAAAATGAGGTATAAAAATGCAAATATAATTATACTGTTCATCTGTTCAAAACCACTGTACTATTTTTTTTAACCAAAGGACAAATGTCAATATCTGTAATACAACATTCAATGTTCATCAAAACCTGGTATTGCTTAACTTTGATTTTCTCTCTCACTACTTTGTGTGTTGAATTTTACACTGTGTCACCACAGTTGCTAATAGATCTCTATGGGCACCAAACAGTTTCTCACTTTGTTACCATTATAAATTGTGTTCTACCACATAGGTAATAATTTGTTCAGAAAGCTTTTCCTTTCCCTCCAAGTTTGAAATAGCTCCTCCTTCTCTGTGTTTTCATAATTTATTTGCCTATGTTTATATTTACATATAACCATAATACATTAAATTGATCTCTGTACATGTCTGTTGTCCCAATAGATGGTGAGGTGATTGAGGACAAATACTCTATTTTATTCACCTTTGTATCTCTAGAAAGTCAAAGTGCTTAGCATGTATTGTTTAATAGATTATGACTGGAGAGATAAATAAGTGAATGCAACCAATCTTTCATAATATTATCTTCTCTATTATATAAGTTCCTTGAGTATATGATCTATGCCCCATTTATCTTTATATTTTTATTTGCTAGCACAGTTGATTGGCATATAATAGATACTCAGTAAATTCTTGTTCCATGAAAAGTTGTGGATGAGAATCAAAAGTGTTGCATGGCAACTGACACGATACAGAAGGGAAAAGACATACCTCTGAAAAAAGAAAAAGTCAAACACTGACAAAAAGTGATTCTAGTTTGCGATGTTATTAGAGGTATTCAATTATATTCTAAAAATAATTCCATTGTTCTGATTATAGTGAAGAGAACTGAAATAAATTATGAAGATGTCTGTCTTCACGCTAAACAAAGCTGAATTTGGGACGCCTGGGTGGCTTAGCCCGTTAAGCAACCAACTTCAGCTCAGGTCATGATCTCACAGTTCATGGATTCGAGCCCCCTATCTGGGTCTGGCTGTCAGCTCAGAGCCTGGAAACTGCTTCAGATTCTGTGTCCCCCCCCCCCTCTCTCTTTGCCCCTCTCCTGCTTGCACTCTCTCTCTTAAAAATAAATAAGCATTAAAAAATTTAAAAGCAAAACTGAATTATAAAGCTGCTCTCTTCTCTTGGGGAGGGTCCACTTTTAGATAGATAGATGGATAGATGGAAGGATGGATGGATAGATAGATAGATAGATAGATAACTGTTAGGTATTTGATTTTCTATTAGAAAACACTGGCAGCTTCTACTGCCTCCAAACCAAACACGTTCAACATTGTCAACATATGTGCATCTGCCATGAGAAACAACAATAAAGTTAAGGACAAAATTTGCACCAAACTTGATAAAAACTCACTGTAGCAACAGTGTACTCTTACAGGCTGATTGCTATGGAAAGCTTCAGTGCACATGGCTGAGATGATTCTGAAACCCAGAGGTGTGTTATTAGCTGCCACAGCACTGACAAACAAAATAGCAATGTACTGATTCTCATCCCTGACTTTTCCAAACAGTAGCTAGTGATTGTCAGGTTTTGTTTCTGGCGACCAAGCAATTTATTTTAATCTGGGATATATTTGATAAAAGTAAAAAGGAAGAAGTGTTTTATTTATTATGTTGCTTTTTGAGCAGAAACAAAGTAATTCAAATAAACATCAAATGTTGAAAAAGAACCACATTAGTTATTCTAAATGGTGTTAAATACAAGAAATATGTTGTAAGTGATGAAGAAAACTAACATATTTATTGGAAAACTGACTTGAGAGTTGGAGGAACTGGATTCTAAAACAGAATCTACCATTTTCTTCCTCCATTGACATGGAACGAATCCATATGCATTTCTGAGCTTCATTTTTTTCTTATACGTAATGAGTTGGGTCAACAGCTTTCTCAATTATATTTTGAATCTCAAATTTCATAATTTCATGAAAATTCTGAAATGTTTATATACTTCTCACTGGGCTCCATGGCATTTGAAAAGAGATGATGTAAGAGAAAAGAGGTGAAGAGAAAAAGAAAAGTTGAAATGCCATTATAAACCTTTTTAATAAAGCATTAGAATAACCAAGTGTATTTTCTATCTCCTCATCAGGTCAAGGGAAGAGCTCATCTGCACTACTTTTATTTTAGTGTGAATAAATAAGTAGCCTAGTCAAGAACTGTGGCTATGAATGTTAGTGACAGGCTTAAAGGTGAAAATGTAGTGTAGCTACCATCAGCACCATGGATAGCCTCAAGAAAAGAATTCTGAACCTTCCGCCATTTTGTTCTTTTTCAGTTTTATGACTCATACCCACCATAAAATAAGGAAGTTGTGTTTTATGCTAGGTGTGATGCGGAACTATTAAAAAGGAGTTTTGAGCCAGAAAAGTTTATCATTTCATTGGTTTAAAGATTGTCTGATGTTGAGAGATGGGCATGCATAGTTATGGAATGAGTGGACTGGGTGAGAAATGATAGTGGCTTAGAGTAGTTTCAGTGAAAAAGAGAGAACTATTTCTGGATATGTATTTAAGGTACAAAATGCCCTTTAATCCCAATTTGTCCTATTAACCCCTAAGACTTTTCCATCCTTCTGTGCTCTCTACTGCAGTTGGGAGGCTAATCATCTCTATTGCATCATCCATGCTCCCTTCCAGGGTGTCTTCCAGTTGGGTTTGACCAAAAGGAGATAATGGTAGAAAATGGAAAGTGTGAGGTTATTTCTTCCTCCTACACTCCCTATTTCAGGCTTAAATCTCTGCGGGTACCTCTGTTTCTCCATGACTATGGTTCCTACCATCTGGGTTCTACTCCTTCCTGACTCTGATAACATTCATTTCTCCCTTTATCCCTAATATCCCTTTATTTGGGATCTTAATGATTCCCTACCGTTGTTAGTCTTTGGTTGCCATACCAACTCTTATTTGTTCTACTCAAAATCCTGTAAGTAGTCCCTCTATTGAAATATTTTTATTTGAACATTTTGGGATGAATTCTGTTTCCTCTAGGAACTCTGAATAAATCAGCAGCCAGGGCTTATTAATATGCCAAGTGGGGAAGTGAGGAAAAGTAGAGTCAAGGTTGACCCACACTTCAGGCTTTACCAACTGGGTGCACAGTGGTTGCATTTAATGCAATGAAGGAGATGGTAAAAACGGATTCATTTGTGAAACCAAAATACCATCACACAACAGTATACATATCACTAGCGTGTATCAGATAAACGCTGATATAAGCACAGGGGCTGACAGCTGAGGACCATGGCACCCAGGTTCATACTAAATTTCAGAAGAATCCTAATGTAAGCTTTATATAATTACTGCACCATATATTTCATATGTGTAATTTTCTGCTTTTTAATGTTTCATTATTTTCACAGCATCCTAACAATAAGCATTTGATAAGAAGCATCATAAAAATTCTAAACACAATTTAATTTTAATCACACAAAGTTTAGAAAGACATATTTGTATCACATGAAATAGAATAAGGGAAAGTGTAAAATTATTGCCAGACACAAAGTTTGAGAAGGTCAAATGCATCTTTACTGGGAGAAGACTTAGTTCAATAAGAATGAGTCCCTCATATCTCCAAAATAATAACAAGCAACATAAGGTCTTATTATTTCTGCATAAAATATTTACTAACAATGACAATCAGGAGTTAGGTCTAAGAACTCTTGGAAACATGTATTCTGCTTCACAAGGTATAGGAACATACTTCTCAAGGATGGCTCCTCACAGCATGATTTAATCAGAATCATAGAGAATTGTGTGTGTGTGTGTGTGTGTGTGTGTGTGTGTGTGTGTGTGTACATGTTTTCGCTTACCCTAATGACTCCTACTTATTTGCCTGGTTCAATCTTTGTTGAAACAATTTTATCAGCCCTAAATTATTTGGACATTATTATACAAAATGATCTAGATTTCCTAACATTTGCAATAAACTAGTGATTTTTGGTATCTTGTTGTGACAATATTTACATAAACAGTGTTAAGAAAAATTGTAGGATCGTAAAAAAATTATAGACTAAAAGACTCTAAAGGAATAATCACCTGCAATTACTAGAAACTGAATTCTTGTATTTAAACCAATTTAAGTTTTCACTATAAAGTTTGCTATCAAATTAATATTCAATTAAAATCACAATCACAGTCTAGCTTTGAAAGCTGAACATCGACTGAGAGCCCTGTGTTAGCCTGGGAAGTGGTCTTGTAGATTTGGAGAATGTATGAAAATCAATTGACAGCCATATCACAGCTGCTGCTCCATTAGCCTTTGTCATTTCACAAAAGCACAGACCCTGTACCAAGTACCACTCACCTTGACCGTTACTGCCAAGTTAATTACCAGCATGTTTCTGTGTTTAGTAGGTTGTTTTGTCAGTTGGGGTTATAGGTACTTGGGGTGTAAATTACCATAAATATTTGCTTAGGAGCCTGAGATTAAAATGTTTGTTGGGTTTTTTGTTTTATAAATACATCTCAGATTCTGTTATACTCATCAAAAGTGACTAGTGGGTAGAGAATAAAGTGGTATTGGGGGATATTTTAAAACTTTAACTGTCAAGAAGTATTTGGTGGAGTAAATTTAAGGATCTTTTTGATTTTTTTCTTCTGCTTTAAGGTGTTAAAAAAAACTGATACCAAAATATACAAATAAATCTGCACAGAAAATAGAATTCTTCTAGTTCAGACTATTGCACTGTTGTTTGAGGTCCCAGCTGGGTCAGTAATGGTCCTTTGGAAGACAGCTCAATTTTTCCCATTTCAAATCAAGTAGGCCAACAAAGGCAGTGCCATCAGAAGCTTTACTTTTTTCTGCCCTTCAAAGTTTGTGACTTGCATGGGCTTTTCTGAGATGATTAATGACAGGTGTGACTGGGAGAAGTAATTACAGAGTGACTAAAAGTTTAAGACTTTGGGGATAAAAGTGATGATATGAACATGAAAGTTTTAGCGATGAAGTTAACTTCGGACAAGCACAACATGCTCATTATGGAAATTTTGAAATAGAATACGGATCTGAAAAGTAAGTTTGAAATGAACGAACATAATTTGATCATTAACCTCTTTTACTATGGAGACTAAAGGCATATCCTGTGTTGAAAGCATTTGTGATTCTGTAGGCTAGTTATTCATACCCCTCCGATTTTATTCTACTTCATGCCTAAGCTCCTTGCGCATTCTGAAGGACTGTGCAGTTTTCTCTGATATTGAGGTATGTAAATGGTTGCTTACAAGGTCTGGAAATTCTAAATGGAACACTCAAATTATTTAATTTTATACTAGTCCTTTTTAGGCATTAAATTAGCTCACATGAAGCAACCCTAAAGAGCAACAAGGAGCACTTCCAAGCATCTGTTGACTTTCTTCTTGGTTGGTCCTTTGACAGCACTGAAAATCTAATTAAATTGTAAACATCTGAAGGGAAAAGATCATATTTTATATACCATATCTCAAATAGCATCTAACTTTGTGACTCACAAATAATGGCTTTAAAATAATCATATAGAATGTATAACTTGCAAGGTCATAGAATCCTTGAAAGAAAATTAAAGAAGAAACTGAGCGAACATATCTGAGCATAAACTTTACAAAAAATGAGTTTTAATTATTTCAAAACAAAATCGCTTTATCTATTTTGAATTTGCCAAGGACAGGGTTACTTTTCACTTATTGCTTTACTTAAAGCCACAAAATTATAAGTATTTCCATACAAATCACTTCCAACTGATCCAAACTAATAAGAACACAGAACATCAAATTTAATTTTCCATTGAAATTATATATATATCCAAAAACAACAAAAAGACAGGAGAGTAAAAAAACTTTAACAATGACCTTTTTTGGCTGGGAAGAGTTGGATAATTCCCAGGCACCAAATTTACTGACATTAAACTTCAGTTTTTTATGGCACATCCCATTTCATAGCTCATATCAAATCACTCTCATTTATCAGTCTATCTGATTATTCTACTTCTTTCTGGACATGGGCTGTTTTTGCCACTAGTATCCATCCATCCTACTCTTTGCATTAATAACTAAAATTTTCTCTGGAAATTGACATGCTTCCCACTTTTAATCCATGTGCTTAAGTGAGGTTTCACCCCTAGTTCCAAAGGTAAAGAAGGTGAATAAGCCTGGCTAGTCAGTCCATTATATCCCAATGTCTTCAGTTCTTGGACCAAGTATATGATCATATCCAAGCCACTGGAACATGGTTTTGAAACAGTTTCAGAAAATACAGGCTGGACCCACAATGAGCCAATACTGCTGACGCTACACAACTCATAACCAAGAATAGCTAAGTTCCGATCACATCACTTGAACTATGATTCCAACTATCACTGAAATTAGAGCTACCATAACCTTTTCCAACTTTAAAAACCATATATTTTCTTTAATTGCTTAATTCAAGCTAAGTTGCATTTTCTGTCAGTTACACCTGAAAGTGCCCTGGCACTGTCTTACTCAAAGGTAACATGGCATGTCATTGTCTGCTTCTAACCAATGCAAACAACCAATGTCAGCTTCAGGCCTGGCTAGATGGCTATAATTTTCTGAGTGAAGAAACTCTCAGAGTGATGCTCTATTTGTCATGCCCACTGTGAACAGAATCTGGAGAGAAGGAGACGGTACATAATTTTGGCTGCCTTCCATATTACAGCTAGATGAGAAACACCTCCTTTACCTCAATGTTAAGAATACTCTCTCATTGGTGACAGATTTGCCTATTATCTTTGGCATAAGAGGTAGTAAGGAGTGATTGAATTGTTGGTGGTCCCTAATAATCACTATTTTAGAAGACCTAAGGTGGCTGGAAGATGTAGGCTTTCCAAAAAGAACCAACTCATGAGCATTCAACCAGAGGAGATTAAACCCACAGGAGAGGATGTAGGGCAAGTGATAGTCAACATCACCTCTCAACAGATTGTTGAGGGCAAGTGATAGTCAACATCACCTCTCAACAGATTGTTGATGACCATGATCATGTGTAACCCCTAGAGGGGACATTTATTAATATCCATTGTTGGATCAAACATGCCAAATTAAAACTTAGTCCTTAAAGCTTCCAGAAATACGTAAGTCTGTATATTCCTCCACTTGAAATCAAGATTCCATCCCCCAGTAGTATTTCTACTCAGAAATACTACTACTTAAGTTTCTCAGATTCCACATATGAGTAAAAACATGTGATATCTGTCTTTCTCTGACTTATTTCACTTAGCATAATACCCTCCAGTTCCATCCATGTTGTTGCAAATGGCAAGATTTCATTCCTTTTCATTTATAAGTAGTATTACATTGTATATATAAACCACATCTTTTTTTATCCATTCATCAGTTGATGGGCATTTGGATTCTTTCCATAATTTCCATTGTTAATAGTGCTGCTATAAATATTGGGTACATGTATCCCTATGAATCAGCACTCCTGTATCCTTTGGATAAATTTCTAGCAGTACTATTGCTGGGTCACAGGGTAATTCTATTTTTAATTTTTTGAGGAAACTCCACAGGTTTTCCAGAGCGGCTGCACCAGTTTGCATTCCCACCAAGAGTGTAAGAGGGTGCCCATTTCTCCACATCCTCACCAGCATCTGCTGTTTCCTGAGTTGTTAATTTTACCCACTCTGACTGGTGTGAGGTGGTATCTCAATGTGGTTTTGATTTGTATTTCCCTGATGATGAGCGATGTTGAGCATCTTTTCATGTATCTGTTAGCCATCTGGATGTCTTCTGTGGAAGAAATTTCTTTTGGCTATTTCTTAATTGGATTATTTGTTTTTAGGGTGTTGGGTTTGGTAAGTTCTTTAAAGATTTTGGATACTAATCCTTTATCCAATATGCCATTTGCAAATATCTTCTTCCATTCCATTGATTGTCTTTTAGTTTCATTGACTGTTTCCTTTGCAGCGCAGAAGCTTTTTATGTTGATGAGGTCCCAATAGTTCATTTTTGCTTTTATTTCCCTTGCCTTTGGAGATGCGTCAAGTAAGAAGTAGCTGCAGCTGAGGTCAAAGAGGTTGTTGACTGTGTTCTCCTCTAGGATTTTGATGGTTTCCTATCTCACTTTAGGTCTTTCATCCATTTTGAATTTATTTTTGTGTGTGGGAAATTAGTCTAGTTTCATTCTTCTGCATGTTGTTGTCCAGTTCTCACAGCACTATTTGCTAAAGAGACTGTCTTTTTTCCATTGAATACTCTCTCTTGCTTTGTCAAAGATTCGTTGGCCAAATATTTGTGGTCCAGTTCTGGGTTCTATGGTCTATGTGGGTCCAATTCTGAGTTCTGTGGTCTATTCAATTGGTCTGTGTATCTGTTTTTGTGCCAATACCATACTGTCATGATGATTACAGCTTTAGAGAAGATCATGGGGGAAGGGAAGGAAAAAAATAGTTACAAACAGAGAGGGAGGCAAACCATAAGATACTTAAATACAAAGAACAAGCTAAGAGTTTATGGGGAAAATGGGTGATGGGCATCGAGGAGGGCACTTTTTGGGATGAGCAATGGGTGTTGTATGTAAGTGATGAATCATGGGAATCTACTCCCAAAGCCAAGAGTACATTAATACACTGTATGTTAGCTAACTTGACAATAAATTATATATAAAAATATGAAATAGTAGATATAACTGCTAAGATATTTCTGTTTTATGGCTGAGTAATATTCCATTGTGTGTGTGTGGGTGTATATATATATATATATATATATATATCTTCTTTATCCATTTATCATTAAAAAGAATGAAATCTTTCCATTTGCAATGATATGGATGGAGCTAGGGAGTATTATGCTAAGTGAAATAAGCCAATCAGAAAAGGACAAATGCCATATCATTTCATTCGTGTGTAATTTAAGAAACAAAACAAATGAGCAAACGGGAAAGAGAGAGACAGAAAGAGACAGACATACACACACACACACACAGAGAGAGAGAGAGAGAGAGAGAGAGAGAGAGAGAGAGAAGCAAACCAAAAAACAGACTCTTAACTATAGAGAACTGATGGTTACCAGAAGGGAGGGGGAGGCAGGTGAAATAGGTGATGGGGATTAAAGAGTGCACTTGTTGTGATGAGCACTGGGTGCTGTATGGAAGCATTGAATCACCAAACTGTATACCTGAAGCTAATATTATACTGTATGTTAACTAACTGGAATTTAAATGAAAACTTCAAAAAATTAAAAAAACAAAATACTGCTTCTTTGAGGCCTGAAAAAATTGAGGACAGAACCAGTGTGCAGCCCAGTTTTGCAGCAGTAACATGCAGCCAGTGGCAGAGACTGCCAAGTCCAAAGCTCATTTTCAGAGAATTAGAAGTTCTTTGGCTCTGATATGCATCTCCTGAGACCTGAGATTCGACAAGAAAATGGGGGTGGAACTAACTCATGGGTTTTAAAACTTGGAGCCAGGTGTTCTGAAAGACAGTTTGCTAAAAATAAAATTCAAGGACAAAATCATCCAAAAGAAAAATAAATCCAAAGGCTAGAGAGTAAGAACAAGCTAGTTTAAAGTTATAGAAAAGCAAGAGGAACCATCAAGATGTAGAAAGCTGGTAAGGCAGAGCTAGTGAAAGGTAGATCCTTAAGTCTCTTAAATATGGAGGCAGAGAATATTTTGTGGGGAATTTGAGACCACACCTATGTTCAGCAGCTAACAAGTTTGCACAGTTACCCTGAGCTCTAGCTCATTCTTCCTTCTGGATTAGAAGTAGAGTCACAGTAGTAGTTTATCTCACAGTTCTCCTATATTTTGTGAAAATTACATGTAGCCACAATAAACATAGAAGTGGATGAGGAGATATGCTTCCCCCAACCTGGCCATTTAGCTTCTCTCTGAAGGGTTAATAGTTGAATGATAGCCTACCCACTGCTTTTATATATTATCAATTTGCTACTGTTGTAACTGATATCAGAAATATTTCATTCACGTCTTCTGCTCAGCAGTCCATAGTAAAATGGAAAAAAAATAAGAGCAATATAGTGAGGTTGTCAGAAAGCTGAATGTACTGAATTTAAAATACACTACAGTTTCCTGAGATGATGTTCTTCCTGTATCTTAGTGTTACACTGTCTTTTGTCTGTGTGTGTGTATGTGTGTGTGTGTGTGTGTGTGTGTGTGTGTGTGTAGAATAATATTGACAGGAAATAGTTGTTGCAAAAAGTAGGCCTTACTTACATCCCCCCCCCAAAAAAAACCCTGATAACCTTGTAGTGGTTTTCAACTTTTATGTATACACATACACAAACACACACACTGTAAACTTCAAATATATTCTAGAGAACTCATTGACATCACAGGGGAAAAAAGGTACAGAACTGGAGGACTGAATTATTCTATGTGAAGTCAGTAGTAATGTGTCAAACTAGATTCGACAGTCATCCCGTGGTCGGAAACAATTGTTTGAAACAGAGTCCTCCAAATCAGGTAAAATAAATCTCTGCCGATGCCCCTATGATGACATAATATATATTGAAACCAGTGCTGCATAAACAATATATTCAATTGACAGGCTATGAATACATTCACAAAGTTATTGATGACTTTTCATCATGATTTTCTAACTTTGTTTTGCTCTACCACTCCTGAGTTATAAACTCATCAATAACTCATTGGGAAAAAAAATGATATATAGTCAGTAAACAAATGCTGTATATCTAGTCAGTCTAGTTGGTAAGCAGCAATGTCTCTATATACTGCTTTTGACATAAATTTGCAGGCCAGTTTGGACACCCTCTTTTTATAAATATTATTTTAGTGCCACATACACTGGCCTTTGATTTATAAATATTGGTAAGGTATAATGACTTGAGAATTGACAAAATGAACATGAAAACTTTAAATATATTTTCAAATACCATAGAATTTTATTTCCAATGATCGATTTCAATTACAGAGTAACGTTAATCCAAAACGTGGTATAATAATCTATGTATGACAGTCTACGGACACTATGTCTAAACTTGTGAAATAAATGGGAATGTCAATCAATGTTTTCCTTAACCTGATAGTTTTGATTAAGGTACACAAAGATCCTATACATTTATATTTGTTATGTTATTTTATTATAAAATCTGAAATCTTAAGTTTTGACCCCTTATAATAGTAGAAGATAAAGAAGTGCTCAGAAAATTATGAGAGCATGTATAAAGGGCATAGGGGCCAGACTGAAGGAGTTCCCAATAGCCAAACTTAGGCAATTTGAACAGGATAAATACTAAAAATAAATAGTGATTATAATAGATTATAACGTTTAGAATAATATAAATTTCCTTGAATCCAGTTCAAGTAAATATGATAGATAGGTAAAGGGATGGTGCTTCCTTCCTTCCTTCCTTCTGATTTCCAAGAGTAGAAAAAAAGGATATGAAGAGAAAATCACTATTTGGTAAACACACATCATCAGTAGTGATCATTTTAAATTTATGATTCAGAATCATAACAAGTCTAAAATTAGTGGGTCCAGGCAAAATGAAAAACAAATATTTGCATAATCCCCAAACATCTCTTCACAAAACATTTTTAAATTACAAGGGGAAAAATAACCTCACAGAAGAGAAACTGGGTAGACACTACCATAACCAATTAACCAAGGTTAACATTACCAGTAACAGGACATACTGATACTGCAAACCACTCAGATATGAAACCGTGAGAAAACCTAAACATCATTTCTTGTTGGTATTATTTTTTTTTGAACAACTTTAAATGCAATTTATTTACATTATCATGTAATTCACATTGTAATGTATCAAATTACATATGAAAATTAGCCATTTTTTTATTTTTTTTATTTTTTTTCTCATTCTTATTTTTTATTTATTTATTTATTTTTTTTTTTAAACTTTATAGTTTATTGTCAGGTTGGTTTCTTGTTGGTATTATTGCCAAAAAATAGATAACATGATTTTAAACATGAGGAAAACTCACACTGGTGAAAATTGAGGGTCATTCAACAATATGTACTCTTCAAAGGTGAAAATGTCATAAAGACAAAGACTGAAGAAAGGTCACAGATTGAGAAACTAAGGTAACAACAACTAAATGCAATATGTAACCCAGATTAGATCTTGAATCAGAAATAATGTATTTTTGTAACACTTGGGAATATCTGAATAAGGTCTGTAGATTAGTTAACAGTATTGTATCAATATTATATCAATATTAATTTCCTTTGTTTTGATAGGTGTAACTGTCATGTGGTTATACAGGATGTTAACATTTGGAGAAGCTGGGTGAATGGTAATCAGTAATAATTTGTACTCTTTCTGTAACTTTGGGTCGATTTTGAATTGGGAAGAAAACAATAAAAGTGATTTGTTACTTTTTTTGTAAGTGAGGTTTTTTTTAACGTTTATTTATTTTTGAGAGACAGAGCACAAGTAGGGGAGGGCCAGAGAGAGAGGGAGACACAGAATCTAAAGCAGGGTCCAGGCTCTGAGCTGTCGGCACACAGTCCAACACTGGGCTCGAAACCACGGATTGCAAGATCATGACCTGAGCTGAAGTCGGAAGCTTAACCAACTGAGCCACCCAGGCGCTCTTGTGTAAGTTTTTAAGAAAATTAATACAAAACTCCCCAGTGAGGACAGTGATAAGAATTTAGAGGGGAGAGCAATTGTGCTCATTGGGGCATGCCCTGCCCTGCCTATTCCCCAGTCTCTGCTGCCTTCCTCTCTACCCAGCTGAGGCCCATTAATATGCTTATCTACAAGTTCCCCCAGGCCATGTCTTTAGAACCAAACCCTAGCTTAGACAAGAAAGTGATACAGAACTCTAAATCAGCACAACCAATTTTAGCAACACATCAATCATGCTGCTAGTTCAGCCCTGATCCTGTAAGAAGGCTTCTGCCTTGTCCCACTAAACCCCAGGCGACCATTTATTCTTCAGTACCATAGCCCTACCTCCTCCCTCTTGCACTGCCACCCATTTCTTAATGAGAGACTTCCCAGGTGCCAAATCTTCGCCAGCATGTTCGGGCAGACCTGATTCCTCTAATATCCTCACAGTCTTTGCCACTGCCATTAACTTCACATTAACCCTCACCACAAACCATCCCCTTGCCTACATTCTGTGTTATTTCTTATCAATCTTTCAAAATGCCCCGATGCTTGCCATCATAGACTGCCTGTAGCTACATCTATTTTCCCAAGTCGTGTCTTTTCGCAGCAAGTGCACTCCCTCTGACTACACAGGGTGCTCAGCCAAGTTTTATTGCTTCACCCAGTGCCTTCACATAGGTGCTACGGTTCCTCTTACATGTAAAAAATGCCCCCAGACGTGCAAGTCCCGAGAGATGACAATACTTACCATGACTACTCCTGAGGAGCCATTCTGATAATCAGAGGGGAGGGATTTTGTGACTGTAATCTTTCCATTACATTCCAAAACCCACAAAATGAAGCAAATAGCTGTCATTGAAGCAGGAAGTACAATTAGATCTAACACAGTAAATAATCAGGAGCAGAAAGTGACAATTCTCTCTGTCCTCAAAGAAAGATCTATACTTTTTTCCCACTTAGAAATTGTATTCAATGATTAATTTAACCTCCTCTGTTTGAACTAATTGTGAACAACTTAAACACAGTAATTCGCACTTTTTCTGAGCTGTAGACCTTGTGATAGGCACATAAACCCAACTGACTGCCTATCCTTGACATCTCAGCATGACTTTACTGCTCTCTGATACACAGTGTATGTGCAGCAACTCTTGCTAAGGATGTGAGAGGTAGCATGCTGTTCAGAAATACTTCACTGCAATTTAGAGACTCAATTATTTGTTCTAGGGGTATTTTTGAAATGAGAAAATTGAGATTTTCTCATCACACATATCTTAAACATAGTGAGAACCTTGGGCTTGCTAGTATATATTTTTTCTTATCTTTATAAATTGACATTTAAAAAAACCAACTTAAGTTAACCAGTGGTAAAAGGTGAATAATCTTGAGAGAAGCTTTAAACCACGCTGCTGCACTGTTTCATATAGTAGTCACCACCCATGTGTGGCTATTGGAATTAAAAATTAAAGTACTTAGAAATTAGATAAAGTTATAAATTAAATTCCTCTGTTACCCTAGCCACATTTTAAATACTCAATAGCTATGTGCAGCTAGTGGTTACCATATTGGTGGTGCAATTCCATCACTGGTGCAAGTTCTATGGGTCAACACTGTAAATCTAGGGAAGAGAGAATTGCAGTGATTTTTTGATGGTGATATGTATGAAGTATTTGAATGAGGTCGCAAAGAAATGGATAACTCTCAAAAGGCCTTGGTAGCATCAGAGTGAGAAGAGATGCTTTAGAATACTAATGGTCCGTTTTTTCCCTAATAAAAATATTCATGTTCTTATAAATTGAATTAGGCTAAACTTCTATGTAATGACATATATTACTATGAAATGGTTTTCTCTGCAATGACTCTGCAATGAGTCAAAGCATATCTTTTGCTGTAAGTTTTAAATATCTAATCATAATTTTTTCCAGATTCATTAGCAGCCTACAGTAGCTTGAAAATATAAGGTGCCTATCTTACAAAATCACGCAATAACATGTAATGTCCCATTTAGAAAAATATATCTAGAGTCTGTTTCATACAAATGTGCGTAGGTCAATTTTCAAATCCTTTCAAGTGTTGAATTCCGTATAGCATTGAATTAAACCAGATCTAAAAGTAAGAGCTATAATAATAATAATATCTGTTCAGATGATCGTAATCTGCAGAAAAAACTTGTTTTGCACATGTGGCTTAAAATGTTAAACACAGTGAAGGTGTCAAGTAAAGCCATTAAAATAAATTTAAGGCTAGAAATTTTAAAAATACATATGTATAGTCATGTCACAATTGTGCTGGAGAAAAATCATTTTGATTCTTTCATACCACTTCTCACCTAATTTTAATTTTGAAAAAACAAACAAACAAACAAACAAAAAAAACCATGCCAGGGAATCTCTTGGGCTGAGAATCACAGAGGTGAATAACACAAAAATACCTTTTGAGAAACTTACAGTGTGTTGAGAGAGGCAGGCAAAACGGGATGTTTAGTCCAGTTTTGTCTGGTCAGCAAAGCTGGTAGACCATCTACAAGTTTGGCTAACTAGTCAGTCTAACAGTTTGCATATTTTCGCTAGCCACGACTGTCAAGTTATGCTAAGAATTGACCAGTAATGCCTAGTATGTCACATCTCAACTGAAAATACACAATTGTTAAAGAGGAAAATAACAGTAGTTTCATAGGCCTTGGCCTTACTGTACGCTCTAGCTTCAAAATTACTCATTTATATCTCTTTGCCATTGCAACGGTAACCTTTTTATAAGCAGAATACTTTTAAAGGAAGATTTTTCAAATAATCTAACAAATATTTCTCTTTACGGTTTCAATTATTTCATGTATCTCATAGATAGTTCATTTATTTTTTTCATTGAATTTCAGCCCTACCGAATACCTTTCAGGTATAATTAGCATCTTCCTCCTTATTCTATTACAACTTGCACATAACACAGTTGTGGTATTCTGTATTGTATTTCTTTGTTTATATAGGGAAATAAGCATATAAACAGATGATGATGATGATGATGATGATAGATAAATAGAAAAGAAGGAAGGAAGGAAGGAAGGAAAGAAGGGAGGGAGGAAGAGAGAGAGGGAAAGAGGGAGAGAGGGAGGAAGTAAGGAAGAAAGGAAGAAAAGGACAGAAAGAAAGAAAGAAAGAAAGAAAGAAAGAAAGAAAGAAAGAAAGAAAGAAAAAACGTTGTCCCATGGCAAGGAATAATGTCTTAGTAGTTTTGTCTCTCAAGTTTGTCAGTCCTAGGCTTTTGGTGAATGAATAAATAGATGAATGAATGAACTGCTAAAAATAACTTACTATTTCTTTTATGTAACTCCTGAGGGAAACCTTCACTGCCTCTCCTAGCTACACTAGACACTCCTGTCTTCTTTACTGTATCTCCCACAATTACAGTTAACACTTTCACACATTTAGGAATTTATTAATGTTTGTTTCCTACCCTGAAAATAGGTCCTTGAAAGCATAGACCTGATCTGTTGGAGAGAACAGAGAACAGTTAACTAATGTTAACTGTGGAAAGTGGAAATAAATAATAAGAAAACAGTGAAAAGACTACAGCTGAGATTACAGGTTGGAGACCCACCAGTCAGAGTGATATTTATAGCTTTGAAAATATATGACTACTTTCAAGGTGTGAAAACAGAGGATCAAAGGACAAGTGCTGGAGGCTTGAGTAACAGCCATATTGAAGGAATAGGGAAAGGGAAAAAAATGAAGGCAAGAAGTAGAAGCAGGGGCTAGAGTTTGGAGAATCAGGAAATGCAGAGTCATGGAAAGCAAGGAAAAAAATAGTTCAGTGAATAAAGGTTTAATGACACTACATGCCATAGACAGGTTAAGTAGCACTGAAGAAAAGTAATTAAATTTGAAGGTTGTGGGTGTCATTTGAGAAACTAATTTCAATACATAAGTGGAAGTTTAACCACATAGAGTGAGATTTATAAGAGGACCGATTGTGCAAAGCAGCAATTTTAAAGTACCTATTAAAGGATTTGGGCAGAGAATGGAAACAAAACATTACAATACACATTACAATACTTTACCATTTAGTAAGAAATTAGATCAAAGTTTCCAAAAGTCAAGTGAGTGGACTGAATACGTCAATCTTGTTGTAGTCAGCAATGGGGGTGTTGGTAATATTTATAGTAGTATCTCTAATGTCAGAGTCATAATGCTTATTTTCCTTATTCTGTGATCCTTCTTTGAGAAAGAAGAGAACTTTACCACTGAACTTTTTGAGTTATTTTTGCATTAATATATTACATATGTACTAGGAGTGAATAAAAATTCTGATTTTCTGCAAATTTGTAACTAATTATAAGCAATACAGGATATATATAATGCAATGGGAACTAAAAATTTAAAATTTTTAGCAAACACAGTATTTTTTTCACCCCTCACTAAAGATCATAGAAAAAAAACTAGTAAATTATTTTAGAAATACTTATAAAAATTAACATTTAATTTCAAATATGTGCATTTTAAAAGTATATGTATGTCCAGTTTTTAAAGTTAGAAAAAAAGTATATTTTGTATATTCAATAGACATCATTCATCCATCCAAATATTTATTGCAAGCTTGCTTTGTGCCAGGCATTTTTCCAGGTGCTTGGAATACATCGGTGAACAAAAATAAAGATTCCCACCCTTATAGAGCCTATTTTCCAAGGAAATATAGTCAGACAATTAGCATAATAAATAAGTAATTATATGCTGTACTGAAAGGTGGTGGATGCTATGGATGAAGGAAAAAGTAGAGCAGAGTATGGAAAATGGGACAGGAAGGCAGAGTGTAGTCTTAAAGAGATTGGGCAGGATAGGTCTCAAGTGGAGGTGAACTTGAACCGAGACGTAAAGGAAGAAGAATACAAGAAAGGTAAGCCACAAGGATACTTGGAGAAGCA
This sequence comes from Cryptoprocta ferox, assembly GCA_028646485.1. NCBI lineage: Eukaryota > Metazoa > Chordata > Mammalia > Carnivora > Eupleridae > Cryptoprocta > Cryptoprocta ferox. The sequence continues at coordinate 30,046,960 of CM053573.1, forward strand.
TATTCTTGGTGAAGAAAACAAAAATCTTGTGATGTTCAAGAAATAGCAGGAAGACAAGCGCAGCAGAAGCAGAAAACAAGGAGAGACTGTAGAGAGGCGGACAGGAGGTCAGAGAGGTACTGGGGAGTTGGGGAGTGTGACCTCAGTCTTTGAAGGCCTTTATAGGGAGTTGATTTTATCACAAAGATAACCAAGTCTCTCTTTTACTAGCTGCCATCAAAACCCTGAAAATTGAGTTGAGGGGGGACACGATACTTTAAGATTGGTGGATCTATTTATGTATGCTCTAGTCACTTGTCCATATAAGAATGGTATTCAGGGATATTCCTGTCCCCAATGTGGTGACTCAGTTGGCCCATCGTGCTTTGAAATATCAGGCTATATCATAATATGAAAGTGTCCTTTGTAACAGGAGCTGAGATAAAATTTGAAATATATGCAGCTAGAAGTTAATCTATGAAAGTTAATCTTACAGTTCATCTATGAAAGAAAGTTATAAGTTTTCCTAAACTTGAAAACAATCTTAGAAAATTATATGAAATTTAAAATAAACAATTGTGAAGCTGAAAGAAAAAAATAATGAAAAACAAAATTCTACCACACAAAAGGCTGAATTAATTTTTTCTTCAGTGTTTATTTTTGAGAAAGACAGAGTAAGTAGGAGAGGGGCAGCGAGAGGGGGATAGAGGAACTGAAACAGGTTCCAAGCTGACAGCAGAGAGCCTGATGCAATGAAGGACTTGAATTTGAACTCGGGAACTGCGAGATCATGACTTGAGCTGAAGCGGGACGCTTAACTGACAGAGCCAACCAGGCACCCCAGACTGAATTAACTTTTTATTTGCTCTGTAAAACATGGTAGTGTAAATTACTGTCCTATAAAGAGACAAAAGAATATGCAGCCAAAATATAGAGGAAAATGCATCAAACAGTTAATAAAATCAGGTAGTTTTTCTAATTTGTTGATATTTGCAGTATTGTCAGATATTTTTTATATATATAAATCAGTTTATAACTTGATTGTAATTTTTTTCATTTATATTAACTTTGACAATAAATCTTTGTGTGTTGTTCTTTTTTTTTTTTAAATTAAGAGAGAGCCATATTTTATAAACTTCAATCCCCAAATTCCTGAATCTATCCTTACTTTGAGTAAAATAGAGAGGCATTTCAGTATTTTTAGGTGAGGAGTGGATATCAACAGAAAAGGCATGAGTGAGCAAGGAGGAACTCAGGAGAACTCTATCACATTAAGGAATATCAGAGGCTAGAGAAGAGGACGAAGCAGCAAAGATCTAGGAACCACCACAAAGAAAACAGGAAAAACGGGAGAGGTCTTTGTGCAGGAATTCAAGTGAAGAACATGCATAAAATAGGCAGTGAGCAACTGTGGATTCATTCATGGATTTCATTTCAAATGAATCAACAACATGGTATTTCTTTTTTTTTTTTTAACATTTTTGATAGACAAATAAAATGTCAAATGTTTACATTTATTTTACATTTTTGACTTTTTTTCATATTTTCACCCACTGGGTTTTCAAAAATCATCTTGTGGGTTCATGTAATGTTCCCCTCACTCGGCTATGAGCTCCTCGAAGAAGAGAGACATGACATCTTCATTTTGTATCCTCAGCACATAGTTTGATGCTTGGAACATAACAGCTGTTTGTTCGGTGTTCCGTGACTGAGAGAGTGACGGGGCAAAATGAAGTAAAAATGTTTGGTTTCCCATTTCAATTCAGGATCCATCTTGAAAAGATGCAATTTCTGGAAATAATGATTCATACTTTACCAGTCTCAGAAGTGAGGGGTCAGCAAGACTAAACAGTAAATTGTCCACACCGAACATGCCAATAAATGCGTTTATGAAAATGTCCCTTTGTTTCTGTTGATTGTTAATTTTGTGAGTGTATTGGGGGAGGGAAAAGGAGCTGGTCGGGTAGACAGCAAGTAGCCTTTAGATGACTAAAGCAACTTACTTTTCCAGGAAGTTCCTTTGTATCTTAGATGCAGACCTCCTGTTTCCCTTTTTTGAAAAGGGGGACTGGGTTGTTTACATGAAGAAGCTTGGAATCCTGTACTAAAGCTACATTTCATCCCATGAGTTTTCTCATCTCCCTCTGTTTGATTGGTTACTTCCTCCTGATGATACCCTTTTTGTTGCATATTCTATTTCAAGGTCACCTTTCTTACATTTCTCTTTAAAGTCAAAGGTCCTTTCTACTTCGATTTCAAACGCCATTCTCAATTGCTTACATCTAAGATTTACTTAAAGGGTCTGTCCTCTGAAGACTAAGAGAATTGTAATTTTCATATACAGATGCTAATGCATTAAAAGCAGACTTTTAAGTGTATTTTAAAAATTACTTGGTCTCATTTCTGAGTTGTATGGCTTCCTCACTGTGTCTACAATTGCATTTGTCATATCCATGCACAGATATAGTGTGACTTGCAGGAGGTCAGATATTAAGTCTTGTTCCTTATTTTCAGAGCCCTCAATGCAGGTCATGAACATGTAGCCATTTAATCATAAATTCACAGCTTTCCAATTACTACCTGGGTGACCTCAGCAAATTTTTTAACCTCTCTGCAGTTTAGATTCTATACTGAAAAATTGGCATTAACTAGAATAACTATGTAATTTATTTTCCAAGCAGAGACACTTGTGTGAATGGTAGTGAATGCTAATAATAATGGTATTCTAGGAAAATAGGGATAAATCTGGACCATTCAAGAGAATCCAGGATATATAGTCATTCTGCTAATAATAGTACCTAACATTATTAAATGAGAAAACACACGAAAAGCATGTAGACTTAGAACACACAACTGTAGATGCTCAATAAATGTTATATTATTGTTAATATTGTTTTATGGTATTTTTGACCTTGGAAGACCCTTGAGCCAGCTTTGGTCTATTGTAGGCATCACCCTACCAAGAAATTAAACCATCCAGGACAGTGTAGTTGTTATCTCACTTTTTGCTTCTTTTACATTTTCTTTTGATAATATTATCCAAAGTGAAACCACTCTCACCATCGATACATTTTTGTAGTGTGAATGGAATAAATGAAATATTTTGCTGAGCAGAACATTTGTCTAGTAGCATTCGATCCTCTGTAGAGATTTAGAAGAGCTGATCAATTTTTTGAATGTGCCCTGAAGGATTATTTTGAAACTGGTTTCAGCCTCTCATTTGGAAGACAGAATCACTTCAATTCCTTTAATTTCTCCTCCTAAGTATAATTTTCCAGCTCTTCCATTTATGTGGCTCTCCAATGAATCCGACACAAAGTTCATTTAACTCCTTCAGGAGCCTCAAATTGGACACTGTCCTCTAATAAAGATAAAATGTTGAGTATAGCAAGAAGATAACACTGAAATTATTATATGCTAATTTGGCATTCTAGTAAAACGTCTTTGCAAGTATATTTAGTGTCGGGCTTGATTTGTTAATTTCTGCTGAAATAAACATAGCCTCTGTCTCCTAGGAGCTTACAATTAAAAAAAAAAATACAGACTTCTTCAGGTCGTTAAGATTTTTATGGTGGTGTAGACACTAGACTAAGAGTTCCAGAAGGACCAAGACCATGTTTGTTTTTATCACCAGTGTAGCAGACGGCCTACCACACCATAGGCTGCCAGCAAATTATTTCCTGAATAGATGAAGAATTGGATGAGTGAATGAATACATGAAGATAGACATAGGTGAGGGAATACTCAGTAAATGAAGTGAATCACATATTAAAAATGTATACAAATAAAAATATCAAATGCTAACATCTGTTTATCTATTTACCCAAGGAATAGTCTTTGAAACCTCTTCTGCTAAATAGTAAGAATATAAAAGAAAATTAAGATACAATCATTGCTCACTTATGAACATGGAGAAAAGTATTGTAAATTGCATGAAATCATAGCAAATAATCTTAGTATAAACTCAAATAATAATACAACATGAGCATTAAGGTTTATCCCATAAATACAAGATGGTATAATGTTTTTGCTCATTACATTGTTAATTGAAAGGGAAAAGTACAACCATAGGAATAGATGACAAAATGTCTTTTGGCAATATCCAAATATTTCTGGCATTTGTGTTGGCAGACTGAGGATGGAAAATATTCTTCACATAAAAAGTACAAATCAGAAATAGTTATAGAGATTTCTGCTAAAAGGGCGAATCACTAGAAAGAGTCTCCTTCAAGTCAGAAACAAGTCCCCTGAATTGCCTATCATTCAACAGCCTAGAAGTTGTAAATTTTAAAAAGGAAGCAATGAGCAAACTAGGGTACAGACCCTGGAAGGGAAGAAGTAAAGTGTTAATTATTAGCATATCTGTGTGTGTGTTAGTGAAAAAACTATGCAAAGGTGTTCATCAAACTGTCTTGAAAGGAAGTGAATTTGTAGCAAACGAGAAACTGCAGCTTTTCCACTTTTCTCTTTATAATTCTGTGTTTAGCGTGATGGGAGTGGTTACAGCATAGTACATATACACATAAAAATCACATTCCCCGCCCTCGTAGGGGTGCATTAAGGCAAAGAGGCATACCTATGACCTTGTAACACACAGCAATCATAAAAGAAGGTACACTGACTTAAAGAGAACAGAGGAGGAAGTAATCAATACAAGCATGTTGGGTAAGACTCTGGAAAGGGATGGGAGGAAAAAAAAATGCTTTCAAGCAATGAAAATAAAGCGTATAATTTTAAAGAGTATAAAAACATAACTTAGTCTGTAAGAGCAAATCATTCCACAAGACTAAGAGCACAGGGTGCAGAAGAAGAAGAAAAGGCAGATGAGAAAAAAGGAATTTGACTAGACTGTAAAACTTGCTTATCACACCGAAGGAGGTGAGCTTAATTTCATACTGATGGCAACCATACAGTTTTATTTATGTACAGCTAAAAATGTTAAAAACTACCCCTTGTAATATGTATATGTATACTATATATGCTATAAAATATATATTATGTTGATGAAAAACTAGATACCTGTTTTGTATTTCCAAATTGAATCTAAACAACTTTATAGCAATTTTAAATAGTTTCAAAGGATACATTTCTGGTATATTGTATATTATACACATGCTTTTAGTTAAATGTGCAAATCTTTGTGCTTCAGAGTAGCTCATTTCAGGAAAATATCCTCCAAGTAAGCCAAATGACAAAAGAAGCCCTCTCATTAAAAGCCATCGTCCACATCAGAATGCCACTTCTAAGATAAGCAAGTAGATATTTAGGCAAATAGGTGTGTGTGTAGGTAGATAGACAAATACTCACACAGAGAAATGGATTCTAAAATGAAGCCTTTATTAAAATAAATCTCCTGGTTGAGATGAGATAGAGCCCCCTCCAAAACTTCTTAATGAAGCTTTTTTTTTAACTTTGTTTTCAGGGAAATCACTCTCAGAAGCTATGCATCCTAGAAATGTTTCTTTGTTCATATCCCTGGAGATTTTTGTAGCTGAGGAATGTGCAAAACACCATCGAGGATGGATGAGAGAAAAGGACAAGGATAATTATGAAAGGAGTGTTGGGAAAGGAGAATTGTGAACAGCAACGTAATTTCAGGAATATCTATTTTAGGAGATAACATACATGGAAATTGAAGATCTGAAAATGTATTTCATTGAAACTATCTATGACCTTTTATAGACCACTTGCATTGACAAGAAAGACCCATTATAGATTTTTAAATATAGAAGTGACTTGATAATGTTAGTGTTTTAGAAAGATATCTATCTCATCACTATTGGATTCTGGTACCAGAAACCTAGAAAATAATCAAGAAATATCTATTAGATATGAATGAAACAATCAACAAATGAACTAATAAGCAAGTAAATTAGTATCCCTAGAGAATAGGAAGGATGTGTTTCCTATTCTTGGCACTCCCCAGCTAGTGTCTTCCTTGTCTGACTAGATTACTTCTTATCTTCTACTTTATCTCCATAAAGTTACTTTTTTGGAAAAAAAATGTCACTTGAATTACACTGCTTCTCCCAGGCTTCTCTGTAAACCTGTTGTTCTTCCTGAATATCTCTGTCATATTGATTATTACATCACACAGATTTACAAGTCTGTTTTTTCCTTTAGCCTATGAAACATAAACCACTCTGGCCAATGTATCCTCAGTGCCCACGCTAGAGTAGATGTTCAATCAAAATCAATACGTGAATGATATGAAAACATAAAGCCTGTAAATTCAGGTCCTGCTGTTGGCACGGACAATGTTCTAGTTTCCACCGTTTGGGGAGATAGGAGTACATTTAATAATTACATTTCCCATCTTGAGTTTCTGTAGGAGATATTTCTTCTCATTTGAAAACACAGCACAGTTAAACTATTCTTCAGAGCTATCAGTCTGCCTCTGTCTTTGAAAACTGTGAATCATAAAAATGTTTGTTTTTCTCTGGGTAATGAATAATAAAAGTCTTAGAACCAAAATATTTATCACTAGAAAAAACAACACATGCATAATTTATGCAACTTTATCACTGACTTTGTCTACTTATCCTCATTTTGCTTTAATTTTCATTTTTCCTTCCATGAATTTTTAACATTGAAAAATATTTAATATGAAAAAACAATTTTTAGAGATAAATAAAAATAAAATTATATGTAAAAGTGAAAATTGCTCTCCTATTTCTGACTCACAGGCCTCCTACCCGAAGTTAACCACTTTCAGCAGTCTGTTGGTGCTTTGGAATGTACCTTATATATATATATATAAGATAGGCACACTTTATTATTTTACATAAATTATGGTATAACAAATATGCTACCTCTTTATTTTTTGTCACTTTGGCAACAGATACTTTACTTTTGTAGAATATATTTATATTCTTTCTATAGCATCTTTTTGACATATTTTAGATCTTCTTATTCTACTTTCCACATTTCTTAACCTAACTTCTCTGCCATATTAACCATCTGCCTATATCTTTTCATTGCCTGCTGGGAAATTTTCTCAGCTCTATCTTTCAGTTCATGGATTATCTCCACCTATGTCTAATCTACTACAGAAGACCTCTATGGCATATAATTTTATCAAATATAGTTTTCATTTTTAGAAATGATATTGGACTTTTGAAAATCTGACCATTTTCCCCTTATTTAACACATATAATTGCAAAAGGATATCTTGATTATCATATATCCTTATTTCACTTAGGGTGAATTGAACTTAAAAAAAGGAGAGAACTATGTGGTTTTTAAACATATAATATTTTGACCACTTTGTAAATTAATCTGACCCCAAATTAGCCAGAAAACCTAATCATAATTTTAAACATTTTCACATTTTTTTCTACCAAAAGAAAAAAATCTGTGAATTATAGAGAAAGAAAAAAAGAAACTGGAAAACTTTCATTACTCATTGCTATGGCATCAACTATTTAGTCCAGGATGTGGGAAGTTGTTTTTTTATTATGAATCTAATTTATTAATAATATTATAACTATATTTATAAATATATTATAAACACAATTTATAAATAATATTATTTATTTCTCTAACCCCTTACTTAAATAGATGAAGTCAATAAGAAAATAATTTATGCATATTAGAACACATATAATACCTATTTAAAAACATGTCTGGCTTTTTTTACATTGACTTATCTTTTGTTGTGTTTTTAATTCTTATGTTTCTTCCTAGTTTAAAGACCATCACCCTTATTATTTAAATAGGGGTTTATTTATTTAATTAAGTACACTTATTTTACAGTTGTGTTTGTGACCTTTACAGCACTTTAATTCTCCTACTGGTTTTATCAGATGACTATCACAGTGGATTGCTTCCCCATAGGCTCTGTGACTATGAACTCATCTTCAATGGGAATTTAACTGAAGTTAAATTATAATCTCATGCATTATACAATATGGATTATAATCCATGATTATAATAATATAGCATAATATATAATATATAATATAATACATGATTCAGGGGTCCCTAGGTGGCTCAGTCAGTTGAGCTCCTGACTCTTGGTTTCTGCTCAGGTCATGATCTCACAGTTTGTAGGATGGAGCCCTGTGTCAGGTTCTGTGCTGACAGCATGGAGCCTGCTTGGGATTCTCTCTCCCTCTCTGCGCCTCCCCTGGTCATGCTATCTCTCTCTCTCTCTCTCTGTCAAAATAAATAAATAAACTTAAAAAAAAAGAAATAATACCCTTTATGAATATTTTTCCATGTTTCATTTTCCCATATTATAAATTGACACATGTAAATAACTAATAATCACAGATCTAAAATTAATACCATAGATATTTCATTTGTAGAAATTTGTTGTTGCTACCTTTAAACAGAGGTCCTACATTCTTCCCATCAAGATATTTCTCGGCCTTCCTGGTCCCCCAAAATAGTAGCTGGCCTTGTTTTGATTTTGATAATTTTCATGGACTCACTAAAGCACAAGTAGTTAGGCTTGTCCACTTAAATATATTTCCCCCAAAATGTTTCATTCCCAGTTTAGTTTAATAGATGACAAATTTGGGCTAGCCCAGTTCCAATTAACAATTCCTAATCATTACCAGAGTTTTAATCACTTCATCAGGAGGTTTTCTATGAGGCAGAGAAAGAGGGAGAGAGAGAGAATCCTACCCTTTCATTCCAGCCCCACCTTTTCATTTAGGTCTAACAAAAATGAACTGTTTTCATCTTCCAGGTATGTTTGACTACATTTGTATTCCAATTTACTCCCTTAGACCTCATTTTCTACTTAAGCTACATTGTCCTTCCTGTTTCAAGTGTTTCTAGTTATTTGTGTGCTCTGGTGATCTGTTTTATGTCCCCCCCCCCCCTTTTTAAGTTTTTTTTTTCAATGTTTATTTTTATTTCTGAGAGACAGACAGAGCATGTGCAGGGGAAGGGCAGAGAGGAGACACAGAATCCAAAGCAAGCTCCAGGCTCCGAGATGTCAGCACAGAACCCTAGGTGGGGCTCGAACCCACAAACGGTGAGATCATGACCTGAGCTGAAGCTGGCTGCTTAATCGACTGAACCACCCAGGCACCCCTATGTTCTCCTTTTTAAAGGATGTCCATCGCCACTTCAGCAATTTGTGCGTTTTATTTCCACTTCTTAATTTCCCAACCATCTCCTGCTTTTTACATGACAATATAAATGACTTTTTTTAAGTTTATTTATATATTTTGAGAGAGAGAGCAAGTGGGAGAGGGGCAGAGAGAGAATGAGAGAGAGAATTCCAAGCAGGCTCTGCACTGTCAGAGCCAAGCCTTATGTGGGGCTTGAACTCATGAACTGTGAGATGATGACCCAGCCAAAATCATGGGTAGGACACTGAATTGACTGAGCCTCCCAGGTGCCCCAACATAATAAAATGTCTTATTCCTGCAGGCTAAACTCTAGTTTTTCACTCTCACATAAGAAATAGGTCCCCATTTGATGCTTTCAAATGTTATTCCAATACCAACTTGTATATGAAGTAATGAGATTGAGAATTCATGATCTTCTATTTTGTTGCTGGAGACTAAGATGCTTATAGAGTTATTAATTATCACTAAACTCTCTGTCTCAACAATTAATAAATTCTAAGAGAAGGTCATATACTTATATTCATGAGGGGACACACCAGAGACCAATAATCACTATGTGGATTTACCTGGGTTGGGTATCTAAAATTAGATACTCGAATTTTAGAGAATGCAAGCACAAAGTAAGCTTGGATAATTTATGTGGATATAAATATCTGTTAGTAAAATATGTTGTTTGGAAGATTTCCCTAACCAAAGAAAAATGGTAAGCAATCTGAGATCAGCAGTCATGGTTTATATGTATATTTTCCACATCACTAATTTCATTGACATATTCATGGCCACCCTTTAATAAGTACTTACTGAATTAAATTCTGCTAAAATTAGCCCAAACACTGCCCACATGCTCTAGATTCCTGAGCTCTTCCTGGCCAGGGGTGCTAAGTTAGAAAGGTCAACTGTTAGTTCTTTACATGTCTACATGGATCGCCATAACAGCTTTTGCAAATCTGAGTCAGAAGAGATCAATCAGGAAAAAATTCTTGAAATTATTTCTGAGTAGCTTGTAGGTAATTTCCCCCCAATATATCCAATATGTTAGACAAAGAATTTGTTTCACAAAAATAAATCCGGATGAATGACAATGATGTCTAACTTACTCCAGAGTTCTTCTTTTTTCAGTTGTTCCTGTCAAGTGAATCTAAAGTTTTACTCTACATTTGGGAACATTAGTAAGTGTAACTTTACTGGTGATTCTCATATGGAATCACCTGGAGAGCTTATTGGAATACAGACTGCTGGGCCCCAGTCTCAGAATCTCAGATTTAGTAAATTTGGGTTGAGACTCAAATATATGCCTTTTTAACATGTTCTGAAGTATTGCTGATACTACTGTTTCTGGTGTCACACTTTGAGAACCACTGTGGTATCTATGCATTATTTTTTTAATTTTATTTTTAGTATTCTTGAACTTCCTGAATTACTTTCTTTCCTAGTGCTATCCTTTTTGTTTGAATATAACACCTACAACTCCATTATTCAAAGATTAGCACTTTTTCTTTTTCTCCTTTTTTTTGATATTCACCCATTTCTTACCTGATCCCCCTTTATAATATTCTTGAGATAACTAGCCAATGTTTACTGTATAGCAGATCAAAGATAACTATGGACCTGCGTTCGTATTACGCATTTTTTTATTTAGATATTTACACATTTTCCACCTTTTTCCAAAAAGATTTGAGACAGATAGATCAAAGCAAAGCTAATTAAAGTTATGGACACCAGAACCTGATTTCCTCAGCCCCTCATTCTGGACTGAGTCATCCTGACTCTAATCACCTTCCTACAACTCAAGAAACCACAGCGGCCATAGCAGGAATCATGATGATGATGAAGGTGAAACAACTCTAGGCTCTGGTACCATTTTTTTAAGACATTCCAAATCCCGCTACAGAATGCCTGTTTTTTCCCCATTACATTCAGCAAGAAAGTCACCTTAATACCTTCATCTGTCTGCTGCCTGCTATGGAGCAGCTGCAAAGTATTTACCGTCAGCTGAGAAAGAAATCTATATTTATCCGGATGTGGAAGATGCTGAATTTACCGACAATTGACAAATTAGTCTGGAGTGAGAATGCATATAGAAATAGCCTACAGTATGCCATTACACTGTGACATAAATATATGGTCTCTTTCCTCAACTTATGCCAGAAGCAAATGAACAATGTTTCTGCAACATGAGTAATTTTTCATCTACATTAGTCCGCCTTTATGTTTTCTCTTTTATCTCTGAGTTCTTTACAGTGATAACAGACTATCATTATAAGGATAGTGAAATTTATGCTTTGAAATCCACATCAACAATTAGTAAAACTTTCACATGCAATTTGTGTCAAATTACTAATTTAGAAAAATTAAATTTAAATATACTCTGTTTCTCCTTCTCTCTGTATATTCATGAGTGTGTACACATATAGGTCTATAAATATACTATAGATCTTAATACGAACTGATAAGGCCTCATAATATAATCAGATTTTTACTCTAATTGTAAATGGATTTATGTCACCAAATCTAATCATTTAAAAAAATTTAAGGTTTAATTAATTAATTTATTTTTAGTGTTTTTTAAAAGTTTATTTTGAGAGGGAGAGTGCAAGTTGGGGAGGGGCAGAGAGAGACAGAGGGAGAGAGAGACAATCTGTCAGAACACTGGCAGTGCAGAGCCTGATGCAGAGCTCAAACTCAAACCAAGATATAAAATAAGTATTCATGTGTCTGTATTAACATAAATAAATCATGACCTGAGCTGAAAACAGATGCTGAACGGACTGAGCCACCCAAGCGCCCCACAAATCTAGCCATTTTTAATGAGATGTTACAGTCCAGCAATTAGGGACATAAATCAGAAGTTCTTGTATTAAAAACCAATCTTGCCCCTTGCTCAAACTTCGAAGCAAATCTCAAAGATATGACCTTTAATTTTAGGTACTAAATCTGTATTATATACAAAGCCATAGCTTAATGCCTGGGATATGGTATTTGATATTACTGAATTATGAATAGTAGTATTAGTAGTAATTATTGAATATTATTAGAATAATTATAGTAAAAATATGGCCTTAGTCACATATTAGCCAATTGTTCTGGCCTTTGATCTCAATGTAGTGTTAAAAGTTTTGTAGTTTATTTTCTTTAAGGTCCAGCTCAGTGCAACAACTCATATAGCCACTGTATAAACTAGAAACTCATAAACCTTGCTCTTTTAGATATCACAGAATTTCACTTAACATATATGTAAATTGAGTTAACTCAGACAGACATAGCCAAGTCCTAATGAAGTCAAGCTGACAGATTTCTCCCACTCCCCCTTCCAGTCACACACTGTACCCTTATTGTCCATTGACCAACGTTATCATCAAATACTAAGTTTGCAAGAACTGCTTAAGAGCACAGAGACGGGCCCAAAAGTGCTCATTAAACACTTACGGAGTAATAAAAGAGACAAAATCAGCATAAATCTATGATATATGGAAAGGATCACACATTTTATTTTTCTCGTACACAAATTTATTCTGGGTAACTCAGTTCAATATTGGAGAAGAAAATGTCTTCAACACACTAGTGATAGTCAACAGTAAGTCAAAAATTTTGGTCTGTGGCAGAACAGTTGCTTAATCTCAGAGTTATTTATTGATGATAAGAGATGTTTGAATGTAGAAATGAGACCTTTTTTTAGATAACTAGTTTATCTAAATTTCAGTAGAAGAATTCTGCCTATATTTTGATCTACCTTTGCAAGTGCTTCCAGATCTCAAAGTTCCAGTAGTTCCCAGCTTTCAAATATCTACTCTCTATTGATCCAACTCTGCACGAATTCCTTATCTTCCAAAGACGAAATAAAATGTCAGAAATTGGTAGCCTATATTTAGGTGACTCTCAAAAGTCATTTTAGTTTTGTTCATATTCTAAAATATCTGCTTTTGTATTTTAAAATGCCTTGAGATTTTCACTTTTTCTTGACTAAACATAAACATACATCTCAAATTATCTGACCAAAGATGCACATGAAGGGAAAAACAAAAAGTAGAGGTGCCTGGGTGGCTCAGTCAGTTAAAAGAGTGACTCTTGATCTCAGCTCAGGTCATGATCTCATGGTTTGTGAGACTGAACCCATGTCGGGCTCTGTGCTGACAGTATGGAGCCTGCTTCAGATTCTCTGTCCCTCTCTCTCTACCCCTCCCCTGCTTGCTTGCTCGCTTCCTCGCTCTCTCTCAAAATAAATAAATAAACTTAAAAAAAAACTACTACGGAGAAACCTTAGCAGCCAGAGCTTAGTTTCTAATACCATTTCCAATACAATAAATAGGTCTCTTTGCAAAAAAATGTCTGATTCTATCAGTGGGCAGAAAATGTAGAAAAGCCTGAAGGGGTGCCTGGGTGGCTCAGTTGGTTAAGCATCCGACTTTGGCTCAGGTCATGATCTTGTGGTTCATGGGTTCAAGCCCTGCATCAAGGCTCTGTGCTGACATCTCACAGCCTGAAGCCTGCTTTGGATTCTGTGTCTCCCTTTCTCTCTCTGCTCCTTCCCTGCTTGTGCTATATGTCTCTCTCTCACTCTCTCGGTCTCTCGCTCTCTTGCTCTCACTCTCTCTCAAAAATAAACATTAAAAACTTAAAAAAAAAAAAGAGGCTGAAGCATTTTATAGTTTCAGAAAAGTAAAGAAGTGCAAAACAAAAATAGACAAGCCAAAACAATAATGGGATATGTAAAATGGATATAGTTACCAAATAAAAACTCCCAATGGCCAAACCGGAACAATTTAGTTGAAGGAAGGAAGGAAGGAAGGAAGGAAGGAAGGAAGGAAGGAGTATTGGATTATATCTTAAGATATAAAATAAGTATTCATGTGTCTGTATTAACATAAATAAATTACTAAATAAAAAGGTAAATGGAAACAAGAGACAAATCATTGGCGTGGAAGAATTCCACATTATTTATGTAGCTATTCCACCCTTACAGAGAGGGAGCATAACTACTCACTTTTTAAGTATGATCTGCTTATAGTAACTTTCTTCCTAAGAGAAAAACAGTATGGGACAAAAGAAAAAAGGAGTAATTTTGCAATGGAGATACTTTATAAAACTACCTCAGCCAGGTGACCATGATCAACAAGAATGATAAGATATATTGATAATATGCTCCCCTAATATGTTGTAATGAGAATGGCACTTCAGTAGTCTTCCTCCCTAAAGCCATAACCCCAGTGTAATCATGAACAGAACATTAGAAAATTCCCAAGTGAAGAATATTCTACTGAAACACATGTCCAGTACTCCTTGAAACCATCAACATTATCAAGAACAAGGAAAGTGTGGGGAGGCTGGGTGGCTCAGTCAGTTAAGTTTTGGACTCTTGGTTTGGCCCAGGTTGTGATCTCACCATTTGTGGGTTCAAGCCCCATATCAGGCTTTGCATTGACAGTGCAGAGCCTGCTTGGGATTCATTCTCTCTCTCTCTCTCTCTCTCTCTCTCTCTCTCTCTCTCTCTCTCTCTCTCTCTCTCAAAATCAATAAATAAACATTAATAAAAAAAAAAAGAGAGAGAGAGCTAGGAAAGCCTGAGAAGCTAGGAGAAATTTTCATGGCAAACTAGGAGCCTAAAGAGACATGGCTTTAAATATAATGTGGTATTCTGAATGGGATCCTGAAAACAGAAAAAGGGCATTAGGGAACAACTGAGGAAATTTGAATAAACTATGGAATGTAATAATATAAAGTGATTAATTATGACAAATATGCCATACTAATGTAAGATGCTAATGCTAGAGGAAACTGGGTCTAGCATATACAGGAACTCTTTGCACCACTTCTCCGTAATTCTGTATATTTGAAGTGTTCTAAAATAAAAAGACTGCTTTTTAGAAGATTCATTTGAGTTATACTTGGGCAATTTAGTATGAATTTCATGAGTTCCAAATTCAAGCAATTTTCATCAAAGGAAAATTTTTCTGTCACTTTCTAAAAGCACACAGAGATATATGTAGAATTCACTTCCATATATTGACTCCATGACACAAAGATATTTAACAAATTATCTGAGTGTGGTATAATTGAGCAGAAATAGCAGGGGCTACAATTTTAAGTATCACAAATGAAACTGCAATTGATTTCCAGTCATTCTCCCTCTGAGCAGAGTTCATTTCGTATTTGAAAACTGCTCTGAGAGGAAAACTAAAGCCAGAAACAGACCTGACATACTGTCATTGCTATTTTAAGGGGCAGGTAGAACACCCAAATCATACCTATTTGATTTTTCATTCTCCTTCATTGTTTTCCCTTCATTGCGCTGAAGGTAAGTGTTGAGAGGGTAAGCAATTCTCTGTGGAGAGCCTTTAAGAAAACAATTCATAATAATTCTCTTAACGACAAGAATCCTCTTCTACATTACCGATTATCCTGGAGCAAGTTTTCTCCTTATTTGGCTATACAAGTAACTAAAATGATAGTAAGTGTGATTCCTTTAAAACAAAACCAAATTAAATGGTAATGCGGTAATCCATCAATTACAATGGGGCTACTGATGGATCCAAATGGCTTAGTATGAAAATATTTGGTTGGATTAATAATATATTTAATGTGGTGTACTCACCACTACAGCAGGGAATAAAATACTGTTTTAGTTCATCTCTCCCTGTCAGTGTCTGGAAAATTTTGCAATCAAAAGGAATGCATACATGAAGATGGGCAACAGTGTTTGAAAGCTCCTTTAAAAAAGCCCCAAAACTCTAATTCTGGATTCACAGCAGCAGTGAATGGGGGAAAAGATTACTTGGACTTTACGTCAGGTACCCAAATGACTATTTATGATGAAATGTGTTATGGTATTATATTCATATTCCCTTTTTCTCCCCGTTGTGGTTTTTGTAAGAAGAGTTTTCAATGGTTTTGTATCTGTGTATAGATGTAACAAAATTCTCGTATTTAAAGCATAGCTCTGCAAACCTACCATGCAATCAGACTCCGGCCTTAAATATGTCTTAGCTTAACATCAGCCAAAAAAACCTAGTCATGCACAGTTGACATTTTATCCATAGGTAAAATGGTTTCATTAATGTTTCTCCACTTCAGCTAAACAATAGTCACTTTCCTCTGAATGATTTTTAATAATCCTAAAAGATAATACTGAGATCCCCAAAGGCAAAATAATATCCCCTGCAGCCTGGAATTTCTGGGAATCTTCAGGGCCATAAGTTGTCTTTCTTTAGTCCAGAACATTTAACACGTAAGGCCACATTTTATTAGCTGTGTTACATTTCCTGCAAAATTCAAACAGGGATACTTCAAATAGCAAACCATATGGTCTGCTCCACATTTAGAAGTTCTCTTTCTTTTCATTTCCAGAGGAATCTCTCTACATCAAATATGTATAATAATATCTGAATGTACTTACTCTACAGAAAAAAAGACATGTGTATTTCTTTATCCTCCTTAGCAATAAGGCCATAAAGCACAGGTGAGGAGTCAGGATGAGAAAGATCAACTTATCCAATTCTTTTCATGGTTTACAGCCAGCTTTGGAGAGGCCTCTCACCCATAGGAAAAGACGTGTTCTGAATAGCATGGCCATATATTTTTTTTTCCCCAAGTGAACCCCATTCATGGGTCACTTACAGTGAAATGAAAGGAAAGCCTTTTCTTCCTTAATTGAAGAACACCAAAGGAAGAAAGGAAACACAAGAAAAATGACCACCATGAAAAGGAAGTTAAAATGATTTTATTGAACTGGCTGCATTCCTAGCCACCTAGTGTATGAAGTAATAACAATCAGTCACATTACCACACATGATTAATAACTATGACTGATCCTCAGATCCCCCACCATCTATCTATCAGTATCTCAAGGAGGCATTATTCATATTGCTTCGCAGCACGGCTCTCTTCTGTTGCAACACTGTAGTTTTACCTCCTGGTATCATACTCCCTGCACAATGCAGCATGTAAGTCAGTTAAACTTAGTACGGAGTGGGCCTCGTTTTAAATGGTGTGCATAAGTTTTTAAGAGACAGTGGCATAATCAAATCAATTGTAAATATGAATTATTTGATTCTGAGGTGCATCTGAACTATTACATATGGCGGTAGTTCATCACCAAAGAACAAGGTAAGAAAAAGTAAATAAATCAATCCAAGTTCTCTCTTCTATGCATTAAATGTTATCGTCCTTATTGTACTAAATTTTCATTTTTAGCAAAGTAGGAGTGTAGGAATAGGTTTGCAGTTGCACTCAGAGTTCAAGTTACAGAATCCTTTAATATTTGAGGGAAAGTGGCCCATGGTCGTCTTTAATATTTGGGGAAATAATAGTCCATAATTTATGGGAGTAATGATGTTAGATCTCATTTTTATAAAATGTACTGGAGCATACATTATCTGATTTGAAGGGTGGGTTTTATTTTTCCCATTTGAGCATGAGAAAATGAATTTGAAAACTACACAACTAGAAAAGTTGGGATGGTACTAGATCTCAGACCTTGACTAAAATTTTGATCTATTTTCACTCTTCAGATTCTATGCACTGATAGAACAGCATTCGTTACTATTAATGCTGTTAATTATAATTCCATAAGCTATCTTCATTCAACAGAGAAACCTCTATCATAGGAAAACTATTAGTAAGGGCCAAAGTTGCGCTTCTTGTTAGTATCTTCACAGTGGTTGAATTAATTGGATAGTGACCCAATCATTCTTCAAGAAATGCCCCATTCCATGATTAAAAATAAGAGTTATGGCAGTAGAAAGACAAGCAAGCATCCATGTTTCAACAATAAGAATCCAGTTTTCCACCACACAGCATGGACTTCTGCACTGTATCTTGCTCTCAGCCTCTCCCGGAGAAACATGGTTTATAAAGAAGCCCTCTCCCTCCCCAGAAGAGTTGTCCAAGAGAAAGTGCCAAAAATAAGGTAAGAGATGGCCAAGTCCTAAGAACAGGTGTTTGCACATGTTGTATACAAATCAGACTAGAAGGGGTGCCAGGGTGGCTCAGTCCGTGAAACGTCCGACTTCGGCTCAGGTCATGATCTCACAGTTCGTGGGTTCAAGCCCTGCATCGGGCTCTGTGCTGACAGCTCAGAGCCTGTTTCAGATTCTGGGTCTCCTTCTCTCTCTGTCTCTCCCCCACTCATGATCTGTCTCCTCAGTCTCAAAAATACATAAACACTTAAAAAAAAAAAAAGACTTAGAAGGAAAAAAATAAAAACTCTCCCAAACTTCTCTTTAAAATCACACTTAAGAGTCAAGATATCCCAAGTCACATCCTGCTGTGCCATTGCCACCACTAAAATTAAGGTCCAAGTCAGCACCTTTTTTTATTGTTGACCTTGCCTTTGGCAGAGTCGGATAAGATATATTTTTGGTGGTGGGGAAAACAGTGATGAAGTCAGTTCTTTCTTTCTTTTTAAGTTATGTAAGTTACCGTTTGGCTATTAAAATGTAGCATTTGTGATTTTGACTTCATGAAAATAAGAAACTTGAAATAATTACTGTTGTTGTTGTTATTCCTATTTTTCTGAGGCAAGACCAGAAAAATAGCAAAGGTAATATTCTTGGAGGAAAAAGGGGAAGAAGCCATACTTTTAACATCAGCCTGCTGGGCTTTAAATTCCATCTCTGCTACAATTCATTGTGGGGTTAGTCTCTCAGTTTGTCTCCAAAATCAGTGTAACTATGCTTAACCTCATGTAGTTCATGGAAGGATTTTAGAGAGTATTTATATGATAGAGAAAAAATTTTTTGTACAATAAATGGTATTTTCTGTAAACCCCTCCCAATTCCTAGATGCTCAAATGCCTTGAAAAGACTTTTATAATGCATGTGTGTTACCCAAAGTTGGCAGAAGAAAAGAAATAAAGATCAGAACAGAAATAAATGAAATAGAGACTGGAAAACAATATAAAAGTATATAACTAATATATAATATATATTAGTATATAATATATATACATATTATATATATATATATACATATTATATATAATATGTATATATAGAGAATAGAATATGATCCACCCATAAAAAATGAGGAACTCCTTTTATTTGGGACAACATGGATAGATCTTGAAAGCATATGCTAAGGCATTATGCTAAGTGAAATAAGTCAGATAGAGAAAGACAAATAAATACTGTATGACCTCCTTAAATGTGAAATCAAAAAAACAAAAAACAAAAAAAACAATACACCCACATAAACAGAAAACAGAAAAAGATTTCAGAGATAGTTGCAGCATGCAGAGGGTAGGGCATGGGAATTGGAGAAAGGTGATCAAAGGCATAAACTTTCAATTATAAGATAAATAAGTACTAGAGATGTAATGTACAACTTGATGACTGTCGTTAACACTGCTCTATGATACATAGGAAAGTTGTTAAGAGAATGAATCCTAAGAATTCTCATCACAAAGGGAAAATATTTTTCTTTTTCCTATTATATTTATATGAGATGATGGATGTTAGGTGAACCAATCACAATAATCATTTCACATGTGCATCAAACCCTCATGCTGTATGGCTTAAATGCATGCAGTGATATAGGCCAATTACTTCTCAATAAATTGTGAAAACAAAAACCAAAAATTTAGCTGGGTTTGGAATGTTTTCCTTCAAGTATAAAAACATTATTTTAAGCTGCCCTGGTTTTAATCAAGGAAGTTTTAACCTCTTCCAATATAATTTTTATAATACAAATGATTAAAACAAACTTGGAGCTTGATACATGTTAAAAATATCATTATGTTGTGAGTCTTTGATATGATAGGAAACTCATTCTCTATCAAACAAATCATTAAACAGAACTTTCAGACAGGAAATACTACTAGATTGCTCTTGTTTATGTTTCAATCTATCGTTTATGTTGACAAAATAAGAAATTTTTAAATTTGATTTATTCTTATATGGCATTTAAAATAAATTACATGTCAATTTACTCTATTCAACCAAGTATTTAAACAGCTTACTTCTTAGTAAATTGAATAATCAGTGGGATATGACCTAAAACATGGATGCATTTATGATTTTATATTTTTAATTGAAATTTTATAAATATATTATGATTACATGTTTCACTGTGCAATTTATCATTACTATATTGGCAGAGAGCAAGTATTTTTAGTTAAGTAATCTATTACTGGAAATACACCCTTCATGTTTAGTGGAAGTACCTTGATGAGCTACTTTCTGGATCAATAACGATAAGAAAATCACATTTTTAGATACTGAGACATCACTGGGGCGCTATCTTGCATACGAGAATATAATTAATTATAATATTCTTAGATTTCATTATTTTTTAAATATCAGGGACAGTTCTCCTCATTTTTAAAATACCACCATTTTCATAAGGCATTGAGATTCTTTGGTGAGTGAAACAGCTACTTCTCTGACTCATGAGTAAAGATTAGAGTGGACTTATATCTACAGTCGTACAAGTACATGCATTTATTTTTGATGAGAGCAACTAGATTTTTTTCTCTTCCCTATGTTACTTAATTGATTAATTGGACAGATAATGAGTGTGATATGATAAATGATACCTTCTTCAATTAGCTGTAATTCTTGTGAAGTACAATATTCCAGTAAACTTTTTAAACTAAACTTGCTTCAGCTACTGTGACTGGAAATTTTTTCTAGAATGTAGACTCCTTGTGGAATAGACCCCTTTTAGAAGTGTGTTTCCCATCTATAACCATCCCCATCCTTCCCCTAAGTGACACTGAGAACTACTTCCCTATCCCAGTAATATGGCCTTGGCTGCCTTGATTGTACTAAATGACCCCTAGGAGCAGAAGTGGGTGAGAAGTTGGAGAGTTTTGCAGAAAACCTCCAATATGCTTTGAGAAGAGCAAGAGAGAGACTGCTGAATAGAAAATCATTGTACTATTGTGTACTTTGATGAGGACCTGGTGGACACTGTTCACAACACATTTTTCAGTTGCTACATTGTGATTTCCCCCCTCCCCCCCAATTTCTGCCAGCACTATTTATCTGACCAGGGCAAGCACACAGAAGACAGATACCTGATTTGGCTTTTTTTTTTTTTTTTTCCAGATTGTGAGATTAAATGACACAGAATAAGAGTGATCAGAAGTATAGAAAAATAAAGATAGAAGATAATTCAGAGGAAAAGTAAATATAGGAAAGTGGTCAATGACGACAAGAGTCCAATGGAAAAAAAAAAACAAGGGTCATAGGAGTGGTTGAGTGTAATCACTGGAAAGATAGAAGTTTCTGCTGGAGAGTAAGAAAGGAACTTTAACATTTCAAAGATGCAGCGGTTTTGTGGAATACAAGATTCAGGTGGTGACCCTGAGAATCAACGAATGAGTAGAACAAAATAAAGTTTCAATTAAAAAGCTACTAAGAAGTTGGATGAAGTACATGAAGTTGGATCAGTCATGCCCATGAACATGATCATTACCCACAGATTCTTTTCATAACCAGTCACGTTATCACTTTAGCAACTTATTTGCTTTGCCCTTCCTGTCCCAGCATTACAACTTTAGTTCAAGCCCTCATAATCACTCACTTTTATCTGACACTTCATCCTGACTGGTATTTCAGACTTCTGACTTACCCACCTCCAATCCATCTTCTACACAGCTTTGTCTGTGATCTTTCTAAAACCAATCATTTACTTTATTAATGATTAAGTAATAAAGTAATGATTGTTTTCCTACAGGAAAAAGTCCATACCCATTAGCATGACATTGAAGTCTCCAAACTTTTTCCTATCTAAAAGACTCTCTTTTCTTTTTCCCCTGGCTTTATCTTCCAATGCTCTCTACAGCTGGAATGCCTTTATTCTTCACGCTAAATGTTGGCAAACACCAGTGCACCACTTTAAGACTTGCTGATAGGACTTCCTCTATATGTGGAGGATTTCCTATGCACCCTTAGCCCCTGCTTTTTTGCCAGGCAGGAACCAACACTCACTTCTTCCAGTCTTCTGTCACACTGAATGTACATTTTTCTTGTGGTGCTGCATTGTACTAATTTATGTATTTGTCTTTTCCAGCTAAATGGCACGCTGAGGCTAGGAATTTGTATTACAACATTTGACTTAGAATACCTAGCACAGTATGTGTCAATAATAGACATTCAATGACATTCCAAGGGATTCTTTAAACTTTGAATTAGCAGGATGACAAAAGCAATGTGTTCAATTAAACATAAATTTGAAGCCTGTGAAATTGGAAGAGGTGATTTTGAAAGGAATGTGGAAATTAAGGGTTGATATGGACTTGGGAGGTAACACAATTGCTTCAGAGCATGTTGAGTTTGAGGAGAAATAAACTTTTTTAAAATGTTTGTTAGTTTGTTTGTTTTTGAGGGGGGAGGGGCGGAGAGAGGGAAAGAGAATCCCAAGCAGGTCGGTCCTGTGTTCTTGATCAGAGTTCAATGCGGGGCTCGAACTCACAAATGGTGAGATCATGACCTGTGCCAAAATCAAGAGTTGGATGCTTAACTGATTGAGCCACCAAGGTGCGCCAAGAAACATTTTTAAATGGAAAAGAGACTAATAATACTGGATGGGTGAGGGGCGGGGGGGAAGACAGTACAAGGTCTCTGGGGCAATTAGGAGATCTGGGAAAAAATATTAGGAATAGAGAGTTGAGTACCTTTTCCTCTGAGACATAGGTCTATAACAAAAGGCAAATTTTATTTCTTCCTAAATTTCAAAATTTCCCACCTGATTATTGATTATTAAAGTAGGAGTGTTATGAATCTGAATATTTTTTTCATACATAAAGGAAATCTAGTTTTCATGTTTTTGACCCATGCTTTATCAGAAATTTGAGAACTACTAGAAATTCTACAAAATGGATAAATCCAATTATCTTTTATCACATTCTGTATATTTTTGTCAGTAAAATCTATCTATAACTTTAATACAGCATTGATCAATTCTTTTATGGCGTTTTGCTTGAGAAGATGTTATTAGAAGTCCTGGGGGGAAATGGGGCTCAGAAGGACAGTTATGATTAAATAATCAACCCCCTAAATAAATCATCCCCCTAAAGGTTGCAAAAAATGCTATAAATAACTTTATCCCAACTTGTTTTCAAAGGGCGTCTATTAACATCTCTAGAACACTTTCCTGAGGAATGTATCAAATTAAATTTATCTAGTAATGCTCTTTTATTTTACATTCTATCATTAGACAATACCATCCAAATAACTAAAAACATTCATGTCTTTGATACTTAATGTTTGCTGGATGTTAACCAAAAGTAGATTTGCTGTCCTTCCTCTGTTGAAAACCTCATTTTTATAAAATGACCCTGTCCTATTATTGAGAGAACAATTTTGATTTGAAGTATTTGGCAAAGTGCTGCCTGTTCTGTGCCCTAGCATGGCCTGTTTTCACTTGTATTACAAAGAGAGAGAGACAGAGACAGATTGAGAAAATGATAGAGAGAGAGAGAGAGTAATAGAGAGAGTGAGAGAATGGAGACCTTATATGTATTTAAAAAGGCAGTGCTTTGAATGATGTACCTGGTGATGTTTCCTGGGGATTGAAGAATAATAAAATACAAGGTATGAATTTTACAAATACAGAAATAACAAATGACAGAATGTGACTTATGCAATAAAATTAAATCTAACTAAGACAAATATTAGAAAATCAGTCTCTTTCTTGAGAGGTACAGAAGAAGGCAAAGTTATATTATTGTCATGCTAAATGTGATTAGCCACTCTTGTTTCTGCCTGAGGTTTAGGGTTTCAGAATTAAAGTTTTACCACTTCAAAATTTTAATAGCAGATTAAGCTTCTGTTTTCACATGCAAGCTTTCTTAAGAAAAAACACACACATTTACATATTTAGGAATTATTTCATTAGATTTTCTAATAATTAAGCCTCCACACCCAGGTCAGCAGCATGCCACGGTAGAAGGAACATAGCTTCTAGAGTAAGAGTAACTTGACTCTGCATTTGCTTTTTGTCTGTCTTCAGCATGTCAGTTACTTTATCTGTAATACAATTTCTTTATCCATAAGAAATAAGACAGGGAATAAAAATAGCTCCTAGGTGGCAGATTTTTTTAAATGCATATGATAATGTAATGAAATAGCTTTGGAAACTCTAAATTACCATACAGACATTAGTTACTATTGTCATCCCAGGAGTAATGATTGTACAGAAGAAAAGAATAGTGTATTTGAAGAAAGAAAATTGGGTTTCAGTTCTGGCTCTGTTTCTTACTACTTGTGGGCCTCTTGGCTTCAGTGTCCTATCAGGGAGAATGATACTAGCCCTTTATAGGTTTCTGTAAAAATCAGATGAGATAGTAACGGGACAATAGCTCCGTGAGGAACATTTTAGGAACCCTCCGGCTAGGTAGAACTCAGTTTTAGAAACCCTTCAGCTAGGGGGAACTCAGTTTGAAAACCACATATTGAAATAATCTATCAAAAGTATACCCATTTTTTAAGTGTGAAATTCTTTATGTTTTAATAAAAGCTGAGAATTTGGTGGCCCACCAGCAACGTTGCCTTACAGATGAAAGAGCAGATCTTTAAAGAGAAGTTTTAAAAGGTACACTGTGTACATTTTAATAGCTGAATCAATAAATTTCACCTTTCCTTCTCTCCTCATATCCATCTCCTTGTCTTGTACTCACGTGCGTGTGCACTCTCTCTCACACACACACACACACACACACACACACATACATATGCAAAGGCATGATTTACTCTTCCTATGTGCTGCCAAAACTGGCCTGCTCTGTTAAGGCAGAAGACATGAGGCAGCCTGTTGTAGTTTCAACATAATACCCTAGAGATGTTTCATTTTCATGGGTCTTTTATATGTGCAATCATGGAGGGATTGCACAAGCTGGCCTTCTGTGCAGAGATGCTATGTATTGCATAAGGGCCTCCTTTGTGTCTTAATGTGTACACATATTGTCTCTACTGCATTATACCATCCTAGCCTTGATGCAAGAGTCCAATATCTCATTGGGTGACAGCTTTAGGTCCACGGTGACTTTGCCAGCTGGTCCTACTTGTCTTATGGGTGTGGATCTTGGCAACATTCTTTAAAGGAATAGGAGCTACAAAGTGTTAAAATACTGCTTTGACTTTTTTTTGGTTTTTCTTTACTTTCCACATTCATATACACCCTCACCTCTTGGAAATTTACTTTCCTGGTAGACACTTTTAATTGAAATTGTTATTTAACTCATGGCTGAAATAGTGCTTATAATACAATACTAATCAACTAATATAATACTCATATAACTATGTTTATGGCCAGTCATATTGCTATTATCATCCTAATACCCCAAGTATTAATAAACTACATTAGCACAAATATCAATGCTGAATTAAATGCTAATTAACACTACACATATCATTCCAAATCAGCAGCACAACTGAGTTTTTCTAATTCTCAAAAAAATATGTCCTCATCTTTCATAACTGTTTAATAGAAGTGGAAAACCATTTGTCCTCCACTGTTGGAGTACATATGCATATGTGGGAATATAACAGGGTATGCATAACCACTCAGGCCAGGGTTTATGAGGCTGATCCCATTGCTCTGATGAAGAGTGCTAAGGGCTGCTGTGAGCCCAGCAAGGACAATGTCCAAGTGCCTGGACATGGTCTCCTGAAGATGTTTCACTGAGGGGCCAGACCAACATTTGCATTTTAAGAGAAAGCTAGATCCAGGCTAGGGTGAATTTTCTGAAATGAAGTCACCAAGACTAAAAGAAGGAAATGAATAGTGAACAAAAGAGCAGGGCTGTTAGGAGGAATTCATGGCTGAAGGAGAAATAGCTACAGCGTAATTTTTCTGACTTAAATGCATGTTACTGAGACTGATTTTTTACCTGCTTGGAGATTAGAAGTGAGACTTCCTGAGAGCAAAGAAAAAAACTGGAAGCCAAAAGATATGGAAGAATACGTGTCCAAAATCTACTAAGAACAAGTGGAAATGTCAGAAAAAATAAATTTAGACATCATTGCTGTAGGAGCAACTTCATTTCCCAGTATTGCCCTGATTTTCAGGCCCCACTGATGACTTCCTAGTACTGCCTTGTCCTCTGACTTCTGGACCCTTGTCAAATGCACTGTCTTTTTTATTTCCCACCAGCCTCTAGCATCACTACCAGAAACCGTGGAAGCTTAAGCCTTAACCCTGTATGTTCAAGTAGTCCTGACACCCAATCAGATTGACATGACTCCATTAAGGCACATCTGCCAACATAGCAATGATAAAATAAACCACCAAGCTGAGAAAAGGGTCTAGACCTTTGTTATTCTAACACAAGTATCAACTCCTTTAACATAAATTATTTCTATTTTTCAGTGTGACTTGGGGGGTGAGGGGAACGACCCCTTTCAACTCTTGGGGAAAATGCCAAAAGTATAGACACAGGCTAAAAAATAAATAAGAAATGAAACACAATGGGGTGCCTGGGTGGCTCAGTCAGTTGGACATCTAACTCTTGGTTTTGGCTCAGGTTATGATTTCTTTGCTCATGGGATTAGGCCCCGCTTCAGGCTCTTTGCTGACAGCACGGAGCCTGTTTGGGATTCGCTTTCTCCTCTCTCTGCCTTTCCCCTGCTCTCTCTCTCTCTCAAAACAAATAAATAAACACTTTTTTAAAAAAGAAATAAAACACAAACAAAAAGTTAGATTTTTAACATCTAGTCTGTCACAGATGCTATTCCCAAGGAACTCCCTGAAACGACACCTGCAAACCAAACTTAGTGGCCCCGAGTCTGTTTCCTCAGGAACCAGACCTGAAAGACTGGGTGTCAAATGTAGTACTAGGAAGCAAACACTAAAGAAGGGTCTTCTGTCAGATCATCCCACCAGGCTGTTATGAGGGCCTTTCCACTCAGACGGAGCACTGAGACGATCTAACATGCAATACTAGGACAATGATTAAAATTTTCACCAATGGCAAACTGGGAATGGATACCAGTGAAAAGGAATAGACTGATGGCTGCAGTGCCCCTGGTGTTTAAGAAATGTCGGAAAGAATTGTAATTATAAGAACAATGGCCTGAGAGCACTATTGCTGGGGGTAATCAATGCACTGAGAAAAGACAATAAAAGACTGACAGTGATTAATAACCAATTAAAGATTGTGTGTGAAAGCCAGAGGAAATTTCAGGCAGGAAAGAAAGAGACTCTCATCTTATGCAGCCAGATGATTATTTCCCCTGGTTGGCACCAGAGAACACTGTTTACAAGAAAGGAAGGAATGCTCTGGTGAGATGGGACCAGTATTCTCCAGAAGCTCATGCTCCACTGTAGGGCAAAACTAACAGTATGAGATGCTTTTACAAAACTCAGCTCAATTGAATTGGTAAGTTCTCAGAATAATAGAGGCCAAATAGTGAACTTAGTTGCAGAAAGCAGGTGTGTGTAATGTTGCTAATAAGTGACAAGGTTGCAGTGACTTCATGGGGGCCTGACCCATAGATTGGTATGGAGATGCTTAATAGAACTAAAGAAACCTAGGATGCCCAATAAATGTTTGCTCAATTTGTACAAACATAAGAATTCAAGTATAGGTCAGAAGGTTAAAGGAAGACATCTTATTAAAAATTCATAATCCTTTCTCAATATCAAGATTTGAGCCACTTTCAGGCCAAGACGCACTGGATGAAAGAGGCTTTGTCCTTGGGAGGAAGGACCCTATACCAGCACAATGTATATACAGTAATTATGTCCCCAGGCTTATTCCAAAGGGCAAGTAACCATAGTGGGGAAAGGGATATACTGATACATTTCAGACTGTTGGATATAAATTTTGAGTCATTGCAGGTGGGGTTTCCAAAAAACCCCAGACATTAAGCTAATATTTAATGTGCCGTCTAAACCTATGGAAACGAGAGAGAAGAAGCAGGAGTATCAGAAGTAGAATGTGAGGATGACCTAATGATAATCTTGGTCAACTCTTCAGAGAGTTCTGAAGCTAGAATAGCCCTTCAGGGTTGTTCTAAATTTTGCTAATATGGTGGGGTCTTTGTAGTTTCTCACTATTGAGTCACTGGAAGTGGGCTTTCTATAGCTAAGAGTATTCCTGAAGAGACACTCAGCAGTGGGGGCAACAGCCACTTATTAAGGGGGATCTGTATAACATTTCCGGATGTCCACCATAGTGTTGACTTTGATACCTGGTAATTATTTCTACAGTCCATCCCCAGAGGATCCAGAGTCATTTACTCATAGCTTCACACTGGGGGAAAAGGGACTACCTAGCCATTTTGAGGACAGATGGACACAGGTTTTCTTTGACACTGATATTTGGGGATTTGTAGGGTTTGAAGAACAACACTGGCCCCTTTGTTAGGAGTGTATAGAATCTGGATAATACACTAGTGAGTTCTGCATCCAATTCACAGTGGCTCTGCTAGTTCCACAGACCTAATGTTCATATCCCCAGTGTCAAAATGTAAATTTGGGACAGATATACGTGGGTATTGATAGAGCCCCCAGTATTGGCCCCTTGACTTCTGGGGTAAGAGCCACCATAGGGAGAAAAGCCAGGTAAAAGCTTCTATCACTGCCTATCCTACCTTTGGCCAAGAGAGTATATTAAAGACAATACTGTATCCTAGGGGAAATGATACAGATTATCATTATCTAATAAGATCTGAATAATATAGACATGGTAGTTTTCGATATATATTCATTTAATTTACCAGCGTGGACCCTATAAAGGCCAAATAGATCTAGTAGAATGATAGCACACCACCTTAAATTCAACCAAATAAGAAATCCAACTGAAGCTACTGCACGCCATATAATATCTTTGCTAGAGTAGATCAACAAGGTTTCCAATACATAGTATGTGTCCATTGATCTGGTGAATGCATCCTGTTCTATTTCTCCTAAGAAGTAGGATTGGAGAATGTATGAATTTATAAAGGACAAACATGAGTACACATTTACCATCTTTCACCATGGCTACGTTAATTCTGCTAATCTCTATTATAATATAGTTTGAACCACCCAGATATTCTTCAGAAAATTATAATGGTCACATATTAAAGATGATATATTGATGATACCATGTTAAGTAGAGTGGATAAACAAGAAGTGGCAAGTATGTCAGTGATCTTTGTAAGACACATGTACTCCAGAGAGTAGGAGACAAATCCTACAAACAATTTGAGAGCCCAAAAGATCAATGAAATTTATAGGACTTCAGTAGTCTGGGAAATGCTGGGACACACCTCCAAAGTAAGGGAAATGAAGTAAAGGAGAACAAAAAGACAAGCCACAGATTGGGAGAAATATTTGCAAAATACATATCAGGAAAAGCTCTGTTATCCAAATATATAAAGAATACTTAAAACACAATAACAAGAAAAAAAAACAGATAAAAAGTGGACCAACATCCTTAAAAGAGATCTCATACATACAAAAAAGACATAAACATGGCAAATCACATATTAAAGGATTCTCCACATCATACGTCATTCGGGAAATGCAAATTAAGACAGCAATGAGCTACCACTACACTCCTATTAGAAAGGCTAAAACCCAACACATTGTCAACACCAAATGGTGAGGAGGATGTGGAACAACAGGAGTTCCCATTCATTGCTGGGAGAAATGTAAAAATGGAACAGTCACATTGTAAGACACTTTGATGGCTTCTTTCAAAACTCAGCATACTCATACCATGTGATGCAGCAACTGCACTCCTTAGTAAAATTATCCAAAGGACTTGAAAACTTATGTCGACCCAAAAACCTGCACACAGATGTTCATAGCACCTTTATCTGTAATTGCCAAAACTTGGAAGCAACCAAGGCATTCTTCAGTAGGTGAATGGATACAATAAACTGTGGTAATCCAGACAGTGAAATATTGTTCAGTGCAAAAAAAGAAATGGGCTATCAAGCCATAAAAAGACATGAAAGAAACTTAATTGCATATTCTTAAGTGAATGAAAGAAGCCAATCTGAAAAGGCTACATACTGTTTGATTTCAACTATATGGCATTCTGGAAAAGGCAAAATTATGGAAACAATAAAAAGATCGGTGAGGAGTGTGGGAGGGAGAGCTAAGTAGAGAACAGAGAATGCTGAAGTCAGTGAAACTACTCTGCATACAATAATGGTGGATGCATTTGTCCAAACCCATAGAATGTATGGCACCCACAGTGAATCCTAATGTAGAACCATGGAGTTTGGGTGGTAAGGAGGTGACACTGTAGGTTTATTAATTGTAACAAATATACCACTCTGGTGGGGGATATTGACGGTGGGGGAGACTATACATGTGTGGGGGTAGGGGGCATATGGACAATCTCTGAACCCTCCCCTCAATTTTGCTGGGAACCTAAAACTGCTCTAAAAAAATAAATTGTTTAAAAAATTTTTAAAGTAATAGTTATCTTAGACCTTGCTCACACTAACTGCAGACTATATCACCAGTCTGGGAACACTGTAGAATAAAGTTAAAGGCTTTTCCCCTTAAAATATTATTCTAAGGAGTAAGAAAACTATGTTGTTTTCAAATCCTTCATATAAAAGAATATACCTATTTTAATACAATACTTTCAAATAACATAAATCTATGTTTATTTGAGATGCTTTAGAAATCAACTCACAGAATAAATAAGAAAGAAGGTCAAAGTCTTAATACAGGTTAACTCTTTTTTTCTATGTGTTCCAGTTTAGAATTGGAAATGTTGGACCATATTATAAGTAATTTTTAAAGATCACATTCAAAAGTACCACTGTGAGAATTACAGAAAAAAGATCGCACATATATACCTACTGGATGAATATTACAAAGGACTGTCCTAATCCAAAGTTTCTCAGCCTTGGCTCTATTGACATTTGGGGCTAGATAATTCTTTGTTGGTGGGGGGCTGCCCTGCGCATTGCAATATGCTTAGGAGTTTCCTGGGCTCCATGCACTATAAGTCAGTAGCACCCCACCTTCAGTTGTGATTTGATAACCAAACTGCCTCCATATTATTACCAAATGTTCCCGTGGTTGGGGACAAAGTTCCACATGCACTTCCTTGAGAACTACTGCCCTAAAGGTACATGAATAAATGTTGTGACCTGAGTTAAATTTTGCAGTGATTGCATGAAGTATGATATACAAATTCAAAAAAGGCTATAGCAAGGCACCTGGGTGGCTCAGTCAGTTAAGCATCTGACTCTTGATTTAGGCTCAAGTCTTGATCTCACGGTTCCCAAGATCGAGCCCCAGGTCTGGCTCCAGGCTCTTAATGCAAAGTCTGCTTGGGAATCTCTCTCTCCCTCTCTCTCTGCCCCTCTTCCTCTCACACATTCTTTTTCTCAAAATAAATAAATAAACGTTAAAAAAAAAAAAAGGCTGTAGCTCCAACATCTGAGGCCATAGTAAAGCTTATGTGCTCCAGAAACTCCTTAGAGGACTCTGTCGGGATGAGATAGATGGATAAAATCTGAATAAACTCATTTCATGAAATGTGAGTGTAAAAGTAGTATTTTAAATGAATGTATTATTAAAGCATGTAATATTAAATATATGATGTAATTAAACAAATAAACTATTGAAGGCAGATATTTGGCCCTTTTATTGATATTGCTAAGTTTGGAGGCTGTTTTTATTGGGAAAATAATGGTATTATTTGGGAAGGGGTATTTGAACAATTTAATTTTCTAGTAAACAACCTAGTTTTCTGCTGCCTCGAAACCTTACAATCTGGAGCTTAGAATATAGGAGCCACTACTACAGGTGACCATGAGTAAGTCCAAATTCAGATACTCTACAAATGTAAAATGTGCACTGGATTTCAAGGAATTAGTATGAATAAAAAAAATATTAAATTATATTTTTAACATGTAACATTCATAATGCTAAGCTTCCATTACAATATTATTTATACTGTTTATAAATGTTGTAATTATAATATTTTACATATATTAACTTAAATCAAGTATATTATTAAAATCAATTTTACCAGTTATTTTTACTTTTTAATATGTCCACTAGAAAATTTTGAATCATGCATGTGGCTCACATTATATTTTTATTGGAGATTTTTTTTTTAAGTAGGCTTTACACGCAAGGCAGGGCCCAATGTGAGACCCAATGTGGGGCCCAATGCAGGGCTTGAATTCACAATCCTGAGATCAACACCTAAAGTGGGATCAAGAGTAGGGTACTTAATAAACTGAGGCACTCAGGTGCCCCTCTATTGGACATTTATTGCATAAGAGCTAGCCTGAGAACTATTAAATGGACCCCTGAGACTCATAAGAAGTCATTGAATTCCTTAGAGGATTTACAAATATCAACTGAGTAAAGCAAACAAAACAAACACTGGTTTCCCAAAGAAATATTTAACTCCAGCATAATCCTTTTTTCAAATCCAGTTTCAAGGTAAGAACCAGCCACCCCTGACACACCAACCCTTACAATTTAATTAGAACTAATATTCACAACTTCCCATTGAAATAATAATAATCATTATTTTATGAGCATTTGGAAAATAAAGAATGCCTTTGCACAGAGCACAAAACATATGTTGTACAAATAAAACTCAAATCTTCATGGAGAAACAACAAAAGTCATCAAAACCTATTCTGAATCTATTGCTGTAATTTCTATGCTTTTTTAAAGAACATGAATTACAATTCAAAATATTTAAAGAATTCTGGATCAATAGACCTAGTATCTTCAATATTTGTTGGTTCAAAACTTCCTGGGGGAACTTCTCAGGTGAAATCTGAGATTGGCCCCAGTGAAGGAGAGCAGGGAAACACTGAAGAAAGAGGCAGGACACTCCAGGTCGACAGGAGACAAGTTCAATAAACAAGGGAACTTAAGAGGCTCGTGTTGGATGGCCTTAAGACAGGTAGATCTCTGCACCAACCCACCAGAATCTTTATATAGAGATCTTAACTGGGCACGACACAAAGATCTTAATTCAGTCACATACCCAGGCTAGATAGCATACCACATTTCTATCTCAAAGCCATATCCTTGGAGCAGCTTCTGGAAATAGGAGAGACGAAGGGAACACACATTTCAAAGACCGGGGCACAAATGGATTGCCTCCTACTGCCAGAGTCCAGCTCTCAGGTCAATTGGCAGTCATGTGTTTTTGATGTCCTCCTCCCACAATATTTTAACCCTAACACACTAAAAGAAGAGGCATATGGATAAATAAGTATGTCATTGACTGGGCAATTGTGAAATAGAAAAATCTTCTCCATAGAATGTGATCTCCCATTAGGGTCTAAGTGATATGTAGCCCTTCTCCTCTTGTGGCTAATGAACATATACAGAAAAGCACACACTAAGGCCCAAACAGCAAAGATATGGTTTGCTGGCAAAAGACAAAATTCAAGTGGAAAAAAAATGAGTCTCAATGCCAATTACGTATCAAGTGGTATTTTTTAAATGCTTCATACTTTTAAACGAAGTCTTCAGAAAACAGACAAAAGTGCATTTTAAGGAAAAAATTAACCCCAAGAGGCCTAGAATCTCATAATTCTATGAAATCTTAACTTCATAATAATTCCTTTTCTCATGCGTTGAGAAAATGGACAGCATCTTGCAAATCATATAATGCTGCATATAAGTCAGGTTTTACTCACCGTCTTGCCATTCCGCCCCTCAGGTCAGATTAACCAACTGCCAGCTCTGGAAAGTAGTTTGTGTCAATTCACAGATGTTGGATTGATTGTGCCATGAAATTGGCCCACTAGTCAGTAGAAAATGTACAAAACCCTCCTGAATAAGACAGATATTTGGCTTGGCTACAGGGTAACTTCTTTCCTCTTTTCTCATGTCTGCTGCTTGGTCTATTTCTCCAAATTCTCCTGAGTTATTGTCTTCCAGATTACAAAATTAGATTCCAGATCACTTGTTGCAGACAGCACTAGTGGCCTGCCCAACATCCATTGTTCCTTCTCCCCTTCTTCTATACCTATGGACTTGATTTTTTTTTTTTTTTTTTTTTGGAATGGCAATGTGTCCAGTTAAAACATGCTCTCTCTCAGCCTCTCTTCAAGCAGGATATCTATTATCAGAATTCTGGTAAGAAGTAATTGATTTCTTTGGGGAAGGTATAAGATCTTCTACTTTTTTTTTTTTTCTAAGAGGAAGTCCTTTAGTATTTTGCTCTTGCCCTTAACCTAGGTTTCTTTTTTTCCAGTCCAAAATGTTAATGCAATGCCTGGAGACACCTTGTAATAGCACAGACACCTTGTAATCATAAGCATGAAAGCTAAGTGCAGGGATGACAGAGAAGGCAGATAGAAAGACTCTGAATCCTTGCAATATCTTGAACAGTTGTACCAATTCTGGACTGTGTACTGCAGATTCTTCATTATGGGAGGAAAATGGCCCCTGACCTGTTTATATTCTACATGTTATGTGTCACAGAGTTAGTGCAGTCCCTAACTGGTCCACTATTTTCCTGTGTTGTGACCCAACCTTAGCCTATTTAGAGAGGCATACATCTCTAGTTTTAGGAACCATCATTGTCGGACACCATTTTCCTGTAATGTTCCTCTATTCCTGCTTGTGCAGCACCCCCACACTGGTTGTTTCCCAGTCACCTGAACTTTACACACATTGGGTGCCTCTCCTGCACCTAAAGCTAGGCCAGCTTCCCTAAAAGTATCGCCATACAACTGGCCAAGGTCAAGTTTCCTGGAGTGTCTTCCATCTGAGCCATGCCTGATATATCCTGAAAGACGTCAGCCTGGAGTGAGTTGCTTGGTTCTCCGTTTTGCTCTACTCTAGAACTTCTAATTTTATATATAATCCCGTCTTCTTATTGTATTCTAGCTGTCGAAGAGTGCTTCCCAAATGGGGGTGGTTTTGTCCCCAGGAAAATATTTGGCAATCTCTAGAGATACTTTCTGTTGCCACAATGATTGAGTGCATATAGTTGCTACTGACATCCAGTAAGTAGAGGCAGGGGACACTATCAAACATCCTATAATGCACAGAAAGGACGGCTCTCCACACAAAAATTATCTAACACAAAATATCAATAGTGCCACAGTTGACACAGTCTACTCTAGAGCAATGATTTTAACCCCAGCTGTACTTTCGAGTGATATTGGGAATTTTCTTTCTTTTTAAAAAAATTTTTTTAATGTTTACTTATTTCTGGGAGAGAGAGAGAGAGACAGAGAGAGAGAATGAGAATCTGAAGCAGGCTCCAGGCTTTGAACTGCCAGCACAGAGCCCATTGTGGGGCTCAAACTCGTGAACCATGAAATCGTGACCTGAGCCAAAGTCGAAAGCCTAACTGACTGAAGGCACCCAGGCACCCCTGAAATGGAGAATTTTCAAACAGTCGTTGTAACTGGACTCCACCTCCAGAGATTCTAATTTAAGAGCTCTTCAATGGGACCCACACATATCTGAAAGTGCCCCAGTTGATAGCGAAATCAAAAGCCATTGAGGCGAGCATAATCCTTGATTCTGGAGTACAGGCTGCTGGAGAATTGCCCTGGGATGGTGAAAAGGAGGTCCAAGCCAGAGTTAAGGAAGGAAGCCAAAAGGTGCAAACAGAGAAGTGGGCTAAGAATCAGACCCAAGAGAGGGATTTCTGTGAGAGAATTATTCCCAAGGTAAAGGGTCAGGAAAGTAAGGAAAGGTTGTTGAAGATGACAACATCTTCATGGTACATGGTACAGGTCAAGAAAACACATTCAAGGATCAAGATAGAATATCAGTAACTTGAAGGTATTGGAGGATCTTTTAACTTGAAAGTGTTTAATGCATGTTGCTTATAGACCTACATTTGTAGATTTATAGTTATATAATGATCTAATTGTCCTTTTTTTATCCCTGATTATAAGAATAATGCAGATAGATAAATGAAAGCAGATGTATGCCAGAGTCGAATTTGGACTAAGCCCCTTTTTATTAAAAAATTATTTAACAATGTTGTGTGCTATCACATTAACAATTTTACTAAAATTAATGTTAAAATAAGGTTAGAGTGCTAAAAATTTGAAAACAAAAATAATGTACAGAAAACAAATCACATGGAATACCAGTTTATAGAAACCACCATCAAAGTTGGTTTGCCTGTTTTTATGGTAAGTGGTGTAACCTAACTTTAATGGTGCTCAGCGGAAACCAAAATGTCTCCTCCAGTTCTGTTTTCACATTCTGACTCTAAACAATTCTGCCACTAATACAGCAATATCTGAAATTGGTATAATTGTTTCTTTTTTTATGTTTTATTTATTTTTTGAGAGAGAAAGTACAAGCAGGGGAGGGTCAGGTGGAAGGGGACAGAGGATACATAGTAGGCTTCACACTGTCAAAGCAGCGAGTTCAATGCTGGGTTTGAACTCACAAACCATGAGATCGTGACCTGAACCCGAAGTCAGATGCTCAACCAATTGAGCCAACCAGGCACCCCAGTATAATTGTTTCTAATAGCGTATAACCACCAGCTTTTCATCTCACATAAGAAATCTGAGCTTAATGTCACATTCTTCTAGCATAATATCAAATATTGCATTAATGTGAGTATAAGATTTTTACCAAACAATCAATGCTCTGAGTCTCCCTATGCTCAGGGATTTTTTTTTTTTTAATTACAGGAACCTAATTAAGTACAGTGATTGCTCTTGCAAATTCACAGGAATATAGCTCAGTTATGTTTGTTATATATGGCCAAACCCCTCTTAATTTTGCAGTATCTCCAGCCTGTATTATGTCTTTGACTTCTCTTTAGTTTCATAATTCATTTGAAATATGGTTCTGAAATGAAAATCTATGCTTGTAATATTCCAGTGCTAATTAAGTAATAGCCAGCTTCTCTTGGAGATGTTTTTCACCAGCGATTGATACATAGAACTCTGACAGTAAAATGATTAAGTCTAACACTGTTTTTCATCCTTATGGGCAATTTGTCAATCATCAAAGAAGCCATGAATGCAACATTGAAAGTGGGCTACTTGATCATATTCATTGTATATATTTGAAAATATAGGTAAAATAGTAAATGAACCACTGATGTAAGTAACAGGAGTATATATACGGTATTCTTCCATTCCTTTCATATGGTCCAGGGGGTTTTCAGTAATGTTTTACCAACATCCACAGTAAGAAATTCAGTTTTCACTGCAGTCCAGTATACATAAATAAATCTTTCCATGAAAGTTATCCTTAAAATAACTTATGCAAGGCACTCTATTTTTTAGTCTGTAGTTATCCATTTTTTAAAAATTCCCTGTGACTGATGAGTGAGTTTCAACCTGCAGTTTTAAAAACACTAAGATGAGTAAAGGAAACTTGCAGACTATGAAGGAACAATATTTTTAAAGAAAACCAGTGAACGATGGAAGTGAGAATTACTAATGTTGAAAAATATAATAAAGAATTCGACATTTTCTAAACTGTTATAATTCTTTAAAAACTCAACATTATGAACAAAACGTACTTTTCAATATGATAGAATTATGTTTAAGTTCCCCATAGGGTGATGTACTATGCCAAACATTACATTTTATCTTATTGTTAATATTTTCTAAATTATTTTGTTTAATTTTCTGAAATATTACTGGTATTTACTCTTATTTTATCATATAAAAACTCCAAAATTGAAACATTGAGATTTTTGTTTCCATTCTTTCTATCCTCACTACTCCTGACTATGTTTAACAAAGAACTAAGACAAACCAGTTATAACAAGGTTCATGAAAAAATATGTAAATAACACAATAGACACATTCTTAATGTTAATTGAGAAGATTTCAATTCAGAAAATACATAGCTGAATAATGCATTATCTTTGACAACACAAAGCAATTACTACTGAAAGTTTATTCATTTAATAAAGGTATTTTTCAAATAATAAATGGTTAGATTTCATTTCATGTCATAGATATTCTGGTGTGAATATTTTAATAAAATATGAAATATCCACCTGTCCCAGAGAAAGTATTCAACAAGTTGATATTATTATTGAAATTAAATAATATTAAAATTATTTTTTAGAAAATGTTTATTTATTTGTTTGTTTATTTATTTATTTATTTTGAGAGAAAGAGAGTACAAGCAGGGGAGAGGCACAGAGAGAGGGAGAGAGAGAATCCAAAGCAGGAGAAGCAGGGCTCCAACTCTCAAACTGTGAGATCATGACCTGAGCCTTTTTAAGAGTTAGATGCTTAACCAACTGAGCCACCCAGATGCCCCAATAATATGAAGATTCTTATGATATTTTTTGTCATTGAATGTACATATACAAATTAACAGTATAACTACTTCCAAAAGAAACTATAATCATACAAACAGCTTAAAACTACACCTATAACTTTCTCTTGTTTAAATTCTTACCTTATCAAATGTTCTGTACATGTGTATAGTGAATTATAGGAAAAAAGATTCCCCAAAAAGAATTCAGAGCAAAAGAATAATCTATTTTTTTATTGACAGCTTTTTAACATTCATTTTATTTTAGACCAGTCTTTTGGAAGCAAACTATTGCCTATCTGCATAATTATGAGCCTTTTTTTTTCCTTAGGTAGATTGTCTATGAGTTTTACAACTCCTTATCTTTCTATGGATTTTTTTTCAGTTCCTTATGTCTTCATTTCACATTAGGCTATCGCTCCAGAGTGACACCAGATTATTCAGAGTTAAATTATGTTTTAAGAATAGTTTTCTTTAGTTACTAAGATAAGATACCAGGTGCTATTCAAATTAAGTCCAAGTAATCATTTGCTTTCTTTTTCTATTATAAAACAATGGAGTTATTTTTAAACTGAAAAATTTTTTTTCAAGAAGTCAGAAATTTATGCATCATAGAGTGGTGTAATTTTGGAGTTGGGCCATGTCCAACTGAAAATTTGTGATGATGACTTACGTAAGGAAAAAAAATCCCAAGACACTCTTCTTGTCATCCTCATACAAAAATTTAAGAATGTTTCCCTTTAACTGAGAATTTAATTAGAATAAGCTAAAGGATTTTAAAGTAGACTAATTTCTTAACAGAGAATATATACTTCAAGCTGTATTCAAGAAAAAAGAGAAAATTGGAATATCCAAAAGCAACTCCAATTATTTGGCACAAATCTGAAAATATTAACTATGTGAATCTCCAGAGAAGGTGACACTATTCTCAGATAATTTACTTATGTACACTTAAACATATTTTGTATATTTTCAAATATGTGCATATATATTTGGGAATATATGTATAATATATATTATGCATTGCATGTATACACATATACATATATGCATTAGCTTTATTTTGTTTTTGAAAGTTATTGACTCTTGTTAAATAAGTTTCAGATGCTTTCATATTTCAAAATATTCAATTGTGCTAAAGGTAAAAGCTGATAACCAAGGTGTAAGTTCTACATGGCCTTGGAAGTAATGACTGTTGGCCTTTTCATAACCTTCTACTCTCAACATGTCTGCCTTTACAAACATACTGAGTCCGCCTCTGTCATCATTGACCCACTCACAACTCCAAAGCTGAATTGGGCCCTGAGCGACTCAAGCTGAGATTCCCCAGGGAGTCAATTAAAATTATGTGACAACTGCAGAGGGCAACATTTGGACATGGAATCTTACCTAAGTTAGTGGCAACTGACGTTGCCCTAGCATTGTCCATATTGCTCTTATGACCCCTGGCAAAGGGTAAAAATATTCAAGCAATTAAAGACTGTGTTTGGAGGTGACATTCAGTAGCAACATCGGAGGTAGGCCTCAGCATTTGAAAAACAGAGATGCTATTTAAACTTTACCACAAATTTCAATTGATAATTTCCACCCATGGTAATTCATATGGACAAACCAATCTCAAACCTTAAATGAAAACTTCTGAATTGAGTTAGAGGAAAAAAATTGATGCTTCCACATCAAATCACAAAAGTTTACTACTCTGACTGAGACCAATCTATATTGCATAGGATTTTTTTATGGCCAATTCAATTTAGTTTTACACATTATCAAGATTGCTTTTGTCTGCTTTAAGTTTAAAACTGATGTGTTTGGCATATAACTTCAATATTTTAAGGAAATTTCATAAAGGCTTTAAATTTTATATATTTATTCAGAATTTAAACTATACAAAAAATGAAGCATCCATGATTGAGATCATTACAACATTCAATTAGAGAGATAATTATATAAAATATATATCATCTCCCCAACTTCAGTGGGTTCAAAATCAGTTTTCAAAGATGATCACAATGCACAAATACCAATCCTTTTCCACATTCAAATATCACTTTCTTGGTGATATCTTTCTTCAAAATCCTTTTTAAAACTGCAATACCTCTTTCCACAGCACTTCAAATCACTCTCCTTCCCCATATTTATCTTTATGGCACCTACCATCTGACATAGTACATATTTTTAGTTATATGTTGTCTATCTCTTCCCACAAGAATTTAAACTCAGCATAGGTAAGGATCTTTCTGGCATTCTGTCCATTGGTATATCCTCAATGCCTAGAACAGTGCCAGTATATGGAAGGTGCTAAATAAATATTGGTGAATGATCACTTTCTGGGAAGGATTTTACCTAAAATTAGGCATATGTGATTTTGGTGGTGTTGAAATTAACAATAAAATTTAGCTTGATAAGTGTCTTACTAGGTAAGATGAAGTAAGACCATCCTATTATTCTGTCATGATGACTACAGCTGGAGAGAATGCCTGAAGCACCCATTTGAGGACTCTGAAAAGTAAATAATAGTAGGCAAATTGCAGTAGAACAGAATTAAAGCAGCCAAGACAGTAGTGAATTTACCCTCATTTCCCCTCTTCAGTATCTTCAAGCTCAAACGCAAGGCAGCAAAATGCCGAGAAGTAGACGTCAGTACAGAGTACTAGGAGAAGGTCTCCTGTTCTAGCCTAATGCATGGAACAC
The DNA here is from genome assembly GCA_028646485.1 of Cryptoprocta ferox. NCBI lineage: Eukaryota > Metazoa > Chordata > Mammalia > Carnivora > Eupleridae > Cryptoprocta > Cryptoprocta ferox. The sequence continues at coordinate 30,087,858 of CM053573.1, forward strand.
TCATCATAATAGATCATATCTTGGGACCTAAGACAAACTTAATGAATTTATGAGAATTTATATCATACAAAGTAAGTTCTTAAATTGAAGTGGAATTAAACTTGAAATGAGTAACAAAAAATAAGCAAAATCTTAGAATTTAAAAAAGCACACACACTTTTATTTTTAATTTATTTTTAACGTTTATTCATTTTTGAGAGAGAGAGACAGACAGAGCATGAACGGCAGAGGGGCAGAGAGAAGGGGAGAGACAGAATCTGAAGAGGCTCCAGGCTCCGAGCTGTCAGCACAGAGCTCAACATGGTGCTCAAGCTCACAAACCTTGAGATAATGACCTGAGCCGAAATTGATCACTTAACCAACTAAGCCACCCAGCCACACTCTTTTTTGTTTGTTTGTTTTTGTTTTGCACACACACTTTTTAATGCCCCATAGATAAAAGAGGAAGTCTCAAAGGAAATTAGAAAATATTTTCAGCTGAAAAAAATTGAACTGTGACACATGAAAATTGGTGTGAGCTGGCTAAAACAGTGTCTATAGAGAAATGCTTTTTAAAACATCAAATGCTTCCATGACAAAAGAAGAAACAGCTCAAGAAACTTATAAGAAACTTATAAGAATGTAAGCTTCCACTTCAAAGAACTAGAAAAAAATAGAAGAAAATAAACTCCAAGACAGAGGAAGAAAGGAAATAATATAGATAGAGCAGAAATAAATGAACTTAGATGCCTGTATTTTTTCCCTTTACATGACATCCTCAAAAGACAAAACCATCATGATTAATAGATCAGTGGTTGCCAAGGGGTTAGGAATGGGAGGGGAGAACTACAAAGGGATAGTGCAAGGGGGTTTTGGAGGACGATGAAACACTTCTGTATCCACACTGAGGTGGTGGTTTCATGAATCTATACATGTATTAAATTCCATAGGAATGTAAGCCAAACAATCAGCTTTACTACGTGTTGATTTTTTAAATAAATGTTAAAATAATATTACCTTAAAAATCTTTGTGAATGTGTTAATTCACAGTTTAAAAGGGCATATGAGAAATTTATACACATAAAATATGATATTAATTCTCTATTCAAATGTTGGCTTTCAGATAACTAACTTCAGAAGCTTTCTGCAATTCTTTCCCTCCTTCTGAGCTTTCTGTCCTTCTTTCTAATGGCAGAGACAGCACCACATCCGCTTACGGCTGTGATGAGTAATCCTGGTCTAAACAGCACCCTGTTGAAGGAGATTTTACCTCATTCTACCAATCAGGAAACTGACTTGAATATTCTCAGTTTATCCAAAAACCTTACCTTTAAATCTTAGCCAAGAAAAACTCACCTACATATACTTTAGGGGACACACTGTTGTACTATTTTAAAGAAAGTTAAAATAAGGATGTTTTGCCAAATGGCTATGAGCAATTTTAAATGATAACTGCCCGATTTGAAGTTTGTAGAGTCACAAGTGGGGTATGAATTCATAAAATATAGTTTTGCTCTAGGAAGAAATGTAACCAATAATAAATAATTTCATCTAGGTGTTTCGTTTGTTCGTTTGTTTTCTTCCTGAGACGACATTCTGAACCAGAATCACACTGTTATAAATATGTGTTTAGAATTAGGAAGAGTTTCAGGGTGCCTGGGTGGCTCAGTCAGTTAAGCATCAGACGCCAGCTCAGGTCATGACATCACAGCTCATGAGTTTGGGCTGCATCGGGCTCTGTGCTGACAGCTCAGATTCTGGAGCCTGCTTTGGATTCTGTGTGTGTGTGTCTCTCTCTCTCTGCCCTTCCCCTGCTCACTCTCTCTCTCTCCCAAAAATAAATATTTAAAAATTTAAAAAAAAAGAGTTTCTATATGGAAAAGTTAACTGCCCTGTTGTTTTATGGTTTCTCTTTTTCGATAGCTTCAAAATGTGGACAAATGCCTATTTTTAATCTCTTACCACAAGATTTCTTTCCTTGACTCTTCAAAGTTTTTTATCTTCAATATTATTAATAATAAATCAAAGTACCCTTTACGTTTGAGCAAATAATTATTTCAGGTGTCTCTCAATAAACCTTCAGCATTAACCTGTGACTTACAGAGTTTAAAATTATGATATTCTCACTGGTGGACATAAGAATTAAATGGTCAAGTTATTATAAATATGGGCTGGAAAATTATTTTAAATTACTATTTTTACTCACCCTGGAGCTGAATTTAATATGTATATCACTGTAGTTTGTATAAATCAGCATACAAATAAGCTGGTGAAATTATAGTTTCCAATTTTATATTCTTTAATAATAAATCACTCAACACTAAATTTTACTTATAATTATGGATTTCTACAGATGATTTTTGAAGCATTCTATTGCAAAATGAAAACCAGCAGATTCAAATCAAACTAGATCAAATAAAACCTCTGAATTGTTTACTTATATACGGTATCATATTTTCCAAAGATATTCTAAAACTGTATTTGGCAAATCAGGAAAAACACTTTTCACCTATAATATTTAGTGTCTTTTGTGTCATAAGGACAGATAAACTGGATTTAAACTGGATTTTTGTTGATTTACATGAGTAAATTTTTAGCCTTGTTATCATGACTTCACAGCTCAGTAATGTTACTGCAGACCAAATTCTCTAACTCGCCATATTGCTTTTATAATTATGTCTTATCCAGAGGCTCTGTAAGACGCCTCTCCCCAAAAGCTCTAGGCTGCCCCTCTAATGAGAATCAAAATGACTAAAACAATGCCATACTTCATAACCTCATATTATAGAATCCTATCCCAGGGAAGAAAAAAAAATCTGCTAGCAATATCTGAAAAAAGTGGAATTTTCTCCTTCACAGGATTCTCTATAAAGTTCTTGCTTCTCATTACCTTAATTGAATTATAGGCCTATTTCTGGGGGTGGGGGGGACATCATTAATTGCTTATTGACTGGATTCCATAATAACCCATACCTAGTTCTAGGTGGGTTCAACCTACCAAAACTCATATTGGTTTTAAAAAAGAAAAAATATATATGCCAGTAATTAGTGATTTATAATATTTGATGTTAAGCTTACTTACTTCTAGAATATATAGCCATTATAAAAATATGACAGAAGAATCATTTTAAATATATGGCAAAATAATACAAAATTTGTATTCAAGTCTCTTTTATCAAAAATATTTCGTTGTGTATACAGCAACATGAAATCCTAATTACATTTGTTGGCCGGCCTTTTGACCTGATAAAGTTAAGTAAAACATCTTATATTTTTTAACAATATATGTCCAAAATTATTAATTTATCAAATATTTATTGAGCATGTAGTATATGCCACTCGCTATTTTAAGTGGTACAGATATAGTGGTGAACAAAACAAAATATCCCTGTCCTCATAGAACTTAGCTTTACGGCAAGGCTCATATTCTAATAAACAACTTCACTGTTTTGATACAAGTACTATTATGCAAAAATCTAAAATTCTGATGACCTTATTGAAGATGGATAGTCATTTAACATACTGCTAATTCCGTTAGTAAATCCTCCCTATTAAAACTGAGTTTTTAAAAATTTATCCATTCTTTTAAACAAATAATATTTAAGACTTACTGTGAGTTCAAATACTCTGCCAACCCCTAATGAAACAAAGGTGAGCAAGTATCAATGTAGTTTTTTCTTAATAATTGTTTGTTAGGGGCACCTGGGTGGCTCAGTCAGTTAAGTGTCTGATTTTGGCTTGGGTCATGATCTTACGTTCATGAGTTCGAGTCCCACATTGGGCTCTGTGCTAAGGGCTCAGTGCCTGGAGACTGCTTCAGATTCTGTGTCTCCCTCTCTCTCTGCCCCTCCCCCGCTTACGCTTTACTGTTTAATAAACATTAAAAAAAAAGATGCTCTTACACAAGAGGGTCAGAGAAGACCCATCCCAATAGAGGTCTGTTCCAATACCCTGCTTCTAACTGCAGCATCTGGTCCAGATTTGGTGCCTCACTGTATTCTACCCAGCAATCTTGTCCCCACGCAGGGGACAGGGCACCCCACCTCTCTCAAAAGTGAATGGATATTAAAAATAATAATAATAGGTGTGTATATATATATATATTGCAAATCTTTAAGAAGTAATTTTCTTTGCTGAATATTAGTTTTGAATTTCTCAGATAGTAATTGACAATCTGAGAAATTGAAATTGTCAGTCTAAATTATAGACTCTTAAATGCAGAGAAAACTGAGGGTTGATGGGCAGTGTGGGAGAGGGCAAAATAGGTGATGGGCATAGAGGAGGATACTTATTGGGATGAGCACTGGATGTTGTATGGAAGCAAATTTGACAATAAATTATATTAGAAAAAATAAAATAAAAATTACATATATGATATATATATATATAATATATAATGTCTTTTTACATCTAACAGGAAATATATGCATATATATTTAAAGCCTGTGGGTCACTACTTTGTAAGGTATTGCTTCAAGTCTTCACAAACTAGCCCATCCGCCTTTCTCTAAATCGCTGGGTTTAGAGGAGATATAATCTGACTTTAAGTTTTAAAAGAAAATTACATGAATTCGACTTCTGGTCAAGTTGGAAAAGCAAGAACTGGATATAGACTCCTGCCTGAAGTAACTAGAAGAAAAAAATGAAGTTTCAAAATATATAAATCAATAGATTCCATGGCAACAGACACCAGGAAATGAAGGACAGTGATCCCTAAGAAACAAGAAACAAATTCTACCTTATTCCTAGCTTACAACTTTGAGAGAGATTCCAGTTTGTAATGGAGAAACAGGGAAGATAAGTAGATTCCTTGAATTGAGGAAATGAAGCTGTGAATTGAGGGAGACCAAAGCAGCTAGAATTTTCAGGGGGGTGCTGAATAGAAGAAGGCTGCCTAGAGATATCCAAGAATCAAGAGATCTGTAGAGTCCCTTTTGAGTATTTAGTAGAGTATTGATCATTGCACTTATGTGAAGAAACCACTCAAGATTGGGGAAAGAACAACTGAAAAACATTAGAAAGTGCAGTGACCAGATATTTCACAGGTTCAAGAGCAGTGCATTTTCCCACCCTCCAGGTTAGAATAATTCATAATTCATGGAGGGTTGAATAGAGTTTCTAAGAAATCTTATCTTGGAGGTAGGAAATGATTAGTCCTAGGCTGAGCACTGATCTGAACTGCCTAAAACACCATAAAAGAAAGACTTGAAAGAATCAAACTCTTTCCTAGAAACTTACCTGCACTCCAGAACAGAGTTCAAGAATATTTATAGGAATACAAAAATATCTAGCACTCAACAAAATGAACTGTTGTCTGCCATCCAACCAAATATTACCAGGCAAAAAGGGAGCAAGAGAACACAACTCCTAATGAGAGTAATCAGTTAGTTGAAACTGAGCCAGACCTGACGCACCTGTAAGAATTAGGAAACAGGAAAATTAGAAGTTACTATAATATTTCATATATTCTAGAAGTTATGTAGAGACATGGAAGGTATAAGTAGTACTAATATCAAGCTTTTAGAGAAGAAATTATAAAGTCTGATATGAAAAATACCCTGAATATAAATGATAGTATAGGTAAGTTCATAAGATTTAAAACGTTGAAAACATAACAGGAAATATCCCTGTATCCATAATATGGAATAGTAGATTGTTACAAAGAGGAGAAGGGAATGAGCTAGATCTAGATCTGTATACCCCAAATATACTATTTTGTGAATAGTTTTAAAAATAGCATGTATTTCATGATCTCATTTAGGATGTGTATGTGTGTGTGTATATACATCAAGAAATTTGGAATACATATACATACTTCCAAGCCAAACTGTAGTTATTTCTTAGAGGTAGAAGGAGGTTTGGTGGCAGGCAGGATAATTGCATAACAAGGGGATTTTTTCACTCTTTTTCCTTTCTATAACTAATTTTTACAAGGGGTAAAATAAAGCAATAAAGGTACAATAAAGCAATAAAGATATTTTCATTTTGAAAAAAAAAGTAAAACCCCCCAAATCAGTCCAACAGCCTAATAAAGATACAGAATAATGGGGTGCCTGGGTGGCTCAGTCTGTTAAGCATCTGATTTTGGCTCATGTCATGATCTCGAGGCTCATGGGTTTGAGCCCTGTGTTGGGCTCTCGGTCTACATCAGGCTCTATGCTGACAGCTCAGAACCTGGAGCCCACTTCAGATTCTGTGTCTCCCTCTCTCTCTGTCCCTCCCTAGCTCATGTTCTGTCTCTCTCTGCCTCTCTAAAATGAATAAACATTAAAAAAATTTTTTTTAAGATACAGAATAAAATAGCCCTCTTGGGAGAAGACACTTGATCAGTCTTTATGAAAATAGAGCAGGATTAAGAATCACATACTGGATTGGACTCTTTTGTCTACCACATACTAGTTGTGTGAACTTTTTTATTTAAATTCTCTGAGTGTCAAATTTTTAATCTGTATACAAGAACATTACTACCTGCCTTAGAGAGTTATTGAGAAAATTTCAAAAGTCAATTTCTATAAAGTATCTACCACAAGTATTCAAGAAATTCTGGTTTTCTTATTTTTAATGCCAGGAGGATATAATTTAATATAATCATTAAATCTTTAAACAATTAAGTTATTTCCTAAATATCTACAGTGCACCCTGGAAATGTCTAAATATACACTGAAACTTTCTTAGAATGCTATACTTTAGGGTAGACAAGAAAATCACCTTACGGCATAGCCTTTTGATATTTCAGGAACTATAGCTAGAAACTAGGATCCAAGAAGGTAAGTTTACATTGAACTCTCTCTGTACAAATGGCATCAGGCAGAGACTTAATGGGAGAAAACCTGCTATTAAATTCTCACAAACTGAATATGAATCAAAGTAGTGTCAAAACTACAAAAATATACAGGAAAAACAAAAGAGTTTTATCTTCTACAGGGACGCACGTCTTCTTCCTGCTGTTGCCCACACGCAGGAGGCACACACTGGTACAGGTGGCCCTTTATAATTGTGTGCATCAAATAAGTGAGTCATTTTCTGATTGGTAAATAATATGCAATGTCAGACCCTGCACACCATCTGTGTCACTCACCACCACACTTCTCTGCAAAACTGCCAGCAGCACAAGCCCAGCACCTCACTGCTGGAGAAGTCACAGGAAGGAGTACTTGGCATCCTTGGCAAAGCTTAAATCTGCTCCCAGTATTGAACCTGACATATGCCCCAAAGCAGAACGTGTATGCTTCCCTAATGATGTCTCCTGCTGTTTTATAATCAGAGACATAGATGGAGGGAGGGCTGCCATTTTTCCACTTGGCACTGGACAGCCTACTGGACTCTCTTTTTGGCAGAAAACAAAACAAAACAAAAAACTGCTCTTGTATTTAGGAGAATTAAAGTTCAGATTGCACAACCATTTCACTATTTCTATCACCATTTCCTAAATGAAAGATTTGTGCTTCTTTCTAAATCCTTGCTCCAGCCTTCTTCAAGTTTTGGAATTCCTCATCTATATCATTTGAAAGAGGAGGTGCTAACTGACAGTTCAGACAGACTCCTTGAAGTCTGGGAGGGCCTGGCTGGTAGCTACCTTGTCAACTTCTCTTTTCGTCGGAGGAAGGAGCACTAAGTCAGTCACAGGGCGTATCTTGGCTTCATTCTCAAGATGTCTGGTATTGACAGAAGCTAACAACCAGAGCTTCAGCGTGTACCAAGCAGGGAAAGTCCTGGAAAGACTTCTCCTTCCACCCCTCTTTTTGTCGTTGTTGTTTTCTTTCATATTATTCACAAAGAGCCATATCCATATGGGGGTAGCTCTGGATCCAGGAGATATTAGATTTTGCCAAAGTTCTTTTAGACCAGGGCCTTTAATTTTTTATACTAAAACCAGCTAAAAATGTTAACGTACTTGCAAAGGCCTCATGATTTTTGAGAAAAGCTCCACATAGACGTCAATAGGGAAAAATACAGAGTTTAGCCATAATTATTTTTAATAATCCACACAAATAATACAATTCTAAATTATAGGTAGATCCCATAAACAAACATAATAGCTAAATACTGCTGATGATGTAGATCCAAGAAAAATAAAGCACAGACAAGGGACACATACATACTGTAACAAAACTGATATAAATAGACTTGCTTTGGGGATCACTATTCACTTTTTTTTCAGTGTGATAAGAGTAAATGTCATGATTATTATTTTAATCCATCTAATGCTCAACATGATTTGGAGTCTGTTTTACTAAAGATAACTCTGCAAAAATATGCTATCTAGAGAAGAAACCATCATGATACTTCCCTACAAATTCCATGTTCCTTATAATAAATGTGGACTGATCTAACCAAAAATAAGGCAATAAAATTAAAGCTGCAATTATAAAGGTAAAACGAAATGCATAGAAAGGTTTAGTTCTCTGCTTTGTTAAGGCTAAACAATATCATACTAGTTGCATTTTACATTTAAATATCATTACCACAGTATTTGCATATTAATCAGAGATGATCTCTAGAAAGTGCACATGCCAAGGATGGAAATTAGGTGTCTAATTTCTATCAGGCTGTGGGATTGTGCCCTTGACTGTATTGTTATGAATATCTAGTTCCTATATCCTTATACTTCCAATGAATGGTTGGAATTTTGTTGTTATTTTGTATTTTGTGAAGCAGCTTTCCTAGTGCCTTTTGTTTAATGATCACTGAGTGTCAACACTAACTTGGTCCAGGTTCTCTCTGCTTCTCCAGGGGAGCTCGTTAGAGCTGCCCCCCACTCCAGTCATAATCTCCTCCAGCTCTTGGCTCTTCAGGCAAATATCTTGGGGGTGAAGATTGTGCTGTCTGTGTTAAGATGTAGGGGGATGTAATACCCCCATTTGGATAGTGCATATGGAAATAGCTCTTATAGCTATTTATTTATTTAGCTGGTCTGCAACTGAAAAATCCTTAAGGACACCAAGATTTGAGGGCTGCACACAACCCTTGTATGATACAGAGAGGTAAATAAGAGCCATCAGCAGAGGAGAGTGACAGAAAAGTATTTGTCTTCTGTGAACCTATAATAGCAGGTGAGGTCATTAGCCCCCACAGTACTTGTTTGAAACCTAAACAGGTACAGCAACTCACTATTAGGATCGATCCATTACTGAATTAGAAATACGACTGAATTTAGCAACAAATTTGTGCCAACATTACTTCTAGCAGCAGTAGGTTTTCAGCAGCAGATTGGCACCGTGACAGGGTCCATAATTTTCACAGTGTGTGTTTCATAATTTGTCATGCACACTCTGATTGCTTGGCATATTGGCAGAGTCCACAGTGCTCTCTAAATGTCACCAAACACATTTGAGGATTTGTCATGCACGGTCTGAGCAAGTGACACAACACAGCAGAGTGGCCAGGTTCAGAGTTGATGTTCGCACTCACTGTGAGTGTTCTTGAGCTCAGCCACCAGTGACGAGGGCCTGGTGGGGGCTGCAGAGCCCTTCTCTCAGAGCCACTAATTTTTAATTCTGTGTCAAGTGATCATATGGATGCTGCCAGGAGGAAATACTATTACACTGCAGGTGTGACATGCACGGCACAGAATCTCTGCCTGCTAATATTCTTTTCAAATCATTCCTTGTAGTGTACTGAGCATTTTTGCATATAAGCACAAAGAGAATTTCAAAACTCCAGAGTTAGAAGGAAAGTAATAAATATGACTGGAGGGTAGAGAAAGCTAGATTTAAGTTACTCAGTTAAGGAATCAAAATAACGAGATGTCTGCTGTTTTTAACAGGAAGGTGGAGGAATGTTTGGGGGATCAGAGAACCCTGGGCTAACATCTTCTTTCTATAGGAACCACTTCTGAGTTTATGCAAACTGTCCAACCTATTTTTGGCCTCATAAATGACGAGGTTGGATGAGAGCATCTGTAAGAGTGCTGTCAACATCTCAACATTCCATTGTTCTAAGACGCAAGTTTATGAACATCTTCGGTCGCCTCCCCCCATTTGCCTGAAATGATTGCATAACGCTTTTCCAGTGTTTAGTAAAAGCTTCAAGAGCTACATCTGCTGGAAGCTTTTAGTTGTCTAGGATTCCAGCCATTATCTTATCACTTTTAGTCACTGTCTTTTAGGAGGAGAAAGGAAATTAGTCTTTTTTATACATTTGGGTCCCGTGGATGCACCTGTTACTATGAAATCTGTTTGATGATAAATAACTCACATATGCTCAAGAGCGTTGTCTTGACATGTGCAGTGAGAGACCTTCACAGACATATGTTGTAAAAAGCAATAGCTGTGACTTTGTATTGGCTCACGGATCAGTGAAAGTAGAAGAGAAAGTGCAAGCTAACAAAGACTGTTTTGGCAGGGAGGGAAGCAGAGGCTTTGACTGGGAAATTTTAAAATTTTGAAAATTTTGCACCTATTTGCAATGCACAAAAAACACTGATATAAAAACACACTCACAACACTACTCACAAACACCTTTTGGCCAATCTGTAATATATAAAAAGTCACGTAAAACATATGGAATATTTAATTTTTAAAAATCCAGAAGACCAGAATCATTTAAGATCTACAGCACTACTGAAAAAGAAATATCCTTTCTTTTGAAAAGGCTGCCAAGAATTTGCCTTTATTGAAAACCTTGCTTATACTAATTTTTCTGTGGTCAACTCGTTTAGGACGAGAGGAATCACCATCACTCCTCTTTCATTACTAGAAAAGAATTGTTTTCCCACTAACCTTTTTATGCAGTCAATTTCCCACCATTCATATATACGGCCACCCCCCTGCTACGATCATGTAGCTGCTGAACCCTCCTACTGAAATCTGACCATAGTACCCATAAACAAGTGAGGATTTGACTAGGTCCTCTTGTTTATTTCCCTTAGTGTCTGATCAAAAATGGGTCTCTTCCTTTTCAAACTCTTTTAGATTGGCTCATATTACTGATCTTGTACCTTTTATTTGTTAACTTTTGAAGTTGCTTTGTTCTGATTATTAGAATTTCAATTTTATTATTCTGGAATATGCCACCATTCTGTTTTCCAAATATCTTTTTTAAATTATAGAAGGCTATATAACTTTCATAAAGATATAGGTGCTTTTTATATGCAGGTTATGAACTAGCCATAGATAATATTGACCTGAGTTTACAAAGAAAAATAGGTTTAATACTTTTTATACAACAAATACCTAACCTATACCCTTCTCTGAGGTGCCGTCCTCATAAAATGTTGTGAAGACTCCTATATTGATCCATGGCTCACACACAATTAGCCACACAAAGCCCTCAGACCTAGAAACATCATTTCATAAGCACTTATGAAAGATACCCATCTTCAGTTATGCCTTAAATACATACACACCAACACACTCACATTCTCTGTCTCACACACACATTCACAAACACACACACACACACACGCCTATCTAAAATTGGTGGATCATTAAATTAGTGTATTGAAGTATTTGCTTGATTTGAAATAATATTTGTTTTTAGCTTTTTATCATTTCCTCTATTCATGTTGCCTAGACAATGAACATATAGAAAGCAAAAAAGTCAAAAAGAGTATTAAATGCATATGGAACCAAGAGGAAGCGAGATTTCATATTTTAAGATGTCGATCTAATTCTCAAGAGAATGTGAGTGCATAAGACTTAACAATTTTATAACTTTGGAGGCCTCGTTTTTTTTTTTGTTTGTTTTATCTTTAACTCAGTAAAATTCTGCATTAGCCTATCCTACACCTTAGTTCTCCCTATGCCATTCACACACTTCCAATAAACAATATTCACAGGCAAGCACACAATTTTCCACCTGCCCTACTTTCCTGTGATTTCCCTTCCTGTATTAAAAAACTGGATAATGAGTATAACTTACTTATGTGGTGTTGTTTCTTAACTGCAATTGTACTTGCTCATCTCCTGCATTAGCTTTAGAGATCTAAATTTTAATTTAATTGTTTTTGTATCTATTACTTATTCCTTGGATAAAAAAAGCTAAATAAAAACATTTTTGTTACAGGCACACTACCTTCTATGACTAAAGAAATAAAATTAGCTTCTGGAAAGATCATCAAATATGTGCTTTGTATTAAGAAACTGAGGAGAGTTGGGGCGCCTGGGTGGCTCAGTCAGTTAAGTGTCCGACTTCAGCTCAGGTCATGATCTCACAGTTTGTGAGTTTGAGCCCTGCGTTGGGCTCTGTGCTGAAAGCTTGGAGCCTGTTTCGGATTCTGTGTCTCCTTCTCTCTCTGTCCCTACCCCACTTGTGCTGTCTCTCTCTTTCATTAATCAAAATTTAATTAATCAAAATTAAACGAATGTCAAAAAATTTTTTACTTAAAAACTTAAAAAAAAGAAACTGAGGAGAGTCTCTCATTTCACAAAACCTCCCAGCAATAAACATAAAACCCCTTTTGCCTCTCTCCATTGTGAATAATATGGTAAGGTCACACCACGCATTTGCAGAAGTAATCAGGAAATAATACATTTTTTCTGATGCATATTATCAGACAAACTGAGAAGAAAAATAAGTAAGTTGAAGATAATTTTTTTAAAAAATCTCTGCACCTATTAAGCCAATAATTATTAACCTTCTTTTACTTTTCAACAGAAACAGAAACAAGGTTCTTACTATAATGGGGTTTATAGGCTCAAGGGGGAGACAGAAAATAAATATCAATTTATGTGGAGACAGATGTATAGATACACATTATATAATGTATAGTTCATATCTACGTATGCATACATAATATATATGTATATATAGCATAAATCTCAGGTGCGCTTGCAAGTGTAAAAGTCCTAGATTTTCAAATAGCATTTAGTCTGCCAATAAGCTTTCTCGGAGCTAGTGTTAGTTTTTGTGTAGTGTATACACACACACAAATGCATGTATCAGATAGCAGTAAATTATTTACAAAGAAATTTCAAGGCCACAGCAGGAAACAGAACATTCCTGGTTTTCTCAGCAAACCACTCACTCCCCTCTCACGCACTATGTTGGGAGTGAAGTAGAAATTGTGGGAAAGGAAGAGGAAGAATTGTCATACCCTGCCTCATAACTAAAGATCCCATATTCTTAGAGTTTCATGATGCTAAACCTTATTTCTTTAAGACCATTTCAATGGCAAACTGGGGACAGTGAGTCAGATACTACTGGCTAGCTTCTCCCTTTATCTTTTTAATATTCTGAGCAAAGCCATTCTAGCAAATGACAAACTACGAAGATGAAATATGCATTTAATTTGAAAACACATATATGCTATTGTGAGTCATATTCAATATACAATTAATATTGTGTTGTACACAAATGGAGCAAATATATGGTTAAATGTTTATTAGTCTACTGCAGTTTGTGATACTTTTACTTAACTAGGGCAAATATAGACAGTCCCTGACCTAAGATAGCTGTATTTTTCAACTTCCCAATACAGCAAAAGTGATATTCAGTAGAAACAGTACTTCAAATTTTGAGTTTGGGTCTTTTGGGGGGCACCTGAGTGTCTTGGTGTGTTAAGCATCCCACTCTTGATTTCGGCTCAGGTCATGATCTCACAGTTGTGAGATTGAGCCCGGCATTGGGTTGCACGCTGGGTGTGAAGCCTACTAATGATTCTCCCTCTCCCTCTCCCTCTGTTCCTCCCCTGATTGTGCCCACATGTGCTCTCTCTCTCTCTTTAAAAACAAATAAACAAACAAAAAAACTTGGTAATGGCTCCTTCCCTGGGCTATTGACATGTGGTGTCATTCTCTCCTCTCCTGTGATGGAAGGCAGCAGCAGCGATCACAGCCATGTGATCCAGAGGATAAACAGATACACTTACAACCATTCTGTACCCATACTACTGTTTTACTTTTCACATTCAGTAAATTGCATGGGATATTGAATAGTTTATTTTATTTTTTATATAGTTTATTGTCAAATTGGTTTCCATACAACACCCACTGCTCATCCCAAGAAGTGCCCTCCTCCATGCCCATCTCCCATTTTCCCCTCTCCCCTGCCTCCCATAAACTCTCAGTTTGTCCTCAGTATTTAACAGTCTTTTATGGTTTGCCTCCCCTCCCTCCATAACTTTTTCTCCTTCCCCTCCCCCATGGTCTTCTGTTAAGTTTCCTCTGATCCACATACAAATGAAAACATATGATATCTGTCTTTCTCTGCCTGATTTATTTCATTTCGCATAATCCTCTCGAGTTCCATCCATGTTGCTACAAATGGCCATATTTCATTCTTTCTCATTGCCATGTAGTATTCCGTTGTATAAGTAAACCACATCTTCTTGATCCATTCGTCATGAACAGTTTATTATAAAATAAGCTTTGTGTTAGATGATTCTCCCCAATGATTACATTGCCAAATAAGCTAATATAAGTGTCCTGAGCACATTTACGGTAGGCGAGGGTAAGCTATGGCATTCCATAGGTTAGGTATATTTAATGCATTTTTGACTGCTGATATTTTCAATTTACAATGAGTTTATGGGAATGAAATCTCACTGTAAGTTGAAGAAATTCTGCACTGCTAGTCTCAGTAGAAAACAAATATTGTTGTGGAATAGTAAGCACTATTTATCTCTTTACCACTTAATACCGGTTCTTATCAAAAGAATCTGTTGCTATTCTACTTTCTTTTCCTCGTATTTAAATTCTTATGAGGAAGAACCTCTTAATCTTACACCAGATCATTTTCAGTGTCTCATTTTCTGCTGCTCTAAGTTCCAGTAAAGCCACAGATATTCTCACACTGCTGATAACCGAAATGACTGTTTTCCTGGATTACTGACAGCCTGTGGAAATCGTCACCATCCTCTCCTACAGGTAGTCTTGTACTCTATGTGACTAAAATCCATTATTTACCCCCAACATGACCCCTTCTCTATGTTCCTTTTCTCAGTGAATGGGGCCACCATTTATCAAGTTATTCAAGTCAAAAACCTATTGCCATCCTAAAACTCTTCCTCTTTCTCACCTTCCTCTATCCATCCACAAGACCTATTGCTTCTAGCCCCTAAAATCGCCTCACACATTCTCTCACCACACAGACATTTCAGCAGCACTGTTGGTCTTTTCACTTAATATACATCCCTTTACCCCCTTGATCTTCCAATAGAAACATGATTTTGTTCAGATTAAAGGTCATGTGCTTCAAGGAAGGCTAGGTCCCTCCTGGGCTCTAGGATGTGAGTCTTGGCTTATCTAAACCAGCCCTACATAATAGATATTTCTGCGATTACAGAAATGATGGACAGTCTGCAGTATTCAAATATGGTAGACACTGGCCAGGTGTGACTATAATGTATTTGAATTGTGCCTAAAGCAAATGTTGTACTGAATGTTTAATTGTATTTAATTTAAACTTAAATAGCCGCATGTAGTTAATGGCTACTTTATTGGATAGCACAGGTACCAATCAGGATATTTCCTTAACTCTCACCAATGATTTGTGAAGGGATGGATATTTGACAGAATTGTGGCTAGTAAGATATGAGAAAGTCTGACTGAGGTCTTCTGGCAAATGTTTCCCGCTTTAAAAAGATAAAAAAGAAAGAGACATTCTTCTGCCCTCTGAAGGTTGTGTGATGATATGAAACTTAAAGCTGTTTCATATCTTTATATGATAAACATAAAACTTAAAGAGGGGATAAGGTTCTGGGCAAATGCCTACATGTTAAGAAGGCCAATAAGAAATATGGAAATAATCTAAGTGTTCAATCATATCTAAAAGCTTGAGAAGTAGGTGAACATCCACCAAATAAAGTTTTCTTAACCTGAATTCCATGTAAAAAGAGAATCCATGGATGGCATTATGTGATTCACGGATTTTAGCATAAAGCCCAGCTCTTAATAAGTGATGAGCAGGGGCTCCTGGGTGGCTCAGTCGATTAAGTGTCCAACTTCGGCTCTGGTCGTGATCTCACAGTTCATGAGTTCAAGCCCCGCATCAGGCTATGTGCTGATACCTCAGAGCCTGGAGCCTGCTTCAGAATCTGTGTCTCCCTCTCTTTCTGCCCCTCCCCTGCTCACACTCTGTCTCTCACTGTCTCTCAAAAATAAACATTAAAAAAAAATTAAAAAAATAAGTGATGAGCAAATGATCATAATTATTCTCTAAATCAGAGAATAATAGTACCTACAAGTTCTGGTAGGTACAGGGCAAAAGATATATATCAGGATGTTGCCAAATACTAAGTGTAGAGTTTCTTAGTCAATCCAGTATCTTCTGGGACACACAAATATTTCTCAGAATTTACAAACTAAATATACCTCACTCACAGCTATCCCACTTATTTTTTTTTTATTGCCCTCAAATTTTCCTCTTGTTTTATATCTAAGGTTGATCTTTTGCCACTTTAAGATTTGGGGTCACTGTGGTAGATGCTATTATTTGTTCACAATTATTTGTTTCATTCCCAACTTTATCATACTCCTTTACACTTGGAATCTGCTTGGTTACCTCATTGGCTTTGAGCTTGGTCATGTGACTTTGGCCAATGGAACATGAATGGATGAGACACCACTTTCAAGCAGAAACTTTAAATGTACCTTTGCGGTGCAGCTTTACTTCTGGAGTTTCTATCCTCTGCTGTGAAAAAGTGCATGACCCAGAGAATGACTGCCCCTTCACCCTGAGTTCCAGAACAAAATCACATGGAGCCAAGCCCACCCAGTCGAGTCCTGCCAGGCCTGCAAAGGCCAGCTGAGCCTGGCAGTGCCATAGCAGTCATAGGTTTTCATGCAACTTGAGTGTCAAATAAATGTTGTTATAAGCCACTAAGATTTGGGTCTTTTTTGTTGCTACAACAAAAACAGCTACAATGTTCCATTTTTAAAAATCTGCTAATCAAACTGATAATTGTTATGCTTCATGCAAGCCACTTTCCTTGTATAAATTTTTACACGTGATTTGGGTTGGTTAGCAGTGCACCCATTCTTTGCAAGGAGGCCTCATACGGGACTTTTTTTTTTTTTTTTTTTTAACAATCCAGTGTTTAAGGAGATAAGTTTGATTTATGAGCCTTTGAGACAATGTTAAATTCCAGGCATATAATATTTGTGGTATTTAACCCAATCAAGATAAAACAATCAGATTGCATTCTTAGGATATATGCTTTCTACCAACTTCCTCCAAATAAGCTCCTTCTAATGCCTAGTAAACCTTTCTCTGGGACTTGTCTTAATCCTTCAAATCTTGAGATCAGTCATCTCCCTCCTAAAGCTTCTTAATTTCTCTCAAGGAAATCATGAAATTGACCATATAAACATTTTCCGCTTCCTTATCTTCCTTAACCCACAGAGAAAGGTAATATCTTTTAAGTGTTGACAAAGGTTGAAGTATTGAAGTTTTTCAGTAAGGCGATAGCTCTGCCAAAGCCACCTGTCAAAATACCCATGAAACAAAAACCTCCCTGTAATTAGTCATCAGAAATAATAAATTGTCACCACACCAGCCTTTACAGTCTCCGGCTGCACTGACCTGAAACATTGCCTGTCCCCTGTGACTGCCAATCAAAATAAGACAGGGCTGTCAGAGAGCTGAGCCAATTGAGCAAGTGTGGAAACTGGACCGGCAGCTACTTAACATTTAGTCAGATAAAATGCTCTAGAAGAGAGAGATCAAACTGTGGGAAAAGTTAGCCTCGAACCAAGAGAAATGGCCACTTCTAGACACACACTGGTGTGAAAGGGCTGGTATTAAGATTGGGGGGACCTGCTCAGAGACACTACTCTGAGAGGCCTAGGGATTGTGTTTTTTCCCCTCAGGTTCCCTCAGGCTCACTTTAATCTTCCATTATACAACTTTCATGGGAATGCTATCAAGAACTGAAGGTCAGCCATAAGCAAATACACACTATGTGATGCAAATGTCCTCCCTGCTACAGGGACTTGAGACTATGCCCGCAGGCGGTTCTGTCCTTCTGGACTGGAGCCTGCTGTGTCAAAGTTAAAATTGGCTTTGAAGTCTTGACATACAATCTCAAAAATCTCTTCCAGGGCCTACTACCTGAGTCTCAGAATTAGTCATTGATTCAGTTGGGACAGTCTCAAGTGTATATGAACATTATTAAATACATATTCCTTCACTGTGGCTATGATGATAATTTTAAGTGGAGAGCTGTGTTAACAGCAGGGATCTTTAGGATTCAATATCCTATTGATTCTTTTGAGGAACTGAGATAAGATTTAAAAGAAACTAGATCTAATCTAACACTGGCACTCCCAAAGATGTGTCTCATTTTGCCCTTAACTTATTTTGCAACCTAAGGCTGGTGACAAAACTTTTTAATCTCTGTAAGGGAGCTATAAATTTTTGATGAGATGTTACTTTATGGTATTTTCTCTAATTTTTGCCTTTAAATTTCCCAGATATTCAGAAGCAATTAATCCTACTAATGTCTAGCTGCCATCCCTAATCTCAAACATCAACCACACACACACACACACACACACACACACACACACACACGTCAGTCCTATCTTGTTTCCAAAGCACAATAGACCTGTATCAAGACTATCCACACCTTAGTCTAGAAAGAAAGGACCTCAGTCACTTACACAGATTCAGTGACCCTTTTTAATTTAGGTTTATATATGTCTCCCTTAGCCTTCCTGACAAACAGACATGATAATCCTAAGAATAACTCCATCCCTGACTTGTTAAGTTAATTCATTAGGTCAATGCTTCTGACCAGCTTCATCTCTCTGGATCAGAGAAGTAACATGGCATTGTGGTTAAGCCTCTGAGCTTGGAGCCATCTGCCTGGGAGCTCTGATTACCAACTTCCCACATGGACACTGAGAGCTTCCTTTACTCATAGATACTCCAGGAGGGTTTAATGGAAGCAAAGTTAATATTGTCCAAATTTGCTACAGATACGGGATACTGGGCCTCATTTCCCCTTCTTCTTAGTATTATACCTGAATTTTTACATTAATTCTTTATAGTGCAATTAGCAGCACTGACATTATCTGTAAGCTTGTTAAAAATGTAGAATTTTAGTCCCCCCCCATACCAGACCTACTGAGTCAGAATCTAGAGTTTAGATGTTTACATGGGTAATTTAGATATATATTGATTTGAGAAATACTGCCTTGTTACTTATTTCCTAATGCAGATCTTCACTCTGAAATACTGAAGAGGCAACACATAATTTGCTACTAATAATATAATACCAAACTTGGCAAATAATTATGAGAAAATAATTAGAACCAAAGTCAAGTTATTTCTATAATGTGGCCATTCTCCCTTTTATTCATTCCAGTATAAATTATCTTGAGCAAACAGGAGAGGAGATAGTAGGGTTGAGAGGCACTGACCTTATGTGTGAAGATCAGAAGTGTTTCCAAATCCTTGAAGAAACAAATCATTGTGTCCCTTACCCAAGTCAATCTCCAGATGTTACAAAGAGTATTATACAAATTCCTGGGCATAATAAATAGCACACTATTCATTTCCAAACAACATTTTCTACTCTTAATATGGTTTTCTTTCATGCCCCCTCCCAAAAAAGATTAAATATGGTTCACATATTCATTGTTTAAAATTTTAAGAATAAACCATAAGAATAAAAAACATAAAATATCACTTGTATCCTATTCATATATAAATTATTAATATAATTAATTTTATGTACTCTTGTCTATTAAATGATATTAAATAAAATAAAATCATGCTACTTCTTTGTAGCCTACTTAAAGCATTTAACAATGGTAAATGCCTGGATTTTTTTAAAAACTAAAAAGGTATGCTTTACCTATGAAACCTAAAGTCACCAAATGAAGTATTAGGAAAAAAAAACCATTTGCACTTTAGACTCTGTCTTCTAAAGAGCAATATCTTCACATATTTTTCACATATCTTATTACTTTGTGATCCATCATCCTCAACATTAGACAAGGGAATTGCAGTTACTGCTCAGTATCAAACTAATAGAAAGTTGGATCACAGAAAAAATATCACACCTAAATTAAAAATGACAAAACTAATTTGATTCCAGCTTCTAGTAAAATAAACAAATACATGTGTGAAAAAAGCCTTTCTCTCAGGCAGCAATTTTGTGCTTTATATTCTAAAGTCTTTCCTGGAGCAAATAGTTATCGTTGACTCACCAACCAGTAAAAGGCAGCACTAAGAAAAACTGATTACAGAGCTATTATTATAGTTTTAATATAGTTATTTCAACAACTTCTGGCCAGAAACCTAATAATTCCTTATAATGACATGAAAATCTCTTGGTTGATCGACAGATATGTTCTCTATGATACAATGTGTTGCTAATAATGATTTTTCCTACACAGTAAAAAAACAAAAAAGTCCTCTAATGCAACACGAGCAAAGATTATTTATCTTTTCCTATAAATAGAAGTCTTAAAAGAAAATCATCCCTAGATTGTACAATTCAGAAGATCAACAATATGTCATCAGATATGTGGTTTCTGTCAATTATTAGTTCTGTTGGATTCAACATGTTAGCTATACTATGGTCCTAAAATGGCTACTATATAACAATGTCCAGTGAAAAGAGGAGGAAAACGTTACAGGCCCATCCTTCATCCAGGCCCTGATGGAGAGAATTGGTGTCTTCTAATCAGGTTACTCTGCCCTGGGCTGTTTTACTACCGTCCACCTTCCAGCCCACCATAGTATGTAGCTCTGCGGAGGCTGGTGGATAATTAACCAAGACAATGTGTCTGTTAGAATGGAAGAAGGCTGTGACTAGTCTGAGGGAAGACAAGCAGTAGTGTCTGCTACATCTAACCACCTTATGTTGCACCTCAGATCCCCAGTGCCTCACATGGGAACACAACAGACTCTGCCCTCAATAGTTTGTCTTCTGGACTACGAAGGTTATCATTTCTGAAGGTGTGATCTGAATCAGGCTCTAGAAAGGACTGTGCCAGGGAAACAGACCACATAACATTCACTTACTCACATAACAGTCATTTATGGAATCATAGATGTGGCAGGTTTTGTAATAACGTTAGGATCTTTGGCCTCAGATAGCTTATAGATTCATGGAGGACAGGCATGGAAATGAATAAGAGTTGTTTTTATCACAATAAGTCACTGATAAAATAATAATCATCTATGGTTATATAGCGTTTTCAGTGTGCCAGTTACTATTCTAAATACTTTACATATTACACAGGTGATCTTTATAACATCCATGAGGTAAATACTATTAGTTCTATTATCGCCATTTTATAGAGGAGAATGATGAGACTTGGAAAGCTATAACTGCTTGGTCAAAGTAGCATAATGACTTGCCCAAGATATATCATTTGTAAGAGAAAGAGTTAGGATCTGAACCCCAGTGGTTTGGCTCCAAAGTTTATCTTATTATCTATTATAGTGTAGTGCCTCTCGGTGTATGCCAAGGTTTAAGTATAAATAACTGTAGAAGGCATTGAGGAATTGGAACATATGAGGTGGAACAGAGAGGCAATGGGCAGCATGTGGAAGACCTAGTCTGCTTTCCTGAAATGTAGGAATGGGGTTCTTCATCCAGAAAGTCTTATGTGTAGGAAATACTTTAAAAACCTATGGCCACATTATAGTCACTCATCTCCCGGGTCTTAGTACTTCCACATGTCAGAAACAGGATAATATACAGTGTCACTACCCTCTCCATATTCAAAGACTCTCTCTTTTTTGGCATCTTGGAAAGTCTGTCTAGTCTGAGAGAAGAGCTCCCTTCTCCTTTTTGCTCTTTCAAGACACTGGTTATATTTTCAAATCCTTTTCTCCATATTACTTCCAGGAAAATGATCTGAAATCTCCTGAGACTCAGCATTTTATAAACAAATCCCGGAAATGCTGCTGACCACTTCTGCTTTCATTCTTACCAAGTGGCTTTCCCAAAGCAGTAATGCACAAAGCAGTTCTCCCCCACTGAAGTTGGGAAAAACACTTGGGGAAATAAAGAAGAAAACAATATAAATCCAAGGCACAAGGAGTTTATAGGTTTTCTTACAGAAATGGAAAGCTACTGAAAGGTTTTATGCAGATGACTAATATAACTGCATTTGGGTATGGTTTGGGTAGGGGAGATAAATCTAAGGGCAGTATAAAAATTTTTTTTATGTTTTTCATTTATTTTTGAGGGACAGAGACAGCACGAGCAGGGGAGGGTCAGAGAGAGAGGGAGATACAGAATCTGAAGACAGGCTCCAGGCTCTGAGCTGGCTGTCAGCACAGAGCCCGACGCAGGGCTCAAACCCACGAACCGTGAGATCATGACCTGAGTCGAAGTCAGGCGTCCAACCGACTGAGCCACCCAGGTGTCCCCTAAGGGCAGTATAGAAAAGATCATCCTAGAAGTACGGAGACCACCAGTGAGGAAACTCTTACAATAATCCAGGACTGAAGTAGCTCATATACTATTAGAGGGTTTACTATTAACAAATAAACAGTGCAAGAAAGATATTCAAGGAACATGATACTTTTTTTAAACTTTTTTAAAATTTGTTTATTTTTGAGAGAGAGGGACAGAGACAGAGGGTGAACAGGGAAGGGACAGAGAGAGAGGGAGACTCTGAGCTGTCAACACAGAGCCAGACGTGAGGCTCAAACTCAGGAACAGCAAGATCATGATCTGAGCTAAAGTCAGACACTTAACTGAGTGAGCCACCCAGGTGCCCCAATACTGACTTCCGAAGAACTTACAATTTATTTTTCAGTTCTTTTTAAAGTTTATTTATTTATTTTGAGAGAGACAGAGACAGCACAAGTGGGGAAGGGGCAGAAAGAGAGAGGAGAAAGGGAGAATCCCAAGTAGGCTCTGTGCTTTCTGCTCAGAGACTCACATGGGGATTGAACTCACAAAACCATTAGATCATGACCTGAACAGAAACCAAGAGTTGGATTCCCAACCAAACGAGTCACCTAGGTGCCCTAAAGAGCTTAAAATTTATTTGGGAAGATTATAATAATGATAACTAGATTTATTGAGCTCTTACTACATGCTAGGTTCTCTACTAAGTGCTTTACATGAAATTATTTTTTTTAATTTTTTAACATTTTATTTATTTTTGAGAGAGAGAGAGAGAGAGAGAGACAGCATGAGCAGGGGAGGGTCAGAGAGAGAGAGAGAGACACAGAATCCGAAGACAGGCTCCAGGCTCTGAGCTAGCTGTCAGCACAGAGCCTGACACGGGGCTCAAACCCAGGAACCATGAGATCGTGACCTGAGCTGAAGTTGGACGCTTAACCGACTGAGCCAGCCAGGTGCCCCTACATCAGATTATTTTAAACATCCCATTAGTAATTTTCATGTTTATTACTTGTTGAAATGCTAATATTTTGGATATATTGAGGTCAACTACACTACCAAAAGTAAGTTTACTGTTTCTGTTTTATTTTTAATGTAGCTTAAAATATATGTGGCTTGCATCTGTGGCTTTCACTTTATTTATATTGAACTACACTGATCTAAAATATATAGCCCCATTCTTCTTGGACAGTTCATCTCTCCTTGGGTTCATCGCCCTAACAAGGAAGCTTTTAAAGTCTGTGGAAAAAAAATAGTAAATAAATACATAAAAACATATATACATACATGCTCTCAATCCTTCTTCTCTCGTTAAACAATTGCTCCCACTTCCTTTTATTTATTGCCCAATTATTGAATAAGGAAGAGAAGAGAATGTTTAACCTTTATTGGGTCTTCTATGTATCATAGAAGTTCTTACAACAACTACATAAGTTCTGTTAATCAGTCCAATTTGCATTGAACAAACTGAGATTTTGAGAAATTAATGGTTTTAAACAGGATCTGAGAGAACATAGGTATTTATAAAGTAACGTTGCAAAAATTCCTTTTGATTCCAAACTCATCCAAAGTCTGCCAGATCCTTGATGCTACTTCTTGGAGAGAAAAAAAATCTTTTCTGCCCTCTTCATTTCTTGCAACATAGTCAGTTTTCTAAGTGTAAATTTTGCCTTCCATTCACTATTTTAATAATAAAATCTTTAGATCTCATACATTTTTCCCAGATTTTTCACACCCCCTGGATTTTTTCACCTTCTTTAGCTTCAGAACATTTCTGTCCCTTGTAAGGGCAGCTATTGACTTGCCACCTAGGGAACCACACACTCTTATTTTTTATTAAAGCATTGATTACATGGTACTATAATTTGCTTAACTAGCTATGCTCCTTAACATTGACCTGTTTACTAGAATGCATTGTATGTAATCCTGTTCATATTGTAAGAGTCTCTTATAGTAGTGAAAACAAAGGAAGCATTGATAAATGGTTGAATTGGAATGGAATGACATTCACATTCAATCAATATTTCCTGTGATCTTCCAAAATATGATGAAAAAGGATGAATCAAAAATATTCCATAGTTCTAAGGCTGCATTTTTAGGAGGATGGCAGAAACTTTAACAAGTAGGGAAATTGAGGGGAAGAAGATTTTTTCAAGACAGGAGATAATATTTGGTCTTGAATGCATTTCATCTGAGGTGATGATAAAATGTATAAGTGAGCATATATGTCTGCCACAGTCTAGATTCAGAAGTTCTGGTAACATACATATTTGGAAGGGTATCAGGACATAAGAAGCCAAAAGCAATGGCTAAAAAAATTCTGAGTGTGCCTATAGTAAGTCTGGGTCTAAAATAAGAACATCACTGGTTTTATTTTATGCAATGCTCACAGAAACTCTATGATAGGTGTTATTGTTCTCTTTCCACAGAGGAGGAGAATTTAACATAAATGATACAAGGCCATGCAAGTAATAAGAGACGGAGCCAAAATTTAAATACAGTTTTGTGTCTCTTAGTCTGTCCCAATTCACTACGCAGTAGAAACCCGAATCAGAATTAAGAAAAGTGGGCTTGATCAACCCATTTGTGTGTCACCTTTTTTTTTTTTTTGGAAAACATTTGTTTATTTGAAGAATGAAAGAATAGAAACAAAATTTCTCATTATCATCCTGTCCTAATCACAGTTGCTGGATGTAACCTTTTATTCATGTTGCTGAATATCTTTCCGAAGGCTTAGCAATTTATTTTTTCTTATTTGAAACTGTGAATTGAAATGTTTACTATGTTGTACATATATGTGTGCCTCATTGTTCCCGATGAATACATAGTGTATATATATGTAAAAATTTATGTAACTTTAAAAATTAATATTTTCCAAATGTATGCTATTATATATAATTAACACCAGATAATCATTCATGTACATAAATCTGCACATTTTATAAGAAAAATTCTTAGAAGTTATATTTCTAGGCCATATGATACGAATTTAAAATTTTTGCAGATACTGCCAATTTATTTTCTCCCAAAACATGCATCAGTATATGTTCCCAGCGCAAGCGGATGAAAATGCCCATTTCTATAGGAATACTTTTAATGATCCAGTTTTATACTTAAATGACCATATTGAGGCTCACTGTATGCAGGGCACCCTCCTAGGGAGAGGCCTTTATATGAATAAAACAATAAATCAGTATGTTATCCCCATTATGACTGTCTAATCATGTGCTATTCTGGAAAGAACTATCTTTCAGACCTATAGGACCAATCTGTTCACTAAGCCACTCTTCTTGAACTAGGACCAAGATACAGGGCCCTGGATAATTTCTAAAGGCTCAATTCCTGGAACTCCTAAGAGGCATCTGATCACCATGAAGGATAAAGGGTGAGAGAGTACCCCAAAGGGGACAGAGACCAATGCCACATGGATCCTTGTCCCAGCTCAGGATACCTTGGCCAGAAAGCACTGTTGCCCTCCAGCTAGTCCACTCCCTGGAGAGGGGGAGACATGCAAAAATTTAAGGAAGCACTCTAAAATGTTAAATCTCCTGAAGCTTAGCATGGGTCAGCATCACCCTATCCCCAAAGCTTGCTGGGATCAAAGGATGTTACTGACTATACCATCTAATAATGAAGACATGGAAACAAATTAATTCTTTGGGGGAAAATGTTAAAAGTTAATAAAAAATGTTTACAGATAGGTGAAATCTGCTGATAAAGAACTGAAGTTTGTCACGCAAAAAATAGATCTAAAGAAGTGATTTAATACAGAGAACTGATGGTTGCCAGAGGGGAGGGGGTGGCAGGATGGATAAAGGAGAGAGGGAGATACTGGTTTCCAGTTGTGGTATGAATAAGTCACGGGAATAAAAGGCACAGCATAGGGAATATAGTCAATGATATTGTAATCGCATTGCATGGTGAGAGATGGTAGCTACATTTGGGGTGAGCACAGCATAATGTATAGACTTGTTGAAGCTTTATGTTGTACAGCCCAAAACTAACCTAACACTGTATATAAATTACACTCAAACAGAAAAAAAACTTTTTATTTAAAGAAACAGATAATAATAAAGAAGGTAAGGTTCTCACCACTTCCTTTAGAAAGCATACGCATTTCAAAAACACCTTTTCAGAAGTAATTCTGCCCACTTGCTGTACCATTTAGGAGAGGAGTGGCAAGAAATTTTGATCTAATAGAAAGGGTGGAAAAGTTTCATGGAAGTTTGATTTGATAGGGATAAAGCCTTTATGATCATCAGGCATATTATACTTACAATTGTCCATTTTATGCCCAGGTGGTGTTGAAAGTTACGAAATTCATTCCATTCAAACTGACCTTTCTCTTGCTCAGACTCCCATGACTGAGGGCTAAGGCTAGGACAGGTGAGACATAGGCATGGATCTAGGTCCTCTCCAAGCCTTCCTTTTCCCCCATTCTGTTATACAGACTGAGATTATATATTGAGAATGAGATACATTGATAAGAACAGTGTGATGGTTAATTTTATATGTCAATTTATCTAGGCCATGATGCTCAAATATTTGGTCATACATTTTTCTGAATGCTTCTCTAAAGGTGTTTTTTAGAGATTAACGCCTAAATCAGTGGACTTTGAATCAAGCAGATTTCCCTCCATTTTAGTCATTTCAGGGTGTTATTACAGAATACCATAGACTAGGTGGCTTGTAACAAACAGAAATATATTTCTCACAGTTCTGGAGGCTAGAAGTCCAATATCACTGCCAAGGTGCTGGGTTTCTGGCAAAGACCCTCTTCTGGGTTGTGGACTGCCAACTTCTCATATCTTCACATAGTAGAGAGTGAGGAAACACATTCTCAAGTCTATTCTTATAAGGGCACTATTCCTATCGATGAGGGCTCCACACTTATGACCTAATCATCTTCTAAAGGCCCCCATCTCCTAACACCATCACATTAAAGATTAAGATTTCCATATATGAATCTTAGGAGGATACAAACATTCAGAATGTTTCACTCTTCATAATGTATATGTGGGAGGAAAGGCCTCATACGAACAGTTAAAGATTCTAATAGAACAAAGACTGGCCTGGGCCAAAAAGAATTCTTCCAGCAGACTGCCTTTGGATTTGAACTACAACTCTTCCCTGGGTCTCTGGCCCACCAGCCCACCCTGCAGACTGGATTTCCCAAGCTTTCGCAACCATGTGAACTAATTCCTTAAAATAAATCTATGTATATATGCACATCCTCTTGGCTCTATTTCTGTCAAAAAAGCTAACAAGTACAAATCCTAACATTTATTGAGCAGCTATTATATAATCAAGTACTTTTCCAATCATTTTACAACTATTATTTACCTCATTTAATCCCTACAACAACTAGGAGATGATAGTTTGATAGTGGTTAATGATGGCTCCACTTTACAGAGAAGGAAAAGATATTCCCAGGTTAATTGGCCAAAATTGCACTGTTTGCCGGAAAGTGAATATGTTAACTCAGGCAGTCTGATATTAGAGCCCATGTGTGTGATGACTGTTCTGTACCTTGCCAAAGTACAAGGTTTGGGAGGAGATGCATTATCAAATTTCTCAAAAAAAAATGGACAATGGTCGAGTAGAGCAATTTTCCTATTGCACTTACAAAATGCCAACTTGGGCAAATATAATTATGTTGTTAATTAAATAATAGGAAAAAGATGTTTTGTACCAGGACTGCATTCAGCCCCATTCAGGACTTTGAAGTTCAGAGCCTGAATGAAGTTGATTGCAGGCAAGACTCAACACTCATCAGACAATCAAATCACTTCTATTTTTCCTCAACATTTTCTTATTTAACTGAATTGTAAGTGACATCTTCAGGGAAGATATTTCAAATTATTAATTTTTTTTCCTTGGTATGCCCGCTTGAATCATTGTTGTAGGCCAGCAAATGGGTCTCTACAACCTTGAAAAAGTAAATGACCTTATTGTAAGCTCTGACCTTGCTTGCAGCATCTTCCCTGTTGATTTGTTAGCTCTGAGTGTGGTGCATTGTTTCAGTTGGACAAGGTCTTTGAAGCTCCACTTTTTGCCACCCCTCCCTCCCTAATGATTTCAAGCTGTTCAAAGAACTGCTTTGAAACACAGGCAGGAGTCGAATGTTTTATAGTAAAGCTGATTTAAAACAAGCTTCAAATAATGCTTGCTTTTAGGCATCCAGGGGGGCTATGAATAAATGGACAGTACATGCTCCAAAATGTCCCCTTTGCTTGATCACTTAGAGATGGGTTTGTCTTTCATTATGTGTAATAGGAAAAAAAAAAAAAAAACACAGACTTCTGGAATTTATAACAAAGCAATAATGCACTACTTACATTACTAGGATTTAAAAGCAGAGCACATGAGATTGTATAATATTCAAACAATTTCAGGGCAACTGTGATGGCAGCAAAGAATAAAGTCATTTCTTTATATTGATTTTTCTCTCAATGCAGGGAAGCCTAGATGACAATATATATGTTTCTTTAGAAGATGAAATGAAATCAGAATTTAATTTGTGTAGATAGTCCCAAACAAAGTGGGGCAATAGGGAAATCACTGTCCTATTACTTTTTATTAAATACTTACTAAATAACAACAATGTCTAACAAATGTCTTCAAACAGACATACTATTGCTTAGATTTTGTTTATTAAAACCTATCAGTTAGGTTTATATGTTAAAGAAAGATAGCATTTCTCCCAGTTCTGCAATCCAGACACTCTTTCTTACCCATTTATCGGGAGCAGTGTATAACATTATTCCCTGCACATAGTGGGCACTCAAATAATTATTGCCTGAATGAATGATGTTAGACAAAAATCAAGACCATGCTTTTTTGAAGCAACAGGAAAATAGAAGGCTTTCATCCTAGATATATAAATGGAAAATTATATCTTGAAGCAGAAAAAAGAAACCTTTTTAAAATAACTAATGTTTAGCATTAATCCCTAAATGTGTGACTAGAACTGTTAAGAAATGCTTCCCCTTAGTATCACAAATTAAGTGTAGAGAAGAGCAGGGTAGGATTATAGTGCTTAAATCACCATAGAAAAGAATCCATGAGGAAGAGAAGTACAAGATGGAATGAAGACATGAAAAGGAAGGAGGAGGCATGAGTTCATGGAGATGCGCGTACTGCCGACAATGGTAACACATAGAGGGCACATGGGTTTCCTAGGGCTGCTGAAGCAAATTACTCCAAACTTGGTGGCTTAAAACAAAAGAAAATTTATTATCTTCTAGTTTCATAGATGAGAAATCTTAGATGGATATTATCAAGCTAAAGTCAAGATGCCAACAAGGCTGTATTCCTTCTGGAGACTGTAGGGGAGAATCTGTTCTTTGTGTTTTTTTTTTTTTCAGCTTTTAGAAGCTGTCCATGTTTTTGGCACCTGGTCCAACTTTAACTTCAAAGCCATAAATGACTTAGGGTTTATAATATAAGAAATAAACATCAAATAATACCTCTTGATTGGAAGGACTCTCAAAGATCATTTGGTAGTAGCTAAAGTTATTTTTCCAGAGAAAAAAGAAAGGTATTTGGGTACATGGCTATATCTATCTGTTTTACTATAGTTTATTTTCTGTCTCTCCCCAGTACAATGTAATCTTCATGAGAGCTCTAGCACCTACTAAGTATGTACTAAAGAGTTTTCAAATGAATGACTTAAGGATGAAAAGGGTTTTTTTTCTTGATCATAGAATAAACAATGAGTAGGTGACTAGGTAGCCATTCTCCACCACATCATGAGTGCTTGTCTGCAGTAGGGAAAAAAAGAGACGAAGGGACCAAGAGAAGCCACATGAGGAGATGAAGTGATAGAAAGTTAACCTTATTCCGTTCCTTGGATCTAAGCTAGTCTGAAGTCAGACAAAATTTCTCAACTACCAAATTACACGTACTAGTAAGCCATTTCATGCCTAAGTCCATTGATTTGAGTTTCTGTCTTCTATAACAGAAAGAGTCCTGGTTAAATACACCCACCATTGTCCTATCAAGTTTCTTTCCCTTTCCTGAAATTAACACCAGTTTTCTGTTTCACTACATTGAGAATATAAGGATCATTGGGGCACCAGGTTGGTTTAGGCTCAGTTGGTTAAGTGTCAGACTCGTGGTTTCAGCTCAGATCATGATCTCATGGTTCACGGGTTCGAGCCATGCATCCGGCTCCATGTTGACAGTGCTGAGCCTGCCTGGGATTCTTTCTTTCTCTGCCCCTTGCATGGGCTCACTCGTGCTTGCTCTTGCTCTCTCTCTCTCTCTCTCTCTCTCAAAATAAATAAACTTAAACTTTTTTTTAAAGGAATACAGGGATCCTTGTTGATTACATATAAATCCAGCTTTTTCCTTCTGAGCACGATGGACTAGAAATTTTAACAAAAATTAAATGTGAGAAAAAGGGAACATCTTTGCCATTTCATCTTTGTAGGCTTTGTTGACTGTCCTGAACATATAGGAATATGTTAATTGGCATGGCTGCTACTGCAATATATAATGTGTTTTAAAAGGAGACAAGGAAAAGACTGGAAGGGGTCCAAGTTCAAATTTCAGAAGAGGGACTGCTTGGAATTAAAACTCTAAGACTAAGTGTCTTTTAGACTTTCATTCTGTCTCCTGGTAAAAAGCATCTGAATGTTTTCAGATCCTACTGGGTGCTGTCCTAGTTGTGACAACAGAAAAAAAAAAAAAAAAAAAAGAAAGAAAGAAAAGGAAAGAAAGTTCCAACCAGATGAAATGCTATTCTTGATAATGGTGTCCAATAAACTTGATACATTCTGAATCCCTCTGTAAATATGTCAGCACTTCAGCTTTTTGTTTTTTCATCAGCCACAAGCACCAAGGAAATAAAACACTTGGAAGAAATGAATATGCTGTACATATCGAAAGATATACCGTATGCATCCAAACAAGAGACTTGTAGTGCACCATTTTATTGAACTCTTATTTCATTTCAAAAGCTGAGAGGAAAAGAGGGCGGCGGCAGATCTATCAAGTGTGTGGGCTTCAATATTTACCTTAGTCATAAAGAGCAAGTGACATGATGCGGACTCACTAACATAGTGGAAACTCAGCTTGTCAGTCCCAGAAAATGAAATTTTTATTTATGGAAGTTGTAAGCTCTAGAAATGAGATGTATTATTTTTCTGTTTCTGCTGATTTATAGGTTAAATGAATTAGTCGTCACTAAGTTGCAGCTTCATATTTTTTCTTCTTAGAAACCAAGATTTACAAAATGTCTAGATGGAAAATTTTTCAACAGCCAAGAGATAAACGGATTAATACACTGAAAATGTCCTTAAAAGAAAATGGCAAAAGCACCGTGAATGTGGACTTACAGAGATATGGCTCTGATGCTTTGCTTTTCCACAAGATGAATACCATTAAGTATGATATGGGAAATAAATGCATTTTATTTGTAGAAATGGCAACTATTTTATGAGTCTCTTGAGTGTAAAACAGTGTTCCTAGGTTGCCATGCCTATATTACCTCAACTTTTAAATTGATAATTTGAACTTTAAATTATTATGCAACTTGTTTAAACAATAGATTAAGAGACAAAGCCAACTCTAAGCTTCTGTGTTCTTATTGGAGTTGTTTTTCTTAAACATTCTGGTTTAATACCATATTTGGACAAAATGAACATCTGAAACCACTTGAATAACTAAGGCACATGCTGTTGAAAAACACAAGGAAAAAACACCAAGAGAAATTATTTTCATACCTATTTAAGTTGTTAATTTTAGAATATTTGTTGGTCTTCTCTTCTAATATTTTTTAGCAAGGCAGTTTGAGGAGAATAATATTTTTTCTCCTTTAGTTAATTTTGGAATGGGAAAGTGGGATAAGAGGCTACTACTACATGCCAGGTACTGTTAAGAGATTAGATATTCAGTGGTGAATAAGAGAGACACATATTTTTCTTCATAGAGTACACTGATTAGAAGACATAATAATAATAAAAAAACAAAATATGATTACCAATTGTAATAAGTATAATGAAAAAAAATGACTTCAAGAACGGAATTAGTGCCCTAGTAATAGCCATGAGAAAGCTCCAAATCCCTACTGCTATGTGAAAATACAAGGGAGTTGTGACCCAGAAGAGGACCCTCACCTGACGATGCTGGCACTCTCATCTTGGGCTTCCAGCCTCCAGAAAAGTGAGAAATAAGCTTCTGTTGTTTATAAGGTTTCCAGTCTGTGGGATTTTGTTATAGCAGTTGGAACAGATTAAGTTCTATAACTGACTGGCCTTATAGCCCATGATGATGTGTTTGGATTTATTCTAAGAATAGAAAATAGTAAAAGTAGTACAACACTCCCCCCACCCCCAAAAAAAGTTATAAATAAGTGTAAAATGGTATTAAGCAGGGATATGACAAGATTTGTTTTATGATATAAAAGCCACTTTGAAGATGTGCTTCTCAAAAAATGATAATACACTTAACAGAATGGAACAGTGCACTTAAAAATAACTAGAATAAAAACAATATTTTACCTTCCCAAACTTTTGTTTAAATACAGAAAAGTTGCACTATTTTTTAAAATCATTATGAGACACCTTGGTGGCTCAGTTGGTTAAGCATCTGACTCTAAATTGCGGCTCAGGTCATGATCTCACGGTTCATGGGTTCAAGCCCCATGTTGGGCTCTGTGCTGACAGCACAGAGCCTTTTGGTATTCTCTCCTTCCCTCTCTGCCCCTTCTGCACTCATGCTCTCTCCCTCTCTAAAAATAAATAAATAAACTTTAAAAAAAAAATAACTCTGCTGTTTTGAGAATAGGCTCTGGGAGAGAATGAGTAGAAGCAGGGACACATGTTATTACAGTGATCCAGAAAAGAAATAACAATAACCTGGATTATTGTGGTGACAATAAGAATGGACACAAATAGATGGATTTAGGAGTTATGGCAGCTGGGATGAACTGGGAGAAGGGAGAACCAAAAATATGTTTGATGGATTGAAAACAAAAGATATATGATGAATGAATGAAAGTAAAGGGGGGGAGTTCAAAATTTCCCTTCATTCAAAACATCATTGTCACAAAGAATGAAAAATGGTGGGATTGTCAGATGACTGTTAGAGATCAAAGAAGATGAAAGATGCATGATTACCAGAGTCATCCTTAATTTAATATCAGATCAAAAAGCAAAAGGAATAAGATTTCCAGAAATAGCAAGAAGTGGGCAATTTTCTCCCACAACAAGTCTATACAACTTGATTCAGTTATCAAAACAACTATTTCTGGGTTTTGAAAATCAACCAAAAACAACTGAGAAATATTTATTTATGAAAAATTTCTAAACCATGGGAAAGAACAGTAGGAATCTATGACTTTCTTGCCTGGGGTTGCTGTCATCCCCTTCCCCTCTCCCAGGTCAGATGGTGCCGTAGTTTTACCAGACTGGGGGCAAGCTGCTGGTGGGGACTGAATTTATTTGTACCAAACGGAGAAAAATCAAGAAGCCTTGTCAGTAAAGGAGAAAACTTAGTAGTAAACAAATGGGAACAGCACTTAGCTTTGGAAGCTGGAGGTTTTGGACTTGGTTGGGGTTGGTAGGAGACCAGTGCACAGACCTAAATTTAATATAGAGATCCTGAAAATGAAAGCACCATGGAGGAGCTAAGTAAGCTGTCCACACATTCCTGGCTGACTGGAAGACTGTGTGCATCTACAGAGGATACCTGAAAAGGCCCAAACTCTCTACATAATCTTGAATGACTAGAAATCTGTTCACATGCATATGGAAAACCAGAAATTATGCTCTCTGTTCGATACATGATTCATTGGCAGAAGATGGAAAACTAACTGGCTCGAAGTATTTGAGCTCAACCTCTGACTAAACATTGGCTACCTATGAAAAGTTGCAGATAGAGAGTCTACTACTAAGAATCCATGCTAAAAAATAAAATTAATGACAACATAAAACACTGGCAAGGATTCAAAGTAATGGGAGCTCTCATTCATTGGTGGTGGGAATGCAAAATAGTATAGCCACTTTGGAAGACAATTTCACAGTTTCTTACAAAACTAAACATACTCTTACCATACTACCCAGCAATCATATTCCTTGGTATTTACCCAAAGGAGTTGAAAAAATGTCCACATAAAAACCTGCACATGAATGTTTACAGCCACTTTATTCATAATTGCCAAAACTCGGAAATACCAACATGTCCTTCAGTAGATGATTGGATAAATAATCTGTGGTCCATCTAGACAACGAAATACATTCAATGCTAATAAGAAATAAGCCATCAAGTCTTAAAAAGACATGGAGTTTGAGGAGCCTGGGTGGCAGTTAAGCGACCGGCTTCAGCTCAGGTCATGATCTCACAGTTTGTGAGTTTGAGCCTCGAGTCAGGCTCTGTGCTGATAGCTCAGAGCCTGGAGCCTACTTTGGATTCTGTGTCTCCCTCTCTCTCTGCTTCTCCCCCACTTATGCTGTTTCTGTCTCAATAATAAACAAACATTAAAAAAATAATAAAAGAAAGACATGGAGGTAACTTAAATGCATATTACTAAGTAAAAGAAGCCAATCTGAAAATATTATATACTGCATGATTCCAACCATCTAACATTTAGGAAAAGGCAAAGCTAAGGAGAGAATGAAAGGATCAGTGTGATTCCAGAGGTTTTGGTGGGGTGGGTGGGGGGAGAGATGAATAGGTGGAGCACAGAGGACTTTCAGGGCAGTGGAGATACTCTATATGATATTATAATGATGGATATATATTATTATATTTTGTTCAAACCCATAGAATGCACATCAAGAGTGAACCATAATGTAAATTTTATTTAGTATTTAAATATAATATAAACTTATTATTTGAAGTAGTTTTAGCAAGAGAAACATAAGATCAGTACACCAAAATCTGCAAAATGTTGTCTAGAGACATTACTGAAAGTCTGAATAAATGCAGACTCTCTTTGCTCATGGAGTACAAGATTCAATAGTAAGATGTAAATTCTCACCAAATGAATATATTCAATGCAATCTCTACCAAAATCTCAATGATGTCTTTTATACAAATCAATAAACCAATTAGAAATGTTTAAGGAAATGCATATGATTTTAGTAGAAATTTTTTTTAATTTTTTGAATGTTTATTATTTATTTTTTTAAAGAGAGAGAGAGTGCGTGCATGCAAGCAGGGGAGGGACAGAGAGAGAATTCCAAGCAGGTTCCATCCTGCCAGTGAGGAGCCTGACATGGGGCTCAAATGCACGAACCGTGAGATCATAACCCAAGTTAAAATCAAAAGCCTGAAGCACAACTGACTGAGCCACCCAGGCACCCCTAGAAGAAATAATTTTGAAGGCAAATTTGAATGTCATATACTACACATTTTGAAAGCTTACTAAAACTTACTATAAATCTATACCATTCAAGAGTGTGTGATATTGGCGTAAAGATAAACATACAGATCAGAACAGAATTTAAAGAGCAGAAATAAACACATTGTGGTCAATTGATTTCAACAAAAGGCAATTAAATGCAGA
Organism: Cryptoprocta ferox; assembly: GCA_028646485.1. Classification (NCBI taxonomy): domain Eukaryota; kingdom Metazoa; phylum Chordata; class Mammalia; order Carnivora; family Eupleridae; genus Cryptoprocta; species Cryptoprocta ferox. Next base: position 30,123,608 of record CM053573.1, read on the forward strand.
AAGGACTGTTAAGAAATTGAATTCTCCTAGCATTATTTTTTTGTTCTTCAAATTTATTCTTTTTCAAAACTATTTCATATTTATGTATGGTATGAGATGAGTCTAAGATCATTTCCCCCCTTATCTCACACCATGCATAAACATTAATTCAAAGTATACGACTGACTTATATGAAAGACGTAAAACTATAAAACTTTTGGAAGAAAATTCAGGTGAATATTTTGTGACTTTGTATTAGGCAAAGACTTCTTAGATATGACACCAAAACCATGGTTTATAAACAAACAAAAAAAAAAACAGAAAATATTGACTTCTTCAAAACTAAGAAACAGAAGCCATCTTTTGAGAAAAAAATATGTGAAATCACATATTTGATAAAAGATTTGTACATAAAATATAAAGTACTTTTATAATTTAATAATATTAATATAGAAAAATCTATTTAAAATGAGCAAAATATTTGAATATACATTTCACCAAAAGATATATAAAGAGCTGATAATCACATGAAAAGATGCCCAATATAATTAGTCTTTAGGGAAGTAGAAATTGACATCCTAAGAAGATACCACTAGATACCCACTTGAATTGTTATATTCAAAAGAACATGGATTCATGAGGATATGGAAAAATTTAATTCCTAGTGACACTGTACATTCATGCAATGGAATATAACCCAGCAATAAAAAATGAATAAACTAACGGTTCATGTAACAACATGGATGTACCGCAAAAGCATTATGCTAAGTGAAAAAAGCCAGATGCAAAAGATTCCATTTTTATGATTCCATTTAAGTGAACTTTCAAGAAAAAGCAAATATATAGACTAAAATCAGATCAACGGTTGTTTGGTGCTGGAGTGGGACAAGAGATTGATTACAAATATATATAAGGGAATCTTTTAAGGTGATGGAAATGTTCTAAAACTGGGATACAGTGATGGTTGTATAATTCTAAAAAATAAGCATCAAATTGTCTATTTACCATGAGTGATTCTTGTGGTATAAAAATTGAACCTTAGTTTTTAAAACCAAAAAAGAACTATAAAGGACAGCTTGGGATCATTTGAGGAAATTTTGGTGTGAACTTTACATTAGTTAATATTATTATATCAATGATAAATTCCTTACATTTTTTGTGGGCAAATATTCTCCATTTTTGTCCATAATATTTATAGGCAAAGTGTGATGATTGTAACTTATTTTCAAAAGGCTCAGTCAAAATGAAAAGTAATATAAATAGAAAACAAATGTTGGAAGTATAATATTAACCATTCTGTGTCTGTTTTATTATTCTTAGAACAGCTCTGTAGTTTTGAATTTATTCAAAAGAAAGAGTTGGGGGGACTTCTAGGTTTGGTTGATGCTTTTACCTACACTGAGATGAGAAAGACTCAGGGGAAGGGGAGGCTGGGTGTGGAGCAGGGGAGTGTTTCATTTTGGAGGTTTCAGAGGCCATGCAACATCCAAGTGCTCAGGGATGAAACAGAGAGAAAGGATTTTCAATCCCTGACATTAAGCCTTGATAATATTAGTGTCACCTACTAGGGAGTATAAATCAACTAAGGTAGTAGTTGTGAACTGTGTCAATACCACTGAAAGACTGTCTGTGATTAAGACAGAAAAATGTCCTTTGGGTTTGACAACAGGAAGATTGTTAATGAAGTTAATTAGAGCCATTTCAACAGAACAAGTATGACAGGAACAGGGAGGGCTTAAGAGTGTTGGGTAAAAGGGAGGTGAGACCATGGATATACATAACACTTTAGAAAGCATTTCTCTGAAAGGGAACATAAAACTAATCTGATATCAAAAAATAATAATCTGGTGTCTAAAGGAAGATTGGAAGTGAAGAAGATGAGTTTTACATTTCTTGTTTGTACATTTGTTTTTAATGTGAGATACTAGAATGTGGTTTTATAGGATGACAAGAAAGAGAAAGAGAGGGAAAGAGAGTGGGAAGGAAAGAAAGAGAGTGAGAGAAAATGCCTGAAAGAGAAATTATCTGTATCTCACGGTTGCTTAATGAGGAAGAGGTATCTTTTTTTTTTTAATTCTATGAGTACTTTAATAGCTGAAAATGTTGTCCAAAAACAATTTTTTGAACAATACCTAAGTACAGTGCAAGTCTTTGAATATGTTCCAAGACCTTCTCACAATATGGGAGGGGAAAATGACATTTTTTCCTAGTTATAACATTTTTTGCATTTGGGGCTATCTGGTTTGATATCCAGGTCATTCCCCCCTTCCTACATCCACTGTATTGCCTAAATCAAAAACTCAGTGTTCATTTTTCTGATTTACACACCCACACAATGGCATACATACAAGAATGCATTTGGGTTTGCAATGAAGTTTAGTGAAAATTTGACAGTGATACCACATTCAAATAACTTGGAATGTAACTGTTTTTAACGCTTCTTTACCTTTCTCCTCTTTTCCTCCCTTTTCTGTTATTCATCATAAAGAAGTACCACTATTTTTTAAAAATTTTATCCATTTTATCATCTCTTTCCAACCAATGCTTATAGGTACTCATTTTCAAATTCCCATTGATCTGCTATGGTGTCTTATTGAACACAATTTCTTCCATATCAGGTATGGCATTCTCTGTAAAGATAATTTTTTCAACCCTTCACAAAAGTTGGTAACCCTTCTTCTAGCCACAGCTGGTATATCTACCCACTCTCGTGCAATGTAATTAATGCCAAATATAGTTAGTCTGGTAAACCACTATAGTTTTCTCTATAGGAGAGACTTTTGAAGACCAGCCAAAATCTTCAGTCTGTGTAAAATGCAGGTGTGTTAACAGCTATTATAATAAATTGGAACACCTGTTAAAATGTCTGTATTCCAGCTTTCTCTTTAATTCCAGATGCAAGTCAGAGTCTTCACTTATCCATTAAAAATGCCAGAAAACATTACATGAAAGACAAGCCAATATTTTCATCTGTCTCTAAGTAGAGGTTTCAAAAACTGTGCCTTCCTCCAATTCTGCTTTTATGGAAGGATTTTCAGAACACCAGCAAGTGATTTTTGAGGACTTGATAGAGAAAGCTGAGGGTGGTTTACTATTTGGGGGGTTGAATTTTTTTAGTGTCTCCCTTTTCCCTTCTTATTGACATATCTCCCAAATTTAATTTTTGACAGTCAACTTTATACATACAATTATTGCATGTACTGTTTCACACAAACACATTATTTAAGTATACCATAACATTATTTTTGGCTGTTTCATAAAAAAATTCTGTTTTGTTTTGGTTTTTGTTTTTTTCATTTCCCATGAAATATGTGATTTGTTGGAGAAAGAAATTCCAATATTAATGATGTATTTGTACTTTTCTTGGATTCACATTTTGCTTGAAAGTACAGAAATTCATATATTTATAAAGGTATGTTAGTAGGAAACATTAAATGACAAATTATTTATGTAGTTAAATGAAGTAAATAGTATTTTAACTTTGAAATTTTCCCTAAAGAAAGCTGAGCATGAAATTAATTAAAGAGATATTTTTGAGTAAAAATGCTCTTGTTAGTAGAAAATAAAAGTATGCAACACTCTCATCTTTGCAAATAGAATTAAGCTTCTGTAAGTATATCTGTTTAACACAGCATTCACATTAAAAAATGTCTGGACGACTTTTACTAAAACTGGTGACACATATGGGCTGATTGCCTTTATATCAGTTCTGTGTCATAGGAGGAACTCACATTAAGAGTCTCTAGTTGACTCCACAAGTTTTGAGGGGGGGGGGTTCGCCTCCCAAACAGAAAAAGATAGCAAGAACATCATTTAAGAGCTATCAGCAAACTAAAGTTTGAAATGTATATCCATTTTAAATTTTGCTCTTACTTGATATAATTCCAAATATATATTATTTCAGAGCAATCTATTACTTTTTACTGTGTCTGTTATACCTTGATGACAATATACAAAGCTAAAATTTTTAAAATAATAATTTCAAGAGCCCAAAGATCGTCTAAAAGAGAAAACAGATTGAGTGGCAACAAGAGTTGAAAAGCTCAATTAAGGGCAAATGAAATTGAATCTCAACATGAAGACAATTTGGCACTCAACAGGAAAAGGAACACTTTCTCAAAAATAACCAGGACTGGCTGCAAAATGCCAAGAATGATTGAGCACCAAGAGAAACCATCAGCCATCTTTCAGAGCCACTGAAAACAAAATTCAAGAGGTCCAACAGGGCAAGTGGCTACACTATGAAGGAAATTGAAACCAAAGTAGAGCGTGAAAGGTTGCTAGCCTGTTGCTGATGCAAAACATGCCACGCGTTAAGGTACCATGAGCAGTGAAAAACAATAGTTTCAAATATGAGCGCAAACTCCTCTTCACTACGGAAATCATCATTAGCTTAATATTTGAAAGTGTCATTTTAATTTTGTCTTGAAGTAGAAATATATGCCTAAATCAGGAGTTAATAAACATTTTCCATAACGGTCCACATAGTAAATGCTTAAGATTTGCAGGACGTACAGTTTCCGTCAATGGTTGTGTTCTAATAAAATGTTAATGGACACTAAAATTTTAACTGCAGATATTTTTTCACATTTCATGAAATATTCTTTGGATTTCTTCAACCATTTAAAAATGTTAAAGACAGTCTTAGTTCACAGCCTTACGAAAACTAATGATGGGCTAGATTAAACCTGTGGACTGTGGATTAGAAAGGTTGTATTGATCCAGCCATAGAGTGCATCAGTCAGCTTTTGCTACATAAAAAACTGTTCCAGAACTTCAATGGCTGAAAAAAAAAATCACCATTTACTGCTTGTGGTTTTGAGGGTCAGTAATTTGGACGAGGCTCAGGGAGATAGTTCTGATCTGGGCCCAGTTTGGCTGTTCTTAACTGGGTTTACTATATGTCTGAGACTTTACCTGGGAATAGTGGTTACTGATAGACTTGTTTAGGAAAGCTGCTAATAGTGATCAGAGCTTCTCTCATCATGGTCTCTCCTCATCTCAACAGGGTTCCTGCACTGTTCATAGAGCAGTTAAAGGTTTCCAGTAGCAGGAGAGCAAAGAACTGCAAGGGCATTTGAGGCTAAAGGTTAAGAGACACAAGTGTCACTTCCACTGCATTCTCTTAATCAATTACAAGTCACAAAGCTGGCCCCAATTCAAGGGGTGAGGAAAGAAACGCTCTTGATAGGAGTAGCTGCAAAGAATTGAGGCCATTTTTATAACCTACCACACTGAGCTCCCAAAGGCCTTTAAATAGATATTGTAGCAACATGTGAAACTGAGGCAATTAAAATAATACTTTAAGGGCATCTGGGTGGCTCAGTCGGGTTTGAGTGCCAGACTCTTGATTTGTGCTCAGGTTATGATCTTAGGGTCATAGGAATGAGCCCCATGTTGGGCACCGTGCTGAGTGTGGAACCTGCTGGGGTTTCTCTCTCTCCCCTTCTACCCCTTTCCCCTGCTCACACACTCTCTAAAATAAAAAAAATAAAATAAAATAATGCTTTAGAGTCTATCACAATAGATTCCAGTGGTATGAAATTAAGAGGATTCACATTTGCCCCCTCGACACCAATACCGTGGATTCCTTGGAATTAACCATTTGCTTTTAAATGTCTTTCATTCTGAATTTACATTTCGTATGACCTTTACTCACTATAAGCTTAGTTCTTCAAACTACTGATGTTGATGTGCAAGTGATCTTCTTTTCTTATGGGCATGTCTACGTCAAGTGCTTCAAAGTAAATAGCAACAGATACTTTTTATTATCCTAAATAGTAAAATGATAAAATTTTATATATAAGGGTCTTATTAAAAGAATGAAAAATGAAAACAGCTCTATATTAAGAATGGTAAAAAAAAATTACAACATTAACCTTCATTTATTTTTAGCATTTTTATTATGTTATTTAACAGTAGTTAAGATTTACCCCAACCGACGACAAATACTTGTCGTCGGTTGGGGTAAGATTTTTGTTTCCTTTTTTTTTAATTATTATTAATTTAAGAGCTTTGTATTCGACGAAAAATTTTTCTTCAAGGGAATGTAACTTAGACATGAGAATCCTAAGGTTAAGTATTAATATAAAAATGCAGGGGCACCAGGGTGGTTTAGTAGGTTAAGCATCCAGCTTTGGCTCAGGTCATGATGTCATGGTTCTTGGGTTCGAGCCCCTCATCGGGCTCTGTGCTGGCAGCTCAGAGCCTGGAGCCTGCTTCAGGTTCTGTGTATCCCTCTCTCTCTGCCCCTCCCCTGCTTGTGCTCTGTCTCTTCTTCAAAAATAAGTAAGTATTTAAAAAAATAAAAATAAAAATGCATATTTTTCTTTCCTGTATTTGGAATTTGCATATGGATGCCACAATATATGGAACCAAAGCTATCTAGGAAACTAATCTTGCCATTCTAAGGAAACCATTCCAATCTTTTCTCCCCATGGGCAATCACCTGTTACTGGGTTTAGCATGCAATATAGTCATTAAATGTTTTCGCTAAAAATTCTCTCACTAAAACCATCAAAGTTACATAGTTTGTTAAGAGTAACTAGAAAATCCTTGAAAATCTATGAGTTTCTTGTGAGGAATTGTCATCAAGGAAGCTATAACATTAGAGCTTTTTTTTTTTTAATTATAAATTAAACTCACAGAGGCAAATGATCAAATTAGATACAATCAAGCTTTTGTGCACATGTTAAGTCTGTATGGAGGTCAACTTGCGAGAAAAAAATTATTCTTAGAATGACATTGTTAAAGGTTACTTTTACTTTATTGTTGATATTTACATTTTTTGAATATTGCAAAATTTACTTATTCATAGTATTATTAAGTAATATTCTAGAAATCTATTATACCTAAAATGAGTGTGATTTATTTTACTTACAAATCTGCAGTTTGGGCAGGGTGTGGCCCTGTCACACGTAGTGACAGATTTTCTGCTCTGTTTGCCTCAGCATCAACTGGAGTGGTTTGTAGTCTGGGCTTAGAAGCAGTTGAAGGCTGGTTTCCTCACATACCTGGTAGTTAATGCTAGTTGTCAGCTCTGACCTTAGCTCAGGTTGTCAGCCAAAACACCTACTGTGACCCCCCCCCCCAAAAGACATCCATATCCTAATCCCTGGAACTTATAAATATGTTATGTTACGTGGATGTTTGTGTCCCCTCAAAACATGCATGTTGAAGCCTAAATCCCCAGTGTGATAGTATCTGGAGGTGGGACCTTTGGGAGGTAATTACATCAGGAAGATAGAGGCTTCTTAAATGGGAATAGTCTTATAAAAAGAGAGAGATGTACTGTATGAGGATACAGCAAGGTGACACCATCTGTAAACCTGGCTAGCACTCTGAGCTCAAACTTCCATGTTTAAGCCATCCAGTCTGTATCCTGTTGTATATAATACCCTGTTATAGCAGCCTGGACCAACTAAGACACACTGCAAAGAGAATTAAAGTTTCAATTATGGTTGCAAATCAGCTGACCTTGAGATGCAGAGATGATCCTAAAGTATCCAGGCGAACAGTATCTAATAGCATGAATCCTTAAAATGGAAGAAGAAAAGACAGGGGAATCATTCTCCTGAATCAATCAGGAGAGTGATGCCATGTGAAAAAACTTGACTGCCATTAATAGCTTTGAAGATGGAGGAAGCAGCCCCTGAGACCAGGAATGTGGGCAGTTTCTGAAAGCTGCAAAAATGAGGAAACAGACTTTCTCCTAGAGCCTCCAGAAAGGACAAAGACCTGCTAACAGCTTGATCTTAGCACAGTGAACCACATTTCAGACTTCCAAACTACAGAACTAGAAGATAACAAATATATGTTGTTTGAAGCCATTAAACATGTAGTAATTTATTGCAACATCAGTGGGGAAAAAATTACCCCTACACAAGGCTTACTGTGTGATGGAAGCTTCATCACAATATGGTGGAATGGTTCCAAAGGCAAGATTTCTGAGAGATAGAGGCAGGTAGAGTTTGTATAACCTTCTTATGCCCTTGCTTCCAAAATCACACAGCCTCACTTCTGCCACTACTCATCAAGGCAGTCAGTATCTCACTCACATTCAATAACAGGGAACTAGACCCAGTCCTGGATGGGTACCTAGAGCCAAAAATATGGCAGTAGTCATGTTTTAATACAATATTCCAAAACCATTTTATCTGTTACTCATGCTCATAAATTAACTTCCATAATCTGAGTCATCTCAAGAGAAATTATCTTTAGATACAGCCAAATGAAAAGTTTCACATATCTTGCAATCCAAAATCCTCCCTATATCCAAGCTTCTTTCCCTTGTACCAAGCGGATAATGCCTAAAAACCTGCCATGCCAAATCAAGTCTATGAAGAAAAGTGTGATATGTGTGGTAAGCAAAATTATCAGGTAGTATAAGTTCATGGTCAGAGTCACTGATTGCTACCACCACACTCGAAGTGACTTCTGGGGGTGAACTAGATGGTCAAGTGGTATATATCCACTTGACCACCCATCACAGTTCCCTCACACTCAGTTTAGTGTCAGGGGAACCACCTGTGCAGCAGTGGGGACATTTGGTTGTTGAAACCCTAATTCCAGCAGCACTCATTCATTTTCATTATCTATATACTTACTGTTCTCTGTCCTTTGGATTCTGACTTAGCAGTCCCAGTCCCCCTGTTCTGTGCCCTGTCCTTGCTCTGGCATTTCTGGTCTGTGCCTCTTACTGAGCTCTGCTCCTTATTCAGAAGCCATGATGCTGCTGCCATTTTCAGCCTGCCCTTTTCCCCCCTATCATCCACAAGTTTTTAGATTTTTGTACCACAAAATAAATCACAGCTATAGAAATTACAAACATAGCAGGGATCTATTATCTACCACCTTGATTGAAAAGATGTGAGAGGCGCCTGGGTGGCTCAGTCAGCTGGGCGGCTCACTTCTGCACAGGTCATGATCCCCTAGTTTATGGGTTCAAGCCTCGCGTCGGGCTCTGTGCTTACAGCTCAGAGCCTGGAGTCTGCTTTGGATTCTGTGTCTCCCTCTCTCTATGCTCTTCCCCCACTCACACTCTGTCTCTCTTTCTGTCTCTCAAAAGTAAATAAAGGTTCAAAAAATTTTTAAAAGATGGGAACCATTCCTCATTCTTCCTTGAAATTACTTTAAAAAAAATAAATAAAATGAACATGTTCAGCTAATGCTTCCCATTCTTTCCTTGCCTCCCTTTCCCACTATTCTGAAGTTGATGTTCATCATCTTCATGCATGGTTATTATATTTTATATATATATTCACTATTTTTGGCTTAATGCATTTATTTATAAACAAAGGAATTATTAAGTAAATGAAAACATGTATGATTCTTGAAAATAACAAGCATTCTGTAAGTGTTACATGAATGGCCAAAGCTTGGGAAACTTTTTTTAGCATAGCTATTTTAGGAGATTGTAGAAAAATAAGCCATACAGCTATTATCTTCTTAAGGTGGCCACAAACTCTCAGTCGTGTCCATCTCTTGCAAGCATACCAGTCAATCATAATGGATCATGGAACTCCTCCCTGGTAGTTCTTCTCCAACACCATGCTCCACTAACCCACTACTAATGTGCAATATTTGATGCGGAAGTCAAAATCTATTTCTATTTCCTACCTTTAACATGAACTTTTTTTTCAGCACAGTGGCTGAGAAATATTTAATGTAGAGATGTGAATATTGGGGACACAGCAGGAAAGTGTGTGACAGAACACAGTCTGAAGTTACCAGTCAGAGGCAGGCAGAAGCTTAGTGAGGGGGCTCGGTGTTCAAGGCAAGAGTCTACAATGAAAGCAGAAAAAGAGAGGTTAAATCTGACATGAATCTCACAAACTTTGCTTTCCTGCTTCTCATCACCTAAAGGCATGCTACTTTTCATAGGATGGAGTCCAAACTCTAAGCAGATATTCCAGGCCTCCATAGGCTACCTTCTCATCCACTCATCTTCAGAAGCCACCTATATGCCTTTTCTCTCATATGAAATCTTCCGTCTCATCGGTAGAATACTTGACTGTTCCACAACACATACTTATAAATCTGTGAGAATTAACGTTGCCTTTCCTTACAGAGAATCCTGTCTAGATATTTGTTCTTTCCCCACCTCACCCCATTCTATTCTCTACCTAGAAAAGTCTAATTTTTTAAGGCTTAGCCCAGATGACAGGAAACGCAACATCCATTCCCTCTTCTCATTTTCCATAGCCCTTTGCTTATTCCTGTGGTTGGGCAGCTCTCACCACATTGTGTTGTAGTTGTCCATTTGTTGGTTCCTAGCTCAGTGAACATGACTAGTTCTTAATCTCTATAACCCAGAATTGTTCATAGCACTAACTATGTTTTGAATCAATAATTTCCACAGTTTCATCAGGGGAAGACCCTATGCTAATATGGCAAATGATTCAATGACGAGAAAAGTTTTTAAGTTTAGTATTGTAGGTAGCCCCTTTTCCTCCCTGTGTTTTGCCAGTGAAACTGTAGAATAAAAACTAGGCTTTTACTTGGGGTCGATTATAGGAAATCACAAGAAGTGGCGTGTTACCTTTTATGAATGATGAAATCATACTTAGCAAAGATAACTGAAATATGCTCGCAAACAGAACAAACATTTCTCCATCTTAAGATAGAGGAAGCATCATCTGAAAAGGATGATTTCAGAAATAAATGTGGTAGTCACTGAATAAGGTTGATTTATACATCTGGAAGATCATATGTTTCTTACTGTAGACAGGCATCAAGTAACAATTCAGGAGGTTAACTTTTTAATTTGATTTGAGTTTGGTTAAGGTCTTAATGACTAAGTATAGTTGTTTAGGATTTAAAACCTATTTTTTTCCTTTAAACTTTTCTGCCTTTTGAATATGAATCTATCGTATGAATCATGTCTTGCATATAACAGGCCCCTGGTAAATATTTGTTGGACAGGGGGATGAATAAGTAGATGTCTCCATTAACCCAGGTGTGTTCTCTCAATAAACCAGAACATAGGATCTTTAAATTTATTTATTTATCCTGAACATTTAATTTGCAGCTATAGACCTGACATAGAATTTCTAACACTATTTCACAGACCTATACTCGTTGGCTCCTCTAAAGTATATTGAGTGTCTAATCTTAAACTATTTTCAATCTACTTTTATTTATCTTCACTTTTTCTCAGGGATTAATTATAAGGAGGTACATTTCAGGATGACTTTATGACCCACTGACCATTAACTTTTTATGTTTAATGTTCATTTCTTTAGACAAAAACACATTTAATCACCCTAACATATGTGTAGTCTATAGCATTTAAAATATTTGCTTTAAATTGAAAACAGACTCAATTCAGATAGAGAAATGCAAAGAGATCTGATAGGCATGGGGATAAATAAAGAAAAAAACACATATATGACTAAAAGCAATTGTGCCAAAAGGTTAACAATTGCTACTGAGTTGTGAAATAAGGTCAATTCTTTTTATTTGTTTTTTCTTTCAAATTGTTTAGAGTGTACATGTACTAATTTTATAATCTTAAAACATTAACATTTTGTAATTAATTGTGCTTACCCAGGGCAAGTCTATCTTGAAATTAGTTCAATATGATGTTGGGAATAAAGTGAACATACTTGGATACCCATCATGGCAGAGTCTTCCTATTCAAATGTGCCCCCAATGCTATTCACTACCTCATCTAAGAGATCAGGAATTTTAGATGACTTCCTACGGCCTATGTCACTATTGGAGACTTGAATTTGCTGTGATGTAGACCTTTATAATTTTTGTCTTAAATTTTACTAATCTAGGATTACCCTTTGTAAAGACCATTTGGAATGATCATTTGATCTGATAATTAACAGTTCCCCTTCCTAAAATTAAGCAGATTGGACATAATCCGTACAACAATCTGCACTGGCTAGCCATTTGCTCCCATGTGCATTTCTGAAAATGATATTGTAATTCATGCAACCATATGGAATTAGAACTGTTTTACTCTACCAGAGGTTTCTGCTACAATTCTCAGAAAAAAGGAAAAAAGGAACTTCCAAACGGGGTTTTTGTCAAGAGATTTCTATTATCCCATTGAAAAATGAAGCTTATTTTCCTCTTCATTTCCTGATTATAGTATACTTTTGGGGGAATCTTATGGCCTTAAAATGTGATAAAGAATATGGATAGAACCTAATATCGGGGTTGTTCATAACTCTAAAGTGGTAGTGTTTTTTAAAACTCAACTCTTACAAATGAGGCTGAATAGTAATGTTGGGAAATGATTAGAAAAGAAAGAAAGGAAAGGAAAAGGAAACAATCAGAAAATATGTTGTCTTTAATAATTTTCCATATAATATTGAAAGTCAGTGTGCATGTACCTGAATAGTACAAACAATGAACAATTATCACTTATCTTTCCTGCCAGCCCCCATTCACGGCAGAATAAAAAAAAAAATACTGCCAAGTGTGAAAAGGTAACAAGGGACACAAGATAAAAATAGAAACTAAAATACACTTCTGAGGCTTGATTTCAGCATTTATTAAGCGACCTTGAAAAATCTTCTATGCAGTAAAATTACTTAAAGAGAAGCTTTAAGTAATATCTGATTAGTCTCCTTTGGGAGTTTCTTAACTTAAAAAATATTGATTCTGTACTCTTCCTTTTTTTTTTACCTAGAATAATTGCTTCATAAAGAGCTAAAATTACAAAATTATAAAGAGCTCAGAATATCAGAGCTGATATTTCTTGCTTACCACTGTGCATCTGAGACTAAGTCCGGTTTTGATTGTATATTTGATGGAATATTGAAGACATCAGCATGCCTTCTTCCTTCCTTCCCTGATGATAGGATGCTTTCAAGAATATCCATGACTGCAGATCAGGGAGTAGTGCTCTTGTTTTATTTTATCAGCCCCCTATATCTTGGAAGGTTAAAACCAGACAATGTCTTAATGAATTACCAGTATGACCAACATCAGAGGTTGGCAATCTTCGATCTGTGAGCCAGATCTAGTTGTCAACTTTTTTTTTTTGTATTGCCTGCAAACTAAGAATTTTTTACATTCTTAAGGTGTAGTAGTATAATGAAAAATATTTTATGACATGTGAAAAATATGTAATATTCAAATTTCAGTGTCCATAAATGTTTTATTAAAATACAGCCACATTTGTTTGTGTATTAGCTATGACTAATTTGTGTATTAGCTAGGACTGATTTATTTATTTTTTTTGCAGCAATGTAATAGAAGAATTGAGTACTTACAACAGAGAACTTGTGATTCACAAGGCTGAAATAGATATTATCTGGCCTGTTATACTCAATTGTGTCTCCTAAAATTCCTAGGTTAAAGTCTTAATGCTCAATTTGACTGTATTTGAAGATAGGGACTTTAAGGAAATAGGTAAGGTTAAATGATGTCATAAGGGTGAGTCCCGAATGCAATAGAATTGAGAAGATAGACACTGGGGCACCTGGGTGGCACATTCGGTTGAGTGTCATGACTAAAGTTGATTGGCTTTGGCTCAGGTCATGATCTGCTGTTCGTGAGTTCAAACCCTACATGGGACTTGCTGCTCTCAGCTTAAAGCCCACTTAGGATCTTCTGTCCCTGTCTCTCTCTTCCCCTTCTCCATTCATGCTCTCTCCCCCTTTCTCAAAAATAAGTAAACATTTTTTAAAAAAAGGAGATACCCAGTACACACACATAGGGGAAAGGCCATGTGAAAAAGGTAGCCATTTGCAAGCCAAGAAGAGTGGCCTCAGGAGAAACCAATGGTATAAGCACCTTGACATTAGACTTTCAGCCTCCAGAACAATGAAAAATAAATTTTTGTTGCTTGAACCACCCAGTTTGTGGCATTTTGTTATGGCAGCCCTACAAGACTAATACATGGTCGTGTACAACATTTTTGCTAATGCTTTTTCAAGATGGAATCCACAAACTTTTTCAATTGTAAGTCAAATATAAATGCCCAAGGAACTCACAATATTTACTTGCTTCTATACTACAAAAAGCAGGAACCCTAAAAGGTACAACTCAAGCAGAGAAAAGGGGATAAATCCTAAAAAGTACCTTTCTCTTGCCACCCTATTATGGAGATAACAAATTAGAGAAAGATGAGCTTCTATAATAAAAAAGCTACATAGCATCTGAAGTAAAGTTTGACCCTTTTCACTATGTCTCTATTGTTAATGCCATGTATGTATGAGTATGTGTGTGTATATATATGTACTAAGTAGAGAATTGTTAGTTTTTTGGCTAAATGACAAGCAGTCTTCTGGGTAGATTCCTATTATTCTTCCCATTATTTTGCTGCTGGTCATTTTAAAAAATACCTTAATAATTGTGTTTATTAATTTTTATTCCTCTGAAATTTTTAAAGTTATATTTGATTTTTTTAAATCAAAACTGAATTTTGGATGATTTTATTTTGTTGTATGCTAGATGTAATATTTTACTCTTTCTCATTTCTTCAGGAAGCGTGCATCTGGGGAGAAGGACATAGAAATGTAACTCGGAGCTGGTTGATAATAAATCAAATGTAAGTAGCTCACTTTGCAAGAAGAAAACGGGATATTTCAGGATGACAAGGAAATCAGGAAACTCTGCCTTTGGCTGAGTTTAGTAAAACAAAACAAAACAAAACAAACCAGCAAAACCCCACAGATCTTTAAATGATTTCCAATATATTATATATTGGTGACTAGATGTGTTTCAAATAGAAAAGAAGAAATTGTTTTTCTTTTTCAGAGACTCATTGATTGTAAGAAATTACAAATAATCTTGTTAATCATCAAGTCTAGTTCATCCACATAACTTTATATAGATGAGAAAGGATTTTTTAGTAATTTGACCTATGTCTTTATCAGTCAGCATAGCCTGGGTTATACTGCAGTAAAAACCAAACCCCAGATCTCAATATTAACAATAGTTATTTCTCTTTCACTCTACACACTCAAGTGGGTGGGTGGAGGGGTGTTCATCTTGTTCCCTTAAGGACAGGGGCTGACAGGCTCTATCTACACAAGCTTCCATGAGCATCATAACAGAGAAAAGAGAACACTGTCTTTCACTTCCTTCATATCAGTAGTCAGAGTCAAGACTATCTGACAACTACAGAGGAAGCAGGTACATGCCAACCTATTCTGTGCCTACAGGGATAACTAGACCAAATTGAAATGGAATGAATTAAATATACGGGCACCTGGGTGGCTCAGTTGGTTAAGCATGGGACTCTTGATTTTGACTCAGGTCATGATCTCATAGTTTTTCGGATCAAGCTTCACTCAGGCTCCATGCTTACAGCACAGAGTTGCTTGGGATTCTCTCTCTCTCTCTCTCTCTCTCTCTCTTCCCCCCCCCCACTCTCTCACATGTGCTCTCTCTCTCAAAATAAACAAAAAGATAAATAAATTTAATTAATTAGTTCTAAGTCCTGAGTTCTATTTTAGTGTGGACTTATGCAAACAATTGAAACAAAAAGGAGTGGCTAATAAATGATTGATGAAAACCAGGTGATAAGAACCTGAAGTATGTTGACTAGGGGCGAATCAAAGGGATCTATTTGATTGCTAAAATAAACATGAGCTTTGTGTAAACGTGGGGATGATTTTGCATAAGGATGTTCACGTACAATTTCAAGATAATACTTTCCATGAACAGTAAACATTGGAAAGGGCTATATAATCTCTCTGTTTAGGATTTTGAAGGATGCAAGCTCCTCCTACTTTGACAGTACTGTTATTAGAATTGACACTAGAGTTGCATTCCTCTTTCCACAGAAATGGATAAAGGCTTGGAGTAAGATTTAAAATTTTAAATGAACTACCCAAGAGTTATTTTATTTTGGTCAAGTCTCAGTTTGCCATCTGTACAATGGAGAAAATATAATAATGAAACTACTGACAACAACAGCAATAACAATGATGATGGTAAATATATACATTTAGGTTTTTGAAACTTAAATGAGGTGATCTGTAGAAAGAATCTATCCTATGTTAACAAAAGAATACTCATTAACTGTTTTTATCATCATTATCATAACTGAGATCCAAATATGCTAAAATGTTTAACATGATCTGATAAATCATGGAGCTAAGAAATCCCAGACCAGAACCAAAGCTTTTCAACTTTCTGTCTAGAAAATCTTTAGATACATCTGCTATTGACATGTTTTAGTGGCTTAAAGCATGTATCTAATATCTTTCAATTCTATTTTATAACAATTCCATCTCTGGTATGTGTAATGCAACAACAAGGCATTCAGAAAATATTAGAAAACTATTTTTTAGTACACATTTTCCATAACTCCATTCTAACTGTAGAGTTATTCAATAAAGACCCAATGTATGAACAGGTTGATTAGATCTGAAAGCATTTAATTCAGCAGAGGCTTAAGGAGGGAGAAGCCCTATAGGAAGAAGCCATAAATCAGTAAAGTCAAATGCAATAAGCCAGTAGTATGATGAAAGTAGAAGAATAATTGTAAACACATTTAATAAGTGTGTTGGAGGAGATTAAACACAAGGAGGAAATTGTTAAGGAATTCTTAATGATTCATGTTGATAGAATGCCTGAATAATAAAGCAGACAATTAATCAAAGACAACGGAAAATTAATGTTTGTGATTTGTGGCATGGAGATGAGAGGTCTACTAAGAAGGAAAGGTGGAATGGCCCCATAAAGGAGAGAATAACCAAAAAATATATATACATGGAATAAATATTTTTGTTTTCCTTAAAACAAAAGTTGGTGGGATGCAGAAAATCTCTAGACCAAAACAACTCACTTTTTAAATAAAATAACTAGCTAGTAAACACAAGGTAATTATTTAAAAGGATCTGGCTACTAAAACAACTGAATGTAAGGCAGGGAAAACTTTCCACAATGAAAGCTAATACATTATAACATGCATCTGGCCCTTTGTTGGGTTGATGCTTACATAGACTAAAAGTGCTGCTCACATCCTGGTACAGAATAGCTATTATCTGCTAGAAAGACTTTCCTTATACCTTTAATTATTATTTTCTAAATGTCCTCTCCTACAATATTGGATTTTGTACACAAAATACATAGTATCAATGCATCTGTTCTATTGAGATATACCTAAATGAAAAAAATATGAATTTTGACAGAAATACAAATTCCACCATTTCCTCAGAAATCAATGGAAGTCTTTTCAATGCTCAGCAATTCTCCACCTAAATCATTAGCCTTTATCACTTATCTTGTGTATATCTCAAGTTTAAAAAAATTAAAAGGGAAGAAGTAAATATTATTTGAGAAATTATGGTAAAAGTCACGCAGGCAAAATAAAATGAACACTTCATAATTAATTAAAAAATAATGCAAGAGTCATGAGAAAATCCTCTCCTTTAATTTGTCACTTTAGGGTTCTCACTTTGATTTATTTCTTATTTTTCCAGATTGACCCTTTTTCTAATAGTGCACCTCCTTACTGTTGAGCCACCATTTGTTAAAAGATAAAAGTCTGTGCCACATTTCTGCAGCAACTCCTTCGCCTGGATTAGAAGTTTTCTAGGGTCAGGATTAGCTGCAAAGTGGAAGTTGATGCACAATGGGGGTGTCAAGGGCCATCCTTGCCTCCCTTAATATTTCTTTTCTCTTCTTCAGACATGTTTCCAGGAAAGAGTTTTTTTTAAGTTATTTTATTTAAGCTCCTATTGTGTCGGGATCCAAAATATACTCCATACCTGGCCTATTGTTTCCATTGTTTCCTCCCAAATAGTAGGCAAAGAGACATCCTGTTCTAATGTCCCCCATCATCAACTAGGACATCATCACCTATACTGTCCTTTATCTTTGTACCATCTTGTTGAGAATTTAGCTAGACTACCTTACAATAGTGCTGCCTCTGGACACAGGCCAGCCCCTCCCCAAAGGACATGCCCTAGACTATAGCCTATAAGTCACAAGTAAATGTAAGTTCCTGACATGACACCCGAATAGCCCGTGCAATAATGTGTCTCCCCTGCATCCCATGGCCTGCCCCTTGTGCACACCTTAGATAAGACACCCAAATAGCTTAACCCAAAGTCTTTTTGGCTTGAATCGATGAATCCAGACTTAGTCTAGGACCGTAATAAAGGTATATGGCCCTGGGAGCTGTCCTGCTCTCTGTCTGCACCCTCCCCAGACCACCCTGTTGGTCCTTTGAGACGTGCCATGTGCCTCTTCCAGGATTTGTACATAATAAACCTTTCTATTTCACTTCCCTTTTGATCCTTTGTTGCACTATGGCTTACCATCTGACACTCTACTTAACAAATGTTAATTTAAGAAAATCACAATACCTGTTATCCCATTCCAGTTATCATGTTCTCCATGTCCTTCTTTGGACAGGGTTTTGTCCATTTAACATGTGCTTAGGAAAGTTGTAAATCACCTAAAAATTTTGAGAATGTCTAGCCTATCCTTTTGCTTTCAGTATCTGTCCTACAGAGAGATGCCAAAAATAGCCCTCAAACTCCAACTATTTCTCAACAATACTTGTCTTTATTAATTTGTTGTAGTACGTTCTGTATCATTCATGAAAAACTAATGATGAAGCCCACAGTATCCAGCTACTAGTGATACTTTTTTCTATACTCCCCCCCCACTGTGTTCTCTCATCTTTGCTTTCATAACATTCTGTGATTATATTTATTGTTGCATGAATCATGCTATACTATCATCGTTTGTTTATGTGTCTGTCTCTACCACTAAAATAAGGACTCTTTGTAGGCTGAGTTTCATTCATCTTTATGTTCTTACTTCCTGGCAAGTCATTCATTCAGTTCAAAGAATCATCTGAATGATTAGGCAAAAGCTGGCTGACAGCATGCATTAACAGTTCTTTGCTGACGTAAATATTATCCAGTCCTAATATTTGTCTAATACTTTAGAAGACACCACAAATAACCTATCAAATTTAATCATCACCACAGTTCTGTTTAACCAGTACAACATTCCCTACATCACAGTGTTTGAAAAGACTCAAAGAGATGAATTGACATCTTCTCAGTCACCGTGTTAATTCGTGGTGGAGCTAAGTTTGATTCTAGGTCTTAAAACTCACTTTAAAAGAATTATTTTCTTCAGAATCTGCTCTAGTGTAGTAAACAACACGTCCCCTTTAGAAGAATTCTTAAATTACTAACTTTTACCAATTTTGTATTGCTGTGCAGCATTTACCCTAGAGCACTGTAAATTGTTCCTTATACATTAAATATAATTAAACTTTATTGTTTTAATTTTTATGCTTATTTATACTTGAGAGAGAGAGAGAGAATGCAGGTGGAGGAGAGGCAGAGAGAGAGGAGACAGAATCTGAAGCAGGATCCAGGCTCTCAGCTCTCAGCACAGAGCCTGAATGCAGGGCTCTAGCACATGAGCTTTGAGGTCATGACCTGAGTCAAAGTCGGAAGCTTAACCAACTGAGCCACCCAGGTGCCCCTAGACTTTTTTTTAGAAGTGTTTCTTTGTGGGGAATAAGTGCATGAAATGAGTGTTTGGTAAAATATTCTCCTCTCAGAATGAAAGGCTATTTGGACAGAATGATGGGCAAAGTGAAATACCCACCTTCAGACCAAATGAGATTCAAGAATATGGAGGTGAGATTCTCAAATAGGTGTAAGGTCAAATGGTCAAGAAAAGGACCAGATGAAACAATGCACTGATGGGAATACTTCCCTTGGATGTGGGGAACTCAGAGAGTTTGGTCAGTTAAATGAAAGATGGAAAACAAGAGAAGGCCTCAGATTTTTTTTTTCAGTACTGTGTTCTTAGGGAGACCACACCCTTTAGGGTAACTTTCTTCCCCCATTCTTAGACCATATGCTTCCAGTAAAGCTAAATCTACCCAACGCTCCAGGACTGACTCAAACAACTGATGGCAAGCGAGGCAATGCTTCCCACCCCCTTGCCAAAGCAACTGGTTCAAAGATTGACATATGACTCAAATTGGAACAATAAGATCAAAAACAGCTAATATTGGAACTTTTGTGGGAGTAGTCTGAGTGGTGGCTTCTCCTTGAACGCACGGTTAAAATAAAGTGAAATTAAAGCTGACAGTTACTACTACAAAGAAGCTTAGAATTGGGCTAATGTAGTGAAGGCAGAACTGTTTTCAAAGATGGTGGCATCTTTAAAGCCTTGGATCAAGAAATGTAAGCATTCCTGAATTTGGACTAGTAGGTTAAAGAAATCTTCTATTTATTGTGATGTCAGGTTGCATTATCTGATAGTTTTAATTAAAGCTACCTAACTGACATGCCCTGAGATAAGAGCAATTCCGTAGAACTGTGTATTGGTAGAGATGGACCAAGTAAAACATGGGGAAAAGGGACAGACATAATATCAGAAAAATTAGGCCTAAAGTTTTGCATAAAATCACATGAAATATGTATGAGAGGAATCTTAGGATGGTGCTAATAAAATTCCAGGGTTCTAATAATGGGGATTAAATAAATGTTAGTTCTCATCTCTCTCTTGAAGTATGACCCCTTAATGAACTAGAAGCACTTAGTGATAAAGTAAAAGAAGGCTATTCCCCATGCTCTTTGCATTCATTTAGTTAATGAATTACCCAGGTAATCTAAGGCCAAGTTTTCTTGCTAGGACACAGCATTCACTGTGAATGGGTTACAGGTAAGGTGAAGCATTGATCATTTTAGTTCTTGAGCTTTGTTTTAGTTAAGATATTGCTAGAAGATGGAACAAGCCCCAACAGTCCATCGGAATTATATATGTTATATACCTGTATTATATATTATATAATAAACAAAGTAATCATTTATTTGGAATTCATCACCTACTCTCTAATGCCAGATATTATTTCTATTCACATTTTATTCGTGATAACTACTCTCACATGACAACACTTAGATAGAAGGAATGCTAGGACATTGAGTCCCTAGCTGGATAGCCGCTTCTCAGAAACAACTATCCTATGGAAGGGAAATGTAAAATTCAAGCCAGCCAGCTTTGCCACAAAGCCTTGAGCTGGTTATTTCTAGCCATGAGCAAACATAACCATTTACCCAAGTGTATCTTTTAAACATATTGATTTTCAGTGGGGGCCATGACATAAAGTTTGGAAACCATCAGTCTAAGGCATAAGTCACTGATACCCATAGACTTGACATTTTTCTGTTTGTTGATTCTCAAACTTCTCAATCCTCCAGGTACTCCATCATTATGGATTTGGCTCAACTCCATTTCTGACACTTCATTTTTTTCCCTTTACTATTTGTGTTAGCCTGGCACCACTCTGGTTTCTTCCTTTCTTCAACTTGCCTCTGTCCATTAACCACCAAATGCTTATCAATTTCCCATTATCTTTTAACTATCCTGGAACCCTGATCTCTGTCAAAGTGCATTTCCATTAATCTCATGATGGGAAATCACAACACTTGACAGGGAAACCAATGACTGTCATGTAGTTCTTCAGGTACAAGAAAAACATTCTAAGTTTTTAATGTCAACATTTATTCATCTTTTAACATGTAAGTGGTTACATTGGCAGGGATAGTTGAAAACATGTGGATGCCTTTATAGAAGCCTCTCCTAAGCAGTAAATAATTTAAAAAATATATTTATCCCTTTCTCAGTTAATCACATATATCATACTCCTAAATATTTCCTTTATGCAAGAGAATAAGTGTAGAATGGATTCTGTGTGTATTAGCTATGCTTGCTACCTCCCATAACAAATAAATCCACAACTTATGTGACTAAACACATTATAGAAGATTACTTTTTGTTTATATGTGGTTCAATGCTCTGTGTTCCTTGTTATGGGAGAAGGAGTCAGCTCCACTCAGTCATTTCATTCAGGTATTCAAGCCTTCGATATTGGATCACCTTCAACATTTTACTTCCAAGATCATTCTGAGAATCACTATCCATCAGGCAAAAGTAGAAGAGCATAAAGAATCTCACATAGGAGGATTTTGGTGCCAGACATGAAAGGACCACATATCATGTCTGCTCTCCTCCAACTGGACCAAACGCTGTCCTTCAACCCTACCTAAGTGTAGAAGAGGCTGGAAAGGTAGTTTGGCGGTGGAAATGGGTTCAAGGTACAGCTAGTGCACTTGACCTTTAACTTTAAAAAAAAATCTTATTCATTTGTCTTGCCTAGTATATTAAATTCATGTTTCAGAGTCTTTAGTCCAGCATCAATTCCCACCTCAATCTTAACAAATTAATTTCTCATTATGCCCTGCAAAGACCTGCTTTGTCATCCAAACTAATTTACTTTCTGTCCACCAGTCCTATTTACTATGCATTTTCATAGCTTATTTCAATTTAATCCATCTGGATACACGTCCTTTATTTTTCTATCAAACCCTAATCTCTACATCCTTAAACCATGATATAAAACCCATCTTTTCTAGAAGATTTTTCAGGATTGATAAAGCTATATCCTTGATCATATTCATGTGTATGACCCCTAGGTATACTAATTTCCTCTCTCCTGTCTTTCCTCAGATTTCTGGGAGCCTTCAGAAGGGTAGGAATTAAGGGCATCAATTCACAGACAAGCTCCATAATTTGTTATGTTGCTCAGAGAGTAACCCTCCATTAACATTCATTTCATGACATCTTACTTTCTTTGTCTAATGTCTATGAACTCCTTCAGAAGCTAATGCTACATCTGATCTTAGCCTATCAAATCTCTTGGTGATTGTTTAATTTTTCAATGGATCTGTCCATAATTCTATTCTTCCAATTCATATTACTTAGAATAGGTAGGAGTCGATCTGAAACTTTGGAGAACAAAAATCACAAAGCTTTAAAATAAATTTTATAAAATTAGAAAATCTTTCATTACTGTATTAAAATGCTTCAAAATCTGTATATATGTGCATATACAAATGCACACATACAAATATATCGGAGATACAGATCTTAGAGATGCCTCTTTAAAGATATTCCTTTTACTTTTTGGCTATCTATGGCTCTACACTGAATAGCTAACCCAAAAGAAACACTTATATTCTTTTTTAATTTGACGTTTTCTAAAAACTAACTTTCTTAAAAAATGAGGGTATAGGCTAGAGGATCTATGTGTGAATTTAAGAACATCTGCATCACATTGTGTGAATGTAAGTAGAAAGTGAAGAAAACACACAAAAGATACTTAGCAAAAATAAAAGGTCAAACATGCTGGAGTACTAAAAATGAAACCTATATATGCTACTAAATGCTTCATGTGATCATTAGAGTTTGTGCGGAGTTCATTAGAGTGTTCTCCCTTCAAGTTATAATTTTTCACATAAAAATATTTTCAGTATCATGCACATGAATTAGAGATAATTTTCTTCTAGACCTGGAATACATATCTCTGCTCCTAGTGAAAATATGGTAGGCAAAATTCCCTCATCAATTAGATTTTCTGACATAAATCTTGAGTCTTAATCTTTCACCTCAATGCTGCACCCCATGTTTATCACCTCTTATTAAAGTGAATACTTGGGATAAGTTCTGCTGGGTGGATGCACTGGAGCTCAAAAGCTTTGTTTGTTAGGGAAGGGGGCAGATGCTTCTCCAGAGACAGTAAGGAGGAATACAGCACACACTACAGCAACCGGCTTTAGCTGCAACCATGACACTGGGTCGTAAACTATGCCTATGCTAAGCAAATGTTTCTGTTTCTTTCTTTTCCCAAGAGTTATTCGCAGTGCTGTTTCCCATTAGAATCATTTATGAAACATCCAAAATACGGATTCCCCAGGCCTTTCTGCATCTCACTATAAGCAGCTGGTAGTCTGATTCAGAGCCTCCCAAATCCTAAATGAACATCCTAACCTTGCCTTCTTCTCTGTAAGAAGGCCCTCTTAAAATTCACATGATTTCATCTCTCCTTAAAGCCCTTTAGGTCAAAATGAGTTGGAGCTAAAAAAACAAAACAAAAACAAAAACAAAAACAAAAACAAAAAAACACAGCCTTTTACCAAGTCACTCCTAAAACTTGACTTCAGAAAATGGAAGAGTCCTTTGAAAAATCCAGCTTTTTAAGGGGTCCCTGGGTGGCTCAATCAATTAAGCTGCCAACTCTTGATTTCTGCTCAGGGCATGATCTCGTGGTTTATGACATCGAACCCCATCAGTCTCTGCACGGACAGCACAGAGCCTGCTTGGGATTCTCTCTCTCCCTCTCTCTCTGCCCCTCCCATGTGCGCTCTTTTCTCAAAATAAATAAATATTTTTTTTAAAAATCCAGCTTGATATTAAAATAGCTCAAATTGTTTATCAAATTAATCATTTATTTTTATTTTAGGAAATTTATTTTAAATATTTTAAAACATCATTTTCCTAACAATAGAAGTAAGAGTGTTTTTTGTTTTGTTTTGTTTTTAGAAATAGAACATATCCCTACTTTTGAAAGAATTCATTCACTGGGAAGTATTTATTGAGCACCTAACAAATGTGTATTACTCTTATACTCAGCTCTGTGGGAAAAATAACAGAATCTGAAGTTTATTTTTTCAATAAAAGTAGGTAAAAATAGATATTAAGATAATATTACAGAACAATTAGTGAATAAGTATCGAAAATGATGGGCATAAAGTAAGTGTCTAAGAGTTTTGAGAAAGGAGAGAAGTGGCTAACAGCACTGAAGAAAAGCAAAGAAGAATGAAGAAGTGGAAGACTGGTAACAAGGCACCATTTTGCATTAATTGCTATTGAGGAGTCTAGATTTCTTGTTGAGAAGGAATAGAGGGTAAAAATGGATCATTAGAAAGACACATGCAGGGGTGCCTGGGTGGCTTAATCAGTTAAGCGTCCAACTTCAGCTCAGGTCATGATCTCACGGTTCGTGAGTTTGAGCCCCGAGTCGAGTTCTGTGCTGACAGCTCGGAGCCTGGAGCCTGCTTCAGATTCTGTGTCTCCTTCTCTCTGCCCCTCCCCACCTCAAGCTCTGTCTCTCTCTGTCTCAAAAATAAACAAATATTTAAAAAAAGAAACACATGCAAAACTGAGGAATTTGAACATTATTCTGTAGAAAACTGAGAACTTGGTTAAAAGAAGGGCAACTGAGGCACGTAGTTAATATGATTGAAATAACAATAGCTTATATATCTCCATTTTACAAAGTGTCTGAAAATACGCAGAGCAAGTGACTGGAGAGGTGTGCATAAGAACCTG
This sequence comes from Cryptoprocta ferox, assembly GCA_028646485.1. Lineage (NCBI taxonomy): Eukaryota > Metazoa > Chordata > Mammalia > Carnivora > Eupleridae > Cryptoprocta > Cryptoprocta ferox. The sequence goes on from CM053573.1 coordinate 30,148,712, forward strand.
GAAATGAGGTTGTTCTGAAAGAATTAATTAATTCAAAGCATCTGAGCAGGTATACGCAAAGTAGCCTCAAAGAAGCAAAACAGCTTCAGTCTAAAGCAATCTAATTGAATTCATTAACATTTCTAAAGAAAAGAAGGTCTCTGCCACCAGTTGGAAAATAAAGAAGAAAGTGAGAAAATTGGCAGAACCACCTCAAGCATTGCCCAGGGTAGAGTGACCTTGCCAGGCATGTTTTTACCTGGAAGTTAATGTTTCCACTACAGTTATGCTGACATTTGACTCACAGAACTCTCTTAGAATTTATACTACTTTCACCAAAACCCATCTGTTACAATTGCCATATGGTTTTCTTAATGAGAAAGAATAACAGGCGGAACATCTACAAAAAACCTATAAGGTTCGATAAGGAACATCTACAAAAAACCTATAGCTAATATCATCCTTAATGGCAAGAAACTTGAATCTTTCCCACTAAGGTCAGGTACAAAACAAATATATCTCCTTTACTACTCTTTTTTTCATTATCCCACTTGAACCTAGCTCATGCTATAAGACAAGAAAATGAAAGAAAAAGTATACATACTGGGAAGTAAGAAATAAACCTACCTTTGTTTATGGATGATATGAGAATCTATATAGAATATCTAAAAGGACCAACAAAACATAGTATTAACAAGCAACTATATCATGGTCCTAGGCTACAAGGTTAATATATAAATGTCAATTACTTTCCTATGTGTCAGCAATAAACAAGTAGAACTTAAAATTAAAAACCTAATACCATTATATTAGCACTCAAAAAATGAATGTTTAGGTATAAATATAACAAAGTATGTACAAAATCTATATGAGAAAGACTATAAAACTGATGAATGAAGTCAAAGAATAATTAAATAAATGGAGAGATATTCCATGTTCATGAACAGGAACTCTCAGTATTGTCAAGATGTCAGTTCTTTCCAACTTGATCTATAGATTCAATGTCATCTCAACGAACATCCCAACAAGCTATTTTGTGGATATTGACAAACTGAGTCTAAACTTTATAAGGAGAGGGAAAAGACCTAGAATAGCTAATTCATTATTGAGGGAGATGTACAAAGTTGGAGGAATGTCACTACCTTGCCTCAAGATTTAATATAAAGCTATAGTAACCAAAACAGTGTGGTATTTGTGAAAGAATAGACAAATAGATATAACAAACTAGAGAGCCCAGAAAGTGACCCACTTTCATATAATCAACTGATCTTTGACAAAGGAGTAAAGGCAATTCATTGGAGCAAAGATAGTCTTTTTTAAATTTCTCACCTCAGAGTGAAGCTGAGCAACAAAACTTTCATACCTTATGAAAAAGTGCACAAGCCCAGTGAAATTTTCCCTCTTTACTCCTCCTCCCTCTCCTTCTCCAGGTTAGAGAATTTAGGACTCACAGCTTTCCTAGAGCAAGGGAAATAAATGTTCCATGTTTTATTTTTCAAAGAAGGAACTGCAAACCTTCCTTTCCTATGCCTTAGGTGACAATCTAAATTAGAGCAAATGTGTATATATCCTTTAGCATCAGAGATAATTATCTTGATCTGTAGGCTTCAACATGTCTAAAACATCCCATGACTGATCTTGTTTAACTCTATACTGAAGTATATATTTGTGGGTCAAAATAAGCTGGGAGGCAGACACTGAAATCCTATGTATTTTTAATATGAAATCAAATTTCTATCCTCCAAATAACTAACAAATGAATCACAGCTGAACAATTTTTGAAAACTGTGTTTGTACCAGATCAGCCTGATTATAGATAGCTGTATGTATGTGAGCAAGAGATCAAACACATAATTTTCTGCATTAGTGTTTATGCTTATACAGCCTAACTTTGGACTTTTTGGTGACTTTCATGGACTCTGTTTCATTCTTTCTACATTCACAATTCGACAGAAGACTTATGTTCTAAAGAAGATGGAAAATCCCCAAGTCCAACCTAAAAGTATATGAATGGGACAATAAGAGAAGGAAAATCAGGCGAATAATAGATGAAATCATTGGGACAGATACAGCGGATCTCCTTATTGCAGTGTAGAATATGAAGAAACATGTAGAACCAAATGCATATATTTATCTCAAAAGTTCCTCTTAATCCAGGTTGAGAGGCTTTATTCTACATATTTTGAGTGCTGAGGTAAGTAAAATATACATTTTTTCTCTTTCATTTTGGAGCCTGAAAATAAGCCTATTTGGCACGATCTCCCACAAATACAGACAGGGCTAAACAGGTTTACTGAAGAATCGAGCTGATGTTGGCAGAGGAGTGGGTTTGCAATACCAATTGCTTCCTGGTCTATGAGTGTAATGATTAACATTTGGCCTCTTGTCCTTTCATTTACTACTGGGACTTTTTAGCCTTTGATCACCTTTCTATTTCACCAGTTGCCCTTTAGTTTCACAAATTATTCATACACACTACATTTGGGTATTCCTTTCATCTTTCTCACCCATTGTTCCTTCTATTGCTAGCTAATGTTTATTGAATTATTCAGTAATTTAGGGAGACCCCCTAAAGTGTAATGTTTTCAGAGGCTCATTTTTCTTCACTGAAGGCCATATAGATAACACTAACATTTGCCACAAAACACCTGGTACTAATAACTCTGGTTTTTAGATCTAGAATACTCAGAGTTAATAATAAAACTGTGAGGAATCTATTATCACTATATGAGAGATTTTAAGGTCAAGAAAAATTGATTTTTTTAAATTTTAAAGACATTAAATATTGTGATTAGTGGCGAAAATGAATAGCATCTACAAAATTTGGTTAAATAACTTGGAATATCATTGCTATGTGCCTTAGAAGAGATGTTAGTTATTTGTTCAAAAAATTAATTCCAGGAAGAGTTTCTGAAAAACTGAACCATAGGCTCAGCCAGGTCATAAATCCTTTTTATTTCACATATTTTAAGTACCAAATAATACACCAGTTACTGTGTTAGAGATTTTAACCTTCATCATATTAATAGTCTACAGCCATATGAGGTAGATTTTATGAGGTTGTACTTTATACAACAGGAAACTGAAATCAGATAACTCAAATACCAAACCCAGGGGAACATAGCTAGGTAGAAGTGCTTACATTGGAATCTGGGTATTTGAGCCTACACAAACCATGTATTTCCATCACCCTACACTGCCGCCCTTAGCTAGGTAGAGCCTAAACCAGAATTCTTTTTTTTTTACTTCTCCCTTTAAAAATTCTTTTTTACACGACTGTACTTATAATATTTTATCACTTCTCCCTAGTTTTTTTATTCAAATAAGTATGTGTATAATATTCCGATACTTGAATGATGCTACAAAACTCTAAAAACGACAATAAAAGGCAATACCTTACTCACCTTCCCATCCAAATCCTGCCATGTAATTGTCTCTTTTCACATTTAGGACACATTCTAAATAGTATGTTCATAGATTGTTGGCCTTTCAAAATTTAGAATTTATTTCTTTATTTTGCCATATAAAGAGCTTAGCCCTTTTACACTGATTCCCTAAGTATACACTTTTCTTCTATCATCTATGTTTAGAAGAAACTTTTAAATGGATATTTTACCTTATTTCCACATTAAAAATATTGTTCATAGAGGTGTCATATGGTATACTAGAACATTCCCTTTTCTTATGTGGATTTTGTACAATTTTCCTGTAACTAATGGTTATTAATAATGATCATTTTTTCCCATTTTCTCTATATGTATTACTAGTGTATCCTATTGGTTTCACTCTGCAATCATATAGGCTTTCTATTTCTCACATCTGAACAGTCAGCTATCATCTGCAAAGTCTGCCTTCTGTGTTTACAGAATTGCTTGAGGTCTATTATTGGCCCTAATTTCTTCCCTATTCTTTTTGCCCATGTGGTTTCAGATATATATACACACATATGTGTGTCTATATGTGTGCATATACACATGTACAGACATATAGATATGCACATATGTATATACACACACATACATATATATGTTTTATCCCTTTTATTTTTATTTCAGTGGAGTTTTGAGGAGAGGTTAGAATAAATGTGTTTTAAACCAGCTGTGTTTAATCACAAGCCCAGTATACCCTGAAATTGTCTTTAGCACATAATTTAGCATTCACCACAGCAGCATAAAATGCTGTTTTGTATGATAATTTGTTATGCTTTTACAACACAGAGCAGAGAGCTTATTTTATATTATCTTTGAATCTACTTTTGTATTGAGTACACCACATTTTGCAGAATAGCCACTTTATAAATTCTTATTGTTGGCAATCAATGCAGCAGTCAACCAATTCATCCTGCCATTCCTAGAATCTGAAGTATAAAAAATGAGAGAGCTGGAGGCAGAAAGAGTCCTTTTGCATCTCTGTTTAAAGTTGGATTTGTTTTAATATTTACGTTTTATATATTTTCAAAATACATTTGGGATATTTAAATGTTTTATGACAAATTATATGGAAAAGTGACTTTCCTATTTTTTAACATAAAACGACTAGGCTTATTTGATTTTTAGTCAATTTGCCATTGAGCCGAGTTTCAGCAGGATAAATTATTCCGCTGTTCAGTAAAATTGTTGGCAATTATGTTAAAGGAGAACAGAAAGGATTAAATAAAAATTTTCTTTACAGCTTCTCTTTTGATATAGCAGGACCAGCTTTTATAAGAAACAAGCATGAAAGAACTTGTTTTTGTATCAATACATGAAGCTGAAATTCTAAACTGTTTATAAAACTTCATGTCCATGTATAGGAGAAAATATTTTCTCTTCAATATAAAGATAATTTGAATTAAAAGAAAAAGGGTATGCATCAGAAAATACAGGCTCCCAAATACTTATTCCATTTATTTCATGTCATAGCCTCAGTTGAATTTTATAATATGAAAATGGAAGACAAGCTAAAATATCAGTAAAATATTATCTTGTGCTTTTTACCTTTACATCTTTCAGGATTATTTTATAATCTAATTTTATTTTCCATGGTTTTGGACTCATCATCCAAAATGTACTAGCAGCAAACCTAGTAAACTGCCTTCTTAGACTACATCAATAAGTAATTTGGGTAGGTTGACACACCAAATGAAAAGTGATTCTTTCCTTCCCTCCGGTGTTCTTATCTAAGAAACACTGCTAATATCAGGCAGACCTATTTTCAAATACTGAGGGACAGACAGAATTGGGGACACCCATCAGCTTCTTTGCCTACAATTAGATTAAAACGCAGAATGATTCACTGTCAACGTGGATGAGAGAAAGTTAACCAACTTCAAGAGAGGCACAGTTCTGCTTGCTACATGGAATGTGGATTATTATGGTTGTTAAAAGAAAGAATATTTTCAGCATGGGGGTTTATATAGAGTAGTAGTTGAGAGCATGAGCCATGTAGACAGATGGTCTTGCTTCAAATCCTACTTCTACTATATTCTAGTCCTGTGACCTAGAGCAAGCCCCTGAGCATCTCTAAAGCTCTTTCTGCATTTATAAAATATGTCAACTAGTCCCCAGTTCATGGAATTGTTGGGACGATTAAATGAGAATACATGTGACACAACATTCTGTTGAAAATCTACAGAAGAAATATTAATTTTCTTTCACTATTAACAATTTCACTCATTATTTCAACAAATACTTTGTAAATGCTTATTATATGTTACACAGGTAATGGTCTAGCTTTTGTGCATATAATGGTGTTAAATTAATTAAACAAGGAGGCCATTAGATTGAGATGACTCTAATACCTGGATAGCCTATGGAAGCAAACCAGAAATTAAGTCTGCAAATGCTTCAAGGTTAAGAAATCAAAACCTAAGGACAACCAATTACAAAGAGCCAATTGGACTTCCCCAAATAAGGCAACCCCTTAGGCTATAGCAATTTTCTTGCTTAGCTCCTGTCTTCTCTATAAAAGTGCCGCTCCTAGCTGCTGTCCCTGGAGTGCTTCTAACCACTTCCAGTTTTGCACTGCCCATTCAATTAGATTTTTGCTCAAATAAACTTTAAAATGTTTAATATGCCTCAATTTATCTTTCTTAAAGACTTTTTTTAATTTTTAGAGAGAGTTTGTGTGTAAGTGGGGAAGACAGGCAGAGAGACACAGACAGGCAGAGAAAGAGAGAGAGAGAAAGGGAAGGAGGGAGGGAGGGGGAGGGGGAGGGGGAGGGGGAGGGAGAGAGAGAGAGAGAGAGAGAGAGAGAGAGAGAGAGAGAGAGAGAGAATTCCAAGCAGTTTCTGCCCTCAGCACAGAGACTGACACAGGGCTCAATAACACAACCCTGGGATCGTGACCTGAGTTGAAATCAAGAGTCAGACACTCAATTTACTGAGCCACCCAGGTGCCCCATCTCAATTTTCTTTTAAATGTAGTGAATAAATAATTTTTTTTTGCCCTTGGAGAGGCTATATTCTAGTGAGAATAAACAATGAATAATAAATACAAAGATAAAAGTGTGAAAAGTACAACAGAGAAAACAAAGCAGGATAAAAATAAAGATTTCTCTTATAATTTCTTGAGATGGCTCCAACTATGTATAGCTGGCAACTCAATCCATCCAAGTATGATTAAGGATGTATACCAGATCTGACTTTGTTCTAGGTACTGTGAACAAAAGATACAAAAATGCCTGCCCGAAAGCAATTTACCTCTAGCTGAATATGAGAACCAAACAATCTATCCCCATCTGCAGCTTGGAAACTACTTACTTCCTACATAGCTTATTGCCTACATGAATATGACTTGACCATTCCATTGCCTTCATAAGTAAAACTACTATTCAAAGAGAATCTCACCCAAGTAAATAAACTTATTTTTCATTAGAAGAACTTTTCCAAAAAGATCCATCAGCTCTTTATTAGGAAAAATCAAGTTTACCCTCTAAAACTCTTTGATCTCCTCAAAAGCTGTCCCTTGCTTTATCCATCAATCTTAAACTGCTATATCATGATCTTTATCCAAATCTAATCAAACCTGCCCCTCCACCTCTCAGCATTAAACCAGACTTCAAAATCTCAGTAAATCCAAGGTTGCTTTCTTCCTCCAAGATGCTCTAAACTCTTTTAATGTGGTATTTTCTCTTACCACAGTAAATAATACCTTTGGCTTGTTTATCAACAGGTTGCGTTGGTGATATTTAGGGAACCATCACTCAAAGGAAAGTAGATGAAAAATATTTCTGTGGGTGCTGTTTTTTTCATACAGCATGGTCCACCAAAAAAAAGAAAATGAGGGAGGGGATTGTGAAGCAAATGATGGAGTGAGCTGCAGATCAATGAGCAATGGGAAAGCAGCAGTGGTGACATAGGAGAGACGGGTGGAATGGAGGCAGCTGAGTAGATTTTTAGGAGTCATTGTACGAACTTGGCTTTTACTCTGAGTTTGGAAGCCACAGGAGTCTTTTGAGCACCGTGGCAATAAATCTGACTCAACATTTAAGCATGATTACACTGGCTGCCGGCTGGGAAGTAGTCTAGGTGGAAGGACAAAAGTTCAAACTGGGAAGACCAATTGGAAGGCAATAATTTAGGTGAGGAACAAAAGTAGTTGGATTAGACAGGTGGGGTTGGATAGCCATGGAGGTAGAAAAAAGAGGTCGGTGCCTAGAAATATTATAAAGATAAAGCAGATAGAATTTCCTAACAATATGTGTTTGTATTTAAAAGAGAAAGGAGTTACAGATTTTCTTTGTCATTTCTTATATACAGGCCAAGTGGGATGAGGATAGAATTTGCCATTAGATTTTACAACATGGTAGGCATTGGTGGTGATAAAGACAGTCTCCTTTTGTTACTGATTCCAAACTAGTTCTACTCTCTGCATTATAGACAATAAGTCAAGAGGCAGGATGCTGGAGTAAGGAAGCGACTTTATTAAAAAAGCCAGGAAACTAAGGAGTTGGCAAACTAGTGTCCCAAAGAACCATCTCCCTGAGATTAGATTTGGGTTTATTTTACTTAAGTAGAGGGGGCAAGTGGGAGGGGGTTAGAGTCAAAAGGTGACGGACATCTGTAGACCTCTGAGGAAGATTGTGTAACTTCCTTGTCCTTGATCCTGGTCATGTCATTCCTGTAAATTTGTTTGTTTGTTTGTTTGTTTTTGAGTATAGTTGATTCACAATGTTACAATAGTTTCGGATGTACACCTTAGTGATTTGACAAGTTTACACATTATGCTACCACAAGCACAGCTACCATCTGTCCCATGACATCACTACAACATCAACTATAGACTTTATGCTGTGTCTTTTATTCCTATGACTTATTAATTCCATAACTGAAAGACTGTATCTTCCTGTCCCCTTCACCTAATCTGCCCAACCCCCAACTCTCCTCCCCTCTGTAAATCTTGAACATAGCACAGTCATTTCTGTACATGCTTATTTTCTCAGGTAAGATAGGTTTTGGGTAAAAAGCAGTTTTTGTAAATAGTAACTGTAACATGCCTACTTGTGGGGCTAAGCAGAACTTTCTAAGCCATAAGTCATAGCAGCAAGAGATACAGAAGCAATAAGGAGTTAGATATGCTACGTTTCTCGCTGTTACAATTCCCCACTGTCCAAGGTCCATTCCACAATTGTCGTTTCTCATCTGACTGCTTCCTGCTGGACAGGGTTGACAAGGGGCAATTGTGGAACGGAACCATTTAAGTTGACTTATGAATTATTTCTTAGTGCTTCTTTTTGTCATTGGGATCTTAGAAGTAACCATGAGTATTTTTATGAAAACAAAAGAAAAACACAGGTTAATAGTTGGCGCATATTATTGACCTGAATCCTAAGTGCTACCCCCAATTGGATTTTTAGATGCCAGGCTCAAAGGACCCTCAGATGGAGTAGGATCAGGCAGTGGCTGCCTGATGGATTTCTCTGGTTTGTAGTTCAAATGTCTCTGGTGATCCTTCTGAGTGGTCTACAGAGCGACAGGCATGAACACTGTCAACACACGAGCTACTGTGGCAATTTCTCTCAAGTTTACCTCAAGTTGTCTAGCTTAGGCAAACAGCAAACTTTCGAAAACAATCAGAACTAGAATCTAACATCCACAAAAGTGTGTTATTGAAACATTTTTTCTTCTCTAAAATCACCTTCATTTCTGTCAAAGATGGCCAAATTAAGACTAATTTTTTGGCTAAGTAAGTCCAGTTTTAACAAACTTGGCCTAATTATTTACATAAGCACAATAAGAATAGTGATTGAAACAGGTTTTTAAAATCTGCTTTGCTGAAACTTTTTATAAGGAATTTCAGACTGAACTTTTAATAGCCTCTCAAGGCCAGAAGCCAAGCCAAATACTTGCCATTAGATTTTCCTGTGATACCTGTAAATTTGGACGAATTTCTCTTGAAGTCTCCAAAATATCTTGAGGTTCCTATACCTGCCAGGAAGTAACATTCTTTACTGACCTGATAAGGTTGCTGGGAACTTTGTAAACAAGGTATCAGGCCAAAATCTCTCAGGGCCATATTAGCTCCATAAAGGCAACCTTAGTTCCTTAAAGCTGTCTGGTTATCTCTGAGTCTATGCATATCTATCTCAAGTACGACATTCCAGTCAAAGCCTTGGTAATATAACCAATATTTTCAACAGTGTCCCATTATAAGGAGAATAGATTCTTATTTAACTTAATGCAAATAATTTTCATTGCTATGAAAGAAAGAAAACTCACTGAGAATTTCTGAATTCTGGAGGGTTCAGGTAGAGATAAAAGATAAATGTTTCCATTTGTTTACAAAGGAATATTTTATCAAATTTCTATTTTATCAAAATCTGGAAAAGCAAACATTAGAGAACCAGCAATATTTTAAACAGGAGTCATAAAATCTAGAATCCTTTTTCTCAATTCATGTAGTCCTATGTTACTAATTCTTGTTCTGTTTGAATGTAGTTTTTCTATTTGTTCTAGAAATTCTTAGTTTAGCCTTATGATCTTAGAGATATCAGAGAGTTGTATTTGTCAGCCCTTTCCATGAATCTCCTTGAAGCTAAAACATGTTTGCAAGAGCATCAGAATGAAACAGTAATTGTAATGACAAAAGCCTCAAAAATCACCATGGTTAAAAACCTGATGAGAGTTCACTATGATGTAGTCGACAAGGAAATTTGGTTATTTTTGTGACACACAACATTTCAATAATTAGAGTTACATGTGATGACATTACACCAGGACATATTAAAGCTTCAGGAATTTTATATAATATCTGGAACACTTAACCCCACAATATAACCTAAGAAGTTTTATTACCATTTGTTTGGCAATGCTTCCTATGTAACTTAACATATAAAATAAATAAGCCTAATTAGTCAAAAGGATTTCACTCAGAATTTGGGGGAAGTTAAAAACCTCAGAAGGTTCTAACACATATGCCTAAATAGGATTACAGATTATAAAACTTAATATTTAATTATCTATTTAACCAAGATGGCAATAAGAGTTTCTATAGAAGGTTATATAATGGTTAGCAAAATTCATCTCCTTTAATATTGATAAATTTTCATTTTCTTAAGTAATCCAAGACCTGATCAACACAAAATAGAGGAACTTTGTTTTTCTGGGCAGATAAAGAAAAACTTTGTTTGTAATTTCTTCTCAAGAGCCAACAAATAATCCAAGAAAACTCTTTTTACTAGAAAGAAAAACCAAATTCCAATCTTACACCAGTGTACTCTTAGATGAGATCGGAAGCATTCAGAGCAGTATGGCCAAAGACACACCAGTGTACTTTTAAAACTTATTCCAATCTTGGTCACTCGTGACCAGGCATGAAATTTGCCAAAGATTCTCCCTCACAAAACTTCTACAACTTTGTTCATTCAGTCTTTTTCCCAAGTTTTCCCTCTCTAAACAACCAGTCTAACTTTAGGACGAAATTATTTTCCTTCAACCAGAAGTTATTCTCACTCCTTACATCTTCCTTACCTATCTGCTACTTTCCTAGATACAGAGTTGCTTTCCTTATTGTTTAAACATTTTTAATATTTGAGAGAGAGAGCGTGTGCGCATGCACAAGTAGGGGATGGCCAGAGAGAGAGGGAGACAGAATCTGAAGCAGGCTCTGGGCTCTGAACTGTCTGTACAGAGCCCCACGTGGGGCTCAACCTCTCCAGACCTGAGATCATGACCTGAGCCAAAGTCAGAAGCTTAACTGACTGAGCCACCCAGGTGCCCCTGCTTCCCCTATCATTTTAAAGGTCTCAATTACATTTAGCAGAGTTTTGACTTTTATAAACTGTAGTCTCCAGTGAAAACAAAGTAGTAACCAACTGTGAACTATTACACCAGAATTCTTTAGATTGGCAGGCTTATAAATATATATCATAATTTCTAGAAACATGTATCCTTTTAGAGTATAACTTTCAATAAAGCATAAAATGTTTACTAGCAGATCCAAATTTATCTTTACTTTCTCTGTAATAAGAGGCTGAAAGCAGATAAACCTGTTTAGTATTTAAGATTTCAGTATTTTATCTTCTTTGTAAAGAGATATTCAATAAACGTAACCCAATTTATCATTTATCTTCAACCATCATTTTAAATCCTTTTTGCTGACAAATGTAATAGAGCATGAACTTATTTGACCTTTAGTAAACCTTGGTAGAAAAAGTTTTATATTTAATGCTAATAACTCTAAAGACATGCTTACTTCAATTATAATAACAACCTTGACTTAGCTTTAATGGCAAATATGTTGTACTTGTGTCCCCTAAAAAGTCAATATGTTCCCCACTGTCAACTTTACTAGGGGCTCCTGTGCAAAAATCTGAGGTGGGCAGCTTAGGTTCAGGGGAGCCCCTAGGCCCCTTCATGTTGATTTAGGAGGTGATTCAGTTTGGAACTCATAAGGAGATGCCCCAACAGATTGGGGTGATTTTTGCTCCTCGTAGGGAGGGAAGTAGAGTGGCCAACGGCACCAGCGCCACTGACAGTAAGGGAGCCTGATTGCGAGAGGCACAGGTCATGGTGTAGAAACAGGAGGAGCAGCCAAAGGCCCTGCCAGCAAGGCCAGAGTTGGATTCAAAGTTTGAACACTTCTTTATCTCTGTCTCCTCTCTCTCCCTCCCACAAAACAAGTCTTTGCTCTGGTTGCTTTTCAGCCCTCTGCACCATTTATTCAAAATATGTCTTAATAGACTTTCTTTAGGAGGAGTATTCCCTAACTTCTTAAACAAAAATTAAGAAAAAAAAAAAAAACACAGAAGAAACAAAATTATAACTAAATGAAGCCCAGAGTATGGAGCACCTGGGTGGCTCAGTCGGTTAAGTGTCCGACTTCGGCTTAGGTCATGATCTCACCGTTTATGGGTTTGGGCCCTATGTGGGGCTCTGTGCTGACAGCTCAAAATCTGGAGCCTGTCTTCAGATTCTGTGTCTCCCTCTCTCTCTGCCCCTCCCCCACTGACACTCTGTCTCTCAAAAAAGAATAAATGTTGAAAAGATTTAAATAAATAAATAAATAAATAAAGCTCAGAGTAACTCTGTTGGCATTTGTTTTTCCCCAAAAGTCAGAGATTCACTGAATGAGCCAAGTGGTGTCCTAGTTTCTGGTCTCTCCCTAAAAGTCAGACCTTTACTGACTGAACCAAGAGACAAGCTAACAGAACTGAGCCAAAGCCTTCTATTTGGGGGCAACCAAATGAGAGGAAGAAGGCTAAGAATCACTAATATTTGTGAAAAGAACATTAACGTCCAGTTTCCAAATATCTCCCCTGTACAAAATAAATGTAACACAGCTGATGTTGCCCAAAGATAACAAAAGCTATGGCAACAAAGAAACCAAATGCAAATAAACTGGTTCAGAAACAAATTGGAAAAGTTCAACAACTATTCCCTTCTCCATCTGTACCCAAGACTCATGCAAACAAAGTGGCTTCCATACAAGGAAAAGCCCAAACAGAGGGAAAGGGAATTCCCGGTTATGCACACTAGAGTGACTTACCCTACTTTCCAGTTGCTCAACTCACAAAGGTTTCTCAATTCCTTGCCCCAACAGCCAGGTGGAGGGGCAGCCGATGTCAGTGCAGGAAGTGAAAAGGAGAGACCCCGGAACAAGTGGTTCCCACAGCTGCTAGGGATTGCCTTAATTGTAACTAAGGTGTAGCTCATTCTGCTCACCCCATGACAAGGCAATAAGTCAAGAGACAAGCTATTGAGGCAAAGAAAGTGACTTTATTCAGAAAGCCAGCAACGAAAAAAGATGGTAGACTGTTGTCCCAAAGAACCATCTCCCTCAAGCATGAGAGTTGAGAAAAGTGAATTGTGGGCAGGGGTTGGAGTTGAAAGGTGCCTGATAATAGATAGCAGACATCTAAGGAAGGGCGTGTAATTGGTCAGCTGATATTTGCATACAGGAATCTGGTACTGTCATTCTTCTGAATCTTGAATTTAGCATAGTCATTTCTGTACATACTTCTTTATCTCCTCATGTGAGGTAGGCTTGGGGTAAAAAGCGGTTTTTGCAAATCTTAATTGTAACATGCCTACTCATGGGACTAAGCAGAAGTTTCTAAGCTGTAGGTCATGACAGCAAGGGAAATAGAAGCAATATGGAGTTAGACAGGCTAAGTTTCTCCTTGTTAACATTTAGCCAAACTTGAATCAGTGTTCTCTGAGTCCTCTTTCTCACCAGGCTCCTGACCTCCAGATCTGTCCTTGGCTATTTTAGTCCAGTTTTAGCAAGAATTCTGTTGGTTCAGGTTGGTGAAAATCACTTGTCCTTTATATCTGGTCAATTCCTCATCCTTAATCCTGGATATTTTATCACCCTGACCTGCCTTCAGCAAAAATCCTTCAAGTCAGTTTATCTAGAATCCATCTACCCATTTCCTTTTAGTAATTTTCCACCTACTGGCCCCTATTCTGATCTTTGGCTATAAATCCCTGCCTGTCCTTACTGGTGGCAGAACTCAACCTCTTCCTCTTATTGTGAGACCCCACTATAATGGTCCCCATGAATAAAGTCTATCTTACCAACTCTAAGGTGTGTCAGAATGATTTTTCTGCAAGAGTGACTTTGGTAAGAGCTGTTTAAGGTGGTGGAGATAAAATATGATTGAAGTGGATTCGAGAAATAATGGTTGGGGATGACCTAGAGAAAGCAAAGACAAGCAACTTGTAGGAGAAGCAGAGAAATAAAGCAGTGAAGGGAGATGTGGATCCTGAAGAAAATATCATGAATAATGATATTATAACATGTTTTTAAGATATTCCTATAGAAAGGAAATTACTATGAAGAGTGAAAAGGAGGGAAACTGCTTGATTAATTTCCTTGAGAAAGGAAATGGAGAAAAAGGGAAAGTATCCTCTTTCCAAGAGAGAAAGGATGGGTTCTAGAGGACAAGTTAAGGAACTGGTATTAAACTGTTACATGGACAATCAATACATCTACTTTCACAGGACTGAAAACAAAATAATTAGGTACTGATGCAAGTATGTTGGTAATTGGTAAAGAGTGTGGAAGAAACGCTTTTTCTGATTTTTTCCCCTTAATTTAGTAAGATCATTATCTGTGGTCTCCTCATCCTTGGGAAGGATGAGCTGGAAGCTTGGGAAATCAGATCTTTGTCTTGGAGAGAGAGAGATAAATGAAATGATGAAGGAATTACAGCAGGGTTTCCAAAAGTGATCATAACGACAAATCATGGAAGCTAAGTGTGCAACGCAAGGAGAGAGAATGTGAAGGGGTGAGGGTATTACTGATCTTTTATTTGAGGTAACAGAAGCTGAGTCTCTGTTCTTTCCTGCCCTGAGGAAAGTTTTTTATCACACTTCAGAAGTGTGATAGTTTTGTTTTTGTTTTTGTATTTTTTAGCTTCAAAGAAACAACCCCTGTTCTTCACCTAGAACAATGTATGTCTATTTATTGTACACTGGCATAATTAAGAGACTCACTCTAAAGAGCAGTCCCAGAATAAGGAATTTTCTCCTCAATATCTTTTTGTTACTGCCTATATATAGCAAATACAGCTTCAACTTGACTCATCTTATATAACACATATATGTTTTGAGGACTTATTTTATACTTGGCTTTGTTCTGGGCATTGTGAACAAAGAAACAATGCTTGGATTCAAGGAACTTTGTTTTTGGTGGACTGCACAGGATTCACAAAGAAAATCCCAAAAGGATAATTCTATGGAGAAAAATATGGCATGAAAGGAGAAAAATAGTATGCAATTTTAAGTAGGATGGTCATAAAGCTCTCATTTAGAAAACAAAGACTTGGGGTACCTGAGTGACTCAGTTGGTTAAGTGTTGGACTTTGGCTCAGGTCATGATCTCATGGTTTATGAGTTTGAGCCCCGCATCTGGCTCTCTGCTTTCAGCACAGAGCCTGTTTCAGATCCTCTGTCCCCCCACCCTCTGTCCCTCTCAATCTCTCTCTTTCCCTCTCTCAAAAATAAATCAACATTAATAATAATAAAAAAAAAAAAACCAAAGATCTGAAGTAAGAGAGTAGGTCTTAGAAGCTAGGGGATAGCTAGAAGATTGTACCAAGGTCTGGAAATATCAAATGCAAATATCCAGAGGCTGGAGTTTACAAGATTTATTCTTAGAGCAGTCAGGAGGCCATGCTGCTGGAGATAATTGTAAGTAAATAGAAGTAAGAGGGAGGAGAACTTCAGTTTCATTGTTTTCTAGCTGAGTGGGACCATCCAGGGAAACTTTGAAAGAGAGGAATGATGATCAAAAATGCATTTTAAAAGGATCACTGTGGCTGCTATATAGAGGGCGCATGCTCCCTTTCATTAGAAGGTCATGAGTTTTTTGTTTGTTTGCTTGTTTTTAATTTTCTCGGTTTTTTGTTTTTGTTTTTATAGACTAAAGTAGCTCCAGAAAAAAAAGTGTAATAACAAAGGAAAACAAGACCCTTGATAATTTGAGAAATCTGGGTTGGAGATGTTGGTTCAACCACTAAGCATTTTTGGAAGTGAGCCATTTTTAGGTCATGTTACTAATTCTGGAAGCTCCATGAAATCCAGTAAAAAAAAAAATTCACCACCTATTTCCTTAACACTGAACATGAGAATGTACCATTTTTTTGATGGGTTCCTGGAAGGTAGGCTGGGCTACAGACTTGTGGTGCAGAACCCAGGAATTCAATCACACTTCTGTCAAGGTCCAAGCCCACAACAACTTGATTGTTCCATTCCATTCTGAAATCAGAAAACAAAGATAAGGCCAGCAGACCTGCATGGAAGCCCTCCTCATAATATCCAGTGCTGTCAGCTTTCCACTCTCCACTGCCCCTCAGCAATCTTCCTCTTTGTCCTCTTCTTGCAGACGTTTGTATGGGTCCCTCCACATACTGCCCTCACATCTGCACAAACCACAGATGTGTCACCCTTACCTGCCTAGCCCCTTGAGAGCTAATACTGTATGATCTCACTTCTTCTATGTGGAATTTAAAACAATGACAGCAGCAACAAGCTCATAGATGCAGAGGACAGATCGGTGGTTACCAAAGGCAGAGGGATGGGGGCACAAAACAGGTGAAGGTAATCAAAAGGTACAAACTTTCAGTTATAAAATAAATGTCACGGAGATGTAATGTAGAGCATAGTGACCATAGTTAATAATACCATAGTGCATATTAGAAAGTTGCTAAGAGAGTAGATCTTGAAAGTTCTTGTTACAAGAAAAAAAAATTGTGACTATGTGTGGTGTTCTATGTTAACTAGACTTGCTGTGGTGATCATTTTCTACACCTGAAACACCAATCATGTTGTACACCTGAATGCTATAGGTCAATTATATCTCAATTTTTTAAAATGAGTTGTTAACTTTACACTGAACATGCGAGTGTAGCATGTTTTTGGGTAGGTTCCTAGAAGGGCAGTAACCCCTGATAGCTCATAAACAACTATGAAGAACTATTATGAAAATGATACCATATGCCAAGAATAAATGGTGACATTCAGTTTTTCAGGTTCCTATTTTCGCTCTTGGAATTTTATGCTTGACTAAATTTCCTGTGAACTAAGTAGCCTCCAGTAACTCTTAGATAATTTTAGTGGTGAAAGACTAGAAATTCAACGACCTGCAAGGAAATGGGGTCCTTGAGAAGTTAACTGGGAAGAATATTGAAAAATATGCAGTTTTAAAATTGGTAATGCAGTAAATTCAGGTGATGCATTATAATGCATTTCATTAGCCATCAAAATTCTATTTTCTGTATATACAAATCATTAAAATAAGAATATTAAAATATAAATTATAAATAGATAAAAGCAGGAGCTTGGTATAGGACTTATTATAGTCAACTCTAGAGCAGTGGACTTTTGTCTGTGTTTGAGTCCTGGACTAGATTTGTGACCTTAAGCAAGACATAACTTCCATGCCTCTCCATTTTCTCTTATGCAAACTAATATGTCTGCTGTTGTGGTAAAGATCATATCTTAAAATGTACTTGAAAATAATTGTAAACCACAAAATACCATAAAATTTGTAAAGAAAGAGGAAAATACTCTCCAAAGTTGTTAATTTTATATTTTCCCTATTAAGCGTTTATCCCTACCACATGGAATCAAAAATTAATATATTTTTTGTTCCTATTTCTATTTATTTTCCTTACCTTGATGAAGTTACAAACAAGGAATAAACAAAAAGTTTAAAAGTAGGAAGAGAAAGCAAGAGGAAAGATGCTTGTTATCATCTAATTGAGTGATTTAGGTCCCGGTTATTAGCAGAAGAGATGTTGCCTGAACTTGAGAATTTCTTTCAAGCATCTCTCTGGCTTCTCGGGCACACACAATCAAAGGAAAAGAATCATCACGTTTCTGGTTTAAAAAGTAAAACCTGAGAACCAGAGACTTGATGTGATTATTAGGGGCAGGCGATTCTTCACAGCTGGAATATGTACAACTAGGATCATTAAGGGTAATGCTAGATGTACACTGCATCGACTTTATTCACCATCTTTCTATTTCAAAAACATCATCCTCCTCTCTCAAAACATATGTTGTAAAATGCCTGGCAACGCCCTTTGTTTTCAGATTTTCTTTCTTCCTGTTTCCAAGTGTGTGGATTTCCTATTCACTAAAGACATTTAAGCAGTTCTGCTTATATACTGTTATGTAACAAATCACCTCAAACATACTGGCATAAAGTAACATCAATTTTATTATGCTCATGGATTCTGTGGGTCAGAAATTCAAAGCACAGCTGGGAGGGCTTGTCTTGGGATGTCTTCACAGCTGCTCCATGAAATCTGGGGTCTCAGGCTGGGAAGCTATGAGCCGCTGGAGGTGACTCAAATGACTGAGGGTGGGAATCATCAGACTCCCACGACAGGCACTAAAGCTGGGCTCAGTGGAGACTATTGACCGACACAAGACCTTTCTAGGTGGCTAGGCTTTTTACAGCATAGCAACTGGATTCCAGAAGTGAGCTTCTGCAGAGCAAATGCTCAATGAACCAAGAGGACGCTGCTCAGATTTTAATGATTTGATCTCAGAAGTCAATAAGCCTACTTTATTGGTTGAACCAGGCACAATCTTACCATGTTGCGAGGGTCTGGGTCATCAACTTTGCATCCTGATGAAAAGAATGTCAAAAAATTTGTAGGCCTTTTTAAAAAGCACTACATAAACTGTGTCTGAAAGCTAAGGATAGAAAATAGACTAATTGCTAAATGCATAAGGATGTGTGTGTTATTCATAGTTGGTGTGTTCCATCAACCATTTTGTTCAACAAAGCAATCCATGTATCTCAGAGGTAACAGATTGATACACTGCAGTGGAAGACCTGATAAGTTCAAGGGAATCCAGGCTTAAGTCAAACAGTGCATGGTATTTCTCTGGACATTGGATTGATCCTAGAAAGAACATGTGTGGCAATTTGGATCAGTGGGGTACATTTTCGAGAGTATTGCGTTTTCTTGCTTTTGTCTCTTGGCCTCTGAATATTATCATGTGTGGCTTGATGCTGGTCTGTTATGACCATCTTGATAACAGCTGGAGAGAGTGAGCCACATGTGGAACAAAGCAGAGCAAAGAGATTCAAAGACAAATGGAATCAGAGCCTTGATTGGATGATGTTTGCTTGTACTTTTTTACTTCCATCACACCATAAATTTCTTTCATTGCCTAGCCACGTTGAGTTGGATTTTATGTTTTATGTATATAACCTGTGTTTAGAAGTATCATTACTGACACTCTGCATGAAAGAGAGAAATTAAATATAAAAGAAAACATTTAATCTCAAATCCTCTTAATATTTTTATCAGTTAATTCCTTTATGTCTTTATTGATTGCTTGTGTGATTCTAAAATTATTTTAGTTGTAGAAAATAGAAACTGACCAAAAACAAAACAAAACAAAAAAAAAATAAAAGCAAACAAACAAAAAACCCAAACCCCAAAACCAAACAAAATAAATAATCCAAATCACCGTTTTACAACACAATCAAGTGTTTGTCTTTAAGGATCATCTAAATCTATTTTAATTTGAAAATATATTCAAAACTTTTTTAAGTAGAAGAGTACAATTTTGGGAGAACCCAAGCTTTATATGTTATAAATGAATTGATGAGTCCCTTTACAGCCTTCCATAATTGACAAAACATTTCTTCAATTCCTGTTTAGAGTTTTAACAAACTCCTTTATTGCCATGCACTATAGTATATTTGTGTCCCCCTAAAAGTCATATGTTGAAAAACTCCAGTGTGATGGTATTAGGAGGTGGGGCTTCACGATTTAATTAGGTCATAAGAGGGAATCTCATGAATGCGATTAGTTTTCTTATAAAAAAGACCTCAGAGAGTAACCTTTCCTCTTCTGCCATAGGAGGACACAATGTAAAGATGGCTGTCTATGATCCAGAAAGTAGGGTCTCACCAGACACTGAATCTGCAGGTATCTTGTTCTTGGATTTTAACAGCCTCCAGAACTGTGAGAAATAAACACAGCTTATAAGCTACCCAGTTCAAGGTATTTTTGTTAAAGCAGGCTGGAAGGACTAAGATATATGTAATACTTCTATTACATTGTTCTCACTAGGCTGTGTGTGTCTGCCTCCCATTGTCCTTGTATTGTGAGCACTACTAGAGCTTATTCATCTTTGTTCTAAGTACAGTAGATGCGCAGTAGACTGCTGAATCAAGGAATGGATGCCTAGATTGAAATCAGAGTAGGGAGGTTGAGTAAAAGTTTATAAGAAACTTAATCAAATGATTTTGATCACCTTAGAGAGGGTGACTAAGATTTTTGGAAGAGTCCAGTGGTCATATTTTTGGCAACATACCATGTAGCAAGATAAGAAATCAAGTTTATTCAAAACTATTGTTTAATTATGCATACTTGAAACATGTTAGGCTTAATTAACAATGTTGATAGTAAATCATCCAGATAAAATATATTAGCTTCAGAACATATGCTAATCCTATGCATAGGTATATTATTAGTCCAAGTAATTCATTATTTTTCTTGACTTATTTTCCCCTGAAGTATTCAAGCATTCAAAATGGTAAGGTATTACTTACTCTAAATGTCATAACCTATTTTAAGAAGATAGGTTAAAAAAATGTTAAAATCTCTCCAAAAGATCCCTCTTCCCCATAGAGAGGCAGAAGTAGGAGCAATGGGATTTCTGGGTTAGACAAAGCAATTAAAAATTCTGACTTAGCCAACAATGTTGACCTTGAGCAGTTTCTCAAGTTCTTTTCTGATAAAATAAAGGTATGTATACTTGAAAGTTTAGGTTGAATTATTAAAACTCCTTTAATACTGAAACTGTTAATATGGGATTCTATTATATTATATATATATTATATAATAGAATCCCATATTCTATTATATAGAATATAAAATAAATCTATATTATATATATAATACATGTACAGTTATGGTGTTTTGGAGATTATGCTTTAATTGCTTATTTTTAAAAGTGGTCTTTGAGGGTGCCTGGGAGGCTCAGTCTATGTACATGTCTGACTCTTGATTTCAGCTCAGTTCATGATCTCATGGTTCATGGATAATGAGCCCCACATTGGGCTCTGTGCTGACAGTGCTGAGCCTGCTTGGAATTCTCTCTCTCTCTCTCTCTCTCTCTCTCTGCATCTCTCTTTCTCTTAAAATAAATAAATAAACTTTAAAAAATTAAAAACAAAAATAAAGTGGCCTTTGGAAGTCTAAGCAATATTTTGAGATTTGTTTATTAAACAATTAAATTAAATTATGGAGCTTTTATTTACTTTTTTAAGATTTTATATTTAAGTAACCTCTACACCCAATGTGGGACTTGAACCTACAACCAATCAAGAGCTGCATTCTCTACCAACTGAACTGGCACCCCTAACGATAATGGAGTATTTATTTATTTATTTAAGAAAATACTTTTTAAGTTTATTTGAATGAGACAGAGAGAGGAATGGAGGGAAAGAAAGAGAGAATCCCAAGCAGGCTCCACGCCGAGCATGGGTTCGATCCCACGACCCTGGGATCATGTCCTAAGCTGAAATCAAAAGTTGGACACTCAACTGGCTTAACCACCTAGGCGTGTCCATAATGGAGCTTTTAACTATTTGGTGGCAACAACATCTTCAGCTGTTGGTTCATCGCCCATTCCCGAAGCAGATACCATTTTTTCCCATTTCAATGATATTTGATTTAAGAAAGGGAGTTGAGTATTGTTTCTGAAGTTGATTAACTGGGTTCTCATTTCTGAAGAGCAGTTTTAATGTCTGGAAAAGAGCACTAGACTTGAAGCTGGATTCACACTCTGTTTATATTTTCCTCTTGTGAATTTCAGCAAACTTCAGCAATAGAAGTCACCTAAGCAGGAAGCCTCAAGAACTTCGTTTTAATCAAGATTGAAGAGCTCAGAGCTTTCAAAATCTTGGCTTACTTATCTGTCAAAAGGGATTAAGCCTAGCCATTCCACACCAAGTTGTGTGAAAATTCAATCTGATTACATATTTAAATCATAGCAGGTACACAATAAATGACTCATCCTTTTCCTATAATCTAGTTATTCATAATTTACTTCCTATGGTATGTACCACAGTAACTATTCCAAATGTCTTTTTCTCTACAAATCCTTAACAATATGCTGCGTAATTTTGTTTTGCAGGTTTAAAAACAGAGCTTATATAAAGAACTATTAAGTGACTCTATCATTGCCCACTAAAATCACAGGCACTCATATAAACACACAAGCTGAAGGGGCATTTAGTAATGATTTACACAGAACCTTTACCAAGAACAGGTAGAGAAGATTATTGCCTGTCCTGTATCGAAGCTTCCATACTGTGAAAGACATAAAGCAGTCTATTAAACAGGTGTTCCATGTTAAAACTCAGATTTTATTAGGCTGGCTTAGTTTTCCCTATGTTCAGGGCTTCCCTAGTGTGGCAGCCAGGGTAAATACTTCTGCAGGGCCTGTTTATATAAACATGTCTTTCCAAATCAAACACATGAGCACCATTCTGAGAGCACAATTGGACTCAATTTTATGAAAGAAATACGCCAGTCAGTGTGAACAATCCACAAACCAGGTCACACTCCTGGAACTAGGGGCCAGTTCACTGGAACTCAGGACAATCCCATAGACGATAATCACAATGCTCCTTGTGTTACGGATCCCACATGCACGGTCCTGGGCCCACATCAATCCCTATCTGGGTTCTGGCACTTGGTTCTGAAGGCACTGGCTGCCCTGATAAGTCTCAGCCAGCAGAGGAGGATTTTTTAAATTTCCAGGAAGACACTCCAAAGTGCAGGAGGCCCCTAAAGTACAAGGTGGGGACAGAAGCCCTAGTTGTCCAGGCTACTTTTGTGACTTCCTGAAGCTGAGTAGGGAATAGAAATTACCTAAATGGAAAGCATCAAGAACTTTGTTTTACTCAAGATTGACGTGCTCAGAGCTTTTCCTAAATGGAAGAAGAAGGTCTAAAACTTCCGAGCCTCACTGCAGTTTTTCTTTTAATTTTTTTTAATGTTAATGTATTTTTGAGAGACAGAGAGCAAGCGGGGTAAGGGGAGAGAGAAAGGAAGACAGAATCAGAAGCAGGTTTCCTGCTGTCAGCACAAAGCCCAACGTGGGACTCGAACATCTGAACCGTGAGATCGTGACCTGAGCAGGAGTTAGACGCTCAACCGACTGAGCCGCCCAGGCACCCCTCACTTCATTGAGCCCAACTTACTTAAAGCAATGGGCTTGCATAAATGTTACAATATTTCATCAAATGTAAGACTCTATTGAAAGAGCTTTATTTTACATGCCACTGTATAAATGCTACCGATTGCAGTTGTCATGCAGTGACAGAAGGACAGTCTTGCAGGACACATGGGCTACACCATCCTCAAGTTTGCTTGAAATTTCTTTCATCTTTTTCTGAGGGATTTGGTAATTTTTTTCCTGCATTCATTTGCATAGTTAATGTATTATAAAGCACAACTTTAATTAGATCCAGTTCACGTCTCACTGCTATTTCCATACCTGTTTTGCTTTGGTGTTGTTTCAATACCGATAGTATAAATTTTCAAAATAGAGTAAAACCTTGGTTTGCAAGCATAATTCATTCCGGAAATACGCTTGTAATCCAAAGCACTTGTATATCAAAGGAAATTTCAAGAACCATTGGCTCAGTTGTGATCATGTGATGTTCGGCGCACATACTACTCATATTGTAAGACATTGCTCGTTTGTCAAGTTAAAATTTATTAGAAATGTTTGCTTGTCTTACGTACCATTCATAGAACAAGTTCCTCACAATCCAAGGTTTTACTGTATGTTAAATGGCAGTTAACTCAACACACATAGTACCAGCA
Source organism: Cryptoprocta ferox (assembly GCA_028646485.1). Taxonomy (NCBI): domain Eukaryota; kingdom Metazoa; phylum Chordata; class Mammalia; order Carnivora; family Eupleridae; genus Cryptoprocta; species Cryptoprocta ferox. Next base: position 30,172,485 of record CM053573.1, read on the forward strand.
ATTGATAACTGGTAAGAATTCCACCAAACTGAAAGTAATATGAATACCCATGACTAAATTCATACATGCATGATGTCAAAGAAATGTATCTTAAATTTGAAAATGGTAATTTGATGATTGCTTGATTTTTGATACCATGTTAAAACATCTCCAGTAATCCTGCTTGTGGTACATGGCTTTGCAGACTCTGTTGTGGAAGACAAGTCCCTTCCCTAAGACAATCAGACTTACCTCTTCTTAGCACTTTCCCATCTCAGACACCTGCCATAAAGCATGTCCACTTTCTGCCTCTGGGTCTTCTGGGTCTCTGGGTCTTCTACTGCCACTTGGTCTGCTCACCAGTGCTTGAGAGATAACTCCCCTGCCTACCCCATCCCTGCCCCACCAGCAATTTGCAACTAATGGGGAACTAGGAGTAAGCTGATAATGTTCCAGGTACCTGTCCTTTGGGGAAGGATTCAGGGAGGTATTCTGTATGCTTCTCATAGGAGCCAGTAGAGTCACCACTGGAGGCATCTTTACCAACTTCAAAGTACCCGTGTTGATGTCCCTCTCATTTCTTTCACACTCCCAACCCCCCTTCCTGCGATTACCTAAATAAATTGTGCCCAAGTCTTTGTTGCAGGTTCTGCTTCCTGGGAAACCAACAAAACCAAATTACTCTTTGACCCTCATCTGATTCTTTTGGGGGGATGCAAATTATCAAACTATATTTTTTGACTAATTGCAAACGAAAATGGTGCATATTTTATGTAGCTCTGAAAGTTAGTGATTATTTAACCTAAAGAGAAAGATAGGTGCCATGACTCTGTAGTTCAGCAGAAATATTAACATTTGTTTGTATTGTCCTATAGAAAGGTAACTTACTGAGCTATCATAGTTAAGATCCTTCCACAACTGTTCTTCAAATGCTGTCTTCCTGCTGATTGATTCCCTTGTTAATGACGTTAATAAAACTTGACAAGTGCTCACTTTGTTTGTGTGAGACATTTTTTTTTTAAAGCAGACAATGAAAAAACTACACTGTGACTGTTGTTGCCTGGCTGAAAATGATTGAAAGACGCTGTCAACTCTAAGGTTCATTCCAGTTTCAAATATATTACAATGAAACATATAATTCATTTATATTAGGGTGGTGGTTTTCAAACTTTTTTTAAAACATAAAATTACCTGGAATTGTGTCCAAAATGCAAATTATTAGGCCTTGACTCCTGGGATTCTTATTGATCAGGATTGGGACAGGAATCAGGAATTTACATATATAACCAAAAGACAGATATTCGTGGACATTACTTTGAGAAACCTAGGCTTACGGCCTCCAGAGAAGAGGTATCTTTGAACATGTTTTTTAAATACTCATTTGTTGTCCTCCCTCTCACTAGCATTCAAAGCAGGGAATAAAGGAAAGAGAAAGACAATGTGACTTTCTAAATTAATAGCACCTCCAATGTTAATTAGTCTACTTTGTTCTTAAGAATGACAAGAAATTTTAAAAATCAGGGACTGTCTACTTTTTGGAACATAAAGCCACATTTGTTTTCTCAGATGCCCTCATACATCTAAAAAATGGTTGAGAATTTGGTTAAAAACCAACTTGCTAACTCAAAATAACTTCATGTATTTGTACTCCTCATATGGGTAGATTCTTTTATTTCTAAGCCCAAGATCTGGAATTTCTTTCATTCCATTTTCATATAGTCTACATTTTTGATCATTGTGTAGTAAATTGTTTAAGCAACTGAACTCAGCACATTACAGCAGAAACGCTTGGGTGCTAAGCAAACAACAGCTCAGTTTTGGTGTGGTTGTCCTTGACTTTGCAGGGTTATCTGAATATTTCCTTGTTTTCTCACTTTATAAAAATGAGGAAACAACAAAAATTAAAATGCTGATGAAAATGACACATTTGGGGTAGAGAAGGCCGTCATTTGGTGTGTTACAGACAAAATCTGACCTCAACGAATGGACACTGGACTTTGCGGTTGGAGTGCGTTCATATATGGGAAAAATCTTGAGCATCAATACCAAAATAGGAACCAAGTTTAGGGATCCAAAGCAGGAGGTCCTTAAGGCTTTTTGGCTGGGAGTCCTGTTACAGACTCCTTTATGAAAAGAAAAAAGTCAATGCCCATATTTTTCTAGAAAAAAAAAATCCCTAAAACTTGTTAACACTGGGGGACTTGAGTGGCTCAGTTGGTTAAGTGTCTGACTTCGGCTCAGGTCATGATCTCACGGTTTGTTGGTTCAAGCCCCTTGTCAGGCTCTGCTCTGAAAGCAGAGCTTGCTTCAGATCCTCTGTCTCCCTCTCTCTTTCCCTCTCCCCATCTCAAAAAATAAAGATAAAAAACTTGTTAACACTAAATCAATCTTTATACCCTCTTGCTCAATATTGTTTGATCTGGTGCCAAATCCCTGGTTTTTTTTCTTTTTAAATTTCTGCTATATTCTCTTGAAATAAGCTGAGAAAACTAGAATTTGAGAAAAGATATTTCTATTTTTGAAGAGTAACCTCTTTTTTAATGTTTAATTATATCTTTTTTGTAGCAAGATCTATATTTTAATATTAACAGACATTGCACCTGCTACAGACTATTTCCTGCGATACCATCCCACTTCCCACTTCCGGCAGCTGAGAGAGCTTTCTCTGTACGCTGCCCTCAGATGGTTTCCAGAGAAATGCAAAGGAATGATTACCATAGAAAAGCAATTCAACACTCCCTTTGCGGTTTCAAAATAGATTTTTGAAATCTATAGCAGAATGAAGGCGGAGTTGCAAGAGCTAAGGTCTTGAAAACCAAAGACTTGGCATGCAAGCAATATACATGATAGTCCCTCTCTTCCCTCTCTTTCCTCTCTCTTTCTCTTCTCCTTCTCCTCCTCTTCCTCCTTCATCTCATTTGGAAGACTGAACTAAACATGAGGTGAGAGAATTAGATACAGTGAATGTGTCACTGAGGTTTCTGATTCTTGTGCCCTCTCATCTCTGGTCAAGTAGAGTTTTAGGAGTCTGCAGGAGCAACATAGGCAGCACTTTCTAGTTCAAAATCAGAGAGGGAGGAAGCATGGCCCAACAAATACCTGAGTATTTATTATGTGCTTTACGCACATTAATTCATTTAATCCAAACAACCTTGTAAAGTAGGTATTCTTAATATCACTACTCAAAGATTAAGGCGGACTCACTAAGTAATCTTCCCGATAATCCCACCAATAATTTGTGGAGCCAGGATCCAAGCAGAGGTGGTTTGGATCTGGGGCCAAGGCTCATTTCCTTTAAATTTCAAAAGTAGCCACCACCCCCACCCCCAACCCGCGCGCGCACACACACACAGCCTCAATGCTAAGCAGTTAAAGAGACATAGTAGTATCTTGCGAGGCCCAAGGAAGGGTCCTCATACCCAAGTCTCCAGAGCCCCAGCACGGCATGGAAGAGCATATGAAAGCCCCTGTCCCTGCTCCCCACACCCTACCTACATCAAAGGGCTTAGAAATATCAGGAGGGTGTCTATGAATAAGGGACATCGAGGTAGGGAAAAGGAAGATGCAGCATAAACGTTCTGATACATGAAGACCACTGGAAACCTGGACAAGAGCAAAAATGCTAAAAGTTCCTACCATCACCCCTCTCCCCTCAATGCACACACACACTCTCTCTCTCTCTCTCTCTCTCTCTCTCTCTTTTACAGCCTCGGGAATTTGGATGCCACTTATATAGAGAGGGCAAGGAAGAGAAAATCTGGACTTTATATCTGAAATGACCAAGAAAGTCAGATACAATTGAGTTCATCTAGAATGAAGATGATATTTTTCTACCACTGAGCAGAACAGCTGCACAAATACTGTAAATACAGTTATTGCAAACTCAAGTGACATTGCACCTGACCTGTGAAATATGTGCTGAAAACGCCACATCACCACCCATTGTGTGGCCCTCGGGAATTCAAAAGCAAGGAAGCAAACAAAAACAATAATTTATTCCACAATTAGGAATTTCACAGTGTATTTTACTCACCGGAAATGGAGCCACACCCAATTTGTTCCACACTTATACTTTGATACGTTTTTAACTCTTTGCAAGTTCTGAGGACCAAACTATGTGTGAAAAGTGAGGATAGAATGTGTGCAATGAATTTCGGTCTGTGAATACCATATCTTATGTTGTTTGGGGGCATTTACACAGTCCGTGTCACATACATTAACTCACTGAATCATGACAATAGCTCCATGAGGTAGGCATTATTGAATTTACAGGTGAAATACCTGAGATTTAGAGGTTAAGTAACATGTCCAAGGAAACACAGCTCATGACAAAACTGGGACTCAAACTCAGACCCCCCAATTCACATAATTTATATGTATATCACATGGTATAAACAGAGACTAACTTACAGTCACCTCACAAGGGGAGAGATAAATTAGGCCATTATATATGTCTCTCCAATGTTCCCCTTAAAATAGCTTGGAAACTGACTTCTTGACCTATGGACCTAAGCAGATGCTGGTGATTATATCATTTTTGTAAAATTAAACTTCAAAATATATCTTCCTTCTTTTTTTTCCAAAATTTTCCCCGTTTTGCAAACTATGATCAATACAAAGTTTAACCATATATATATATATATATATCAGGGAAAGAACCTTCACTAGATTCTCTTGTTCATCTCATCCATTCAAAGTTGAATACTTGAATATTCTGGTCTTAATCTAATGAGCAATAAGGTTCAACCCAGTATATGGTAGGTATAGAACTGTTAAAATTTCACATGAATTTGTAAACAAGAAAGCAGATAATTACTAATAAATATTTTGGGTAATATAATTTTCTTATTGATGGAACATAAGTGGCCCAAACTTTATAAGTTAGATTTATCATCATTGAATCCTATTTCAGAAATAGGTTAACTGAAATTCAGATATACATGAAAAAACATTTTAGTACATCTTTAATCTTAAAACACTATTCTATGACCAAATGACTTTTAGGTCTTGATTGATCTTATATCCTTAATTTCCATGAAGTAAAAGGAGAATTTTTCCTTGTAAGTGAAGCCTCGTTGTTCAGGAAACAGAATTTTTATTCATCTGATAATACAGTGGTGAAATGTTAAGACAGCACAAGTTTGTGACTAAATGGAATAAATTTGATCACACAATGAAAAAATAAAAGAAATCAACACAAGAAAGAATGATGTATTTGAGAACATTTTTAATAAATAATGTGACAAAATTACTTTTCTGATTATTGGTTTTCAGTATGCAAAATTATGGCTAAAAATAAGAGGTTTCTTACATGAACATAATGAAAACATTAATCACATGGATTGTTCCCTTAGTACTGCACACCCTTTCTATGTAACTTCCAGATTATCTAAGTGAACACATTTAGTTTTTGGTGAACACCAGCTTTTTCTGTGTGGTTCAGTTTTGTTTGGCTTTGTTTTCCAGTGGGGTCAGGCCTGATACCTGTGTATGAATAAATGTACATTTTTTTTCTTCAATTAGCACCAATTATTAAGTCAATGAAATTCATATAACGACAAAAAAGGATCATAAAAATCTAGTCAGAGGGCATCATTTGGCAATTCAAAGCAAGTAATGCCTCTCCTAGAGCTTATAAGAAAATCTTATAAGTTTTTAACATTGGCCACAACAAACTTAAACCTTTTTTTTCTTTAAGTCCCAGAAAAGTAAGAACCATTGGGTTCATGGCCCACAATAAAGTATGCACGTTACTTCACCACCTGTCATCATTCAAATATTCCAAATACAAACAACATAGAGCATTAACAAAACAGGTTAAAAACGCTTCTCAACACTTTTTTCAATAAGACAAAAAAGGTTAATAGTTACAATGGTTTACAAATAAAGTTTAGTGATTGTGCTTTTAAAACCAAAAAAAAAAAAAAGATTAAAAACAGTGCATTACAAAAACAAAAATCAAACTTCCTTAAGTGGCACTTCTGAAAGTTGAACTGACACTACCAGAAGAAATTTAGGCCAGTTAAGATAGGGATGTCCTTATTCAATTGGTCATTAAAAACATCCATTTGTTTGTAATATGCATTTATAATTGCATTTGATTGAAAAATAGAACAAGGTTTTTTGCTAGGCTTACTTATGACAATGTCTGGACAGCCAGAGATCTAACTGGCTTATTCCGATGTATCCAAAAGTATATTTCCAGTAAGAATATACTTCAATGATTGAAATGAAGACAAAATAAAGTACCACCAGGGGTTGCAAAGAGTATATATTTACAATGTTTCTACCCCCATTCAAATTGACTTGTGGGTGTTCTGCATTTAGTATATTTTGTTTTCTCCCAGCAGCGGGTGGTATGAAAGACTTTAAAATCATGTTAAAATGAAATGTGTTTTAATTTGCAGTAGCAGTTGGTTATAGAAAGATTATATCTTGAGAGCCCTTGCCATGAGGTTGATGAATCAATTTTGTATCTTTGATCAATACTTTGCTGTAAATTGGCTTGGTGTATAAGCAGTGCAATGCCATATCTCAGGGGCAAAATGCACAAGAATGGTTTTGTTCTCTCTTGCTGGCTGATAACTGAAGCAAGAAGTCAAATACTTCCCTTGCTAGAAGTAAAGTATAAAGGTTGGTTCCAACAGCGAGGGGAATAGGGAAGTTCTTCATAGGGATAAGGATCAAACAACAACAATAAAACTCCAATAAAATTTTTAAAAATGGTATTCCAATAAGAGGAATAAAAATGACAATTTTTACACTCTGATTGCACTGAACATTGTATCTGGCATCATGTGTCATCAGACAAGAGGCATCTTGAGTGATAATTTTCACATTGGATCGCACATGCCTCTCTGGTTGTCTTCAGCTTTCAGTTTCCTGTAAGAGATAAGTTTTTGGTAAATTTGAAAATAAACCTTATAGTCTTAAATTTATATGGATGTATATGCTTTTATCCTTATAATTTGTGTTTGTTCTTTCATTCCCTGACATACGTTAGAAAGTGCTCATGAAACTAATTCATTTGTCTTTAGCTGGTTTTGATAGAAAATCCAATCATTCTCTACAAGTACCAAACTGCGTTTTACACAATGTCACAGTATTGGGGTATGTGGTGCAGGAGAGAGAGGGCAGCAGAAGGTGGCTTTCTCTACTTATCCCAGCCCCTACTCAACCTTATAGCTCAAATTTTATTGGTTTAAGCATTAGAGTTATGTATGGTAACTTTCTGTCCCCTAGAAAAGTTCTTTTACTTAAAAAGACAAACATAACTTGTAAAACAATTTCTCATAACAACAATTGCAGGAAGAAAGTCTCCTTATTCCAAAATCAAAATCAAAATGCTTTCCGTATTATCAGAAATTCAGTTAGATATCATTCCTTAAAATTTTTCATCTTCTATTCTTAAAAGTTTAAGGTGAACGTTCATTTAACAATCTACTTGGGATTAAATATATTTGTAAGAAGAGAAATTTGTCATCAACTTGTTTTATTATTATTATTATTATTAAATGGAGGAAACATGGTCTTAAAAATTGGTTTATTTTGACTTACTCCCAAATTCTATCTTGTATTGCTATCTATAAATTCCAACAAAGAAGTATATATTTGACCCAAGAAGTGTTCTTGTCTGGGAAGATTAATGTCAAGGCTCATGTTCTCATTTGCAAAAGAATGAAGGTGGAAGATAGTTGGTCCAAACAGTTAGATTAGCCCCAGTGATTACTAGAGTGGCAGATAACACAGGCTGAGCACTCTCATTTACATCCTTATAACTGTCACCTTACTGGTTTTTATACTACACAATATATTATCTAGAGAAATAGTTATTTCCTAACAACATGTTTGCCATATAAATGTCTTATATGAGTATCTGCAGATAAATTTGACCTCTAGATCTAAAAGGAAACAGTTATCACCATTTAAAATGTTGGAACACACTTCAAGAAAATCATTAAATTCACAGAAGTTCAGTCTCTGGTATCACTAACATTAGGGTTTGAGGTAAAACAGTAACATTTCTGTAGCCTGATAGATATTTTTGAGGCTGATTTAATAACTAGCATAATGCTGAGAAACTTGGAAAAAATTATAGATACCTCTAATTCTTCATTATTATCTTCTCCTCTTTCATATCCTCCGAGAACCTGCATTTCTGCAATATTTCTTCGACCTACATTTGCTTGTTCTCTTTGTCTGCTTCCTGATCCTCTTGATGACATTGAGCTTGAAGAACTAGGATCTCTGGGATTATTTGATGTTGGAAAAGTAGGTCTACAGTAAGGTAGAATATCCTCTGTGTAATGAAATATAGTAAGTGCATATGAACACCATTGTGCATTTTCATTGTATCATCACTTATGTCTGTAATTCTGAAGGGGAAGCATCAGAGTTTTTGAGGAATAAATGAGGACATTTTATAACAATAATTAAAAGGCAGGATTCTCCTGAAAATGAAAATAACAAGTCTTGTAGTCTTCCTGGTAGTGGCTGGGCATTCAGGTTGGTTTCACTCACAGGCTCCTGACTCCCTCAAACTCACTTGGGACCAACATCGTTAAAAGAGGTAAACCAAACCTGGAGTCAGACTTAGCTTCCAGTTTCTATTCCTCCCTATGTGATATCCAGTTATTTTAGGCCTTAGTTTCCACTTTTCTAAAAAAAAAAAGCGTGAATAATATCTACACCCAGAGGAGTCCCTAGTGTTGCTGTAAAAACAGATGAGATAGTGAAAGCCCTATGCAAATCATGAAGGATCATTTTAAGGTACTGATAAAAACAAAGCCCAATTTCTTCAAACTATCAAAACAGAATCAAGCCCAGGTTCGCTTTCCAGACAACCTCCATCTTAACATTGTATTTACATTGTGGAACCTTGAATCTCAGAAGCATGCCTTCGTTGCTAGCTCAAAACACAAGCCACTCTAATTAAACACCATCTTCTGAATTTCTGTCTTCTTACTGCTTTAAATTTGGTGCTGCTTGTATTGATGCATCCACCAGTTGCCCACTTCTCTCCAAAGCCTGTCCACTCCACCCTGTGGACACCAAACACAAGAAAAACCAACTCTTCTATACTCATTTTCCCCTCCCCGTCCAAATGTTTCTTCTACTGTCCACGCTGCCTGAATGCAATCTGATTTCCCCTGAGGTTTCCACACAAGTTCTCTCCAGTAGGAGGAAGGCTTGTCTCTATCCCAACTAGCACCAGTTCTAAGTCAATACTCCCTGACCTTTGCACAAAACATTCTCTTCCTGGGAGGGCCAACCAGCCTACTTACGTCACCTGTTTAGTCCTCCTTGATGGCACCTTTCTCCAACCATTCTACTCATTACAACTTCTACCCATCATCCAGGTTCTGACTCACTGGGTCTCACAGTCCATGAAGACTACTGTTTCTGCACCCTTGCCTTCTAGCACTTAGACTCTTGTGACCTTCATCTTCTGTTCCTGTTTTATCAATCTTTTTTCTCTATTGACCATAGTTTTTGTCAAACTACAATATAAAATCTGTCTCTTGTTAAAAACTTTCCTGTTAAGCCTGTGATCTACATGAATCAATACCTTTTTCCTGTCCTTAATGCTCAGCAAAGCTTCTTGAATTTAGACTCAAAAGTGGTAGACACACCTCCCATTTACTCTGAATCCCACTGAAATCTATTCATTACTACATTGAAACAGAAAATTCACTGTTGAGTTGAGTTTGATAATGCTAATCATGTTTCAGCCCTTATGCCTCTGGACTTCTCACTGCCTTCATCTGGAAACCACTATTGATTTAAACATCACTATTCCCAGCGTCCAGTTCTCTTCCCTTCCTGGCTAGTCTTCTGTGGGATCTTCTCTTAGATGTTGATGCCCTGCAGATTTCTATTTTATCCTAGTGTGTATATACACATTTTTCCCCACTCACCTTGGGTAATTTCATCCAGTCTCACAGATTGTAACCTTTTCTAGAATATAACTGTCATGAGGGCAGTTTTTTCCTGTGCCTTGTGTTTTGATATACTCTCAGCTTGATATATAACAGGTCACTGATACATAGTTTTGAGTAGATAAATGAGTGGATTTGATTACTATTTTATCATGATAAATCATTAATTTATATTTCTAATTTTTGAACTATGTTGAATACTTATACTTCCTCTTAAGTGTCCCTCAAACTCACTATATTGAACGCTGACTTCATCATGTCCACTCCTTTCTTCCCTCCTTGTACTCCCTAATATAGTTAATGACAACACTCATTATTAAGAAAACAAAGATAGAAAACGAAAATTAATATTTTAGAGTCTTCCCTGCCTTCCAACAACCTTCCGGCACTTCTTAAATGTACCTTTTCCACACATTCAAATATACCCAGGTGAGCCTGACTTTTAACACAAAAAATGTTAATACTGAATTTTACCACTTACTGTTCCTATAGCCTGGTTTGTATTTTCCACATCTTTTGTCCAGGAGTTGTAAATATCTTCTAATAGATCTCTGTGTCCTTCTGCCTTCTTAGAGGAACTACAGGCAAACTATGACCTAAACTTACATTTACCTCAAGAGCTTCCCTTTTGGAAAGTAGGTGATGAGCATTGAGGAGGACACTTGTTGGGATGAGCACTGGGTGTTGTATGGAAGCCAATATGACAATAAATTATACTAAAATAAATAAATAAATACAAGACATTCCCCTTTGACCACCTTTACTATCTAGTCACACTGAACGTCTTATAATCTCCTCAATGTACCTCAAAGCTTTACCTGCTGAGTTTCTCTGCTTGAACAATCTATCCACTCTTCGCACTCAAGTTAAAGTCTACCCATCCAATCACTCAGCTTCTGTGTCACTTCCACCAGGAAAGATCAAGAAGTCTTTTTCTATCTTATGTCCCCACAAGACTGGGCTACCTAACCATCCCTTCTCTGGACTCTCAAGTATCAGAGCATCATAAACATTATACCAAATATGAATGTATCTGTGAATCTATAGATTACCTGTCTCCATCTCTGACTATAAGCTTCTTGAGATCAAGGTTCATACTTACACATAAATCTCAAGACCAGTACAATGGTTTATAACATAGTGGATGTTTGATATATGTAGAAATAAATTGAACTAATTGAGGTAAATGTCAGCAAAAAGATCAGTCATTCAAGTCCAGAAGACCACTCTCTTTAATTAAAAATGACCATTCATTACACATGTAAATCAGGGTGCCTCTTTCATTTTAAATAATGTCAACTGAATTATGAAGGTGCAAATTATAGCAATGCATAGAAATGATCATTTAATGACACATATATACAGAGTTATGGTTCAAATACGAATTTGAGAAAGCAAGACAAAATAATAATCTGGTCAGTGTAGCTCAGTGCTCTCCATGAAATAGAGTCCCTTGTTTCTAGATTAATAGTTCCAGCAATAGTTCTTCGGTCAGAAATATTTTTATAACACAAAGGACAACTTATTAAAACTCTAAAGATGGCTAAAATAATTTCATCTCTTTGTTCTAATTCTGTACACACCAAGATCTTTCCAAGTTTGTAAATATTTTTTTTCCCTGAAGAATCCCACCTGCTTTGGAGGAAGCTTACTTGTAGCAGCAAATTGGTTTATACTTTCAGGCCACGTATAAACTTCGTAATTTATGTCATGACATTTTATTTATAAATCACTACGTGGAGTATAGAATGGATCAAAAGGTCAGAGTCAGATCACCTTGTGCTTAACCGATAAAAAGTAAGCTAAGTTTTTCAAACTTTGGATTGTGGTAATAACACCAAGTACTTTGTGCTCCTACAGTGGGGGCCTCCACCTGAAATGCAGTTTTACTCATCACTTTACTGTTGAGGCCATGCCTGGGTTAGGAGTTCAGGCTTCCTGCTACACAAGAGAGTGAAACTGACTCCCATTTTGAAAGGAAGTTGCTAATGACCAGGTGCCCATAATAAACAGAATGAGAGTCTGATGTTGAATTATACTACAACGTATAATTCTACAAATTCTGCCTTCCTGGCAGACTTGTTCCCAACCTCTCCTCTTCCCAGCTTTCTGAAAAGAGCTCATCACCTCCCTTCCACAGTGTCCATTTACGTTACAACCCCCTAGAGTCTGGCATCTATTCTGACTACACTACTAAAAACAGGTCTTCTACTACCACCTGCAAATGACATACTGCAAAATCCTCAGGCATTCTCTCCCAACCCCTACCTCCTGTTGATAGCCAACTTTCACTTCCGTGTGGCATTTTAGATTTTGTCCTATCTTAAAATTTCCTCCTCCATTCTTTCTAGGAAACTATTTTCTCTGGCTTGGAGATCTTGATTATTTTATAGCTCTGGGTGGATCCATCTCAGTTTCCACTATAGAAAGTCATTCTTGTGCCTAATCTTTAAATATAATCACTGCTGAGTATTGGTGCATTGAAGCTGGCTCACACGTTCTCAAAAAATGATGAGTAGCCAAGTCTTCCCAATTTCACATTCACGGACTTCATATTAGCAGCTTGAAAACAGCTGTCTTGGAAGTAACTACCCAACAGAAGTAAGTAAATGGCCACAAATTAGGGTTTTGCTCTGCTTTCCTCCCAGAAAATTGATTGCTCAGCATTAGCCGATATATCACTGCCAATAATTTAGCCTTTGTAATTCACACAATTTTATACTCTGTGTTGCTGTTTCTAAAATCCACTTTCTACTCACAACCTTTCCCCTGATCTTTAAACTCAGTTCTCTAAAGTCTTATTGATTTTCTTCATATCTGTGTTCTTGTCAGCACCTTAATCCATTCAACATTGAAATTCTTTTCCCTTAGAAATCTTTTCTGTTTTGTTTTGTTTTGTTTTTCTACATTGATTAGTACAATTACGTTCCACTAGTTAGCAGGGCCATCTAATTAGCATTTGAGTAACTTCTGCTTTATTCCATCATTTAATTCTATTTTTCTATTTCAATTAGTCACCAATTCCTATTGGTTCTACCTCTGACATGCCAGTGGAGGCTGTTCTCTCTTTTCTTTTCCACACGCTTATTTTAATTCAGTGTTTTCATATTTTAAACCTAGATATTTTACAGTGATCTGATACCTTCATCTACCAGATTCTACTCTCTTCCTTCACTGTAGAGTGCTGCCAATTCTTTTTCTAAAAATCTGATTCTGTCATTCTTGCTCAAAATTCTTTGCTGACTCACCACGGACTACATCATAAATCTCACAGTCGAGTGATATTCCCAGCCTTCCCAATCTGGCCCAACCACCTCTCTACTTTTCTCTTTCACTAACTGTGCCTGGCCCCAAGCACCCTATTCTCTGGTCAAACTGGAAATCAAAGTTCCCCCAAACATACGTTTTTTACACCTACATGTTTTTTCTCCATTTATTTCCTTTCCCTGCTATCCCCTTCTCTCCATTTAACATGTTGAAATCATGCTTTCCCTTAAAACCCAACTCAACTGGCACGTCTCCAGGGAAGTCTTATATAATCTCATGCATTTAATTTAATTATATTAAAATTATTTGAGTACATGTTTGTCTCCTCCATTAGAGAGCAAATTTCTAAATCTTACCAATTTTCATGTGGCCCAACAGAACCTAACAGTGTAACTTGCAAACATATGTTCAATCTATATTTATTTGCTGTATGAGTATATCAGTACCTTGAATGAGGTGAGTCTTTGCTGGTGGAAGGTCGCGTTTCGCTGCCTTGTTTCCTCGTCCTTTCCCATCATTTTGCTGTTCCTGTGCTTCTCTGGTATCACCTGGATTTGTTCTCATATCTGCAGCTTGTCGTCCATCCATTACTTCTCTCCCCTTGTAGCTGCCTACTTTTCTCTCTGATGATCTGTCTGTTCTTCCTTCTATAGAAGGTAGTTTGGGTACCATTACAGGCCGTACCTCCAGCTGTGCCTTGGATTGGACAGTGGGTGACTTTATAGCAGGTGGTGGCACCGGAGGAGGTGGAAGATCTAGAAAGGAATGTATAAAATACTGTAAAAGTCTGCCACTTACACTTCAATATTAGTATTATCATTGGAGTCACATTCAATTGTGAGGTAATATATCTGAAATGAACTGGAACAATTGAAGGCAACCAAGGAACAAGAAGATCGACAATTTCAATCTATTCTCGTTGTTATATGGCACGAAAATAGTGAATCATAGAGCTGGGACTTAGAGATTACCTGGTCTTGGGATAACTAATACAGGCATATGTGCTCAAACGGTCTCTCCCCCAACCATGACAGGCCTTCTTAATTGATTTCAGCAAAACGTTGCTGGTCCCAAATGCATATCCTCACTCTTCAGGCAACCACTTCAAATTGATTGAGGTTGGCACTTGAGTTGAGACGTATTTGCCATCTCTAATCTAGCCTAAATCCCTTCTCATTCTGTAAGAAGGGTAACTTGAACACACAGACTTTAAGTTTTCAATCTCAAATCTAGCTATAATCAGAACTAGGACAAATGCCCTTAGCTAAATTCTCAATTTCTGGTTCAGTAGTCTTTATATTATTACATTCTATTTTGTGTTTATAATCTACCATCCATTGATGGGATCTCTGCACTTTGTATTTGCACCCAGAGGTTTTAAACCAGATAATCTCTGGTATAAGTAGAGGTTAATTTCTTCTACTTATCACTATATACACACTTTATGCAAACATTATATATAATTCAACATCTTATAGACATACCTAAGGAAAAAGGTAGTTAAAAATTTGATATCTAGAAAATTTATATGCTTTAAGAGGTGCTATCTTTGACCCCTATGTACATTCTAGGGAACAGAAATAGATATCGTAATAATAATTGGTAAGTTAGAAGAATATGAAGAGATTCTAGTTTTAGGTTATTTTGCCTTTAGGATGGAGGATGAATTAAAAGAAAAGGTTTGAATCCAATTTGTAATAGCTCGGGAAAGTAATGATAGAGGATGGAACTGTATTGGTGGCTGTTCAGATGAAGGAATGTATTTGAGAGAGGTTAAGAGAGAAAAGTCAGTATCATTTAATGAGCAATGGAACATAGCAGGGAAAGAAAAGAAAAGAATCTAAGATGATATTTACGATTTTTACTACAGTGGATGGTGGATGAAGGTTCACTGAAGATAAGGAAGGAGGTGACGGGAAGAGATGGACCATAGAGGAAGAGGTGGAGTTCGGTTTTAGAAAAGTGAATAGGAGTAGACTTTGAAGCACCTAGATAGAGATGTCCAACAGGTTTTTTGTACATAAAATCTGAGTTTCAAGAGAGGTCAAGACCAGAGATACAGAGATTTGGTAAATATCAGCATGGCTTTTTCAGTCACTACTTCAGATATGGTAATGTTTTCATATTTAGAGAGGAATACCTAAATGATAGGCTAAATCAACTAATAAGTGTTTATAAAACGTGTATTAAATGTTTAGTGTTTAAAAATCAGTGTTTTCAACAAAAATATGCATTTACATCCTAAAAATAAATCAAAGGTCCCTAAGAACTTGAAAGCACCACCCCTCGTATATCTCCATCTACATTTCAAATCCTCACTATTGATTATGTGGAGATAATCAGTTTGAATATTTTCATATGGATCATTCCAGAAATTATTTATACACACAAATCAGGCCTACCAAGTTGCATCATTCCACGGAACATCACTCACATCAGGGACTATATAAAACGGTCACAACTAGGGTTGTACAATGTCAGTCTACTCTCCACTATGTGGTGGTAAAAAGTACCACATACAAATATACAGCCTTCCTCTCATTTTGACAGAAGGAGAATTGCATTTTTTTCACCTGTGTAGTTGTATACATTTCCCTATATGTATATATAGCTCTACCTCTTTTTTTTGAAAACTTTGTATAAGGCTCTGTTTTATGAATATATCAATATTTATTTAGCCAATCTGTACAGAGGAATACTTAGGTTGTTTCCATATATTTTACCGTTACTGACAATGTTCTATTGACTATCATGTACATAGACCAGCATGAGAAATTCTTGAGTATTAAAGTTACGTCTTAAAAATTCTTAATATAATAGTAAATTAAGAGTTCTAGGACACAATCAGTGTTTCTTATTCTCATATTTTTTAAAAAAAGAATTAATAAACTTTGTCCCAAAGTAGGTATAAGTTTTCTTTAACTAATATTATTTTGACATTACATGCTAAAGCTAAGACATTGGAATTCACTGTATTGGTTTTTGAAAGAAATCTTGAGGTACCATCTTCCTACCAGCTATTTTACTTAAGACTCCATTATGAAAAGTGGTCTGTCCATCTTTTACTTGCATTTTTTTTTGTTGTTGTTAGTTCTCCTGGCTCATCATGTTCCAGTTTCATATAAATAGCTTCTAAACATTACCTAAAATAGTGGCCAAAGCACAGCCAATGCATGAACTTTCTGCTGATTCTACTAAATAAAAAAAAATTTTTTTTTGCCTTACAACATATATTACCATTGCCATTGTGCCTGATTTTCCTCTTCACTGCTTTAATGGATTTTTTAAAAAACAATACTTGAAAAAAAGATACCATCATGACAGTCCTCCCTCATCTGGTACTTGTTTAGTAAAAATAACCAAAAAGAAATAGTTAAAAAGTAGACTGTCCTGAGTGGCTCAAAGCCAAGAGACCCAAGGCAGAGCGTTCTACATTCAGACTGAGCCTGGGACTGGCAATGAAAAAGGAGAAAAATCTAATTGAGAGCATACCTGGCAGCAGATGGAGTGAGTGCCTTGCAGGCTCATTTCTGCACCATCTCCTTGCTGTAGACTTAAACCCCAAACTGCAAACACAGATTATCAAGCTGGCACAAAGGAACTGCCACTATCATCAAATCATAAAATGTCTGGGCTCATCAGATACCAAAGCTGATGATTACCACTATTATAAGATCTACAAAATCTTGGGAATATATGACTCTTGAGACACAATCTATTTCCAGATGCTCTAAGACACAGGTAGAAAATGAAAAGAGAACCCAGTGGTAATTTTAAGAGTTCTAACTTCCTACATGTAATTGCTTCTGTATCTAATTGACAATGAGAGGTAAATGCTTGTAGGTTTTACTTCCTATACAATAGGTTACCAAATAAAATTTTTTGGGGTATTATCAAATAATTATTGAGTCAAAGCAAGGATTATTATAGTATGAACAATTCTACATTTCACAAAGTGATAAATAGTACTTTCACCCAGTTCATACCGAGTAACAAACAGGATCATGGACATGTTATATATATGTACAGACTCTTTATATAATCATATAAACATTATTCTTTCTAGAATACTTTCCGAATACCAGCATAATGTATATAAAGGAATATGTAAGAGCATGTGCATGTAGACAGTTCCTGCCAGCTTTAAGTCGCTATGGAGATCACTCTATTTACTTAACTGCTTAAAGTCCCAAGACCTTGTAATTAATGATAAATCAAGTCAAAATAACATCATTCCAAAGAGGGTGGTGAATTTATAATTTATGAAAAGTAGGGCTAGAGAAATAATGTAGATTTGGTTTTTAAATCAAGTATGTAAATGCATCGAAAGGGTTGAAAAGAGGGGGTGCGAAGAATCTATTAGAAGTCCTAGAAATGCACTTATGCTTGGCTTTAACTCGCAAAGACTCTGACTGATAAATATTCATACATTTTAATCCTACCCTTCATCTGGATTAAACTTGTAAGTGGCAAATATGAAATAAATAAATAGATTTTGCTTGTCACTGTGACTATAGTATACAGTACTCTGTTGTGCACTGAGTACTCCCTCGGTCTCTATGATGTACAGAGTAAGGTAGGGTCACAGGGCTGCATGCCATCAGGAGGCTCAAGGGCTATTATAGGCTGAATTGTGTCCCCTCAAAATTCACATGTTTAACACTAACCCCTTGTGCCTCAGATTGAGACTGTATTTGGAGATAGGATCTTGAAAGAGGTAAAGTAAAATGAGATCCTTGGGGTGGGTCTTAATTCAATCTAACTGGTTTCCTTATCAGAAGAGGAGATTAGGACACACACAGAGATTGAAAGAAGACTGAGTAAACACACAAGGGGATGACGGCAATCTACAAGCCCAGGAGAGAGGCCTCAGAAGAAACCAACCCTGCTGACACCTCCATCTTGGACTTGTAGCCTCCAAAGTTGTGATAAAATAAACTTCCATCATTTAAGCCACTAGTTTATAGCACTTTGTTATGTCAGCCCTAGAAAACTAATACAGCTGCTGACTGACAAGGATCATAACAAACTACTCTTCATCAGCTCAGACATAGCCACTCCTTAGCCTTTATATAGTTTACAAAAGTGCTACAAAGTAAGTACATAATTTGAACCATATTTTACAAAGTAAAGATGCTGCAAACTCAAGACTGATATACTATATTCTGAATAGTTAACAAAGGAACCCTATTGATAGCCATCAAACTTATCCATCATAGTTAGGATTTTAATCATCAAAAAACAAAAATTAAAAGAAAAACCTTCCACATCTTACTAATATGTTTAAAGGACATTAAAAAAATTTTAATGTTTATTTTTGAAAGAGAGAGAGAGAGTGAGCAGATGAGGGGCAGAGAAAGAGGTGACAGAGAATCAGAAACAGGCTCCAGGCTCTGAGCTGTCAGCACAGAACCCGATGTGGGGCTCAAACCCACAAACCGGGAGATTATGACCTGGGCCTAAGTTGGACACTTAACCAACTGAGCCACCCATGTGCCCCATGTTTAATGCACATTTTAACAACTGGCAACTCTTTAAATTCTTTCTTCTCCCCTCCCCTTTCTCTTTCTTAATAAATTGTACAAATTGTGTCTGCCACCGAGTTTCTTCACAAAATAGTCTATGATTCTTTTTTCAAAAAATGCAGTATAGTATTTTAAGAAAATAATTTCTGAGAAAATGACTTTGGTTTCCATGTCATAAAAACTGCTAACAAGAGTCAGTGCATTTCTCTTATTTGATGCATTAAGAAGTATTTGCATTTACTTGATTTTACTTAATCAATATGTATTGTGGGATATGTATAAAGTAACACACATATTTTGGTATTTTTTTCTTCATCAAATCAGAAAGTATCCAGAATTAAACTCAAGACTTTTTGGTACAATAAACATAACTAAGAGACAGATGGTTATCAAAATGCTGAAAGGAAGTTAAAGCTAAAATTTTAAAAATAACTTGTCATATCTCCTCATTTTATCTATTTTTATGACTTTGGGAAAATAATTATTGGCTTCTACATGACTTTATATCCTATGATAATTTTGCATAATCACTTTCGTGAAATAAACAATGAAAAATCCAAATAACATTTCAAATTAACTTATTGGCTTTAACTATGTCAGTGTATTTCTTTGGTATTCTAAAACTAATCTTGAAAAAATAACTTAGGTGTTTCATCATTCAGTTTAACAGTTACTATTCAGGGAGGAGTCAGAATTCATTTTAATTATTAAGCACTTTGAAAAACATACTGCAGAATATGGGACAATAAATACAGATCACAATTTTCAGGCATAGTGTAGTTCGTAACTGTGATACTAGGTCCTTGAACTTGGCATGTTCACATTTTTTAAAGCATTTTGAAAAAGCAACTCTCAGCCCTAGAAGTCCCTCAAAACAAGTATAAAGAAGGTGATAAGAGCTACATAAAGCTGTAGGCCAGATTTTCTCCCTTATGTATTCAACGTAGATGTGTTTACATCAAGGTTTGATGTTTGACTAGTTTTTCAGTCAGGAACACTCTCTCCCAGATAATAAAAACTGATAGGACAACTATAAAACTTGTAAAATGCCATTACAGGGGTCCCATAAATGTAAAACTGCCGATAGAGTTTGGGGATTTACACCTAATGTTTGCCCCTTCACGGAGGCAAACAGGCACAAAGCCACTGTAATAACCCTTCGAAATCAGATAATATTCTGACAGCTCAGTTCCACTGACAAAAGAGTCCTGGGCAGAAGCCAGGAGGCCCAGGTGCGCTGTGTCATGCCAGTATTTAATGTAGTCTAATATCAGATAGATGCTAGTGAGAGAAAATACTCTGAATATAGTACAGATAATAGCATGGACAGCCACTCATTGCAAAATTACTTGTGCTCATCATGCTGTGAGCTTTGTATTAAATTTTTCTGTCAAGTGGCAGGAATCACAGGCAGAAGTGCCTCAGAAAACCCTCCTTGTAACCTTGGATAAGGATCTATAATATTAGGCTTTCATATGATAATGGCAAATGATGCCCTTTTTGAAAAATTGCTGACTGGTAATGAAAGTCCTAATCAGATTGTGGTTGGAGAGGACCAGGAGGTGGGGGACAATGTCTGTGACACCCTTCTTCCCCCACCCCTTTAACAAATTTAGCAAACTTGACAAGATGGGTGAGTCTGAGAGAATTTATCTTACATGAATTTCCAACAAAGCCCTTGGGGTTGTTTATAAAACGAGAAGGTGGCGGTTTAATAAATGCTGGGCCACCTGAGGCACTTTCATTAAAGGCTTTCTCAAGGCAACATCACAATGTTTGCATTATTCTCTGTGCTCCCTTGAGAATACAAGCCTTACCTCTTCAGTGAGAGTCGATATTGTATGTGAAGGCATGAAGGAAGGTGATTTGATTTGCCTTTCGGTGTACAAAATAAACTAACACCACTATAGTTAGAATTAACATTCAAACAAGTTTATTGTTTTCTACTTGAATGCAACATTCCAAAAGCAAAGCGAAAAAAAAAAGAGAGGACGCATTGGAAGATTTATCAGTGAATGTGATGAAGGTTGATTCTCTGTCACTTCAACTGCAATAATGTCTGTGTGCTCGCAACTATAAAATAACCTCTCAAAAATACTGAAAGTATACCCTATTCTTAGTTTCTTAAATAACCATCTCATTAGCAGCACTAGAGATGCCTGACAAGATACGAAAGTTGATCATTCCTATAAGGAATATGCAGCTTACCGTTAATGAATTTTTAATGTAATTTCTAATGCCGGTGGACACATTTTCCAGTCACAGACAGCCAGGGTAAACAGGCGAGATTCATAGATGTTTTCATGCGTTTCAATGGACTTACCATCTGTGTAGGCTTCTCTGCGCAGATGTCCTGGCTGGTGTTTTTGCTTCTTGGCTGGTCTGGTCTTCTGCATTACAGCAGCACTCATGTTGCTGTCTGTAGAAACAGGACTTGTGGGTCTCGGGCACTGGGATGCATGAAAATGTCGGCGTCCTGAGTAAAAAAAAAAAAAAAAAAAAAAAAATCAGAGCCAAACTCATCAGTGAATTCTAATTATACAATAATAATAAAAAGAAAACAGTACAACTAGAAGCATCCCTAATTTACAAAAAATAGCTTTAAATAAACTAATCCAGCAAATAATAGGATTTCTGTCATTTTGCTTGACCCATCCACTGGAAAAAAAAATGTGCTGAGAGCTTGCTGTAGTACTTTTATTCGGCTGAAGTTCTTGATACCACTTTATTAAAGAAAAACAACCCAATTATTTTTCCAACTAATTTCACTAAAGTGTTATTAGTAAACAAAGATATTAATTAAATTTTTGCATAGTATATTCAGTGGCTGTTGTTTTCTCAAGGGAATAGGTAGAGTCCTTAAGAAATTTGTATTCTAGGGGCACCTGGGTGGCTCAGTCGGTTAAGCGTCCAACTTCGGCTCAGGTCATGATTTCACAGCTGGTGAGTTTGAGCCCCGCGTCAGGCTCTGTGCTGATAGCTCAGAGCCTGAAGCCTGCTTCAGATTCTGTGTCTCCCTCTCTATCTGCCCCTACCCAACTCACACACCCTCTCTCTTTCTCTCTCAAAAATAAATACACATTAAAAAATTTTTTTAAAAAGAAATTCATATTCTAAGAATGAACAGGACTAAATATTTCCCTTATATTAATTAAATTTATATGCTATTCTTTGAAGGCAGAATTCCAATATTTTAAATCATTCTGAGGTATTTATCTTAAGGAGGCCCTGAAATTAAGGTAGCTCGCATATTTAGACTTGTCTAAAATTACTTCTACTCCTTTTCTTTCACAAGATGCTTACTTGCTAATTCTAGATACTTAAAGCGACCCCTCCAGAAACTTCTATATGTTTTGGTAGTAGCAGAGGTGTTTTGTTTTTTTTGCTTTGGGGGGGCAATATTTATATGTACCAGTGATAACTGAATTTGCTAGTTAGACATGGTACATCTCAGTCTTCCCCAATTTTCTGGCTATCTTACAGAGATGTTGTATTACAATGGCACAATGTATTTAATCCATAATGGCAAGGGAAATCTTGGGCCTATACTCGACCTTCATTATTTTGGTTTCTAGAAATTCCAGATATACAAATCTGGAACTTCTTGTTTGTACTACAAGAAACTTCAAACTGGCCTAGCCAACACGTCTTTTGGCTATGAACAGGCCACATATAGCGATGTCAACATATTTAAAAATGCTAACTGAAGCATATTAAATAATATACATTAATGTGGACAAGTGAGAGGCAATTTGATTGGATTGTTCATTCATATTATCTTCAAGTCATATGATAAGCAGCACCCTTTCTCGAAAAGAACATTTTAATAGGCTGAGGCCAATGCATGTTTAGTTCATTATAATTACGAGTCAAACAAAAATCAGAAGTGCCACTAAATTACAATACAATAAAATATTAAACCAAACTCTCTTTAGCGATGATGGAGACTATTACAATTAAAGTTACATACCCATGAAAAGAGAGAATTAGGGCTGGGACCAAGCACACTCTTCATTCTATTGTGTAAAGCCATCTACTGCTCATAGACCCTGAGGCATAAGGTCATTTACAGATGAATTTTCGATGTTATTTCTATGTTTTGTTGATTTAATGAACTGAAATACACTCAATGCAATCTAAAAACAGTAGTTTGAGATGCTTAATTTCACTTTCTTATTATTTTATAGAGGATTAAAAAATACAGAGAAGTAAAAGCTATGTATACAGTTAGATATTATTTATTAAGGAGGGTAGGTAAGTATAGATAGTTATTTTATTATATTTAGTAGCTAATGAGGGGGAAATAGGGAAATTTGGTTGAATTTTGTAAAATATTGGCATGGCTGAAATAAATATGTTCTACACAAAAGGTCGAAAGGTTTTATTAGAATTTTCCTCCCACAAAACATTCTTGATAAATAACATATAGAAATAACCTTATTTTCTCTGAGTACATTCAATAAATGACAAAAATAGTGACCAATCCAATATCTGAAGAGAACAGGGCAAAGTACCAATGTGATATTTACTAAATTAAGAAAAAGAAAACAACAAAACAAGATAGCAATTACTGGTGTGCTGTGATGGTCTTTTATTTCTCTGAAATGTGTTTTGTTGGCCACATTATTTTACTCTAATATTTGTATTTTTTTGGCTACCAGAAATTCATATACACACAGTGTGTATATGAATGTATATATTCCATTCTATGGAGATAAATGTCATATGATAAATGTTTGACTTAAATCTAAATTCTTTCCTTTTTCATATTATTTACTCAAGGTTGGGAGTAGGAGATAAATAAAAATGGGTTAAAAGATAAGAATAGATATATGAGAGGCTCCTGGGTGGCTCAGTTGGTTAAGCGTCCGACTTCGGCTCAGGTCATGATCTCAAAGTCCGTAGTTTCGAGCCCTGCGTCGGGCTCTGTGCTGACAGCTCAGAGCCTGGAGCCTTCTTAGGATTCTGTGTCTTCCTCTCTCTCTGACCCTCCCCCACTCACTCTCTGTCTCTGTCTCTCAAAATAAAATAAAGACATATAAAAAAATTTAAAAAAAAAGAATAGGTATATGATAATTGTAAACACAGCACACTGGTAATGAAAAAAGAAAACAGAAAAAATACATAAGCATTTGGATTTTTATTTCTAAGTTATTAGATTAAAAATGTTTACTTTGAATATGAAACATCTATGTTTGAAAATTGATGCATACTACCCATATCTTTCTATCTTCCTCATTAAATTAATATTCGAATTGAGAGGGCATGAAGAGCATGGGGGTTAAGGAGAAACAGCCTATTTCCCAATGGTTGCATGTCCCCCTCTGGATATTTATTTATTTCTCCTAGATAATAGGGTAAGAGAACTATCACAATGAATTTTATTTTGGTTGCTTTTTGTACCTTAAAAAAATCATGTACCACAAACCTCAGCTACAAACCTCAGCTGACTATAGGCAAACCTAAAGAAATCGTATACCTAACTGCTATGACTTTTGTAAAAACAAAGACTTCCCAGGGAGTGCCACTCACCTATAGGATCTATTAAATAAAAATAAACTAGAAGATTTTAAAAGCCTTGTCAGGAAAAAGGGAATAACTAAGTTATGTCATATTCTTGGAACTTAGTTTCCTCAGCCAGCAAATCAAAGCCAGTAGTAATAGCTGCATTTCATATCAGTCACAAGATCATAGGCAGTAATTATCAAGTGGCATACATATATCGAGTTTCCTTTTCCAGCTTGGTGAAAAGCGCACAACTTACCAGCGGCATCCTGCATTTGACGACGTGCCACTTTGAGCCCAGCATACTCTGCTGCCGCCGCCACTGCCTGGGCAAAATCGGCATCGGTGAAGAAGGAGCCGTCGGAAGAACTAACACTGGAGCGTCCGCTGGAAATGTTGTCCTCCTCTGAGGCTGAGCCCCAGCCATTGATCATGGACCCAGTGACAGAGCTCTCGAGGTCCCCCACACTGGAGGCCGGGGTCTGCTCAAGCCCACGTAACAAAAGCCGTCTGGTCTGCATCTTGGCCACTTCCATGTCTGCTTCATCTTCTTCCTCTTCCGGAGCATCGGTATCCATATCTGAGACAAGAGGTCCTGAAATGTAGCCATAGGTGTGTGGCGGGGAAATCGGTCGTGGTGGTGGAGGGGGACTCACAGGCTGCCGTCTGCAGGAAGATGCATAAACAGGTTTGGCTCAGCTCCTTATTAAGACATACACAAAATATATAAACCAAGAAATTCATGAGTACACTGATTGGATCTTTGCTTCTGTGAAGCTAATTTAACCAAGCCGGCCTTCCTTTTAATTCAACTTTAACAGAATATACTCAGCTACCTGTACGTCTCCTTATGTTTTATCTTTTGGCTTACATTCAATTAAAAAAGGAGAAGTAAAACATTCTTTGGAAACATATGCCTATGTACTTGTCTTCAAGTTTATTGAATACTACTGATAGATTATTATTACCAAAGACAACGGACATCAGTTCTGAAACAGATTGCTCCATAAACATGTTTCTTTCCCTTTTCTTCATTTCCACTCCTACCATATTAAGCAAATGGACTCATTTGTTCTGACTACAGAGAGTAGAATTTCATGGATGGAATAATTACACATTCAGCATATGACAATTTCCTTTAGGTTCTATTAAAATAAAAGGCTATGGGTGCCAAGAGCATTTTTCTCTGAATTACACAACAAAGGTATTAGCCATTTTCAAGTCTATCATGTTCACCATTATTCCACCTATCTGTTAAATAAAAAGGGTAAAGGTATTTTTCTTGATATCTTGGAACTAGTCAGAGACCGAAGATGAGGATAATGTGAGTAGTACAATTTAAGTTCACAGAGTTACCAATAACTACTTTCAGTCATCTCTCCACAGATCTGGAGAACACCACCAGGTAACAGGAGCCCTTCAACCCACATCTGACACCGTCACCCACTGTGAGTACAAGATGACTGACAGGACAGAGGGTGTTCTGACTTCAGTGAAGAGAAGTTTGTGGAAAAGAGTTATTCCCAATGAGGGGAGAATGCCGAGAGATTAACTCCTAATTTAGGAAAGCCGCTGACAAAAAGGAAGACATGTAGTGATTTCTAGTTGAATGACTACTTAGTGACTTACTCAACAGTCCCAATGTTCTCTAAGCAAAGTTAAAGAGATGACATAAGGGGCAATATCATTTAGAAGGGTCATAGCAACGCCTTTTCAAATTCTGTGCCTTTGAGAAGTAAGGAGGATAGATTCCACACAAGCCTGCCAACCTGAGAATAAGCACTAGAGGAGTGTAAGATCAGGATCGAGGGTCATCTGGTCACTTCCACGGCTCAGAAGGCTAGGAAAGATACCGCATGAATACCACTGGCTGGTAACTCACCTGAAGATGTGGCTGAATTGTTCAAGGACTACCAATGCCTAGAGATGCTGCCCAGGACAGAGTCCTTCATCAGCGAGTAAGTTGGTGCCAGCCCATTTCCCTCACCATCCTTATAATACTCACAAGCCAGATGACATAGAATACTCATTGGAGCTAACCAAGAAGACTGGCTCTTCATCTACCTTGCTCTTTTTTAAGTTCCCTCTTCCTTGCCTTAGCATGTAGGACAATGGATCCCAAAGACAGAAGAGGACAAAAGTGGTTAAAAGCAGGGAATGCCCTCTCACTCCATGCCACCATAATCACAGATAGATACTATCTGCAGAGGATGTCTGGAAGTGTACGATTATAGTTTTAAAATTAACAGAATTGGAATTTAAGAGAAAAAACAGAAACAGAAAAATGACTAAAGGAAAATAAAAAGATTCAAACCAAAAAACGGACTCTCAACTACAGAGAACAAACAGATGGTTTCCAAAGGGGAGGTGGGTGGGAGGATGGGTGAAATAGGTGATGGGGACTAAGAAGGGTACTTGTCGGTGATGAGTGCTAGGTAATGTATAGAACTGCTATACCACTATATTGTACACCTGAAACTAATATAACATTGTATGTTAACTACACTGGAATTAAAATTTAAAAAATAATAGGATTGGGCCTTAAATTTTAAAAAAAGAATACAAACAAAGGCATAGAGGATCTGGTCAAAATCTAACTAAGGGACCTACTGTAATAAAGAAAAGGGACATTTAATAAAGCACAGTTTTGAGGATGAGATGGCAGAGGCTCAAAGAAAAAAGTTTTGTGCTTTTTAATTCACTGAATTGAGACACTGCAATAAACATGTTTTGTTAACACAAATAGAAAGCATTAAAATGACTATTAAAATACTATAATTTATTGAGCACTTACTTTGCAACTATGTTTTACAATATTAACTCATTTGATTCTTTTTTTAATGTTTATCTATTATCTATTTTGAGAAAGAGAGAAACAGAGAGAGCAGGGGAGAAGCCAAGAAGGGGAGGGGGACAGGGAAAGGGAGAGAGAGAGAGAGAGAGAAAGAGAGAGAGAGGGAGAGAATATCCCAAGCAGGCTCCATTCTGTCAGCACGGAGTCTGATGCAGACCTTGAACTCACAAACAGTGAGATCATGACCTGAGCTGAAATCAACAAGAGTTGGGCGCTTAACCGACTGAGCCACCCACGAGCCCCAACTAATTTGATTCTTACAACAGCTTTCAAAGGTACTGCTTTTATCATCATTTTACAGATGAGGATATCGAAATCCAGAAAAATTAAAGACCTTGCCAAAGTTTCCACCACTAGTATATATCAAATATAGAACTTATTTCATTCCCCAGGTTATGACCTTCCTTCTAGGAATCGTGTTATTCCATACACACATATATATACACACGTATACATACACAGACATGTAATGTATAACATAATAATTTGCACATATACACATATATGTATATACACACAGTTCTTTAATGTGCTATTTTTTTTTTTTGAAATTTCTGGGTGGTTTCTAATGCATCTGTGTGTGGCAATAAAAGAAATATGGAGAATATGCCAAAGCTGAAGTTATTTAAGAGATTAAAATGGATAATTATTTCAGTATGGACTGTGCCGTACACATAAGAGGAAAATCTTTGTTTAATTTGGACTGTAATAAAATACCTTACTTAAAAGTCAATTTACAGTCTTTGTCAGCACGTACATCCAAAATACCACTAGAAACTCCTTTTTTTAAAGACATGTAAGACTTTCTAGCACAAAGGGGACTATTCTGACCATCAATAAAGGGACGTAGAGCAGCCAATTTCACTATGAAAGGAAGCCAGCATTGTTGTATTTGGATAATTCACATTCTGTACAGCAAAAGCATCTCCATGTTAAACAAGGGCTGGCTTTTAACTACTATCCCTGTGCAAATGCTGAGGAAAGAGAGAAAATTTTATTCAAACCATCTGTAAATAAGGCAAGCCCAGGGAATGTGTGATAAACATGTACAGTTTGAAATATGCAATATATTCTATTTGAAAACAAAAAGCTATTTCAAGATGCTGCACTCAAGTGGGACTTGCCACAAATGAACCTCAACCCTCTAGATTTTTCTCCCTGAGGGGTTTCAACATCTTCTGACATAATGTACGAGTTTATGACTGCAAATCACAACACTCTAGGCTCCTGCAGAAATGATATCTTCATAAACATGTTCGAGAGAAGACGGGAACAATGCCATTAATTTACAAAGGCAGGTGTTTATATAGTTTACCACATAGCATTTACCAGGCAAAAGACAAAGGGGGAAATGTATACTTCTGAGCTTTTTTCTAAAACTGCTTGCCACTGCAATACTCTGTAGAATTAACCATTACCCAGTTTGTAAATGACAAGATATTTAATTTTCCTTTGCCTTTTTACTGTCTTTTCTTTCCTAATGTATCATATTCAGTTTGTCTATATTAATATAACATCAGTAAATCTCTTAGCCCATACCTGAAAAGTACTTTTACTTTTCAAGAATTTTTTGCTAAAAATCAACTACAGTAAACTCAGTAGCATCAGACACTTTGAAACAATATATACACATAAGTTTAATAATCTGATTTTCATAGTTACTGTCTAAAAAGGGAGATGAAAGACTACTATTATGTTGGTCACCTAGTTGACCTAGTTTTAGACAAGAAGAAAATATCTACAAGCTCGTCAGAATGCCAGAATTGCAATCTCCATATTAAAGCAAGTCTGAAATGTTTAATTAAATGTTGGAGTGATATAAGGGTTTCAGTTCAGTAATTTCTTATTAATATACACCATATTGTTTATTTATGCCCTTAATCAATAAGCATAACAGTAAAAAAAATAAATTCACCCTTTAAACGTTCACTCTACCCCTATTGTGGTGAGGACTGCTAGGTTCTGAGACCAAAGGAATCACAAGCAAAAATAGCTGGGGGAATGTTTTATGCTCGAGTCATAAAAGGATATGATTTTAAGGCATACATACTTAATAGAGCTAACCATATTTCAGGCCACAGCAGAGCATATTTTGCAATGATGCCCATGACAATATATCCTGTTCCAAATGCTCTTCTGGGATGAGAACTCACCATTCTCCCATCCAGAGAGGGAATTTAGTTCTATACTCCTGAAGCTGGGAGGACCCTGTGACTGTTCTGACCAATGGAATACAGCAAAAGGAACTGTGTCAGTTCTGAGTGTGGCTCTTAACTGGCCTGGAAACTTCCTCCTTCTGATTTCTTGGAAGCCTACTGTCATGTAAGAAGTGCCATGACCCCGAGATCCCCGTGTTATAAGAAGCCTGGTCTATGACTGAAGAGACTGTAACAGATGAGACCTGATGTGGAGACAGAGAGAAGCCACAGAGTATTGAGACCATAGACACATGAGTAAAGAAACTCATCTACAAGTAAATCTTCCAGCCTCAACAGACCAAAGGAAGCCATGTGGATTAGCCATGAATTGCCCGGGTGAATCCTTTTTGAATTCCTGATTATAGAATTGTGAGGAAAATAAAATGGTTGTTTTAGGTAACTAAGTTTTACAGTAGTTTGTTAGGCAGCAATAGAAAGAGGAAGTCAAGCACCATGTTAGAAATTCAGCTAAATAAATAGATTTGTTCCCTGCCTGAAGGGACTTCTAATCCAGTAAAGGAGACAAACAATTAAGTGTGCAATGATAATGCAGTATCCACAAACAGAGGATGTCTAAGGTGTTGTGGAAACACATAGAATTGCCTCCTATCTCAGAGTTGGGACATTAGAGAAAGATTCTGTGGAGAGCCTCTACCATTTAATCTTGGATCTAAAAGATACATAAGTGTTAGTTCCAAAAAAGAGTGGGGATAATGGTGTTCCCGGAAAACAGGATGGCATGTGGAAGGCCTCAAGGTGGGTGAGAACACTGATCATTCCAGGAAGTAGAAGAAACTTAGAGTGAAGGCACCATGAACAGAGAAGAGGTGAGTGGCAATGAATAAGGATGGGAAGGCATGCAGGGGTCAGATCACAAAGGGCTTTGATTGCTACATTAAGGAATCTTGCCTTTATTCTAAGGGAAATGGGAAACCATTGAGAGATTTTAAGCAATGGAGAGACTTGATCAGTGCTGCATTTTAGGAAAATGCCACTGCACAGTCTGCAGCAGGAAGATTAGATTGAAGAAGGGGCAAGGCTAAAGGCAACAAGACCACTTATGGACCATTACAGTAATACAGGAGAGAGAAAATGGCTGTCGGAGGTAGGAAAGTGCCTTTATGGCTGGAGATATGTGTATTGTTCTGAGTGATATTTAAGCAGCTGAAATCTATACGAACGAGTACTTGGATATAAAGGTCTGATGCTCAGAATGAAATCTGTAGAGAAATAGCTATCTATCTTTAATGAGTACGTCATTAGGGGGGTGGAAGGATGATGAGAAACAGAAACCATCTGCTGATGGGGCAGGCATCTGAATAGGTCAAGGGTTTGAGAGGAGGCTTTACTCAAAGACTTAACTAGAGATGAGAATTACAGCATTGGATCAAAAATGTAGACGTAACTTAAATTCCAATGTTAAGGAATTGTTTAAGTAAATCACAGTATGCTTTTGTTTAATATGAATATTTAATAAGAAGTTACTGATGTGGAAAAATGCACCATTCTGGAAAAGAATAGCTTATGAAATAATATGGGCCTATCACAGATTCAAAGCAATGGAAGTACATACAGAGATGAGAGACTTTTCAGTCTTTACTGAGGTCTTAACGGTGACTATTTCTGACTACACAGATCATTGGTACTTTTGTGTTTTCATTTTGTTTATCTGTATTTTCAAATATTTCTAGAGTAAACATGTAGAATATATTGTATCATCAAAGAGCACTAATAATTTTTTGTTACTGTTGTTTAATGGGCTACACCTACTTCTTATTAGCGTCCAGTGTTATTTCCAGTCACAATCCTGAAAATAAAATTCTTAATACCTTCAGATACTGAAAATCATCATTTCAAAAAGGCTGGACATAATTAAATAGGATTTTAAGTGCAGGTAACCAACACACTTGCCAATTATGCACATTCATTTTGAATTCATGTAAGTATTCATCCCCCTAATGCAGCAGGGGGTAAAGTCAACTCTACTTGTCCTCTGGTATCAGACTCCTTTCATCAAACACTTACTGAGGTAAGCTTTGTAGAATCTCAATGACATGAGTGAGACATGAGCTCTGCCCTCAGAGAGTTTTTAATTTAAATAGCGAAACATACCAATACCAAACCCTAATGCAACATGAAAACTGATTAGCGTGGTGGCAGAGCTGTGAACAGACCATTGTGAAGAGAAAAGAAAAGAATCGGTTGATTTTTCCCAGGCAGCCAGATGAAAGTTTCACAGAAGGGATGCATTTTAACAGGGTCTGGAAGGATGAGAAGTGTTTGCCCAGGCAATCAAGGAAACAGCATGTGCTAACACATGTGTGTCTAGTGAGGACACTAAAAATTTTGGCGATGGCCATGGAAGGCAAGAGTGGTCTCTCTCTCCTGCTGGCTTAGGAGCAGCCCTCTCTGGGCCAGAAGTGATAATGCTGACCAGATGTTGGTTAATAAGGCAAATTCAGGGAATTTCAAACAAAGCAATTAGAAAAGAAGGTGTATGGAGACTGGGAGGGAAGAGGTAAGTAAAGGGGAAGGACTGGGAAAGGCTTTGACCACTGGGCTTAAACAGCAAGACTTGACTCTGAATGTGGGGGAACATTACCAGACTTGTGGGGTGTAAAGAAAGATAATGTGGAAGGTGGACAGAAAAGGGGAGACAGAAGAAAAGTACAGATCAGTTCAAGAATATGGAAGAACTTCAAGGGATAGGGATGGTGGGCCTGCCTTAGTAGCTAATGGAATGGAAACAAAGGAACAAAGGCAAAACATATTTTGAAGCCAAAAATGAAGGGACTGTGAATGGTTTAACTTACGGAATGGTAGGAAGATGATAGAAGAAGAAATTAAACAACAGGATAATTCAGCTGATCTAAACATGACACATTTTTGTGATCTTTGGCTACTTTATTTTTAATATATTAGTCAAATAAATAAATATTAATGATTCTAAACAAGATGGCCAACAAAAGAGGAAATGGAACAAGTTTGAAAGGCCAAG
This sequence comes from Cryptoprocta ferox, assembly GCA_028646485.1. Classification (NCBI taxonomy): domain Eukaryota; kingdom Metazoa; phylum Chordata; class Mammalia; order Carnivora; family Eupleridae; genus Cryptoprocta; species Cryptoprocta ferox. The sequence goes on from CM053573.1 coordinate 30,204,749, forward strand.
TGCAAAGACAAAGAATTTGGTTTGGGACGAGTGTAGTGTGAGATCTCCAAGTGAAAATATCTCTGTGGTGCTCAGGAAAAAGGGTGGGCTGGCTAATTTGAAAGCCATCAGAATATAAGTAATTGTTGAACCAAGCAATGGGGTGATGGCATAAAGATTAGGACAGTAGGAAACTAATATCTTCAGATTCTTTATATACATTATCTCATTTGAGTCCCACAACAACTTATAAATTTGCCAACACTGCAGAAATCTTATATATGATAAAGATGGACAAGTCTTTTTTTAATGATTATTTATTTATTTATTTATTGAAAGAGATGGCGGGGAGGGGCAGAGAGAGAGGGAGTGAGAAAATCCTGAGCAGGATCCGAGCAGTCAGCACAGAGTCCAATACAGGGCTTGATCCCACTGAACTGTGAGACCATGACCAGAGTCAAAATCAAGAGTCAGACACTTAATCAACTGAGCCACCCAGATGCCCCCAAGATGGACAAGTCTTTTAGACTGACCATTAGTAGGTTATTGTCTATAGACTAATGGAAGCAAAATGGTAGGAGTCAGAATGCAGTGGGTTGAAGTGTGAGTCAGAATGAGTAAGCAGAGTTCATTACATGTCCCTACAGAGTAGGAGAGAAGGAGAGCAGATAACTAGAATAGGAGGCTCTAAGAAAGGGGAACATTTAAAAGCAGTAGGATTAACAGTGAAGAGAAAGAAGAACCTACTGAAGAGGAAGAAGCTGGAAAATCAGGATAGATAAAAGAGGAACTGATTTTGATTGATTTGAGGAAGGTGGAGAGGATAACGTGAGGAACACAAGAGGAATTTACTGGGAAGAAGCTACTGTGTGCCACTTACAACACAGAGGGGAATGGCGGGGAAGCACGTGCTCTGAGAGAATGAAAGGAGAATGCTGAGAGATTTCAGAATGCAGAGCCTCTATTATAGCCTCTCATGTGCTTCAAATAGGACCAGTGGAGATAGTCTGTGACCTTAACAGGGAAAGAGATGTCTTCCTTGTTCTCATTTTCCATGAGGCTTCAAGGGTTAACACTATTAAAGGTAAATGTATGGCAATCCAAATTCCCCCTTGTCACACAGAAGAAGGCTTAACTACCTCCTTCATTTTAGAGAGCGTGTGATTTGAATTTGGTAAGAACCTCTTACTGATAGAATAATTAATAAATATTGCAAATTCTATTTTAATCTACAGAATTCAAGCGGTATAAATCAGAATGCATTATATATTCAAGCAAATTGAAGAACGATCTTCTGAGGCAAATAATATACTCAGTTTCAAATGATATTGAGAATACAGAAAGTTTTATATATATATATATATACATATATATATATATAATGTCTCAAAGGTAATGAAATAGTACAAACAAAATCATCAACAATGAGAGGAGCTAACATGATGCGGTGATAGCTTTTACATGGTAGAAATGACAAGTGAAGTATTTATTTGTGTATAACAAAAATGTATTGGTGGGTAATGCTTAATTTTTGGTTTAAAAAATATCCAACACACACACACACACACACACACACACACACACACACACACACTTTAGTAAGCTGGACAAAAGAACTCCAACTTAATATTTCAATCAAAATAAAAGTACCTAAGGCCACAGCAGAATGAATATACCAAACTCCTCCTTTTGCAACTTTACAGCATCATTGTGCAGACCTAACTTAAAAAAGACAGGAGAAAATCTTTCCACAAACCAAAGCAGTGACTTACCCATGCATAAGGAAAACTAAAATGCAAAACCAGGCATCATCAATAAAATGTTCTAAGAGTAGCAAGCCATATATATACCACATGGTCTCCGTGTGTTTAGGAACGCAATTATCATAAGTGGGTGAGTAGCAACGCACATTATTTTATGGTTGCAAGTTCACTGGGATCAATTAATCTAATGTTCTGGTCAACCCTACTACTTGATATGTTAATTACTGGGGCTTACTGCACGATGGTACTGGAAAAAAGGCTATGTGACATGGAAATTACTCCATATAATAGCATTCTCCAAATGCCACTTAAGAGTGGAAATTATCTGATTTGTCAGCAAAAGGCTAGTAACTAGTAACGATGTACCTCCTATCGGGCTGGTGTTGCATGTGGCCGATCTCCTCCGGGCAATCCTGTAACATGGGCTGGAGTTCTTCTTGTGGAGACGGGGTCAGCGTGGCAGTGGACTGATGGCTGTAAGACACAGCAGCTGGAGAAGAAGCTGCGCCCCGTACAGGGGGGGTGGGGCCTCGTTCATCTTCCTCCTCTTCCAGTTCATCCTGTTGCAAGTACATCCTGGCTGGTGGCACGGGACACGGCATTTCTTGGTCATAGCTAAAAAAAAAATCATGAGCACACTTAGATTTACTGCAGGCTATTCAAAGGAACTATTTGTATAGTTAGTGGGATGGTCGGCTTTGAATTTCATTTTTTTTAATCTGAACGTTCTAAGCCATGTTACGGGAGTATCATTAAAAAAAATAGTTCACGGAGCACCGCATTGGGCTCTGTGCTGACAGCTTAGAGCCTATAGTTTGCTTTGGATTCTGTGTCTCCCTCTCTCTCTGCCCCTTCCCCACTTGTGCTCTGTCTCTCTCTCAAAAATAAATAACATTAAGAAAAAAATTAGTTCGCTATCACAAAGGTTTGTGGATGCTACCTATAATATTTTTTCTGAGTGACTACAGTTTGCATTAGCATATTGTAGGCTCTGAGAAGTCATGCCATAAAGAAGCCTCTTTAATGCAGTTTAACTTAGTACTTCCTAAATGTGTTTTACTTATTCTATGCCTCTACTTCAACATGATCTCTAAGACTCAGCAGTGGTCATACAGATGACCCAGAGATCATATGGTAACATCTGAGAAAAATTACGCTTGAAAAATCCTTTCCTGAAAATCTACCTTATCTCTGAAATTATGATAGATCCCTATTGCTTCAGTTGAGCACAAAATGAAGTAGTTGGCTTGCACTTAGGCTGTTGAATAAAAAATACAATAAATAAAATAGTCAATAAACAATAAAATGCCCCACTACTCCTCTGCTAGAGCTGGAAACTTTAGATGGATTTGGGAAACATTCATGTCTTTCTCTTCTCTCCCACCCCAGGGCAAATGGTTATTGATTCAAATGGCAGTAATTTACTGCATTATATAAACTGGGTTGATGTTACCCCTCTCTTTCATTCATTTTCCACCACCTTGTTCACCTGAACTCAGGAAACATGATGCTCCTATAACATGATTTCTTTGTATCTTCCTTTATTTAACCAATCCCACTACCTCCCTTTGACACTTTTTTCTGTTTCCTGTCTCAACAAGTAATAGCAATTTGTTCACTCCTTGAAACTAGAAATCTTGTAGCCATCTTGACTTGTTCCTCTCTCTCTCTTCTACCTTGAACTGTTCCCTGGCTCATCTCTGTTTCCTCTCTAAAAATCACCAGAATCCATTACCTCTCTAAAATCTGTTGTTTGTGCTACTGAAATAACCTTTTAATCAATCTCCTTGCCTCCAGTCACTCTATCCTTCTGAGTCCTCACATTGCTTCCAAAATTACTTTATTATAATACACATCACTCTCAGATCACTCACTTGCTGCATAGTAATAAATGGCTCTCTAATTGACTAGAGAGAAAAATACTAATACCTAAACAAGATATTCGAGTACCTGTAATCTGCCTTACCCTTGGCTTCCCAGCTTCCTCCCTGCCTCCCATTGTTTTATCTTTGTTCTCCAGGAGACCACATCTCTGTGTTGGCCCCAGTGTCCATAAAATCCTTCCTCTTCATCAACAACTGTATCATTTGTCCAAGTCAAGAACAAAGCCAGCAGATCAGTGACTGAGTCACTCTACCTTGTTTCAACTTTCATACTGTAATCAGCATCCTTTCCGCAGTCTATATTGTGCCACATTATTCTCAACTTTTTGCTTTATATTGATAACTTTCCTGTTTAAAGTAGCCTCAAGTGTAGTGCTTTAGTGTGATCTAGTGTTCCTAAGCGCAAAAGGCTATGACATGCCCCAACAGAGAAAATATGTACATTAGATAAGCTTTACCCAGAAAGGACCTACAGCGCTACTGGCTGGGAGTTCCATGTAAATGAATCAATGATACATATTACATAATATGTCTTGAAACAAAAAAACACACATAAAACAAGATTATGTATGGATCAGATGACAAAAGTGCATGACCAGGGACTTGCAGGAACCTATCCCTGTATTTCCCCTAGGAGTAATGGCTCAGTATTCGCTAATTAAATGACTGGAAAAACAAAGGTAGAGGCTTTGTTTCTTGGCATACTTGGAGAGGTAAAACTATTTTTTTGTGGAGAATGAAAGAACAGTATCTTTATATTTACAGTAGTCACTAAAAAGACTATTTTCAGGTAAATTTCATATTTTTTTGTTAATTCTCTACGTCAAGTGATTCCTCCTCCATTGACTATTTGAGTGAGGTACCTGCTTTGCTTTGTTGGGAGGAATTATGTACAGTTCTACAGAATCTGCAGTGAGAGTAAAGCACTCACTTTCTTTTTCTTGTCCTATGATTATTTACACTTGTTAAAACCTTGTGACCGACAATTCAGTAAGTGTAAATTCCCAGTTTTCAGCATAATGTGATAATATCTAAGAATGAACAAAAATTTTCAGGATACCTTAGCTGTGGTATACATTCACACATTTATTTTATGAAAATTCAAGAATAGGCAACAGAAATTCTGATATTTAATCATCACAAAATCATGTATATGACTATGTATGTCATGATATATATGTACGTGATCTTCTATATATTTATACATTCATGATTATATATGTAAATCGCATGTATATAATGTAAGAATATATGCAAATGGTACGTGTATGTATGTTCATGATTCCTAATCTTAGTTCCAAAAGAAACTTCCAGGGCACGAATTCCTTTTTTCTTCTTTTGGCAGCACTGAGGATGTTTTCCAAGCCCTGCTGGCATAGTAATATTGTTTTCTCCAGAGACAAATGTTCGCGGACCTTAGGGATGTCTCCCCGTGGGGATCTAGTTTAATAATTACTTAATATGGGTTTAAGGAATGATACTATTCCACTTACATCTGTTCTGAAATTCTTCTTACCTTTCATCTACAGAAATACTGTACTCTTCACTGTTGCTGTGAGGAGGAGGGTGTGCCGGGGGAGGAGGAAGCAGGTCTGCCCAGTTCATGCCACCCTGTTTTGCAACTTTGGGTGTCCGTGCCCCTTTCTTGTGCCCTTGACTCCCTTCAAAAGAAATAAAACCCAAGTCTTTTACTTCTGGCCTTTAAGATTTTTCTGTTATCCACAGGTGAATTATTTCCGGTAAATAGGATCTTGTAATTCATCTGTTTATAAGCAGATAAATACACTTTTCTTCATTAATCTTAACAGAACTTTGTACAATAGAACATGCAAAGTATTGCCAAGTTTAACTGCAAAATAAATAGCGAAAAAGCAATAAAGCTGTAAATGAATTTTACAAGTCATATCATTAATAGTGATCTTCTTCCAGCAATTAATTGCATTATGGATTATCACCTAAAACAAATGAGCTGTAGACATATTTTCTGAGTGCTTTTCTGTTATTTAATTGCTGGAACCTAAAATACAATATGATACAGATACGATCTATTAGAGTTCCACTGTTGCATTAAATCACTGAATATATATAATTTGTACTTGTCCATTGAAATGTTTTAGGCACAATGAAATTACTGGTTTTCGTCAGAAAGGCAGGTGCAGATGAAAATTATTGCTGGAAGAACTAATATAACTAACAACAAAAGAAGCAGAGAAATGATTTTTAAAAAAGGATAGAAGTGTTTTTAGCCACGTTTTCTATAAAATTATGGCTTATAGTAAAATGATGTTGCTTGAACACTTACAGTAGTTTGAAATAGCCCAATTATTCAAGTGCCCATGTTCTGATTTTAGATTTGGCCTATTCTTTAAACACAGATAAATGTACATTTTAGAGTATTCATTTTAAAATAATTTTGGGTGAAAGATTATTTGGGGATAAAATAATCTTTATCTTCCTCCTCCAATATGATACATTTTAGATTCTTATGGAAATTATAGACAATGAGCCTATAATTGTTTTCTCACATGATCCCCAAAATCAGTGAATTTTCTTGCGCTTTTTATTTTTAACCTCTCTGAAAGAGCTCCAAGTTCCATGGTGCATGAAACAGGTCTTAGTATATTCAATGACACTGATTTTTTTTTAAGTTGCTTGGGAATTTTCAGTCCAATGACTGATGATTGTTACACCAGAATTTCTTGAACTGGTATGTTATTGCACCAAGTATGGGCCAAGGGACTGGCTGTTATTTATGAAATATGACTGTCAGGCCTCCACATGTATGTGACTGTTCTCTCTACCTCCACTCAGCTGTATCAGAATGACTATGCAATTATTGTGGACTTGACCTTACCCAGTAAGGTCTCGATTTCTTGGCATACATCTACTCTAACTACTCCATCTGTCCTAAGATGCCAAAAATTACAAATCTCTCCTACACATCATTTGCTTGCTTCATTCTTTCCTCTAATTAACACTAGATTATACATCTTTGTATCATACTTTTTACCAAATATTCACAAAATACAGTGAATAATAAATAGCAGACAACCAAGATCTAGATATCTAAGCTCTAAGCTAAGATATGGAGAAAGTCACTTTAAAATTAATAATATGGAATCATGTTTTTTACCCATTAAGCCATGATTTTCTCTTTAAGTGGCTAAGAATTCAAAAATGAAATGGCCTGAAATATCAAATATTAAAATATTTTCTATGGTTTTCCCAAGAGTAGATCCTTAAAACAGTTCCTGTTAATTCAGGCTTTACTTCTTTAAAACAAAAGTCCTTAGAGATTTTATTTGTTAAATAAAAATCAAACAACATATAGTAGAATAAGAGTAGATCTAAAAAGATAAAGAGGTATTTCTAAGCTCCTTTAATTCAAATAGGAATAGTTTCAATCAGTGACAAAATGCAGGCTTAAAGATGCCAAATCAGCATGCCTTAGTTAAGGGAAAATGATAAAATGCAAATGTCATATTCATTATAAAACAAGAGTAAGGACACTTGCTAAAAGCATCGAGCATCAACTTCCATCCAGGTATTGGGAGGTGATATTTCTACCCTCTCTTGGAGAAATATACAAGAGTCAAGACCAGTTGGTTTGGTTCTCATCATGGTGTGACTTACCACATGTTAGTTCTAATAATGAACCACTTTTAATTAGAAAAACAGGACTTAAGTACCAGCAGACTCCCATCTGCAGCCCCTATCAGGCAAACAGCTGGCAAGCAGCTGCAACAGCAGGCAGACCACAGGGAAGAGGCCGCGTTGTGGCTTCCAAGGCACTTACACACTTCAGTTGGAAGATTGCTTTAAGAGGCTTTGGAGCAAGAACTGAGGGTTAGCAGAGAAATTATAAACTGAGGCAGGTTCCTATTGTCTCTAGATCTCATGTTATTGTCTCTTAGACTTGTGACTCTCCTCAAGTGAACTTGGATTTTATGTGCGTTATAGCCTGTTTCAAATGGTAACAAATTTAGCAGATTAACTATATGTCCAATGCTTTTAGTTTTATTTTGGCCAAGGGCAAAAAAGAAGTTTCAAGTGCCTTTCAAGTCTAGTCCATGCTTCTGGCTTTATAAAAGTTCCTTAACAAGGATGAGAAGAGAATCCTTAACCTTCATTACTAAATGTAACTTATAATGGTTTAGTGAATGGACTGTTTCTCAAATTGCAGAGAGAAGACCGGGATGCCTAGAAAAATTCACATTATATATAGTGATTAAACAGGCCATATGTGTACATCAGTTGATTAGCATTCCGTTTGTAATCTTGGAAGATACCATCTTTTTAAAAGGAGAGATTGACTTTCTCTTTGGTTCTCCATACTTACCAGATGTACTACTGCCCCGGTCTGAACTGTTGTAAGATCCTCCTGTATTCTGGTCATAGGACTGGTTGTATGGGATAGTTGGAGGAATTGTGTCATTTGCTCGATAATCTAGACATTTCAGATGGAAAAACAAAAAACAACTTTTATTTTCTCTTTGATGCCTTAGTCATTTACCAGCAATTAGGCTTTTAAGTTACTATGTTGATCACTTGCTAAGTTGTACGCAAGTCTAAAGGAAGAAAAGTCAAGAAAAGATAAACACGTTTCCTTTAAGATTTATAAAATACAAATTCTTTGCGTCATCTCCTTAACATATATCATATTAAACATAGGTATGAATAAATCATATGAGGGACCATTTCTTCTCTTTAAAATATTTTTAAGGGGCGCCTGGGTGGCTCAGTCGGTTGAGCATCCGGCTTTGGCTCAGGTCATGATCTCACAAGTTCGTGGGTTTCAGCCCCACGTCAGGCTCTGTGCTGATAGCTAGCTCAGAGCCTGGAGTCTGTCTTCAGATTCTCTGTCTCCCTCTCTCTCTGACCCTCCCCTGCTCACGCTGTCTCTCTCTCTCTCTCAAAAATAAATAAAACATTTTAAAAAATTAAAAAAATTAAATACTTTTAAGTCAGCTAAGGCAGAAATCAGAATTGCTTCACTTCACTTTAAAAATGCTCACAACAAAATACTTTTAACCCTCAGAAATGAGGAAAATATCATGTCTGCAAATCATTTAATAAATTTAAAATGTAAAAAAAAACCCATGAAACTTGTCAGCAAGATTATATCTAATAAAAAACATATCCATGATAAGAAAACAGAGTATCTCAATCTGCCACAGGAATGCTTCTGCTTATTTAGGCAAAGGTAAAAATCCAAATGATAAACTTGCTACTGGAATGTACTGAGTAATAATCTGTCAGTTTAGTTGCATTCCAGGGTCTTTATTACAGCTGACATGCCAAGTCTGTTACAAACAGTATAAACAATAAATAAGAGCTCTGAAATATTGTTTAGAGGACTGTCAGAGCTTTCCAAAGTCCACAGTAAAGCCACATACTAAGGAGGAGTAATGTAACAATAGTTGTAACTCCCACTGTAAATGACAGGACTTCAGACACTGTCTTCTCCATCTTTGTCAGCCTTTGTCATGAACTTGTCCAAGAGACTTAACAAATATTTACTGAACTGGGTTTTTATGCCAATCAAGTGTTTTTCTAAAACTTAGAAAAAAGCCGGATGGCTCTACAGTTAAACTATACAACACTAACTTGAACAAACAGAATGTTTGTCAAAGTTACCTTTTTTGTAATCTCCGACTGTAATGCACTTTAATTTTGAAGAAAATGGTCACAACTCAAGCCTAAAGAAAATAAATCTATGGCTCTGATTATCTACAATTAAAATGTGTTATTTACCTGGACACCTGTGCAAAATTTCCCTGATCTATTCATACTAGAGAATGATTTTTTCCCCCCTAGAAGTATAACTTTGCAAGTCATGCTATTTAACACAGTAGCCTAGAGAACTATGAAGAAATCAAATACATACCTCTTCCAACTCACACATATTGTAATAGAGAAACATTCCCCTCAGGCTGTAAAATACTATTCCACTGCTACCAGTTAACACTAAATGTATCTTAGGTTCTATCCTGACAGACTTCGATCAAGTCAACCAAAAAATGTAGGTTCTAAAACCATACATTTCAGCAGTCTTAGTAACCACATGAGGCAGGAGAAATACAACAATTGAACCACTTCTTCAGCTCAAGCTTAATTTAATTATTTTTCTTCAGTTTGATATAAAAATGCCATTCGTTTATATGACCATATAGAAGCAATTACCTTCCATTCTCGAGTGGAAAGAATGGGATAGTCTATTTATTTAAAATGTGAGGTATTGTGATGGTCATACATCTGCCTTATGAATAAAAGATTGCACCAAGCAATCCCTCACCTACGATTAAATTTGAATTAATCTCAAAACCATTTGAAAATAGTTATATATTATTATAAAATCAATTTTCCAAGGTTATTGTTGTGCTAATTAACTCTTTGACACTGGAAATTTCGAAAACAAAGACTTAAGGAACTGTGAGTAACAAAAGGAAGATTTCACTTGCTCTCATCCCAGAGAATCCTGGCCGTGTAGTGCTGAAGGGTGAAGGGGACCAAGAGAGAAAAGGATGGGAATAAAGGCAAAGCTCTTCACCTTTGTTCAGTTTGTTTTGCTCCATGATGTTATACTGAATTGGTGCCACTTCCTGTTTCTGCTGTCCGGGTGGTTTCCAGTGCTTCTCACTCGAGTCCCCGCTGCCATTGTTCATGTTGTTGCTGAGGTTTGACTGGATGAGCTGGGTGGTGGCGTAAGGAGTGGGCTGCCCTGATGGATTGACAAAACGCCCGTCCTTCAGATTTGGGCTATTGAAGGTTTTCATCTCATTGATTTTGTTACTAAGGTCCACATCACCATAAACGGTTGACTCAGGGAGCATCAGATTTGTTTGTTTGTTATCCAGTTGGTTGTTATAATTTGCTATACAATCAGCTATGTGCAACGGAGAGGAAAAGGAAAAAGTCATTCTGCATGGTTATTCGTTTTAAATTTCTTTGTAAGTAGCTTCGTGAGTCGCAATAAAATTGTCATGTAAAGTCAAAATGGGCTTAAATAAGATCAAGAGAAAGGGCTAAGTAGTCATATGTCCTTTCTAAAGAAGGCAATTAAAAATTGAGGAAACGAGAGAGGACATAGAGAAGTTATATAGAGACTAAATAATTTTGAGCTTCTGCTAGTGCTACGTAGTAAATAATTCACCCAATTTAAGACAATTTTCTTTTAACAACCCCATTAATAGGAATTCCACTTACATAATATACACACAAATATCTTTATGTGCCAAATTTTTATTTTCTAGTTTGGAGTTACTGATCTATTTGAAGCTACTAGTTAGTTGTTGGAGCAACAGAACAAAGCATATATGTTGAGAATCCAAACAAAGGAAAAAAAAACACTCTGCCTACACAGCAAAGAACTTGAGATTTTAATATTTTATGAAGTAACTCTACTCAAAAGATTTAAGGAAGAAAGGTAAAGGGACAGTAAATAGTGTGTTAGGATAGTTTTATTAGTTCTTCTCTTGGTCATGTAGGGTAATCATTATCAGGGAAGGATGTTATATAATCATTTTTTCATGGTTTTATAATGACACCCCAAGAAGTATAAAAATGACAATAATGATGGCAAAATGAATCCTCAGTAATCAGGCTAATTTAATCAGAGAAAGCCTGAAATAATATCTAATGTGCCTACTATTTCAATTTCCCTCTAATTTTCTCTTTGTTGAAATATTAGAAAATGAAACACTTAATATATATAGAAATATTTAAAGCCTGCAGTTGAAAATACTAAAACAGCAGGAAGAACTAAAATCAGAATTTAAAGTTAAAACATTTTAAATAAAAAAATTTGTCAAGTTACAATGGTTAAAAATACCATTATTGAATTCACGTAGTTCATACCAGCACTAACAACAGCTCACCTTACAGATTAAAAATCACCTTAAAGATTGGTTTTTGGCTAGATACCTTGATGATAAATTATCATGGCTGCTACTAAAATGTAAATGTGGATATAATCTTAAGAAAAATGTGCAACTTCTCTATAATACTCAACTCCTCTGCATTTTAACAATAAATAATCCGGGAACAGGAATATTTGACTCACCTGGCCCTTAGTAATTCTAAATCTAATTTCTAGGTATAAAGTTTTGTTTAACAGTGGTTAAGAAATATTATTAAAAGCCATACAGTTTTTCCAATTTCATTTTTCTTCACTAATCTTCCTAAATGAGTGAATTTAATGAGATGATGCACATATTCTATTCTGCATTGTCTAATACAGGAACCACTGGACACATGTGACTACTGAATACTTGCAACGTGGCTAGTGCAAATGAGGAACTGAATCTTAAATTGTATTTTGTCTAATCTAAATTTAAATAGCCCACTATAACTAGAGGCTACCATACTGGCCAACACAGCTCTACCTATTAATTTAAAAGGGTATTGCCATCTTTTATATCCTCCAGGGCTCAGCACAGTCTTTCTTTTATTTGCAGTCGTGAGAGCACCTATCTGTACAACTAGAATATGGGCCTTTGGAGAACAGGGACATGGTCACATGGATATGTCACATCCATATCCATATCCAACGGAGACTCTGGACTTGATCCAAGGTTAAACATACGGCTGCTCTATGATTTGTTTTTCATGGTACATGACACCTTCATTTGCATGCTATCTTCCATGTCCTTTTTTCATAGTTCCATGGGTTATTTTACTTCTTTACTCCTATCTTTCAATTCTTTATGATTATATTAGTATCTCCCATATTATGAATATTGAAAGTTTATATTTTGTTTTTTTTTAAGAAATCATTAGTAATTTTCCATTTATTCCCTTAGATATTTCATACTCTACATCCATCATGTAATGTCATGTGTTAGCATGATATCTTCATGAATTTTCTTACATATTTCTGAACCAAGTGTATGCGTACACACTTCCAAAAGATATAGATTTCTTATATCCTCAGCATTTACTTCTCTATGATGAAAATCTGATTTTGAATTTCATTTAAAATTCTTTATTATGGTTGTACAGTTGCTATTATTTTTGTTACTGCTATTAAAGAATTTGGTTCACTCCAGGGGCACCTGGGTGGCTCAGTCGGCTAAGCATCCAACTTTGGCTCAGGTCATGATCTTGCAGTTTGTGGGTTTGAGCCCCACATTGGGGCTGGAGCCTGCTTCAGATTGTGTGTCTCCCTCTCTCTCTGCTCCTCCCCTGCTCATGCTCTGTCTCTCTGTCTCTCAAAAAATAAATAAACATTAAAAAAATAATTTGGTTCACTCTAACTATAGATTTATAAACATTTTGATTTGTTTTATCCCCCAAATCTCGAAAATAATCAAATAATTATAACTATATACATAATCATAAAGATGAATCCTTTATACAATTTAAGTTTTCCTCATTTACTATCTGTTCTAGAGTTTATATTTGCCATCCTCCCATTGCCTACTGGGAAACTCTGGTGGAAGGTGGAGCGTGGAGATAGATGGATGAAGACAATCTAGAACCAGGGTAATTTGCTAGATAATAGTCAACACTTTATAAAAATGTGGATCAACTTTTTCTTTCCAATGTAGGGAGAGGGGGAGAAATCTATCTTCTTGTGGCCAGTTCTGGTGCTTATACATCTCGAGCGCTCTCCGCATCTCTAACCTGGGCGACTGTAGGTGGTCAGGTTGCTATCACTGTTACCATTGGCTGCAGTGCAGCACGTGATGGCGCAGTCATTGTGACTGTTGCCAGTATTTGGCCATGTGTCGGCCAGCCATGGCTGTGTGGCAGGTTCACCGATGTTCAGAAGTCCTGGCCTGAAGAAAGAATATATATGTATATAAGCACATGTTTTACAAACAGCAAATACCATTTCCTATTCAAACGTCCAACAAATTCTCCATCTCATTATTCTCACAAATAACTAGATCAACTAGGCTGAATGATATTATTATTCCTTTTAAGTTACAGACAAGATGAACTATAATGTGATGCAATGTCCTGGGGTGTCCCTCAGTTGATACGGCCGTAAACTGACACAGTTTTGCTTCAGATTTAAAATACTGTACCATTTGCAATGCTCTACTATAGTCACAGTGACTAGAAATCAAACATGGAAGCTAAAACTACAGATATATATATGTTTTAGTCGCTTAAAGAATATCATAGTTGAGAAAGTTTGCATTTCTTCATTTTTTTGACCCATTAAAAAAATCATGATTCTTCTTACGACTTCATTAAAAAATAGAACAAGCTCCGTTACTTAGACAATGGGTCCTTCACAGTAAGCACATGTGCATAATTTTCTTCAAAACCGTGTTTCAGAAACAGTGAGTTGGAGGCTCTGTGACATTCTGCAGAGAGCCTCATCAATGTTTCAGTGCAGAGCTCTGTAAGCTTGTCAAGACTTTCTGATGGTGACAATGTAAAACACCATAAATTCCTACATAAACAAAGGAAAGCTACTGAATCAAATCTGGTAAAACGAAAAATGTCCACTAGAAGAAATATTAGTGTTCATGTCTTTTTTGGTACAACAGATGGTAATGCTCTTTCACTGTGCATTGGGAAGACCAGGCACATCAATGGTTATTAATGGGAGCCCTGAACCACTAGCACCAGAGACATAGACTAGAGTTGAAGAATGGCATTATGGGAGTGCCTGGGCAGCTTAGTCGGTTAAATGTTCCACTTCGGCTCAGGACAGGATCTCAGAGTTCATGAGTTTGAGCCCCACATCAGGCTTTCTGCTGTCAGCACAGAGCCCACTTCAGATTTTCTGTCCCTCCCCCCCGCCTTCCTCCCACCTTAGAATTAATCAATAAACTTAAAAAAATAAAAGAATGGCATTCCTGATGTCCTTTTCCAACACTGAGTCCGACTGATAACTCAGCAAAAGAGGTGATGGTGAGTGGTGTGGTGTCAGATCCACAATAAACAGACTGGCAGTGAGATGCTGCAGACATTTTCTTCATGGTTTCCTTTTCTTTGTTAAAGTGACATCACCATGCTTCTCATTTACCTGCGAAGCAAGAACCTGAAACTTCACCCTCCATGGTTCCATGACACATAGGAACTGAGGAAACTTACTACGCACGTGATGGTTATTTGAAGAATAATTCACTCCAAATGAAGAACATGGATTTATCATTTATATATCTGTATACACATGTATATGTGCATATGGGTGTATGTATCTGTCATAAAAAAAATGAATATTTACGTTTTGCTAACAATGAGTGACACCTTGTTCTGAATTCTTCACACAAATCAACTCATTTAATTCTTAGAACTACATAATAGTTACTACTATTATCCAATTTTTACAGATGAGGAAAGTCCTCAGGCAGAGGTTAAGGAACTTGTGTATGGCTTTGGGATTGAGTGGCTGCCAGGGCTGGGACTCAAACTCAAGTACTCTGACTAGAATCCACACTCAAATACCAGTTGCTATAAGCATACATACTGGGGCGTGCCGAAATTTCCCAAAGTCCTTAAACATTCATATGAAAGACCGAATGGAAGAAATGTCTACAGTCTTGAAATTTAAAATAATGCTGTTAAATCTGGGCAAACTTGCTAGTAACGTTGTTGATAAAAACAAGCTTTGAAGAGCAATTCTGCTGAGCTGTGGAAACTGAAAACATTTAAATGCAAGCTGTATCACAGATATCTGGAGCCTTTGAAATAGTTGTTGGGTATAGAAATTCTGCACCTTGTAATCTTTAGCTTTCCTTATTTTATTTTCTCTTGAACTTAAACCAAGTGTATTATCACTACAGAAGTTATTACAAATAAATTTCCATATTTGACACTGTAGAGATATTATGGGTCTAGAGTATGGGTCATGTGGAAAATTTTCAGCTGACTTACATGTTTCAAAAGGAGTAGACAATGTTTTATGATTTCCTCAGAAAAGTACTTTTAAAGTGAATGCTTTGATATCATCATAAGCTAAAAGAATTTTCCATATGTATGGGTAACTTTCAACAGGAAGTAAGATTAACAATTCACATCCTGGCCTTGGTTTAGACTTGTATTTAAGAATACTAATTATTTGGGGAAGAAGGTGAAGCATAGATTATTGACCCATAATGAATCTTGAAATGCCATGTGTTTATTTCAGAGAGGTCTGAGAAAGTCAAGGTCATATGCCGCTACTATGGTAAGGGTGTTAGGGTCTTTTTAAACTACCAATCTCAGAGGCTATTTTTCTGCATTTAAGATGATCCAGTATATATGAGGCAGATTTAGCTGCCCAACAATAAGAAATTAAGCAGAAGCAAAGCTCAGTGCTAGTTACAGTAATTAATATGTGTCTAAAACATATATTTTTACCTTATGATATTACATGTTGTATTTTCATACTAATAATATGAGTTTTGTTTATTTCTTTCTTGTCTTTTAAAAGATTATCAGGGAAGGGAAGACAGTAGAGCCCATAAAACCCAAACTTAACTTCCAGTTTATAGTAAGGGGATGAATTTGTGTCACAAAGGAAAAGACGACATTGCATGTAAATAATTATGTAGCAATAGCTTTCATTTCCTCTGCCCCTCTTACTCCAAATACTCCAATCACCTCACTCAAACAAAACAAAACACAACAACCTATCTGAAATCCTAAACCACAAAATAAAATACTAGAGGGTCGCAGAGCTGGAGAAAATGGAAAGGGGGCCTCGCAGTGTGCGTTGTTTATGGACCGAGAGTCTCCTCTTTCCTTTAATAGCTGCAAGAGTTCTAAAGCCCTGGAAGGAGCAAGGGACAGACTGAAGAGTGACCAGTATTTTAGAGAGAAGCAAGGCCTGACCTTTGTTTCTTTGTCACCTCCCACAGCAAGGAAATGGTTTATTGGCATTCTCTACCTCTTTGGCCTGATTTTCTTACTCCGGTCTTCAGGATTTCTCGGCTGTTCTCAGGTTGAGGCTGTGGTTGGGATTTTAAGTCGGGTTTTTGGAAGAGGTGACTGGAATTTTTGAGGTAAAGAAAACAAATGAATAAGAACAGCTCCTTAATAGTTCTGTGATCCTCCCCTGACTCACAGAACGAGCGTTGGCCCTTTTTAAGTTAGGAAGCGGTCTCTTTGCTTACCGCAATCCTCATTTTCCCTTTTCTGGGAATAGCTAAATTCACAATTTTGTGAACTAGAAAAGATTTTCGGGGTCAACCTTCTCCTTTATTATAATTTCTGCTGCAATGACTCAGCTCTGCTGTTGTGGTGGGAAAGCAGTCATGGACAATACGTTAACAAATAAGTTTGGCCGTATTCCTATAGAACTTTATTTATAAAACAGGTGGCCGACTGGACGTGGCCCAGGAGCCCTAATCTGCAGAACCCCGATATAAACAAAAGATAACTGCATTACCTTATGTTTGGTGTTTAACTGTGGTATTTGCACAGCACAAAAGTTCATGGAAGACATAGCAGGTGAAGCTCAGGAAGCAGACAGGGGAGGGGAGAGGGGAGCACATTCCAGGCTGATGAAATGAAGATATGTAAGAGAATCTAAGAGGTGAATGGCAGGTGGGCTGACACTGGGTTGTAGGGTGTGGCACTTAGACCTGGGAAACAGACCTGCAAAACCCTAGAGGTTGCTGGCTTCATGTGCTATGCTGAATTTGGACTTGATATTTTAAACATGGTGGGTTCTGGGGCACCTGGGTGGCTCAGTCGGTTGAGTGTCCGACTTCAGCTCAGGTCATGATCTCACAGTTCGTGGGTTCGAGCCCCGCGTCAGGCTCTGCGCTGACAGCTGGGAGCCTGGAGCTGCTTCTGATTCTGTGTCTCCCTCTCTCTCTGCGCCTCCCCTGCTCACACTCTGACTCTGTCTGTCTCTCTCTTGAAAATAAACATTAAAAAAAAAAAATTTAAACATGGTGGGTTCTATTAAAAACGGGACCTAGAACAATTTAGAGACATGATCAGTATGCATTTCAAAATACCATTTTGGCTCCAGTAGGCAAAGGGAATAAACAGGAAGTAGTGCTGATGAATATAGATGAAGGTAGGGCTGCTGGGAGCTTTTGAAATAGATTAGGCAGGGGAGAACAAGCGTTTGATGTGAAACAGTACTGTGATAGTGAAGGGGGTAAAAAGTAGGATGAACAAAGGCAATGATGGAGGCAGAAAAAAGGAAGACTTGACATTGGACTTTGGTGGGGCATCTGGGTGGCTCAGTTGGTAAGCATTGGACTCTTATTTTTGGCTTAGGTCATGATATCACAGTTTGTGAGTTCCAGTCTCACAGCAGGCTCTGAGCTGACAATGTGGAGCCTGCTTGGATTCTCTCTCTGTCTCTCTGCCCCTCCCCCTCTCATGGCCTCTTTCTCAAAAACAAATAAATAAACATTAAAAAAAATAAATTTTAACTCAGGTATCATGAACCAAATGAGGTGGGAGTGCCAGAGCAGAGTCACAGAGTCTGAGATGCCTGAGGGAAACAAGTGTTTAAGGTATGGACAGGAGAGGAGACAGTGCAGGGGTTTGGGTCACTATCCCTTCTCTTCCCTCATGGAATCATAGAATGCAGATACACACGCTCACCCAGCCCGATGTCCCCCCCCCACCCCGACACACAGACACACACACACACACACACACTCAGGCTAGGAAATGAGACTTCTTCCTAATGTACTCCCCATTCCTCTTCTGCTCTATTTATTCCAGAGCGCTTATCAACGGCTGATACTAGAGCTGACTTTTTTAATGCTTATTATTTATCTTCTCTCTCCCATACTTAATGTAAGGTTAATCAGAACAGGAATTTTTATTGACTTGCTCGCTGATGCATCCCAAGCAACTAGAACGGTGCCTGTCACATGGTAGACATTCAATAAACACATTCAATGAGTAAATACATTTACAGTTGTATCTATAGCTTTCATTTTGAGCATGGATTCTAAGATTTTTATTTAACTGTTGTCTCTGTAATATCCCAGCATCTTTTGTCATTTCATTTGGTATTTTATTTTTAAAATATTTGGTATTTGAAATACATAAGTTTCACTATTATCCTATTTTTAAATTTAAAAGGTTATTCTTTATGGTAATACAGCAAGCTTTCCAAATGGATAGATAGTTCAGCTTGTTATTTTCAGTTTATAGCTTGTAATTTTTCCATCCTGCCATAGAAACTTGCATTTTGTAACTATGGATCCTTCCATTAGTTCCTATTTGATAACTTGCTCTATCTAGGTTGTAAATCCACATAGACCAAGAACCAGCAACATTTTGTGTGTGTGTGTGTGTGTGAGAGAGACAGACAGACAGACAGACGGACAGAGAGAGAGAGAGAGAGAGAGAGAGAGAGAGAGGGAGAGCGAGCCTGTACATGTATCCATGCATGTAAGGCTAGTGCAGCACACTTTGTGTGCTTTGGTTAACGGAAAAGCTGAAGTCTATAGTCATGAACACACACATGCAGAGAGGTGGTTATATAATCAGGCCTTCCAGATTTATCCACGAGAGAATGTTGTTATGCCAGAGGCTGTTTCATGAGTATCTGAGCTATAATTTAGATGGAATTCCCCTGGATGCAAAAACATGCTCCGGTTTAATTCCTGAATCCGGTGAATTTATTCCTTATGAAGACCTCCTAGCTTTTGGGTCTTTTCAGTGGCTGGTGGCTGGCTTTGTTTCACAGGTATGAAAACAGCAAGCTAGCACCGGTACCTGGGAAGAAAAGGTTAGCACTGGATGCCCAAATTTGTACAGTGTTGGTTAAAGGTGATCAACATATTTTAAAAATCATTCTTTGTCATACACTGAATTCAGTAATTTTGTCAGCAGATGGTATGCTCCTTAGATTCATAAATAATATTTTACTCATTTTTATCTTTTTCCACTTGCATCCACAATATCCAACTGTGCAAAGCAGAGCACCCAGTAAGTTCATTCAATTTTAATTATAAAATGGTTTTGGTTGGAAGATTTTTGTTCTTACACCTTAAGCTAGATGTTGCTGGTTTTGGGGAAAAAATCATCTTATTATAGAAAATCCAGAAGCGTGGCTCACTTAACATATACCTTTTTTTTTCCAGCTCTTTGAAGCTGCCTGTCACATCAATTTGTGATTTCTCTGTGAATATATTAAAGTTCACTGAATAATAATTACAAAAAATCATAAATATAGGATTGAGGTTCACTTTAATTACAGGGGAAAAGATCTCTGTATTAGCAAGCTACCCAGATTTCTTCTTTTATTTAAACGTATTTTCTGGCAAATAGAGAGCTGAACTATGTTGAATTCACAACAGGAACAAACAAACCTAACCTACAACAACTTATGAGCAAATGCTGGGTTCAGCAGGTTTTCGAATGAACACTTTTTCTTTGATAGTATCTGTTAACTAGCTATATTTCTTAATCTTCATAAATGCCATTGCTTAATTACTTTAACTCCTTTTAATCATCTGCTAAATCAGCAAGTCTGTCTTTCCTGGTTAAAGTGCGCCCTCTGGTGTGTATTGACTAAGATGCAACAGCTCCAATCAACTGCTTTTGTATACAAACGAGCTTGGTTCCACAGCACAGCGGAATGGCGTATTTCTAACAGATTTGGACAAATTTCATCCTCAACTTCAATCTTTTATGCAAAGAAAGTGATGTCATTGAGGAAGACACGATGAGATACCTGGAATTCTCCTTAAGGTCTACAAAACAAGCAGGATAGTTACCTCCCTCCACTGCTCACAGCTTCACCTCCTCTCTGATAAGTTACTAGAATGTTACCAAAAAAAAAAAAAAAAAAAAAAAAAAGGAAAGAAAGAAAGAAAGAATTAACAGACATGTTTATGTTTATATATCAAAAGCTATCACATCCACGAGCATCTTTCCTAAAATGGAATATTTTCTCCCTTTCTACTTAGAAGCATTACAAAAATCATCACAGAAAGTAGATTTCTGATTCAATTAGTATTTTTTAAGACTGTATAAAATTAAATATGGTATGCTTAGTTTCTTAAATGAGTCAATAAAGTTAAGAACTAAGTAAAAGCAAAATTTAGTACAGTCTTATTAATATAACTATTACAAACTGCTACATTCACATTCCCATAGTTGTCTATTTTAAATTATTAGATCATATAATTTCATGATTATATATATGTGTGTGTGTGTGTATATGTGTGTATACACACACACACACATATAAACACATAAATACATGTTTGGAATCTTAAACTTGGAAAAAAAATGACTAGACTATTTTCCCAGAAATAGAAGTACCAGAAAGACAAAGATAAATGTTCAAATAAACTTTCTCTCTCTCCACACACAAAGATGTATGTCAAATTGTGGCTATTAATTAATATGACCTATTTTTTTCTTGTGGCTTATAGAATCCATTATATTTTCATCAGACATGTGTATATACAGTGAAAGTATATTTTAATGCTCTTGGAAGCATCCTCAGCCTAATGAATTATGGGTATAAAAATTTAGCAATAACAAATAAAGATTTGCACACAGTTAGGCAAGGGGTTAAGAAGATTAGCTTTTCTGTAAATACAGACACATTTTCTAAGAAGAAACATGTTTCTTAAAGCTGCCAAATTCTGCTACTTAGAAGAACTCCAAACGGGGAGTGTGTTAAGGAGAGATAACTGCTTCCAGTGATTACAATAACTGGATTAAAACCAAGGAGGCAAGACTAGGTACATCTTTTACTAAAGGTGATGTGAAAGAAGAGGACCCACTCTGAAAGAAATTGAATAGAACAAAATATTAGGATTCTGACTTAAGGATAATAAAAAGTTTTATCTTTCACATATGCTGGGTATTTTGGCTACCTTTAAAAATGTTGATTCCATGGTCAGAGAATTGCAAGGGAGAGAAATTTTTGTTGGAAAACATGAAGGCTTAAGTTAAGGGTAAAAAATGCACTGCCAAGTATGAAATAATCAATACGATCATTAGCATGTTAAATCATGCTGAGGGTAGAAACAGAGTGTCTATCTAATGAAACACGTGCAAACAAGGCTAGGATGCGATGTGGAGTCATGAATAAATAACTGTATTAAATAGATGAAAAGCAACACCAATCATTTCTACTTCAAATGCATGCCTGACATGAGTAAATGAAGGACTGTATTCCACTTTAAGTCCTTTCCCCCACTGACTGCAGAAAATGAAATAAAAACAGAAACACAATAGTAAAACACATGCCAAACTAACAAAGGAGAGGAGGAGGCTAAGTGCAAATATGTACCTGTTGGTGTGAAGGTAAAAGACGGGACTGAAAATCAAAACAAAATATAAACCAGTTATTAAGCTGAAGAGAGAAAGGGAACACATCACATTAGTATAAATCAAGCAGACAGCTGAACATAAAACAAATGTAAATAACTAAGCCAGTAGTTCTGACACTCTGATGGATGAATGAAACCAAATCTGAGGTTAAAAGAAGAGGCTTGTCCCTACAGGTACCATTCTGAAGTGTCTGGCATTCTAGTGCAGGGGGGAGTCGTGCTGGGTTAGCCTGTGAATGACCCTGCATTTAGTGACATGGATTTAGCTCCTGGCTTTAGTACAAAAAGGAATCCTCTACTATTAATCATTTCTAAACATTGGTTGATGGATTCTGAAACAAGTATTATCAGGGTCTCAATTGAACCTTATCTAGAAATCTGAAAGTAAATGGTTATTAAAGTGAACTAATAGGTGCACTTAAGTATTCATTATTAAGAGAAGGAGAGAGACAGAGGAAGGAAGGAAGGAAGGAAGGAAGGAAGGAAGGATGGAAGGGAGGCAGGATGGAAGGAAGGAAAGGAGGGAGGGAGGGAGGGAAGGAAGGAAGAATGGAGAGAGGGAAGGCGGGAGGGAGGGAGGAAGGAGGCAGGGAGGGAGGGAAAGAAGGGAAAAAGAGAAAGAAATGAGGAAGGGAGGGAAGAAGGAAGGAAAGAAATAACTGAAACAAAGAGAACCATAAAACTGAACTGTTTCAATGTTGAGAAATGCCTGACACCTTAGCACGCAAACAGTGTAATACTAGGTTTTTATCTTTGTGGAAATTTGTGAAGGGGAAAAAATGGGGAGTTTTAAACTTTAATTTCTCTATTCTAGTTTACGTTTAGAAGCTTTCTCCGAGTAGGCTGAGCATTTTTTAAATGTCACACCAGAAGCTAAACAATAGAACAATAACGCCCCACTGAAAACCTTCACTCTCTCTGCAGTTATAAATCTTCATCTAATCAATAATGCCTGAAATTGAACTGCAGACCTCAAAACTGGCAGCCTTGCCTCCCTCTTTTCCTACCTCCTCCCTGTTGGATAATACCACAACTGTTTCCGTGTCATTTCGTGGAGGGAGGGGGCTGACTCATTTTCCAAGCTCTTCCCGTTAATCGAAAGTAAACACTGACCTGGTAAATATAGCAAAGGAATCTACGCTGCTGTCTTGAAGACTCAAGTTTGTGTTTGAGAAATCGTTAATTCATACAAACTAGAGTATCGATTACTTATGGTGCCCCAAAAATGTATTTTCCACTTCCCATCTGAATGTCTCCCAGAAATTTACTTTAGGATTAGAGCCTTTGGGGACGCTGTTAATGCTGGAGCGGGCCGCACAATTGTCACTTCTAACAAACCGTTTTATCTCTGAGCACACTAGAAGGAACAAAAACAAAACCCTCAATGCCGTGTGCCCAATTTACGTACTGGCCTTCATTTGGAGCACAGCCGTGCTCTCCCTGGCTGTTTTCTTTCAGTTGGGTCTTTTCAGAGAGTCAATGTAATTTAGCTGCGATCAAAAATTCAGAGTCACAGTAACAAGTCTCCATAAATAATAATAATAATAATAACGATAATAATGATAATAAAAGGTACATTGGAAAGTGAAGCTATTCAAGCAAGAATGGAGTGCTTGAACATTAATTTGCAGTCACAAAGACAGAGGGAAAATATGAAAGGTCCTTGTCAGTACTCTTCGCTAACTGCTAACCCAGTTAAAGGAATGGAAGAAGAAATGAAAAGAAGTCCATCTAAGTGAAATTTTTACAGCTTGTACACCAAAGAACAACTTAATTTTCACAGCCTCTGATAACATAATAATCTGGTTTTTTTACCCAGCGATGCTGGTGCACCATGTGAATGTATGCGGAAAAGGGACATGGAATGTTCCAGCATAGGGTTTATCTACAGATAAATGTAGAGGGAGGTTAAAAATGCTCACTGTGACCCAAAGTCACACTCTGGCTTGATGGTTAATAGGGCAATAGGCTCTTTCAAATCTATTTCTTTAAAATGCTTCACCTCGTTTTTTCTTAGAATTACCGGCATTGTTATGGGCATAGACAATTTAAGGTTTCAATGCACTTTTTTTTTTAATTGCATGGAAACAGAATTATGAAAAATGCCAACAAGGCAAAGTGGGAAAGCAGAATCCAACGCTCGCCAATTACATTTGTAATTATGTTCCATGATTTCTGCTTAAACACAAGCTAGTTAAGAGGACAATGATATTAGTTTAATAGGTTTTGCACAAAGAGCACATAGGCATTTGCCAGCATGCTTAAAGTACATTAGTGAAAGAAGAGAAATTTCAGAGAGGAAGTGGGTTTCATGTCGCATGTTTAGATTTCAAGACAACACAGAGCATTAAATTGTTATAACTGTACAGCTACAGCACCTCATGGCACTAAGAAATACAAGATTCCTAGAGAATTCAAGAGACTCCGCATCTATATGTTAATGAGTCACCTTTTCCTCTTCAAATTCGATTTCAAAACACAGCTCCCAACAACCTGTCCCTTCCCCGCTCCACAACACAGGGACACCCGCTAGCCCCTTCTCGGCATTGTCGTTTAGTCAAAGGCTTTAGATGGTCCCACATGTGAGGGACACTGTCCTGCTTTGTATACATAACGAGCACCAGCCCCCTTTGCAGTAACCTCCAAGCCCTCATTTTCCATTTCACAGGCAGGGACACTGACATTTTGCTTCATCTCTAGACAGTACACATATCTGGAAAAAAAAAAACATTTTTAAGGACGAGAATGCTGTGGCAAGTGGACCTACATGGAGAGACTGCTGCGCATCGCAGATGGGAGGCACATTAATTTATTTGTGCAGCATGGGTTATGAAGTTGGTCTTTCCTGCCAAGACCCCTTGTTACTGAGAGCACTGATATTTTAGACTGCTCTCCCAGGCCATTTTATACGTGTACAGAGACAGGCAAGAGAACTTCTCATTGAGCAAAGTTCTAGCTAGCACTACAAATTGAGACGTTGCCATATAACTGATTAGAGAAAGGGCTTGGCCAAGACACACAGGAAATGTTCCCTTTGAAAATTGTGCAGACTTTTTTTTTTTAAAGGGTGGTGATGGAGGGGGGAGGGGGTGTGTTTATTGGTAATTCTCTTTAAATTTGCTTTGCAGCAAAGCAAACGTGTTGTCTTAGATTTGTGTATAAGCCCTATCACTAGGGTGAATGCGCAATTTGTCATCTAAAGCAGGACAATTTTGAGAGCAAAAAGGAGCATTATTAATAATTTAGTTGGACTAAAGATATAAATTGGGCCTCTCCCCAGATAACCAGAACTTTCACTCACCCTACCTGTAGCCCATATCAGAGGCCCGGAATTAATATATCTGTTGGAAAGGTGGGGGCAGGGAGGATTATCTGCCTGAGAACGTTCACAAGTCTCATCAAAGAATAAAAAATACAAATCACCAATCTATAGACTTCAAAGGTATGTGTGGCTAGGTGTCTTTCAAAAACCTTGGCATACTCAGTTCATCTCTACAACTGTAACTAGCAGCAGCCAAGTAAGCTTTCTCTTCTAAAACTATGAACACATTTGTAAGGAAATCCTCATCACTAATGAACGGCAAATAAATATTCAACTCTGCAACTTTAAATACAGCAGTAAAAAAAGTAGTAAACCTCCTCTCTCTGCAAACAGAGGCACATCATTTAGTTGGGCATTCCATGTTTGGAATAACTATTTGATAGCTCATCACAAATAACCACAGAATAATGACTTTACAAGTAACCTCTTTAGCTTCACAAAAACAACAGCTCTCCCCTGAAAGCTGTGTGAGACAGTGCAAAGCTTGTATTTATAATTCCTGAGCCAATGAGGTTAAAACATTTCTTCAGGAATATAAAGCACAGAAGCAATTCCCCCCCAAGCACAGGAGATGGCATAACAAACTAGAGTGGACCTACCTTGGCCAAATCTATTTGAAAGGAATTGAGCCTGAAACGGATAAGCCCTGTTTGAAGTACTGCTGACCAAGAGGAGTCAATGGGTAGAGATGACAATAAAATAAAAGCACTTTTGATATTCTTTCTATATTAAAATACCTTACTACAGGAGATACAGAATCCTGAATATTCTGGAGTCACAGATTAACGTAGGGAGTTACACAAACATATTAGGAAATGGAAAAGCTAGGAAAGGTAGTACCTTTTCGGATACCCGCGTAAGTGCTAGTCAGTCCACTTCTCTTCTTGCGGTGCCGGTACAGCCAGATGCTAAACACCATGAGGACGATCCAGCAGGCTGCCCCGATCCCGGCGATGAACGCTGGCTGCTTCACCACATCGGAGATCTGCTGAGCAAGGCTGACCTGGTCTTCAGGCGACACAGGGTTTCCATGAGAATCTGAAAAGCCATCCTTGGATTAATGTGGGTTTTAAATTCACGAGATAGGGGTGCCTGGGTGGCTCGGTCGGTTAAGCAGCCGACTTCAGCTCAGGTCATGATTTCACAGTTCATGGGTTCGAGCTCCGCATCGGGCTCTGAGCCTGGAGCCTGCTTCGGATTCTGTGTCTCCGTCTCTCCGTGTTCCTCCCCCACTCCTGCTCGGTCACTCTCTCAAAATTAAATAAACATTTAAAAAAATTAAAAAATAATAAAATAAAACGCATGAGATAATGAATGCATACTTATATAAGATGGGCACCATTATTTTGCTAATTTTTGACCAATTTCCTTCTTTTACTCTGTGACCTCCACCTTTGTTAATTAAAATAGTCCGTGAGATTGTCAACAAAATTATAGTCATTTTATTTCAATGCAAAACAAATATGATACGATAATTTTAGGGACTATATTTAAAAACAAAGACAAGGGCACACAATTCCTATTTTTTACTCCAGAAAACTCTGCAGCTTATTGCTTAGATCAAGTTTCACAGGTCAGTGCCAACTGAGACACATAAAAAAGTATAAATCTAAAAAATGAAATACGTCAACAAGAGTATACAAATAAGGAGTATCAAATAAGTTGTATAAGAAAAGATATAAACTGTCTCGGACTTCTATAGAAACCTTCAATTACAAGTTTTATTTTTTTAATTTTAAAACATTTTTTAACGTTTATTTATTGTTGAAAGCCAGAGAGACAGAGCATGAGTGGGGGAGGGGCAGAGAGAGAGGGAAACACAGAATCTGAAGCAGATTCCAGACTCTAAGGGCTGTCAGCACAGAGCCCGACCTGGGACCCGAACCCACAAATTGCGAGATCATGACCCGAGTCAAAGTCAGATGCTTAACCAACTGAGCCACCCAGGTGCCCCTCAATTATAGGTTTTAAAATAACAAGCAAAATGTCATTTCCTCTGTTTAAGATCGATATTGAAAAAAAACAGTATATATTTTCCTTGTCCCGATACCCCAATTGTATGGCTATTATTGTAATACTTTAAAATGTCTTATAAACACATTATTTGGACCTATGTTCAACAGGTCTATAAAATTTAGTTTAATATAAAACCACAAAAATTAAGAGAATTTTACCACTGAAATAACCATGAATAATCAATCTTCCTTTTTTTTTTCAAAGTAATCTCTACACCCAACATGGGGCTTGAACTCACATCCCCGAGATCAAGGGTCAATACTCTACCGACTGAACTAGCCAGGCGTCCCCAATTTTTTTTTTTAAGTCCTCTCTTTCTTTTTAAAATAATAGCCATGACCAACAGCAGATATAAGAACATTAAATATGGACAAGAACTATCAAGTGTTATGAACAGTCAAAAAGGTTTATGTTTTGTTATTTTAATCAAGAATGTAAAATTGATGGAATTTATGGCTATTAAAATGTACTTATTTTGCATTTATGTTTAAACCCACTAAGATTCATTGTGCAAGCCCACCCTTCCATCGAGTCACACAGAGCAGTCAGCAGAGTCTGTAGAAAACTGGAAACGCTGTGCTATCATCAAAGCAATATCCTACTTTGTGGGCACTGACTGATGCCAACACCAAGGTTGCCCAGTGGGCAGAATTCCCATCAGTGTCTGTGGTTTTAATGTTCCTCCCCCACAACATCTGGTGAAACAAGAAAGGGTTTGTCCATTTCATGAGGGCTGGTGCTTTCTTACACTCGTCAAATTTCATTTGACTCTGAAAATGTTCTGCTAATCAACCTGCTTTCAAATAAAAACATTTGTTCTAGTCCAAAATTCCTTTTTTCAGAGAAATAACTAGTATAGCGTATTGTATAAGAATAACATTTCCCCAACAAAAAAAATTCTACAGATTTTTTTTTCTTATTAAATGAGATTATGTCCCAATAAGACATTGGGTAGACAAATAACCAGGATTCAGTAGCTAAGGAAACAGTCTTGGGAAAATGCCACCCCTTTCTATGTACAATGGTAGCTACATTGCTACTCACAGGTGTGTGTGCATGTATGTGTGTGTTATTTTTTATTTTTTATTTTTTTACTTTTTTTCTTGAACAGAATCCCAGATTTTATTCTGTGGAGTGTCAAGCCTGAAAAACCTATTTTTATAAGCTCTCTCAGTTACCTGTCTTGAACAGTTTGTTGACTGAAAGTTTTATTTCATGTTCCAGGCTCTTTTATCTACGGTTATTCTAAAAGCACTTCATCCTCTGAGAGTTCACCAAGCAGACCTATTCTTTCTTTTCCTGATACACTTTTCATGTCTACTAAGTTTATAGATTTCACAGCTATTTGTGCAAGGTTAAGTTGGGTTGCTTCAGATTTTATGGAGACAGCTAAGAGAGGTTCCATACAAGCGACCAGATGGGCTCTCAAGAGAATAAAGTGCAGTGTGACTAATGAATTAAAACGGACACTCTGTATCCCAGTCTTTGTCTCCCAGCAGCTGAGGCTATATTAAGATATGGAAAACTGGAACACATTTATAATTTCAAGAAAACCAATTTGACCCTCAAATCCCTTGATTTAAATCTTAAATAAATAAAATTACACGTGGTCCTCTTCCAGGTCAGCTTTGAAAACACAGGACTAAAATCAAATGTTACAAAAGTACGTAAGTGACATCAACAAAATATAAGGTCATCACAGTGTAACTTATAATACCAATTTTAATAAGTTAATACTGACACTTCATAAAACTGAGCAACTGAGTAAGAGGTCTGTACTTAGACTGTTTTTCTCTTATCTCACCTAATTGTTAGTTTCCTGTATTGCTTGGAATTTTGTAATAAATGATCCTGAAATAAACCATGAAACTATTTTTGCCTAAAGGTTGCACACGTAATCACTGTTTACAAAGGTAATTCCCAAATCAAATCCTGGTCCATGGCAGTGGTAGATGAAGCAAGCTCTCCTCTGAAGCTTCAAATGTTACTGCCATATCACAGAGTTTTTGGGAGGTAGCTGCCTCACCAGTGACTTCATTTTGTGGTGTTCCCATTCATCTATTTGGAATCACATGACTTGAACTCTGGGCAGGAGGGATGTGTACTATTTATAGATCTGCACCATTAAATCCTCCCCTACACTATGTGTGTCTTTTCTTTCTTTCTGCTGGCCTTGGGTCACCCTTGGAAGCTCCATGTTAAAAAAAGGTAAATCTCATCCACCGTGACCCTCCATGTCTACATGGAACAGGGTCCTACCCCACAATAACTGCACTTCAGGTGGACTTTATTGTGTTATACCACAGAAGGTCGGCAAGGACCTCTATTAGAGAAGACAGCATTGTCTTAACAATGGAACACCAATAGGAGTTTCCAAATTGAATGTGAAGCTTATACAACACAGTTTATTCAAAACCAAATGTTTCTTAATTTTGTTTTGAAATAATTTTTATATGTCATCAATTATCATCCAAATGCAAAAATACGATGTACTTATCTGTGAAGTATAAAAATGCATAGATCTGACCCTTTTCCATAATTTAGAAATTGACATAAAATCTTATTAATGCTTAACTTCCGATCTGAAAGGAAGAGACACAATGTTGTGTGCTCAGCATCTTTGTAATTTATATGTAGCCTCTTAATATTGACACTTTTCCCTTTCCATTTATAATTGTATTTGTTGCTGTTTTTGTTGTTATTTGCTTTACATTTTTCTAGTAACTACTTATACTTACTAATCTGTATTTTATATTCATGCCACATTGTCTACAAGAACGTGTAGTAAGAAGGCTTCTCTGTTAGGTTTTTTTTCCCTCTTTTAATTCATCTAACCACTGTTGAAGCATATGCATATTGTATTTAACTTTCTAAGTAATCAGCATATAACCACATTCCAATTCTCTTTGACATTGGAATCTATCTTTTGTTATAAAAAGCAATTACAATTTTAAATAGACACCAAAATGGGGGCACTTGGGTGGCTGGGTTGAGCATCTAGCTCTTGATCTCATGGTTTGTGGGACCGAGCCCCTTGTCAGGCTCTGCACTGACAGTGTGGAGCCTGTTAGGGATTCTCTTTCTCTCTGTCTCTCTCTCTCTGCCCCTTCTCTGCTCTCTCCTTTCTCTCTCTCCCAATATAAATAAAAACTTTAAAAAAAATAAATAGACACCAAAATGGTAAATATAAGTTGCATACTGCTTAAACTTCTAATACCTAGTTTAAATTTTTTATGGAAGTTTATTTTTTTAATCCAAATAACTATAAATTCCATGAATGTTCAGACTGTCTTTCTTATTCACTGGGGTATCCTTGGTGCTCAATTAATAGTATTTGTTGAATACACCAAAAAAAGAAAAAAGAAGAAAAGGATGGAATTAGGATGACAATGAATGCTGACAGCCTTTGTTTGAAATATAACTTAAAATGTGTGCTTGGCTAAGTTTAAGTTTAGTTGTGATATATATCTTTATATAATCATAACATTAAGTTGTCTATTACATATTTATATAATTACATACTTGTATATATTTTTCTGTATTTATGTAATATGTATATATTTTACATAAAGCTAACATCATTTTTGTAGCTCTATTTTCTAAAAACAAAAAAAGGCAGGACAACGGCTATAGCAATAGACTCTCAAATCGGATCTGTACTGGCACTCACCTAACTGGATGAACTGTGGCTCACTCTTCACCCCAGCCCCGGCCCCAGTGCTGGCTGCCACCTCTACACTGTACCGGATCCCAGGAACCAGAGAAGGAATGACCACAGAAAACGTGGAGCCATCTACTGTCTTGTTTATATGATACCGAGTTTCATTGCCAAGACACCAAACCTGTAATAAGAGTACAAGGAATTTTAAGCTGGCAAATTATTTAACTTAATGCAAAGATCAACATAGTAGTTCAGTTTTAGACCTAGACCAAGTTCAGACTTATCATGAACCTAATATATGTTGCTGCAAAAAGTCATTTTTCCCTACAATCTGTTTTGGAGAGGACTCTTCTTCCAGTCAAGCCTATGGTTAACAGTACCTTCAAAACCTCTCTGAATTTTCCCATATCCTTTGAAAGAATTACAGTGGGAAAGCCTACACAGTTTTGCTCAAAGACACAGGTTCTTATTACCAGTCCAAATCATCATCCAAACACCTAGAAATTATTGGCCTCCCCTCCCCCAAAAAAAGGCTTTGCAGAAAGCTGTGTATACCCAGATAAAGAACAATAACTTAATCTAAAGCACCTTCATATAAACCTGGCTATTTAAAACAAAACTGGACAGGGACACCTTGACTCATTTGGTAGAGCATGTGACTCTTGATCTCGGGGCCCTAAGTTTGAGCTCCATGTTGGGTGTAGAGTTTACTTAAAATACATAACGAAAACTGGATATAAGGAGAAAGGATCTTTCTAGGAGTCTACTCAGCCTGTGGTATATGACTCTTTGATAACATACATGAGATCATGAAGAATAACAACACATATTTGAAAGAAAATTGTTCTTCTAATAAAAAAATTATTGTATAGCTCCTTTGATAAGGATATTTGCGATGGAAAATTATTTTAAGGAAATTAAGATTTCTGAACTACACTGTAATCCTTAATTTAAATTTCACTAAAGGATTATTTAATCATAAAGTGATCTTCAGCAATGTTCAAGAAGTTGGATATGGTGCATGACAGTGTTTGGACTCAGTTACCATAAGAAAATGATCCATGGAGTAGTAAAACACGCTCTATATTCTTTACGATGTCCTCGAGCAAGATGTAGGGTTAGCTTCAAGTAGCCTATTGTCTAATAGGGATTGGGGTTTAAAATACATCTAAGAGTATCAGTGTCCCCTATCACATGGGCAACAACCTTTTATTTTTTTCTTTGGAAGTTAATATTATTTTAATATAGTTTCAACGCATAACACCAACAAATGGTCAGACTCTATACCAGGATCTGACCATTTGGAAATAAAGGGTCCTTTGTGATTCTCACTCCCCCCACCCCCACCAATTACATTACACAGCTGAACCAAAGCCACAAACTGATTTTGTACCAGTCAATCAGGTTCTGAAAGGCATTTTATTATTTTAAATTGACCATGAAGTTAAGTGAAATCCACCCTTTTGCATTTCTTCTGCAGAGAAATGAGCTTTGGCTCTTAGGGGAAAATGCCTACATTACACAATTTTGCTTGAGAGCTGAGACATCACCTCATTTTACATCCTTAATAATCTCTATAACAGTTCATTTTTCTGGAGTGAACTATAGCATCCTGTCACTCCCCAGTACTGAGATAATCTTGAAACTCATGAGAAAACACTTACATTGTAGAGACTCCTACCTTTTAATGACTCAATTACACTAGAAGATCTAATTTGAAATATCTTAGAATATATTAAATCCTATAAAATGTCACCCTTTAAAAATATGTGCAAATTTCATAAAGAGGTTTTCAGTTTGTTTTTTAAAATCATTTGAAGAAAATAATAAGACCTAACTTAAGCTCAGTATATCTGGCTGCTTTACAAATCAATTTGCTACTC
This sequence comes from Cryptoprocta ferox, assembly GCA_028646485.1. NCBI lineage: Eukaryota > Metazoa > Chordata > Mammalia > Carnivora > Eupleridae > Cryptoprocta > Cryptoprocta ferox. Next base: position 30,237,468 of record CM053573.1, read on the forward strand.
AAAAAACATTGATGGTCATTATTTGGGCCTTACCACGGGTGCACATCAGAATTGACTTGGAAAGATCTACCAAAACACACATGCAAGTGCCCTATCAGACCTACTGAATCATAATCACATAATCATAATCATGGTGGTCAGGTACCTATACTTGGAAAATTAGTCCAGTGATTCTGCTGTTAGTATGCAATTATCTGTAGAAGATAAATCTGTTCACCTTTTTAATATCACTTTCCTATCAACAGACACAGTCTACAATATTCACATATATGAGGGAAACTTGTTAAGTATCTCAGTTTAGCTAGTAACTAGAAAAATACTCAGGGATCATGGAAATACCAAGCATTATCTACAGACATACATGTTTTGCAGTTAAAATTCTTCCTGGATGCAATATGTTTACAAACATGTTGAAAAAAAGACCTGCAAAATCTATTTTCTATTGAGATTCCCCTGATTCAATCAATTCTTCATTTATCATGGATCATTAAGCCATTCTTATAGACTCATTGATAGGCTCCATCTCAAGACCCTAACTTAGTTTTTACTGTACCTTGTCAGGCTTGAAAATATTTGCTCAAAATCTATGTAAGACTCTTAAATTTAATGACTAAAGCTGATGACTTCACAGGTAAAAATATTATCAGAATTATTAGATTAAGTCACTTGACATCTTATATTTTTAAAATTCATTTAAACATACATAAATTTATAACTGAATCTCCTCTGATACATGAAATTTTGTTTTGAGACTAAAACAAACTATATAAAACAAATTTTTGTGCACATTAAAATAAGTTTTCCAACTTAGCTCCCAAGTTCGAAAATTTCAAACACGTTGAAAAAAAAGAAAGCAAACCATATTTAATAGGATTTGACTCCTAAGTAATTCATGGGGCAACCAAATCCTGCAAAATATTCAAGGTATATTTTTAGGATAAAAAATACTTTTTTATTAGCATTTATACTTGCTGTTTGTGTGAAATTACATGGACCTATAGATTTTTGTGACCATATAGATTACTTCTATTAAATTAATTATTTCTTCAAATGCCTTAAGAAAGAATTATTCCATAATTACTGAACAAGAAAGGCTTTTGCAAATAATTTTACATGTTGCTACATCGACCAGCAGATGGCGCCAAATATCCACAATTTAAACAAGACTTTTTTTTTTTTTTTTTTTTTTTTGGTAGGGGTAGAAGGGTGTCTATCAGTAAATGACTATGTGTATTACCTTATACTCTTGGACCATTCCATTCTGAGTGTCTTCCGGAGGCGCCTGCCAACTAACAAGAATTGCAGTTCCATTTCCATCATTCTTTGACACAGTTACACTTTGGGGTGGGGCACTGGGTGCTATTAAATTATTTCAAAAAGTAGATTATGAGTTTATTAGAGAACACTGAAAGACACAACATTTAAAGTCAAGTAATACCTATATAAAATTTATATCAATATATGCATATGTCTTGAAGCTGTATTTCATCTGAATCCCCCAATGATTTAAGTTTCTCTTCAATATTGCTAACTCTTTTGCTATTGTGAATTTTCCATAACCAAAGTTATATAGATAATCTCCACAAAATATCCCAGGAAAATTCTTATTTCTCCTACCCTATAACCTTAGTCCCATGTTCTCCCTACAAATGCTCCAAAGTATAAACGTATACATTAATCACCCATGACATTAACTACAGCCTTATCATGTATGTAATCAAGGTAATAAACACATTTTACCAAAAATTCTGGTGTTATTAAATGGTATATTTGTGACATGTAACCTTTGTGTAAGTATTAAGTTTGAAATTTCCAGTTATAGAGTAACCACTCATACTGATATTTCTAGAGCTGAGGGGTTTCTACAGACATGAAGCATAAGCATAAAATGCTAACCCCCGAAAGTCCAGGGCAAACCAAGACATTACTCACCTTATTAAATCATTACTCAACATAAGAGTCAATAAACAAATGGAAAATAATTAATGGGAAGTCAAGCAAATTGAGAATAAGTTTATCTTTAAATGTGAATTTTAGTACTGAACAATCAAATATGTCCTATATATGTCATTAAGTAACACAGAGTTCACATTTGCACATTTTTACAGAGGCCACTATTAAAGCAAGTCAAGTATTAGGAAACTGTGGTTTTTAGTAGTTCTAACTTAACAAATTCTATTAGCAAAATATAATGTTCAGTATCAATACAGTTAATAATTAATGTCACTATTAACATTAAAAGTTTTTCAATTAAGTTAATAAAAACCCAACAAATATGCTGCAATGCACAGTGATCACACATTTCATTATACTTGCCTTCTTCTAAGGTTTTTGCAAATTTGATTTCACTATCTGCTCCTTGAAATTCATTAAAAAAAGGACGAGCCTTAATTTCATAGTTGACTCCCTTTTTGAGATCCGGGATAACCACGCTATTTTTGGTTGGGGTCCTCACTTCAAAAACTAACCACTCTGATTCGCCATGGTTGGCTCCTGATGGCCGATAAAGAATTTTATATCCTTGAATATACTGAGACTGTTGGTCCGCCTATTAAAAGGACAAATAAAAATGTAGTCATTTATATCATTTTATTGGCTTATTAAAAATTACGAAAATTAAATGTGACAAAATGCAAAAAATTCTACCTGGCTTCCCTGTATAGTTTTCTAGTTCATATAATATAGAATGCTAAAGACCAGTCACTATCATTTATAATATAGTCCCTTTTTTCAGCTTAATATATTTAATATTATATATTAATTTCTGTGATTCATGCAGAAATGTGAGGCATCATGGCAGTTCTGTGACAGACATCTAGAGTTACGTCAGGATCAAAAGGATGAGGAAATGTGTTTTACCACTCTCTAATTTTAAACACCTATTTAACACTACTCTGAAAGACTTCTAAGTTTAAAAAAATTATGTGGTAATGATCCTATCACAAGTTATATATTTATAATTAATACTCTGTGTTTCTTTCCTTTGAGAATGATAAAGTTTACTACTGCAATATAATAGAAAACACAACATGAGACTTTTTCTTTGTTTGTTTAAAGCCAGTGCACAGCTACTATAATAAACAATACTTACATTATAAAGTTGTCATTGGTGAAAAAGTGGGCAACAGATTGTGTGTGTGTGTGTGTGTGTATATAACTTACGTATATATGTGTATATATAACATGTATATGTTATATATATGTAAAATCAATCTATTCCATAAATACATTTTTTTCATATAACAATCTCCCAGAAGTCATCTGCTTATTAAAACTGAAATCAATTGTTGCAACAATAATGACTCACTGTCCAGTGCACTTCGATTGAAGAGGAAGAAAGGATGGTGGGGTTGTGCAGGTGCAGTACAACATTTCCCAATTCTCTCTGGACCTGCTTATGATCTACTCCCTGACTTGTTGGTGGCACATCTGCAACAATCCAAGAAGACTGTGTTACAACCTACACAATGTAATTGACTTGAATGAAAACATAGTGAAACAATCCTTTCATGCACAGCAACTCTCAGAAAAGAAGAATCATTCCAACTGTGAAGCCAACCTGCTATACAAAAGAAAATAGGAACAACTTAACCTCTTCTTTAGCATGGTGGATGATAGGGAGGGAGGGAAGGGGAGAGAGAGAGAGACAGAGAGAGAGGGAGAGAGAGAGACAACAAGCAGAGGACAAGTAGAAAGCAAGAAAGAGCAAAAAGCAAAAATAACTATGACACAAAGCAGCGTCTGAGGGTGCCTCCTACCATGTACTGATGGCTTTCTCGCCAAGGATGACAGGCCTAGTACAATCCCCTCTGAGTTTGTTACAAAATTCTATACTAATCTTTACTATGCAAGAAAGAAAAGAGCCAGAAATTGCAATAGAGTGGATGAGAAGTGAAACGAACGGAAACATAGAAGTGTAAAGCAAGCACAAAAATAAATTAGATACCTTACATCTTATAAGATGAATTCAGATATCTTGCCCCAAAAGATACATGGTAAGTCATTAGTAGCTACAATGGGGGATACAGAAACCACCAGTGGAGTGGAGTGGAGTGGAGTGGAATGGAATGGAATGGAATAGAATAGGAGGAAAGAAAAGAAAAGAAAAGAAAAGAAAAGAAAAGAAAGGAAAAGAAAAGAAAAAAGAAAAGGAAAAAGAAAAGGAAAGAAAAGAAAAGAAAAGAAGAAAGGAAAGGAAAGAAAAGAAAAGAAAAAAGGAAAGGAAAGAAAAGAAAAAAAGGAAAGGAAAGGAGAGAAAAGAACAAAATAAATCTGATGAAAAAAGAGCAGTTAACATCTATATAACTGATGGTTTGCTTGGTTCAGTTATAATACCACTGTTAAGAAGGTTTAGTAAAAAGTTCTTAATCTCAAGAACACCAAAATTTAAGAAAGGAGACTTCAAACAAAGTAAGAATTAAACTACTAAGAGTGTTCATTTATGTTGCACTTTATTTTTCCCCAACAAGGAAGGGTTGTGTTAAAGTTACTAAAGTCTGTATGCAATAAAAATTATCCACTTCTAAAGAGATTTTCCAAATATAGATATTTTGCTTTGCTTACAATAATGAAAGGGAATACCAGGTGAAGCAGGGAAGAAAATATACAAAATTTTTGTGGCCAGAATTCTCTGGCCAATATATATGTTGGCATATATATTCTAGAATATTTACCATCCCATGAACAACAGAAATGATAATTTGTTTTCTGAATTTTAGTTTCAGTCTTTAGATAACTGACTCTAAATAAGAAGAAAAAAAGTATATTAAGAATGAGGCTGTCCAATACTACACTGTATGTTAACTAACTAGAATTTAAATTAAAACTTGAAATGACAAAAAATGAGGTTGCCAAGATTTGACAGACCCCATGGAAGGCAAGCGAACAGAAGACAGATCAAGAGTGTTATTTCACACTCTTAGAATCAATACTCTTTTCTTTAAAAAAATTTTTTTTTGAGAGAGAGAGAGAAAGAGAGAGAGAGAGAGAGTGTGAGCAGGGGAGAGGTCAGAGAGAGAATGAGACACAGAAACCGAAGACAGGCTCCAGGCTCTGAGTTAGCTGTCAGCACAGAGCCTGACGCGGGGCTCGAACCCACGAACCGTGAGATCATGACCTGAGCCGAAGCCGGACGCTCAACTGACTCAGTCACCCAGGCGCCCCTAGAATCAATACTCTTGACTGTACATACATTGCGCCTATCAATGAAGCTTATAAATAAGCAAGATGAGAAAAACCATGGAGATAATTTTGGCTTCTCATACTTTATCATTCCTTACAAATATCTTTGGGTAACACTGGCCCTTAGGCAACTGATTATCACAGGGTACAGATGAAAAGCACTTGCCTGTCACCCTTCTGTCCAGGAACTCTCCGTTCCCTACTGGTTTCTATTGCTCCTATGACTTCAGCTACCATCTATCTCTAGGGTAAGAGAGAAGTCCTGGGAATAGGACAGACTTGGGTTTGCACCTCAACTAGCAACGTATCAGCCATTCACTATTTTTCTGTTTTCTCATCTGTTAAATGGCATTACCAATGGCAGCTACTTCTGAGGACTGCTGGGAAAACTGCATTTTTTAGGTCATATGAAGTCCTTGGTTTGTAGGCAGGGATTGGGTTAATCTGTGTGAACCCAGAACACCTAGCACAGTGTCATCCATATAGAATGTGTTTAATAAAAATTGGGTGACTTTTAAAGGGACTTACTGTATGGAAAACACATACATTATGTCAGCTTCAAAACACGTCCTCTCATACGTAAGCTTCTATCCTCAGGGAAGCTTCTGCCTTTTCGGAAGTATCTTCAAACATGTAAATAACCATTTTAAAAGGTAACTACTATGTGGTCTGCATGACAATCTCTAATTTCTCTGGTTTGAGATGAACAGGCCAGTCAATCCCTTTGTGAAAATTATTCAACTCCCTTGCCTGGTGTAACCGTTTTGGCAACAGCAGTCTAGAATATTTAGGGAATTTCCCATCAGAGGGAAAAATCAAAAGTAATATCTAATAATATTGAAAAGTTTAGGAATTGGTCCTGTTCTTGCTTGTCTTCTTTCTCCTCTTGGGGGAAAAAAAAGGATTATAATGTAAAAGGTCCTTCTGAACATTCAGAATTAAACTTGGAGGATATTTTACACTGTAATTCTATCCACTTGCTTCCCAAGCATTGGAATTTATACACAATCTCTGAAGAGAGATTATCCAGGCCCCACTTCATTATTTACAATGACTGAGTTCTCATTATCTACACCATACATATGCTGTATATTTTGTGTGTGTGTACATATTCTTCAAAGACAGGGCTCAGAATGCTGTGGAAATAGGACACATGGACAAGACACACGTGATTACAGGGGCAGCAAGCCCAGCAACATACCCATGACTTGCCCGCTACTCACGTCATCTTCCTTCCATGATCAAATCTCATTTTTGGGAAAACACATCTCGATAATCCTATGACAAGGCTCTAACCCCAACGGTGACATGGAACTAGCAAAGTTCTGAACTGGAAACTGTGCCTTTTAACTTTAACTCTGACCCAACTCCTTCCTAGGAATTCCTAGTTGGGGAAGACTTATTTTGGCAGCCGTGTTACAGAAATGGTTATAGAAACTATGGCTGCTCTCTTATGAATCGATTTCCAACAAGCCTTTCCTGAATGCCCTTCATTCCTGGCTCTTCTCCTTACCCTTACTACTCACACGTTCTGTACTTTATTCTAGGTTTTCCCCCAGGTTCCTGCTACAACCAGTATTAGCCTAACCTTAAGCTGGGTTTCACAGCGTCTCAAAAGCAGTCCAAGAACTGGACACTGAAACCTTCCTCAATGTTACTTCTACTCCTTGATCTTGTTCTGTTGCCTGGAGTTAAAATAAGCATACACTTTCACGTGATGGTTTCTTAACATGTTACAGAAAAAAAAAGGTCATGTCTGCAATAACTTCATTATTTGGGGGGTAAAACACACCATGATCCCTGAATTTCTTTTCCAGTGATGTGATTTTCAGTCTTCAATGCAGCCCCACTAAGTATCCTTACTATCCTCCTCTTAAAAGCCTACTCGACGGGCACCTGGGTGGCTCAGTTGGTTAAGTGGTTGACTTCGGCTCAGGTTATGAGCTCACAGTTCATGAGTTCAAGCCCCATGATGGGCTCTATGTTGACAGCTCAGAGCCTGGAGCCTACTTCAAATTTTGTGTCTCCCTCTCTCTCTGCTATTCCCCTGCTCATGCTGTCTCTCTCTCAAAAATAATTTTAAAAATTAAAAACAAAAAGTCTACCTGAAAACGCAGTACTCACAAAGAGCACATCATTCCATTCATAATCTGACCAGTTCAGAGTAAAGGGAGGAGATAACTTGATCCAGACATAATTCTGTTAAAGCCAGCTAAAGCTATATGTGTTCTTTGGCAATTACATCACTCAATTGGTCAAAGAAGTGTTTTAATGGACTTCAAAACACGGAAATCTGTTTGCTCCCACCAGCCTGATACACACATGCACTCCCCCTTTAGGCCTGGTATTCTCAGTTTGTCCTTCTACAACTAACTTTTAAAACTTAAATTTCAGTAGCTGACTTTTAAATTTGCTCCATTAATTTAATCTTGTCAGTGTTGACCCATCACTTCAGTCTGTTGAGACATACTTAATTCTGATGCTCTCATTCTGCAATTTGTCTTTCTCAGGTTTATGGTCTCTGCAAAGTTTGTCAACTTCCTTTCTTTTTAGTCCAGACAGTGAAAGAAACACGAGTCCAGTAACAAATTCTTATGGCATAAAACAGAAATGAGATCTGAGTCTTGTATACTCATAAGTTGATTAATCCTTGTCCAAACCTGTCGAGTACATATTTTAGCCTCATGTTATAGGTGAGGAAACTGAAGCTCAGGACAAACTAACTTGCTCAGGGCTGCAGAGCTAATGGGTTCAGGAGGTGAGGTGGAAAATCCTCGGATTTCAAAACTGTATGCCTACTTCGCTGAATCTCCAGTCTTCCCACTGACATGGTTCATTCCACTTAGGTTGTTCCACGAGTTATCCACATACAAAGGTTAAGTCAGTTAAAATGTAAGAAGACTTAAGTAATTTTCAGATTAAACATGAACTACCTCCTCATTTACAAATGAGGATGTATATTTCAACATAATTGATAGGAGTAGGTAACAGAATAGCAGTCAAAACTTTCATTTAGGGGAGCCTTCTAGGTAGAGACCACTGTACTGGGGACAGAAATTTAAATTCACTTTACAGCTGTCATAGTGTCTGCATTCTTTACAAATGCGTATCTAATATTGAAAACCTCAAACTGCGTTAAGGCAAGCTCCAAGAGTATTAGCGTTCCTGATGAGGTGAATCATCAGAGCAAATATAGGCATTTGGGTGTGTTGGACTCACACAGCAAGGGACAAACGTGGGTGTGTTCTGCAACTCAGTTTGCTTTCTCCGCAAATTCTGGAACAAAATATCCTTCCACAGAGATTCCTTGTACACTCATCAGAAAAAACAAAACATGCAAAATGGCTGGCAGACCCTCTCTAAAACCAGGAAAAAGTAGTTCAAGTCTTTCAATTTTGTGTGCACAACTTGTTTCCAGCACTTTAACTAAGTTACATTTTTTTCCTTTGAAAAGGTACAACTCAAGATTGAGATATTATGATTCCTCTGTATGTTGAGAAAATAATTGTCTATTTCTAATCACTACCATCTAGAATTATCTTTCTTTATTAATATGAGGATAAGATATTTTGATTACAATGACAATATATTTTTTAAAAAGGTAAAAGTTTGTTCAAATCATATTTTTATTCATTATGTAAATTTTATTCCTCTTAAAGCTTTAAAAATACTAAGTGGAGTATGGTGGCAGATAGGAGATAATCTGTTGAAAGCTAAATATGAATTTTATTCATAAAAGACAATAAAAAGCAGTACATCCAGAATGTGGTTCAAGTAAACAGATTTCTAATTTCAAATGTTTTTAGAAGTAGCTCCTACATATTCATTTTTCTTTTATCTGTTTCTTTAACCCAGCTTTGACCAAATATACGTGACATTCATTTAAAAGATATCATGACTCATATAATTGACAATGAAAGACAGGCCAAACAATACACAGACCTAAATTATTTTTTCCCATGCTTCATAGGAGGTTACTGAATTAAGTGAATTAAGCTGAATTAAGAACAAATTTGGGGCGCCTGGGTGGCTCAGTTGGTTGAGCATCTGGCTTCGGCTCAGGTCATGATCTCGTGGTTCGTGGGTTCGAGCCCGCGTCAGGCTCTGTGCTGACAGCTAGCTCAGAGCCTGGAGCCTGTCTTTGGATTCTGTGTCTCCCTCTCTCTCTGACCCTCCCTGGCTCACACTGTCTCTCTCTCTCTCTCTCAAATATAAATACAACATTAAAAAAATTTTTTTAAAAAGAACAAATTCAAGTTTATCTTCCAAATATATCTTAAACTTGCCTAATTTTCCACAAAGTATTACTTGATTAGAGTTGTGATGTTCAAAACTCATCCAGAAATCCATGAGTGCTAATCTCAACACAGGTAAAATTTACTCAATCTTAAACACAATTATCATGCAATTCAGACATTACACTCACATATAACCATATTTAAAAATCAAGAAAGCAAATATAATACAAAAATACATAATATTTTTATCTCACAGATTATGATTTTATAAAATGGAAAACATTGCTCTTTGTTATTAATCTTATCTTGGAGGACTTAGTACAGAAAACAATGAAGTTTGCAGACAATGTATTTGTGTATTAAAAATTAATTGAGCAACTCAAAGAATAGATCTGTATTACATATGGAATTGTAGCATTATGCAGTACAAACTATTGACTTATAAAATTGTAACATCTAAGGGTAAGTAGGTGTCACAAGGTTGAGTAAATCAGTATTTACCTTGTGTTTTCACTGGATCTGATATCTGGCTTGGATCACTAATTCCATACGCATTTGCTGCTCTCACAAGGAAAAGGTAAATTGCATTAGGTTTTAGTCCTTTAATGGCAAATGTTTCTGTTTTCACATTCTCTGCTACGGTCTGCCAGCTGCTACCAGATGCATGGCTGAGAACAGATACACAAGTTAGAACATGCGTCTTTAATGATACATCAAAAAAAAAAAAGACCAACCAGGAAACATCTTTACTCTACCTGAAGGCTTCTATAATGTAAGATGTTGGAGTTGCACCTGAATTCAAATTTGGTTGCCATGACAAAGTTACTGTATTCCTGGTGACATCTGTAACTTCAGGTTTTGAGGGGGCACTAGGGATTAAATTTGGGTCAGTGGGTCTTGGAGGCTGAACTGGAACTCCAAATTCTAATAAAAGGGCAAAAGACGACAGATGTTTACACATTACAGATAAGCACATAAAGATATAATACACAATTATACACCTCTTCGGGCATCAGGACATCCGCTTTGTCCATTTACCAGTAAATAAACAACCTCATTTGAAGCTTTAAGGCAAAAATGCTATCTAATTTACCTTGGACTTCAATGTAAGCACTCCACGTTGCTTCACCACTGGGGGTTGATGCAATGCAGGTGTACCGACCTGTATCGCCCAGCTGAGAAGACAGAAAATAAATATTTGGAACAATCGAGAGCTCAATGGGCTGGAAAAGCGATGATAGGTTTGTATATGTCCCATGAATATGGATAACTACATTAAAATTCAATGACTAGAAACTTCCTCTTAATTGAATATATTTTTACTGAATGTGAAGGACAATATTGTATGAGAAAAAAGATTTTATATGGTTATTTTAATTGCATAATAAAAATATAATATTTGATTGCTTTATCTTATCACTATTTTCAGTGTCAGGGACAATAAACAATGAGGTATTCAAATTCAGAGTGTTAATTTTTATTACTAACATATCTTCATATTCAATGTCACGTGGTAATGCTGATAAAGTTTAGCCAATGACTATTCTTACTATTTCATATTTCATCAGAGTTACACACGTGGCTATCTGAGATAAACAGAGATTATAGAAAAAAGATAAACACAAAATGATTTCTTCTCAAAGTATTCACTCTTTTCCCCCATTTTATTATTTTTTTAACCTGTAACTGAAGGCAGTTTTAATAAGTATAAGGTCAAACCTCAGCTGGAATGAATGGTCTCTTTCCCTTCAGAAGACTGAATACCAGAAAACAAACTGGGGTCACATGCTCAGCTTTAAAATTATCACTGGGAGGAGTGCCAGGGTGGCTCAGTCGGTTAAGCATCCAACTTTGGCTCAGGTCATGATCTCACAGTTCTTGGGTTTGAGCCCCGCATCAGGCTCTGTGCTGACAGCTCAGAACCTGGAGCCTGCTTCGGATTCTGTGTCTCCCTTTCTCTCTGCCTCTCCCCTGCTCATGATCTCTCTCTGTCTCTCAAAAATAAATAAATGTTAAAAAAAATTATCACTAGCATAATGATCCCATATACCTCTGCTTAAGGTAATAACTCTATCTTCCAGTAATGTTTGATAAAGCAAGAATGTTGCCATCTCACTCTGGTAACTGTAGTAACAAAATTGCAATCGGCCTCACAAAGAAGTACAACATACTAGCTTTCATGGCACGTAAAATGAACTGTTCTGCTGATCTAAAACCCCAAAAACCACCCACTCCAGGCAATAAAGCGAGTGAAATTTATGTTTATTGCTGTCAAAGCTATTCTTTCATATGTCTTATGAGCTTGTCTGATCTTGACCTAAAAGAAAAGGCAAAATCAAAACAAAACAACATAGTCCTGAAAGAACAGGTATGGGGATGTGATTCCTGGGAAGGTAAATCCCTAAATTGTTCTCACAAACTAGTACGCTTTTCATCATTTAACATGCTGATTTGAAATGTACACTCAGTGTGTACACTGCTACATAATTTGTGTTTGCATGTATAGTGTTCTGTATTTGCAGAATGTTGAGCCAAATATTCACAATAAAAGAATAGTTCATGCACATTGTACTTAAAATGGTCCTGGAAAACTATCTTTGAAAAATGCTTTATGGAGTGACTGCATTATACCACTATCTGGAAGGTATTCTTTTCTCCCACAAATTCCCATCTATTTTCTTCAACACGTCTCAAAAATCTTTTTGTCCTCCAAAAAAAGAAGAAAAAAGAAAAAAAAGAAGAAAAACCTTAAATTTCTTGCTATGAGCTAAGTTACGAGTCAAATCATCTTAAATATACACAGTGGAATGTCTGAAAGAATAAAGCGTCAATTAAAAATATAGTAATATTTGTATTTAGCATTTCATTCGTTCTAAAATGTGAGACTTCAGCACTAGTTGCTGGAGGCAAAAACAAAGTGGAGCAAAACGGGAAATGCAGGGTGTCATTTCAAGTTACCTTGGCGTATCGGATCTGTAGCACTCCTGTCTCCAGCTGTTTGATGCGAGAATCTTGGGTTGAAACAAGGACTCCATCCTTTCTCCACAGAATCGTGGGCACTGGACTGCCTGTGGCCACACAGCTGAGCACTAAAGTACCATCCACGGCTACAGTCTGATTCACAGGACCTTGTCGAATGACCGGGGGAGGCCGGTCTGCAATCACTGCCAGAAGAAACAGGAAATAGATTTCTACAACTGGAAGCATTTTTCTAATCATCCAAGCAACAGCAATTGCTCTAGGCTTTGAAACAAACTAATTAAACAAGTAATTAAAGTAGGAGCCATGCATTATTCAGAATGCATTTATATGATGCTTTGATTCAGGACATAAAACTGGGATACATTATGCACTCCTTTCCAATGACCAACCACTGCCTGCGCGTGCTGCACTGTTAACGGGCAGATTTCACTTAAGAGTCCGAGGAGGACAAAAGAATTGGGGATAGTGAGAAGTGGAATACTGCACTTTTTAAACTCTAAAATATGTAAAAATAAAACACAACAAAGAACCACCTACCCCAAGGAAACTAATGAGACAAATTTTCAAAAATGAACTAAAGCCAACTTGGTATCTGATAACTGTTTTGTGTCCAACATAAAATAAAATTATGGATCATACCAGCATATCTGACAATTTGGGATTCAAAAAGGTGCTTTGGACTTTCATAACTTACAAGTCAATATGACTGAGCTCTATCTTGGAATTCTATTAACAGAACACATGGGTAAAAATTTCCCAAGACTAATAAATACAGAAAAACTGGAAAACTGCCCAAAATACATGGTTAGTAGGCTAATCCAAAAATAGAACTCCAGCTAATCCCCTACCCTAAAAATATCATACTTTCATACTGGAATTACCAGGCATCAGAAAACAGTTTTGCTAATTCTATTACCTTAGTAGTTTAATAAAACTACATTACTACATTACTACTATTAAAACTACATAGTACTACATTAGTACTATGGAAGGAAACAACGGACGGCACTTTTATAGTAAAAAAAAATAAAATTGTTCTTCTTGTTATATGAAAAACTAAAACCTAAAAACTTTATCTCAGGTAAGGAAGCCATTATTTAAAGGAAAAATCAGAAACAACTGCAGACTAACTAGAATAACTGGAAAGAGAGAGATGTTCTCGGTTCTCATCCCCTGATCTAGTCAATTCAGGTGAAACTCCAGAGATGCTGTTTTTTTATATGACTCAAAACTAAAAATTAGGTGTAAGAAATTTTTGTCATTAACAAGCTTTAAAATTCTGAATATTCATTAAAATTTTTAAAGTCACAGATATATAAAAGGCAGTTTTAAGTAGTCTCCTGATTAAAAGACACTGGTTGCCAGAGTAACCGAACTTTGCATGCAACAATTTATAAACATGGATGTGTCATGTTCAAAGCTCTATGCACCAAAAATCTTCACAAGCCGGAGACACACTTCAATTTGTTCCTCATTTACCATGCAGTAATTATTAGTTTTGTGCATTCAATTTGAGCAAAAACAAGAAAGCAAGAGAGTGAAATCAGCGACTGCCTTTTCAGTTCACCCTTCTGGTCTCCACCATCCTTGATTCCTGGTATGAACTTTGCTAATATCAGGGAGGCATGTTAGTAGGCTGAGTTTGTAACCTGGCAGGAATGTTTCAGAGACTCCACAGATGAAAAAATGTAAGTCAATTAATTCCTTTGTTTAGAATTGTTTCATCTTTGCAACATTTTCTGCTGAGATTCGTTTAAATCAAATGAGAGGCCCCTCCTGATAAGTATGAAAAAAGAATGAAAGTGTTTTATTGCATTGGGGTTTCATAAGATTCTACCACCTGTGTTCCCTTGATTATAAGATTGAATATTTATTTCTAGAGATTAATTAAATTAGTAACAGTGTTTCTTTATTACTGATTATAATTAAATCCAGTAATGGAGTGGCTTACATTTGGTAGTCTTGTTATATTTAGAAACAATCCAATATCTGGGGGTTTATTCAGTTTCCTGCATCTTTATAGTTCTTCGATTTTTGTATCATTTTTAGAATCATTCATACCTCCCCATCCTATCCCGACCCAGTCTAATGATGCTGTTTCTCTGTCATTTATTTCTTCCTGGTTTATACTGGGTAGTTTACAAAAAATAACGCAAGAGAAGAGGAGCGTGGTTAATTATCAGCTCCATCTGTCATGTATCAGCTCCTTAAATTCTCTAAGCCTTCATTTTTGTTTGTTTGTCTTGTTTGTTTATTTGTTTGATCTGTGGAAGATAATAACATTCTAGCCAGCTCACGGGATTGCTATGAAGATTTAAATGGAATAACAGATATGAAGATACTTTGCTAATTGCAAAAAGCTAGACACATATATGGATTGTGATATTGCCACTTACCCTTCCTTTTCTGTAAAAACCTGACAGGTAAATCAGAGCTGAAGGAGTTCATTAAAGCAAATTTCACATTTTTAGGTAGAAAAAGTGAAATGCTCTGTTGTTTTCATAGAGTAGAATAAAATATTGATAACATTTAAATTTACAAAAACTAAAGAGTATAGTCCATTTCTTTTTTTTTATTAATTAATTTATTTTAAGAAGGAGAGAGAGAGCGCAAGCAGGAGAGGGGCAGAGAGAGAAGAGGAGAATCTCAAGCAGGATTCCTGCTGTTGGTGCAGAGCCCATCGTGGGGCTCCATTTCACAAACCACAAGATCATGACCTGAGCCAAGATCAAGAGTCGGACACCTAACAGACTGAGCCACCCAGCTGCACCCCTAAGAGTGAGGTCCATTTCTGAGTCAAACCTCAAATTAAGGGTCTAATATTTTACACTGATATTGTTAGAATGAATTATCATTATAGGAATTAATTTTAAGAAGTGAACAAACGCATCTTGGAGAAAGATGTAGCCATGAAATGAAAATGTTCTGTTAACTGTGCTATCCAATATGAAAGCCAGCAGCGTCACGTGGATCCTAATCATCTGAGTACAGCTAGAGTGAGTGAGAAACTAGATGTGTAATTTTGTTTAGCTTTAAGTAATTAAAATTCCAATTTAAATAATCTCATGTGGCAGCTGGCTACCATACTGGACAGTACAAACTTTTGTTTTCAATCTCAGTTCTGCTACTTATTATCTCTATGATTTGGGCATACCTTTTCACCAGTCTCTTCCTCCCTTTTCTTATATGTAAAATGAGATGCTGTCAGATTTGATATTGTTGATATGTGAAAAGTTCTTAGCATTAGTGCCTGGCATAAAGGAAGCGCTGAATAACTGTGACTTATTATTAGTGACTATCAGTATGGTGGTGATAGTGGGTCGTATAGCCTTGTTCGAGCAGAGTTTACAAAAGCTGACTATCTTTTCCGCACCTTCATGAAATATATAAAGATCCTAAAAAAAAATGAGACTGTATCATCAGAAGTAAGACTTTGTTACCTCGAAAGCAGTGATCATAAAGACTATGTTAATACATGTAAATACATTTATAAAATAAGTTTAAGTGAAAAAATTACAAAATACACACACAGATTGGTTTAAGTATGAAAAGTTCATATTTATATACCGACAAACCGGTTTGCAATTGCCATCAGTTTGCAAACATATCTTACAATACTTACGAGTTAAGGAACTGAAACGTCGAAAGTACAAGTCACTGTCCAAATCAAATGGTAATTGTCAGGTTTCTTTTTTTTGAATAAAAGTTAACACTCATTTCTCTGCATATCAATAACTTTTGAAAGATGAATGCAAGCTATTTATTTTTTTAGTATTTTTTTAATGTTTATTTTTGAGAGACAGAGACAGAGCATGAGCAGGGGAGGGGCAGAGAAAGAGAGAGAGACACAGAACCTGAAGCAGGCTCCAGGCTCCGGCTGTCAGCACAGACCCCCATGCAGGGCTCAAATCCATGAACCATGAGATCATGACCTGAGCCAAAGTCAGACGCTCAACCGACTGAGCCACACAGGTGCCCTGAAGGCAAGCAATTTTAAATTTTATACATCATTTGGTGGTCCATTAACTAATTTTCTTACATTCTACTAATCTACATATTTTCAATTAAATATGTGATATGAATTCCTATGTTCCTGAGTCAGAAGGTATTTGGGGTAGACCACAGTTACAGAGGAGCAACGTTTTAAAGACAGCTGCTACTCCACCAACTTCCTTGTGTATTTTATTCTGCCTTTGTCTTTTTTCTGTTTGCAAACAATAAAGAAAGATCAAGAAGCTAAATTCAAATAGCATCCAGAAAGTATTCTATTAGCTATCCTCTTGATTTGGTTTGGTAACATGCAAATACTGATACTGCCAGCACTCACAATAATAATAGTTAACCTGTGAAGAATGACTACATACTTGCTAAGTGGTGTGTACAATAGCAATGAATTCCAAAATAAAGAAAACAAAACTAAAAATACAGTACCACCACAAAGAACACAAAAAAAGCCACCTTAAATCCTCCCAGAGACTTTAAAATGAATTAGGACATTAGTGTTAGGTTTTTGTTTTGTTTTAGCTTAGCAAAAGTTGCCTATCCTTGATCTATTCTCATAAATATAGCAATCTGTGATAATGTCACGTCAGATGGTATGTAGAAAGCTTTGCTTTCAATTATCAATGAGAATAATAGAAAATACTTGAAAATATCTTACCATAGTTTTCTTTGGCCATTTTTTATTCACATCTATATATACAAGTTGCTTGTATACATGAAGTTGAAATTTTAATTTTTTGTGCAATTCTGCATTCTGTTTCTACATACTGATTATATTGGTTATTATCAAATTCATTACATGGTCTTTGTAACCATTATTTAATAGCTGTAATGTATGTAAGAAAATGTAGAAATATTTTAGGTATTCTAACTCATTAGAGCCAGTATATATATAATATACATCACAGACAGAAGTAAGAGCGGGGCCTTCGGAATGAGAAATTCATAATCTTGAATTCTGACTTAACCAAAAGTTAGCTGTTCATTCTATCCATGTCTCATCAATTCATTCAAAAATTATCTATTGAGTATGTACTATGTACCAGACTTTGGTAGTATAATACTGAATCTGTATTTATTGGACAGACATGGGCCCTGCTGTTGCAGAACTTAATTTCTATTGAAGAATACAAGAGAATAAACAGAAAAGTATGGGATGTAATCTTCATATAGATGACAGGGTGAAGAATGCTCATATTTGAGGAGTTAGGGAATGCCTCTTGAAGTAAGTAAAATTTCAAGCCAGTAAAACGGCTTAGGTGGAAGTTTTCAGATAAAAGAAATGCATAGCAAACACAATAAAATGAGGGCATGTGAGGAAATACAGTATTCAGAGCTGAGGCTGCAGAGGTCAGATCATAAAGTATAAGGCCTACGAAGTAATATAAACTTTATCCTAAGAGTACTAAAAAAACCAATGAATCAGATTAATATATTAAAATTTTCCTCCAGATTTTTTTAAATTTCAAAATTTCAAAAAAAATCTTTAAAATTAGATAATATTACTCTTACTTTTCCTCTGAGATTAGGATCAAGAAAAATATTTCCACTATCACCAACTCTATTCATTATATTGGAGATCACAGACAAGGCAGGACAAGTAAGAGAAATAGAAAGTATAAGTATTGGAAAGAAGAAGTAAACTGGTTTTATTTGCAGTTGACACATTTTGTTCACAGAGTTCAAAATAAGCTACCTATAACTATTATATATGAGTGTATTTAGCAAGTTGCTGTATGTAGGGATACATACAAAGAATCAATTGTACATCTTGCCTCAAATAATACAATAATGAAATTTATATGCATAAATATATGCAATCACATAAAAAATCATAAAATATCATAGGTATAAGTCTGTCAAAATATATGGAAGATCCATACCCTGAAAACTACAAACCATTGTTGAATTAAAGATTTAACTAAATTGAGACATATATATGTGGAATACAGACCATTTCCCTAAATTATAAGACTAAGATTGTTAAGATGTTCATTCCTCTTAAACTGTTCAGTAATTTAAGTGAAATCAAAATTAAAATCTCAGATTTGTTGTTGTTGTTGTTTAGGGTATGTGTGTGTGTATATGTCTGTGTGTAAAAATTGACAAGATCATTTGAAAATTTATAAGAAGATTCAGAGAACCTCTAATAGCCAACCCAAAACAAACAAACAAAAACAAAGTAGAAGATTTATATTACCTATTGATAAGGCTTACTATAAAGCTACAATACTTAAGACCATATATACTGGGATAAATATATAAATGGAATATAATAGAATAGAAGCAGAACATTCATGTTCATCTGAATTATGATTAAACTGCCACTGTAATTCAGTGAGGAAAACACTGTCTTTTCCAAAAATGATGCTGAAACAGTTATATCCATATAGGGCAGAAAGGAATTTTGACCCTTGTTTTTTACCATATGCAAAAAATATTACTTAGAAATGGATTAAGAACTTCAATTTTAGAAGTATAGAAAATAAAACTTCTAAAAAAAGACACAGGAGAACGTGTACATGGTCTCGAGGTAGAATAGAAAATTAAAAGCACAACTAAAAAAGAAAAACAATACATTGGTCCTAATCAAAATTAGTTATTAAGCCTTAAAATCATTAGGGGAATTATTAAAACTAAACATTTATAACACATATCAGATAAAAACTTGTGTCTGGAATATATGAGAAAATGAAAAAAAAATGGGTACATTCATCTGCCAAAAGGCAAACCAAGATAATTGAGTGCAAATACCCATCTACAGACTTACACAGGAATATTTAGCTTTATTAACTAATAAAAACCCTAAACTGAAAGTAATCCATCAATACAAGAGTACACAATTAAATTGTGAGCTATTTATAAAACAGAATGCGATATAGCAACAAAAGAATGAATATTATATATGTATATGTGTGTATTATATTTATATTTATATTATAAATGTGTATCTATTTAGGTATATATGTATATACACAGGTGTATATGTATTTTTATATATTTATATGTATACGATTTTTTTTCCCCTCAAATTATTACTACTCTCCATCTTATGGTTTGAAGATTTTCTCCATCAAGGTGTCTTCAGAATGTATTTGGCGTTAATTGATCAGGCTTAAGGGAGTTGATCAATAGGACAAAATCATATTATTAAGGAAAACTTGTTCATTGTAATCAGTTGTGAGTTGGACTTAACAGCAAATCATTTTATCTCCTTAATTTAGAGGGGAAATGAGGATATTTTACACTAGGAGATTGAAAAATTACTTTACTTTCTAAACCATGGAAACATTTCTACATACGGCTATTCACTATAAACTTCTTGTTTAATTGTTATGCTTTTATGGAGACTTGATGCTAGAAATTTATAGTATATGCCAAGTTAAAATAAGAATAATTTATCATTGTATTGACATCCTTTTTAGCTTTTCTGCCATCAGAAAGGATACACAGTAGAAAATAAATATATTTACTGGCACTCTCTTTAGATAATAGACCAAATTTTAACATTTTGAAATAAAATACTTTACCATCAGTAACTTCCAAATACGCTTTTGTGATGATACTTCCGGCAACATTTAAAGTCTGGCAGATGTAATAACCAACATCAGATCTCTGGACATTAGTGATAGTGAGATCACCAGTCTGGGAGACTGAAAAACGGCTGGTTGACTGTGGTGGCTGATACGAGAAAAGCAGGTTCTAGAACCAAGTATTTGGGAGGAAAGAATAACAGTAGGTTAATTGCTAGGTTCTCATATTTTGGCATTCATACATAAATTTTTATAAATAGGGATATAACTGCATATACATACACGTGCACACCACACACACATATATACACAAATAAGCTAAATATTCTTTTATCACACACCCACTTGTATACACATACACAGACACCAAGTTTAATGACCTAGCCTTAAATAGGATCATTTTAAAATTTAAATAAATTCAAAATGTTGATATGCGCTTTTGTGATTATCAATTTCAAACAATACTAGATATATAAAATAGGTATCAACAGAGTTAAAAGTTTTACATATTAATCAAAACAAAGTAAAAAGCTTTGCTTTATATATTGACAATTAGGACTATAAACACTAAATATTTTAATATACAAACAAAATTAAAATTTAAGCACATTCTACCAAATTAAGTTCAAAGATACTTTTTTGGCACCATAAAAAGTATCGCTGTTATCTGTCCATTATAAAAGTCAGTAACTACTATCAAACTATACATAGTTTCTTACTTTTCCTGTTAAATGGTGAGCATATCCATTATGGATTATTTTGAAATTCAAATATTAAATTTAAGAATTCATAATGGAGTTTTATTTCTGTAGAAAGTCATCTTATATACAAAGTCAATGCAAGATGTGATGTTATTTTATGGTACAAATTTCTCCCTATGAATCAAAGTTTGTTCCCTTGTTAGAGAGAGTGTGTATATTTCATGGGAAATTAACACTTCATGAAATAAATAAAGTGAAGATTTCTTCTAACCAAATAAAGTTGTTCCTTTTTAAAAGTTTAATTGCCTTGGGGTGCCTGGATGGCTCAATCAGTTAAACATCTGACTCATGATTTCGGTTCAGGTCATGATCTCACCATTTCATGAGATTAAGCCCTGCATGGGGCTCTGCACTGACAGCTTAAATCTTGCTTCGAATTCTCTCTCTCCCTCTCTCTTTTTCCTCCCCCACTCATGCATACCCCCCCATCTCAAAATAAATAAGTAAACATGAAAAAATTTTAAATAAATAGAAGTTTCATTGCCTCTTAAAATATATAATTTTATAAAGGCTTATCTACTATTCCATGAATATGTGTCCAATGACAAAATTTTAGGAAAAAGTAAGCTGTCATTTTTTAAATTTTTTTAGTAAGTTATATCATTAAACCAAACCAAGCCAAAATCATTTCAAAATTTGATATACAGTTTAAATAACTTAATGAATAATTTATTTAAATAACTAAATGAGTCATTTGAATACTACTCTGTTAAGAAGAAGTTCTAGTGGATTTTTTATTACTACTTTATAGATTTTCTTATAAAATATACTTTCAATTCTTTCCGCTCTACTAAAATATTTTATTTTTTCTTGCTATAATTTGCTATCAGCAAATTAGTCTTTGAGGCCAAATGGAATGTGTTAGAAACGACAAAGGTACTGGAACTCAAATGATGGTCTACATACCATAATAAAGTTAATATTTGCCTACAAAAGTGAAAACAAAAGTGAACTTGATGCAATTGCCTATGAAAAATTAGTGAGCACAGTCAGTAAACTACCTATATGTTACTTCATAGGAACACAGTAGAAGCAAGAACATGAAACATTTCGCCCAAGATTGAGTTAAGCAAAAAATAAAAGACATTAGGAATAACTATATTAAAAATGAATGAGAATCTTTTTTATAAATATCAGAAACAAGCAAAGGGAAAGGCTTCTTTTGTTAAAGAAGGCAAGTTAATAAGAGATGAGAAAAAAAGACTTAGATTTAAAAACTATTTTGAAGTTTCCAATTATTTTTAAAGTGAAATTATTTCAAAATTTCCTTTTTATTAAGCTGAGGCCCAAAAGTGAACTTAGAGTTTGTAAGAGGATAGATCTTTACAATTTAGGTCAATGTGTACAGAAAATTCTGGTTTATAAAATATTTAGAGAATGGGATTAGATAGCAAATCACAATCAGATGATAGTTTTCAAAGAATTAGAATATACTGAACTATATTTAACATGACATTTAAGTTAAACAGACTACCACATGGTTTGATGAATCTTTGACATACATAAATTGATATATATAGTTGATATCTATGTATCTATATACACACATTTACATACATACATACAGAAGTGAAGAAGACACTTGAGATTCCTGATGTTTTCAGAGAAATTGCATTGAATAATTACCATCTCTGTTTTACATGTGTGTAAATCTCTTTTAACATATAATTACAGATATCTGAATAATAGAAATGATAATTAATTATATTACATTGAGAAAAAATATAGTTTGTTTTTTAATGTGGCTGAATTGGAAATAAAGGTAACTTTTATACAATAATTACCATGATACATATCACTCTATGTACCAAAACTAGGCAGGGAAAATTGCTTTTTTTTT
Source organism: Cryptoprocta ferox (assembly GCA_028646485.1). Taxonomy (NCBI): domain Eukaryota; kingdom Metazoa; phylum Chordata; class Mammalia; order Carnivora; family Eupleridae; genus Cryptoprocta; species Cryptoprocta ferox. The sequence goes on from CM053573.1 coordinate 30,260,005, forward strand.
AATGTTTATTTTATTTTTAAGAGAGAGATAGAGACACAATACGAGCAGGGGAGGTACAGAGTGAGAGGGAGACACAGAATCTGAAGCAGAACCCAGGCTCCCAGTTGTCAGCACAGAGTCCGACACAGGCCTAGGGCCCACAAATTGTGAGATCATGACCTAGGCCAAAGTCTGACACTTAAATGACTGAGCCACCCAGGCACCCCAGGAAAATTGCTTTTAGAATTACAGCAATGAATGAAATTTTGTCTTCTCTCTCATTGAAATTTTCTAGGGTGTTCAGAGAATTTTCAGTTCTCCTAAAATAACAGCTATATGACTAAATAATGTTTTGGTTTTTCTTACATACAAGGCATCCACCTATGCTGACTGAAATATAGGAACAAGGTCTTACCTGACTCCCCTCTCTTCTCCAAAAAATAGCTGGTTGAGGATTTCCAGTTGCTTCACACTGAAAAGTTACAGTTCGTCCCAAGGCAACAACCTGGTCACGGGGTTTCACAACAAAATGTGGAGGTTCTAAAGGAGATGAAACAAATTACACTGAATCAAAAACATGTAGTTATTATCCTAATGGAGACAATCTGCTGATATCCCAAGTGCTGCCATTATTTTATACGACTCATTACGCACTATGACATGTAATGTACCCATTCTCATCTTTAATTTAATCGAAGCTAAATTGTTAAGTGCATATTTATAGAACAGAATAAAGATTTTTTGTTAAAAGGCTTTTTTTATTAGTTGACCTCCTAAGATTAACTTCCACTTTAAAAATAAGTCTTGAGCTGCAATTTGCCCCTCTACATTCAAAGTATACCTGAAATTTGTACGAATAAGTATCTTTTCTCCTTTAGAGCTGCTTAAAGGTGAATGGACTTTAATCATATACACAAGGACCTCCTGACGTAAGCAGGCCCTAAAATTACTTTAACTCAAAAGCTCCTGAAATGCTACCATGAAAATTATAACCATTTAGAATCTTCAGTCCAATTACTTGACTAGAAATGAATTTAAAGCAATAGTTGAGTCAAATGCCTCCTTCATTTACATAGGCAAGGGCATGTTCAAACAGAATATATATGAAAATGAGGGCAAATTTGAAACATCTGCTCATCCTGACATTATAAATACTGCCAGCTTTGTCTAAACTGTTTGATTTATACAGACTTTAAATGGCCACTTCATCCAGCAGTAAATAGAGTGTCAGAAAATTGTGTCAGTTACATTGAGAGCAATGGCAGCTGAAAACACTAGGTGTGCTGATGGAGTCACTTCTGGGGGGAGGGAAAAAAGCTTGTTTGGGGGCTGTGCTTTATGCTTAGAAAAATATGCACTGAATGTAACTCTTTTTACCTACTGTTTACACTTTTCAAATTCATTTCTTATCAGCTGTCTGAAACACCTAATTATTCTCCTCTCTTGTCTCAGTTCAAATTGAAGTGAACATTTCAAGCCAGACATTTAACAGTTTATACAGGATAGGGTTCTTTCTTCTAATCCACTTTTTAAGACTGTTCCATTATTTTAAACCTTTTCTTTAAAAGTACTTTTAGTTACTTATATCAGTCACTTAGGATAATGCCCTCAAGTGAATATGAATTGAAAATTATAGTCAGATTATGTTCACAAATGCTACTCTGCTTATAAGAACATGACTTCTTTGTTAATGAAGGTGAGGATTTGAAAAAAGGTACTTTTCTCTCGATAAATACATTCTAGGCAATTGCATCTAAGACATATAAACAAATATTTATAATATATATTATATATAAATTTGTAAATCTCTCATTTGAACTAAAAACTTCTTTTTTTTAAGAGAGATATAACAGAACTTGCTGAAGACTGCATGGTGGCAAAACTAAAGAAAGCAATTAGATCTCCTAACTTCTAGATTAGTGTGATTTCTTCCATACTCCCTTTTTATTTTTAATTGAGGTTTAGCAGAAATTATACCATTTACTAGAAAATTATAGGAGACCTGAAAATTCAGGTCAAATGCCTTCAAATGTCCTATAACTTATAGGGAAGAAAATACAAAGTTAGGAGATATAGTTTAGGTTCAATTTGGTAACACTGAAGTTCTAACTTATAATTTTTTTTTTAACTCTGATTGTAATTGAGCAGTTTACTCATGCATTTAGCAAACACTATCATTATCCAGGTATAATAACAGACATGTGTATCATCGCTTGGGGATTTCCCTCCATACATATCCATAGAGGAGCATTTGATTCCTCAGTGAAGGGCTGCAATACCTGAGGTTGAAATCAGATCAAGAAATTGAAAGGACTGACTAGATAGTAATCTAATCCAGAAGAGAGTTTGGTTTGTTTCAATAAAAGAAAAACAAATGATTAATTAAATGAGTGGGAGAATATGACTTTCCAATATGCAGGGAATTTGAGTAGGAAAATATAAATGTTCAAACCACTCAGAGAAGTATAAACTTCGGGTGGTCTCTTTCCTAAATCTCAGAAGCATGGCTAATAACGTGTGCCAGAACCCATGTTTCTTTTATAAAACGCCAGCTCTCCTCAAACCTCAAAGACTTCTTTGGGAACCAGGGATATAGACCCTTATGCTAACTACATTTCTCCTGCAGCAATCCTTCCGCACAGGGTATCTGCCTGGAAATGAATTTACTATATTTTGCAGGCATATTCTCGAGCCAACATCAACAGTGACATCAGCCACAAGATATCTCTTAGAAATATAACTTGAAAAAATCCTTTTCTACATGTATGTTAAATATTAAATGCGATTATATCTCCATGAAAAATTTAAATGGATTAAAGGTGCCTCTACCTATCAATCTATCTATCATCATCATCTATTTAGACTGAGAAGGCCATTTATTGCATCCAACTACTTGATGTTTATGATAGAATGTTGGGAATATTTTTCAAAGGCTACATTCAAACTTGTTATAATTAAAAATACATAACCATGCTACTAATGTCATATATGGTCAGTATCGGAAATTTAGAAAATTAAGCAAGCAAAGAAAAAAAGAAAAACTATCCATAATTCAACCATGTAAATTAGACTACAGTGTTTTAAAATATTCTTCTAAAATATCATTTCAATCAGTGTTAAATAATCCACATACAAATTTACCTTAAATTATTTAATCAATCTATTGCTTTTAAATTTGTATTTGTTTCCAATTTTCACTATTAAAAATAGTAGTGACAATAATATCCTTCCCAATTATATTTAAGATTATTTCAACCAACAACTCCCCTATAGGGCATTTTCCTCCCAAACCTCCCAAACATTGAACATTAACATCTTTGTTAAAACTGAGATTGGAATATCCTATTAATTAGCCTTTTTGGATTAGTGAGATTAGACATTTATCCTCACATTACCTTGTCACTCATATCCTGTTTGTTGGCAATATTGTGTTCCTAGGCTTATCTTTTTTACTTTTAAGAAATATTATTAGGTGAAAATTTTATCCGTTTTTCATATATGTTGTAGGTATATTTTTCCATTTTTTTGACAGTTGTTCTAATCTGGTTACGCAATTTTGTTATTCTATCAATAAAATTACATAATATAGATTATATAATAAGTAATAAATTATGTCAATATTCACCTCCATTTTCATCTGATAGTCTTTATTTTTATGTTTAAATAGTAATCCATATATATATTTGTATATATGTTAGCATATAGAAGACTATTTCTTTCAAATAGTCCCTTACTGCATCATCATTAGTGAACAATCCATCCTATCTGTGTTAGTATGAACACCTTTGTAATATTTGTGTAGCTTTTTAACTTAAAAAATAGGAAGCTTCTCTTGGGGTCAAATTACTCCCTGGCATACTACATAGCATCCTCATGCAAAACTCCAAAAATGTTCCAGCATTTTTAAAGGGTGATAGTACCTTCCCCAAAATACTGATCTAAGAGGACTTGGAAGTCTAATGACTACTTTTGTGAGGCCAAGTTTATCAGAGCAAACTTTGATACATTTTGTAAACACCATGCAATTATTTCTTACATAAAAATGAAATGAATCTGACACATAGAAATGGAAATGAGTGCAAACAGCCTTAAATGTAAGGTTATTCACCAAGAGGATTCCTGAACAACAGTTACAAAAGCTTAGATAGACAGACATGAATTTATACATATTTTAAACCAACTGAACACCCCAAATTGCTCTCTGGGCACTTCTCTTTGTTTATCTCATGAAATATAAATTGAAATAGTACTTAACTATGATATAGTCCTATCACTTATTTTATTACACAATTAAGGAGAGAAAAAAATAAAAGGACGCAGATCATACATCATTTAACAAGACATAAAGTTAGCAACCCCATTACCTTTACTCTTTGTCACAGTTACCCATACTTCCTGCAGACTTTATTCTGTGCAGTCTGTCTTTGTGGCCAATGACAAGTGAAACATGGAGGCTGATTGGTTGAAGGACATGGAAGGGTATGGATGGAAAGGGGAAGAGAAGTTCCAGTCACAGTGACACGGTGATTAGGAGATGGCCAATAAAATGTCAACTTACCAGACCCAACTAAAACAAAAAAAAAAAAAGAAAACATGAAATAAATAAAAATAAAGAAACAGAAACAAAACAAAAAGTAGTAAGATTTGACTTAACAATGATATTTCTTTTAAAGTAAAATAAAGAACACGTTAATATTTGGCTCATACACTCCATGAATGGATATTTGTTAGCATTTTAAGTATAATCATGAGTAATTTAAGAAAAATAGAAATGAATCTTAAAATCTCTACTATGATTAAATGACAGAGCTACAATGGATGATAGCTATACAATTATAAAACACTTTTCAATGACTACATTTTGCTATCAGATGACAGGGTTAGATAACTACATACGTAATGGGTTTAAAAACAATAAATATTAACTGCTAATTCTACGTAGAATAGAAATCAAGCATCTTAATCAAAGATAAAATAGTGTTAAATTCTACAGCTTTACCATCAGATTATGTTTAAAAGGTTCATGCTACCAATCATATTCTATTAAATCTGTGTTTCTCATACTTGAATAAGCACATAAATCACCCTAAGACTTGCTTAAAATACAAATGATAATTCTATAGGTCAGGAGTATGGCCTGAGATTTTGCATTTCTACCAAGCATTCAAGTGCTTCTGGTCTCCGACAGTAGGTTGAGGAGCAAGGTTATTAAAAGGTGTTACACCTAAATTCCTGCAGAATTTTAATTGAGAAGACACAGAAAACTGTGAACACATGAAAACAGACAAAACTTTATAAACCTATCTAATAAAGTCATAACAACATTATCTGTTTGCATGGCTGAGGCACTGAGCATTTTACTATAGGAAGCTTGAGTAACATACATTTTAAATACTGGAAAATGACTGTTTTGTTTTATCCTTTTAGAAACAAAGGTAATAACTGTCAAATGCAAAACTTTTTCCAAAATCGCCCCATACACAGCCACAATACATGTTACTCAAATAAATAACTCCATGTCTTGAAGTAAATCAAAATTAATTTGACTTGATATACATTCCTGTAGTTTATTTTTTAATTTAATTTTTTTAAGAGAGAGAGCATGGGGGAAAGGTGCAAGGTGCAGGGTTCAGTGGAGAGAGAGAGAGAGAGAGAGAGAGAGAGAGTATCTTAAGAAGGCTCCACACCCAGTGTGGAACTCGATATGGGGCTCTATCCCATATGACCTGAGCTGAAATCAAGAGTCAGACACTCAGTTGACTGAGCCACCCAGGTGCCCCCATTCCCATAGCATAAATACAGAAACTACGCCAAGCACTGCTTCTGTGAAATGGTACAAATGTAAAATAGTGACAATTCAAACCAAAACAGAACAAAACAAACAGCTTCCATCAGACTATAAACAGCTTTCTCAAGTCACTTCCGAGGTTGAATCCAAAATTTCATTTCCTTAATTTCTGCGATGAGGGAAAGAGATAACACATCAGAAAGGGGTGGGGGTGCTCAAGTGCCTGATGGAATCTTAGGACTTTTTGGTACAATGTATTGTTGGAAGTAATATCTTCAAGCTGGACTTAGGTTGCTTTGGTTTTGATTTATGGACATGCTGAATAATCCATGTAGAAGGATAAACATGTATGTTTTAAATAAAATATAAAATAATTTAAAAAAAGAAAAAGAAACAAAATAGAGACAAAAGTTCTCTTGCCTAGTGTTGCCACATATGCAAAATTTAAAGGTGACTCAGAAACACATTTCAACCTATATGTTTCCTTCATGAGTAAAATAAGTTGTCTTTCTTTTTCACTCTAAAGAAAAAAAAAACACTTTAAGCATAATATTTCACGCACTCAGGCAAGAAAAGGTAATAAAAAAAAGCTTTACTCAACTTACTCAGGGATAATCAACATGTTATGCTACACAGACTTGAAGACAGAATGGACTGGACTTGATAACACTTTTGAGTCCTTAAAGTTTGTGTCTTTTAAGTGACAGGAAGAAATTATTTAGAAACTACCAGAGAGAGAAGCTGACAGACAGTAGCAATAGAATTTTGCTTTAAAAATTAAAGGTTATAGAATTATCTAAGGGGATAACTTGTGAAAATAAATTTAATATTAGACAGAGTTAAAGTCAAGCCTTATTTAAAGTCAAGAGACTACAGGAATGATTCCTAAAGATTTTCTAGTCATATTTTTAGCTATTTAATATTCCTTAAACATCTCAAAAATATCTAACATGTTAGAAACAAGAAAATTACTACAAAGCAGATCATTTAAATTTTAAAAAGTGTCTTTTTCCTTGCTTGTACGTTTTACCAGCAATCAAGGCACGGGAGTTGAATCTTTCATTAATTAAGACACAGTATGTTCAAGAACTTCCAGTTGATGTGTTTGCATATCATATGAATGACAAATGATAATTGGAAAATAGTTCATAAAGTTATCTAAGAACAACATCTACAGAAGCTTCCAAAGCATCAGAGGTTTTTGAGAGGACCCTACCCTGAATGATCATTTAAGCTTTTAACAACCATGATTATCAGAAAATGATGCCTCTTACCTAAATGAAAACCTGCCTGTCAGCATTTAACTCCCCTTTTTATTTATTCTAATTTCCAAAAACAAATCAATGCCATTAATATCCTCCATATACAACCCCTTTACTCACTTGAAAGAAGTCATCATCCTAACCTTTCTCTGCTCAAGAATAAATGATACAAATTTCTTTAAGTTTTTCTCAGATTTCCCCTTTCTCCATATTTCTCTCAGGGACAGGTCAAAGAATTTTCTTTCCATACAGACAGGAGTGACCTTCCACACCACAATCAGGGCCCATTATTGTCCAGTTAGTTACGTCCAGAAAGAATCCGAGAAAAGCAGAGTAGTGTGAATCATGTTCATTCATTATCCTCTGAAGTCTGTGGTTTATGGGCGGCCTCTCTCCTACACTCCCTAACTCTTGTCAACTTTTCTTTCTACTTTAAAGGCTGGGAGCACCTCTACCCCAACTCCCTTTTCTCGTTAAGAAAGGAAAAGCCTGTCTGTCTCTATCTCTAATAAAACAATAAAACTATAAAATGTTAGCACTGGAAGTGACCTTAGAACTTATCAGTCTAACCCTATCCTTTTTGCATGAGAAAATGGGAACCTAAATTGTTAAATACTTTTCTCAAGGTCACAGATGACTAACCAAAGACTGCCTTCCAGGCTTTTCAACTAAATTCAAGTCTCTGTATACATTTTCTTAGTGGTTAACCAGTTTGGAGAGAAGTATATGCAGTAGGGCATAAAATGTATTTGATTTTACGTTTAAACTGTCATAAAATTCTTAACCTAAAACCATCACCACTAAAACCATTACTACCTACCATTTACAAACTTTCTAAAGTAACTCCTCATGATACTAAAAAACCTTTTAAGAGTAATTAGCTACAGTTTAAAAAAGCCATGGACAACTAACAGATAAGAAGACAGTAGGCTTAAACCTCTTGAAAAGTTCACCTTTTTGGAAGAAAAAGTAATGTGATCATCTATTAAGGATAAATTAATTTTAATCACTTCATCATTTGAAATCATTATAAACTGAATAAAATAATACTCTTGAAAAATAAGAACAAGTAATATTTCTACATACTTACTTTTATGGTAAATATGTTAAGTAGGAAGTAAAACAAACTAGAAAAGTAAATAAATATTTTAAAGAGATTAAAACTTGCTATTTTTTAAACATGGCAACATAAACAGATGACATTCCATATTTAGTAACATCTCTAAATTTTTTTTTAAATTGGAGGAAGTTTGGAAAGGAGTGAGAGATTAGAATGTGCCACAAGGCTGAGTTTATATAAAAAGCACACTGTTTCCACCTAGATTATATTTTCTGGGTGGCATGAAGGAGAGTTATATAAAGCCTAAATTAATATATAAGTATATAATTTGTATAATATATATGGAATATACAATTATATAACTAAAATTTAGAATATTTGAAGACCTACAAATATTACACATTTGACTAATACTTCTTAAAACAACTGTTCAAATGTTTGGGATAATTTAGCCTCTCTCTCTCTCTCTCTCTCTCTCTCTCACACACACACACACACACACACACACACACACACACTTAGAATAAGAGACTTTCTTCTTCTTTTGAATGTGACATCAAAGGGTCCCAGGTTATTTAACTACTTTAAAATCTTCTATGAATGCATATTGTTCAAACATAAACTTTAGGTATAAATGGGAAGGTAAGAGAAGCAAAAATGGAAGCAATGAAGGAAGGAAGGAAAGAAGGAAGGGATGGAGGGAGGGAGGGAGGAAGGGGGGAAGAGGAGGAAGGGTGAAGAGGAAGGAAGGAGAGACAGAAAGAGGGAAGATTTCTTCTATCTGCTTGTCATAAACAGGAGACAAGAGTCAGATGATAAGTGTCTGAAAAAATATACAGAAGCTAGAGATGGGCTTTTTGTGTGTGTGTCTGAGAAAATGAGGTAGCTGTAAGATACTTAAGTCTTCAGATTAGGTCTCTTAAATACAGGGAGTAGCCGATCTTGATAACTACTTAGGCCAGAAGAGAAGAAGATAATGGGCCTAAATAATAGCATGAGTGACTTAGGGAAAGTATAGAAAAGAAGTAGTTAACAGAAAAGGTCACTGAACCATGAATTGGTTGCCAACTGTGATGTCTCCAGAGGTCTTTAAAAATGGGATTTACTTCCATTTGGCCACAACAGTTTAGCTATAACCCTGTCTGGTAAAGGAATAGAGTAGTTGACTCTTAGAGTGCTTTCTACACTATGATTTTAAGAGTATGGAAATTCAGAGGCAAAACAGGACAATGGATATATCCCTTTGGGAAATATTCCCAATAGTTTCCCTTCAGATTATGTATATACAAACATATACTCTACTAGAAAATGTCCTCAAAAATATTCTTTTCAGTTAATATTACCTTAAGTTGATGAACTACTTTATGAATATAGCTCATATGATAAACCCAGAAGATAGCAGAAATTCCAAGAAAATATTTGCATAATTAACACAACAATATGATTATGATTTTGATACATTCACACCAAGATCTCAATTTTTGAAGCATAATGGTATGTTCATTTTATCCATATTAGTTATTTAAAGTATTAAGATTTTTCTTCATTGTTAGCAATGGGCTATATAATTATTTTGAAATGTAATGACAGTATCTAAGTCTAATTTAAGTATTCTAAACTCCTAGAATGATGCTATAAAAGATGTCATGGTTAAGCAAATGTATCTATGGTAAAACCAATCCTATTAGTAAACATCAGGGAAGGGCAGCTTTCTTAAATGTGCTATATGGAATTCTGCTAATTCACAGATAACAGTTTTTATCATTAGTAACTAAATTCTAATAAATCTTTAAATTGATGTGATTTTTTCCCATTCTTCCATATAGTGCTTTTTGAATAGTAGGGCTCAATTAATAAATCTGACAGACTAGAATTGTAAATACCACATCTAGAAGAATATAAATGAATGAAGTAAAATAATGAGTTACAGGATTCTTTGGGGAAGAAATGCATTCTTATTAAAACAGAGGAACACTCAAATTTTCAAGTAATGAAGCTATCTACCTTTGAATTGACAGAACCCAGTCACTGTTATGTCGGAGAAATTATATGCACAGATACTCATGAATGATAATATCTCTAGTAATTAAAAACACTCAGGATATTTTAACATGAGGTGTGATTTCTTTTGGGGGGAAAGATTGAGTTTAACTTAAAAGCCTGTCATTATGTCTTTCAACTTTTCAGACATAAAAATAGAGTGATTAAGAAGGCCATTTTTAGAATATATTTAATAGATACATAAAATACTGTGAACTTTTCCCCCTTCACTCAACTATCTCACATTATTTGTGGATCACCAGTTCTGGAGACAATTGTGGTTGTCACTAGTGAAGGGGGATGTTACTGGCATCCAGTAGAGAGGCCACGGATGCTGCTAACAGCCCTACCAAGCACCAGACAGTCCCTCACAACAAAGAATGATCCAGTCCCACATGTTAAGAGTGCTGGGGCTGAGAAATGTTCCTACAGATTACCTGTTCAATTGAAAGTTTAACAGAACAGCATTGAATAATTATTCTCCCCCACTAACTTGCACAACTTTTGATGTATCATAGATACTCAGATAAAGTTAATACTTTCCCCCTTTTCCTTTCATTTCTAAAAAAAGGGCCCCACTTTTCTGAAAAGCAGTTATTAAATGGTGTGGATTAGTTATCTGCATACTAAAGAGTCTGAGATGGAAGTGTAACTACCTGGGAATCTATTGACAATGTGTGTGTCCCCTGACATAGGATCTCAGGAGCATAACTTGATGATAATATTCCTTAAATTAATTTAGAAAGCCAGAAACCTGGATCTTTCCGCTCCCTCTCCCTTAAGATGCAGAATTCATTACCGAATTCCATAGCTTTTATTTTGTGCCAATTTGTCCATTCCGTTTCCCTCTTTCTAGCTCCATTGCCACCACTCTGGCCCCAGTTACTTAACAGTGGTCATCTGAACTACTGCCTTGATTTTTTCCAATCCAATCGCACAATATGGCCAGAGTGCCTAAAAATAAAACCAAACTAAACTAACCTGATTATAGTATGTTTTTGCTTAAAATCCTTCATTATGGTTCCACTGCTCTTAAAATGGAGAACAAAATCCTTAACATGGCCTTGCTATGTGACTCTTTAAGGTCTTCTCATTTCACCTGTCCCCTTTCATCTCCCTAACATAACCCCATAGGCCTTCTTTCTGTCCTTGAGTATACCATGCATAATATTACTCTGGTTCTGTTTATTTTGTATCTCAGGATTCCCTCCCCACCTACCCACTGCTTTACCTATTTAATTCCTATTTACCTTAGCTCTCAGCTCCAAAAATGCATTGTCCAGAAACTCCCTCTAAATTTGATGCTAAATCTTATCAGAATGCCATATATTCCCATAGCAATCTTAATTTTCCTCCCAGAGCACTTATTATAGTTTCAAATTACACATTTATGTAAAATGTCTATCTCCCAACCTAGCCTATAAGCTCCATGAGGGTAAGCATTTAACTATTTTCTCTTGACATTATTTTTCTAGAACTTACCAAGTTGAGAACATTACTCACATCGCAGTATGTATTGAAAGAGTAACACATGACAATAATGTTCCCATTGCCTGACTGAAAGCACTTTCTCCCTCCGTGGCATATCTATATCTTTACAAACCCACTTTTTACATTCTGCTAATACTCCTGCTATTTGTGTATATCTCTCTTCTTCACTAGCTATAATAATCTCCATGAAGACAGGTCCCAGGTCTTATTTATCTGTGCACCCTTTATAGCATCCAGCATACTATTTTGTATATAGAAAGTGCTCAAGTGTCTAAAGAAAGTGCCAAATTTGAAAATTTGGAAGCGTGTCTTCAAATGGCATGTTTCATAAAGAGTCTTGAGTTGGGGTACATAATGGTATAAAGATAAAATTATTCAACTGGCCATTTAAACAACTCTGTATCAAGATCCTCTCCAGAATTAACCAGGTCTACCTCATATAAATTACATAGCCTTTCTACATCTCAGTTAAGAGCCATCAGTGTCAGCTATGTGTCAGATCATATACCAGAAACCCTTGTAGCTGCTCTGTAGGAAGGTGGTCAATATGCCAATTTGCAAAAGGAGGGAAGTGAAGATTAAGTAACTTTCTATTTTCTAAGTTGATTTATTTATTTTTGAGAGAGAGAGAGAGAGAGAGAGAGAGCAAGTGGGGGAGGGGCAGAGAGAGAGGGAAAGAGAGAATCCAAGCAGGCTCTGCACTGTCAGAGCAGAGCCCGATATAGGAGCTCAAACTCACAAACTGTGAGATCATGACCTGAGGTGAAATCGAGACTCGGGTGCTTAACTGACTGAGCCACCCAGGAGCTCCAAGATTAAGTAACTTTCTTAAGGTTACACCTCAGGTAAGAAATGGAGGATTGAAATTCAGGTCTATTCAAGCTCTTAAAATCTTCCCTTTGTTTTACTACATTGCATGACTTATGTGTTAAAATAGTTAAACCTTATTCTAATGTAATTTTGGTTCTGTTTTGGCCCATAACCTAAACCAAATAACTTTTAATAAGAAGTTATTTATAAAAGAAATCATCAGAAAAATGAAGAGGCAACTACTAAATGGAAGAAAATATTTGCAAATCATATATCCGATAAGGGGCTAATTTCCAAAATATATAAAGAATATATACAACCTCATAGAAAAAATCTGGCTAAAATATGGGCAGAAGATTTGAATAGACAGTTTTCTAAAGAAGACATACAGATGACTAACAGACACATAAAAAGATATGCAATATCACTCATCATCAGAGAAATGCAAATCCAAACCACAGTGAGATATTCTCTCATCCTGTTAGAATGGCTATTATCAAAAAGACAAGAAATAACAAGTGTTGGCAAGGATGTAAAGAGAAGGGAACTCTTGTGCACTGTTGGTGGGAAGGTAAATTGGAACAGTCACTATGCCAAACAATACATAAGTTCCTCAAAAAATTAACTGTAACTACCATACGATCCAGGAGTTCCACTTCTGTGTATTTACCCAAAGAAAACAAAAACACTAATTGGAAAATATATATGCATGCCCATGTTCACTGTAGCATTTTTTACAATAGCCAAGATAAGAAAGCAAACTATGTGACCAACATTGGATGAATGGATAAATAAATGTGGCATGTATACAATAGAGTGTTATTCAGCCATAAAAAAGTAAGGAAATCCTGTCATTTGAGACAACATGGATGAATCTTGGGAACATTATGCTAAGTGAAATAAGTCAGCAGAGAGGTAGACAAATACTGTATGATCTTACTTATATGTGGAATTTAAAACAAACAAACATACAGCAAGAAATATCAAGCTTATTGCACACAGAAAATACATTAGTGATTGCTTGAGGCAGGGGTAAGAGGTAGGAAAAAAAGGTGAAGGGGGTCAAAAGGTACAGATTTCCATAAAATTAATAAGACCTAGGGATATAATGTACAACATAGCAATCACAGTCAATAATACTGTATTTAAAAGTTGCTAAGAGAATAAATCTTAAAAGCCCTCATTAAAAGAAAACAAATATTATGTATTAATAATAATAATAAACATACACCATTTTGTATGGTGACAAATGTTCACTAGACTTCTTATGGGGATCATTTCACAATATGTACAAATATCAAATCATTTTGTCATATGCTTGAAACGACTATGTCTTATATCGATTACCCTCTAATTCAAAATCATTAATATATTAAATCAACATAGATATATAATTATTCATTTCATATGTGAGCAGCTTTCACACACGTAATAAGGTTATGAGGAGAAAACGAATCATATTATATTTTATATTCTCATAGAAAATCAATGGCTCAGTCGGTGGAGCCTGTAACTCTTGATTTTGGGGTTGTGAGTTTGAGCTCCAAAAATAAAAAATAAAAAATAAAATCTTTAGAAACAAGAAAAACAATGTCAAAAGAGCCAATTTCATTTCTGAAAAGTGATGTGATGTACCCGTTTAGGACGGACCACAGTAAATGCCAAATGCATGTAGTCAAGTGTCAAATGACATGGTCACAGTTTGCTATATAACTGTAACACAGAGCCAAAGTAAATAATGCCTGAAGTCCCTTGTTTAACATTCAAAATCTCCTCAATGTAGTCCAGAAAGTTTATAACTTAACAATTATTCCCAAGAAATTTAAATTAGGCCAAAATTACTTATTTTCAATTTAGTATATTTGGGGGGAATAGAAAGCATAAGGAAAACACAAGAGGACACCTCATCTCTTTACTAATGACCTAAAAGAATACTGAAATAGCTATTCGACCATCCACAATGTTAACTTTAAAAGCACTTTTGTAAAATGGCCATATCTATCAGTTTTAATTGTGCAGTGCTTTAAGTTCTCGCCTAACAACACTGACCACACAAAATAAACGACCTAAAGCTAAAGCTAACTTTAAAAACCATTTATGGATTTTCCCACCCTCATAAATCTGTTATAAAGCAATTACTCGGCTGTATTTTGTCTTATACCAATTTTAGTATTTTCTACAGGTGTGTTTACACTGGCACATTATTTATCAAGTCCTGAAAGTAACAGTTTGAAAGCAAATTAAACTGTTCATGGTATTTTAATCAGTTTTACAAAATCTAGGCATGATATTATAAAGTAGTAACTTCCTACTTATACAAATATTTAGACACAATAAAACAAAAAGATGCATATTATATTTTCAAATTACTGAAATAACATTTAAAGGACACCAGGTGCCACATAATTGTAAAGCGTAAAGATTCTAATAATGACCCTGATACTTGAAATATGCTCAAATGATTTGTGAATCTAGAAGAACATACCCTGTTCAGCATAATTAACATGGTGTCTACCTATAAAATATTTTAAATGGCAGCAAATTAAAAAAATACACAGGAATGCATAAAACATCAAATTTTCAATTATCTTGCATATTTATCACTGGGTTCATCATTTTATTTTTTAAGGTATATTTCTTTATTTTGAGAGAGAGAGACGAGAGAGAGAGAGAGAATGAGAGAGAGAGAGAGAGAGAGAGAGAGAGAGAGAACATGAGTGGGGGAAGGGCACAGTGAGATGGAGAGAGAATCCCAAGCAGGCTTGGTGCTGTCAGCACTGAGCCCAATGCGGGGCTAAATCTCAGGAACACTGAGATCATGACCTGAGGTGAAATCAAGAGTCAGATGCTTAACTGACTGAGCCACCCATGTGGCCCTGGGTTTATCATTTAAAAAAAAAAAAAAAAAGGTGCCCTTAATGTCACATAGTCTACAATTACTCTCTTTATGATTTTTGAAAAAGATATTTTTTATTTTTAATTAACCTCTACACCCAACAGGGCTCAAACTCACAACTTTGAAATCAAGAGCCAGTCAGGCACCTCTGATTATTCTCTTTCAAACAAGAATTATTTCAGGGGCACCTGGGTGGTTCAGTTGGTTAAGTGCCCACCTTTGGCTCAGGTCATGATCCCACGGTTTGTGCATTTGAGCCCCCTGTTGGACTCTGTGCTAACATCTCAGAGCCTAGAGCCTGCTTCAAACTCCGTGTCTCCTTCTCTCTCTACCCGTCCCTCAGCTGTGTTCTGTCTCTCTCTCTCTCTCTCTCAAAAAATTAACATTAAAAAAAATTTAAACAATTATCTCACTTTATGTCCTAATAATTCTAGATAAAATAGACTATATCAATATGAATTGCCTCACAATTAATTATTTAACATTAAATCATACACAAAATACAATATCACAAAATAATTCCATGTCTTAAAGTTATGTGAGATTATTAGCAATGAATCTAATGTTTTAAAATGAGCTACCCATCAATGACTACAGCAAAAAAAAAAAAAGTAATTTATTTCTCTAAAATTCATTCTCAGAGGGAGTAACTCAGACAGTATAGATTCACACTCTATTACATATTTCCAAATTGATGCCATTATTTCAGAATGTAGGTTCCTAAAGACAGTTGCTAAGTTTTATATCTATATAGCTGGGTGACGAGAAAACCTCACCAACTGTTACGTAGATAAATAAATCACAGTAAAGCTCAGAAGATAATGGAAGGCCCGAGATGTGCTATTTACTCGTGTGGTGCTGTGTCATTATTTGTCACAGAATCATCTTACATATCAATTATTTCTTGAACCTGACTGCTGTACTTATTTCTTCAAAGACTCGCTTGGCACACGCATTAAGAGAGTGTTTCCAATTCTCTGTAGGAAGGCCATGTGGAGAATGCTTTTCCTTTGGGTTAATGTTTAAGATTTTATACCAGTTTGTTTGAAAGAACTGAAAGCAACCCAAAACCTTCAGGAGTAAATGAAAGATATCTAAAAGAATGTCACATCTTCAACAGTCATTAGGGTTAAAATGGCTATTTCTGAAAGGCTATGAGAACACAAGAAGTTCTTTACTTTATCCTTCCTACAAAAAAAAAAAAAAAAAGGAAAGGAAAGGAATCATAGGCCATAATGCTGCTGGGTCTCAATCAAATCCAACAGTATAAAAAAACCAGCAGGAGTACAGCTTGGCGTCCTATTTACGCCACTGGATCAGACAGCTAGGCGAGGGAGGCATTCTCACAAATCATTCTCTTGTTAAATTCTGTGGTGGGACTTCATTAAACCTCTTGGCTGATGGCATTTTACTTTCAGCCGGTTCACAAAGAGCTCAGCTCGCAATACTGATTCTTTAAAAGTCTCCACTCACACATTGTCTTTCTTGGGATTGCGTTTTATAATCTCAAATCTCTTGTTCTCATCAGCTTCTCAAATCTTCTATGGAGTTTTCAAATCAGTATTTTAACCACAAACAAAATGACAACAACAACAACAAAATCACAACAATGCCATGACAAATCCTATAAGGGAGGCATTTTCAGTAAGACTTTTGACTTAAGCATTAAAAGTACCAGTAGTTATATACAGGAGATGGTAAATAAATACAACATTGTGATGTGTGTGTATGTTTTATATATGCATACATAAAATGTTCCCCAAGCTCTCAAGTACTGTTTACTATAGTACCACTGATTTTACTGGACCTCTATGGATTATTGCTGTATGACATGAAGAATCATTCCCCAAAGAACCAGTCTGCTATACCTTGTTAGAGTCTGGCAAACGTGTCACACACATATCAAGGTTCTCAAAGTCATCAAGTAAAGCTTTGGGGGTCTTATAATATGTGTTTCATCAAAATATTGATGAACTCACAGTCCTTAACCAGGATTTTGGATTATCATAAACCTAACTTGAACCTGCAAAAAGGCCCCTTGACACTACTAGTTTTGGCTCAGACTCAAATAACCACGTTAATGGTCAGAAACAATGTACTATTATATTGCCAGCTTTTCTGAAATCAGCAATTTAAGCAAACTGCTCCAACAAATGATTTAAATGAAGTCTACATCAAAGACAGGAAATTTAGGACTGAGGGGCCTAGCTTTTTCTCTCATTACTTCTTTTATGCCTAGATATCATATATGAGCTCTAAAAAGTCATATGACTCTTACACAAAGATCTCATACGCTGATAGAAATGCTAAACATAGTGAACCCTATTTAAGGAAACTACAAATTTACAAAATAGGCCTTATTTCTCCTAGTGTATGTTTTTTAAGTTTATTAAAGTTTATCCCCTGCTACTGGCAGTAAAATCCACAGTAAGCTATATTGTTTTACTAATTTTACATTCTGAAATAATTATCTAATGGTCTATTTAAAAAATGTCACAACACAGTATGTTACTCTGTGTGAGATTAACGTGTGGTTTGGTTATCTTCAAAATTGTATTTTACATCTCAGAAAATGGTGAAATGCACAGATGCATGCAAATACACATTTCTTTTAATGGATTATGCCTTCTGATCTATTTTCAAGACTATCATAGTTCTAAATTATACGGAAGCTGTTAGTGGAGACCATCTATCCAGTTTTTTAAATCTCCAGTTAATTTAATTGTTCCAATATACGGACTATACTTATGAAGGTTTTCAATAATGTCCATTCTATCAGGAAATTTAGCAGTATTGAACATACAAGGATTGATAATAAATATGTTTAAAGATCAAAGGGTATCATGTAAATTATGGATCTATTTAATCAAAAAGGCCAAATTTATTATTTGGGTTGCAAACACTTACCAAATACACATAATTAATACAAACAAAAAGTATTTTTAACTACATGCAGAATTTTTTTTTGTATTATACTTCACTTATCCATTGTTGCCTGAAGAAACTAGAATAAAAATTAACATTTTAAACCACAATTATAGAAGCCTTGTTTATTGAAAAGTGTTTATTGTGTGTCTATGTAAAATATTTTAGGAGGCACACACATGGCTCAGACCTTAACCCTTTTTATGCAGCTAGTGATAGGCATTTAAGAGCACTGAAACTATATGAATTTTTTTATTCTGATTCATATAAAGATACATCACTGAAGTGACCTTCCCCTAATCCTCCTCCTTCATATCACCTACTTTCATTGAGCATCTAAATGGTTCACACAATGTGCTACGCATTTCATATTTATTAGTTCACTGAATCACCCACAGCAATCCTAGGAGGAAGACATTCTACCCCCATTTTACTAATAGGAAAAGACTGTGCAATTCTTTTTTTTTTAATGTTTATTTATTTTTGAGAGAGAGACAGAGCACAAGTTGGGGAGGGGCAGAGAAAGAGGGAGACACAGAATCAGAAGCCAGCTCCAGGCTCGGAACTATCATCACAGAACCCGATGCTGTGAGATCATGACCTGAGCCGAAGTCAGGTGCTTAACCTAAGGAGCCATCCCGGTGCCCCAAGACTGTGCAATTGTACTCTACAGAATGTTTCCTAACAGTAGCAGGGAAAAAAATAGAGGTCTCTTTAAGAGACATTCTTAAGAAAAATTAAGGATTAATTTTCAAGGATAGATCTCAATTAATTACAAGGAGCCACAGAAAATTATCTTTGCAGAAAAAGAAAACACTGACCAATCTCTACCTCAATCAGCAACCAAAATACTCAAATCTCTATGGACAAAATAAATGTTACTGAGAATGTGATGCATTTTTAATTGTTTTGCAAGGAGGTGAGGAGAAAAATAGTCATAACAACAACTGCTTTTGCATAAGCACTTCATAATCTGCAAACCACTTTGATGAGCATATAAGTATTTTGTTAATTACCTTATTTTATCTCCTATCAGCTCATTGATGTTTACATTATATGGTGTACTTATTTTTCAACAACTGAGAACACTGAAACTCAGACAAACTGAGTGACTCTCCCAGGATCCCACAGCTGGTATATATCAGCGCAGCCCTTGACTCACCCACACAGAAGACGTGACATGAGCACCAAGGAGGCCCCAAGTGAACAAAGTGAACAATGTATTCCTCTCAGGAACTCAGAGTCATGTGGGCAAACACTGAAATGTACTAAGGGCAGTAAAGAGCACCCAGCAGGTACATCAAGGAGGATCCCTGAACTGCACTTGGGTGAGGCCTGTGTGCCAAGCTTCCTTGAGAATGCTTACCTGCGCTGAGTCTAAGGAAGGAGGAATTAGCACGTAGAAGACTGGGCAGGTAGTGAACAGGGCCTTTTAGACCACGGGACCAACAGAAAGAAAAGCCCAGAGGTAAGCTACACGGTGATAGTGCATGGAAAAAAACCTGTAAACAATGGAGTGCTCCTTCACTGAAGAGAGTAGCGAGAAGGGGCTGAGTGGCCAAAAGGAGCACTATTAAGTGTCTTGGATCTTACCCTGGAGAGCTGGACCATGACAATGTTCAGATTTGTGTTCTAGATGGACGAACCTGTTGTTTGGAGAATGGGTCCCACTGGGCAAGATGGAGGCAAGGACACGGGTTAGAAATTAACAGATGACAAAGGCCTCAATGAAAATAGTGATGCGAAGGTGAGAGAGGTGGTGGGAGGGTTAAGAAGTATTTAAAAGGCAGAAATAAGTAGGATTTTGTGACGACTGACATGGGAGTAGTGCGAGAGTAAAGCACGACCCGACTGCCCCTTAGCTATCTACTGGCGTGTACCTGCAGGCTGCCTGATCTCCACGGATGCAGAGAACACGACAGAATTCACTTTCTGCCTCCTACTCTGCTCCCAGTTTCACTGCATCACTATTACTTCCTGTGAATTAGTACTCACACTCTGGGTTCAGAGAAACCTGAAAGCTTAGACAAGCCTCTGACAGCTGCTTCTTGTTTTACTGAAAATTATAACTGCTCTCCAATTCCTCGTTCACTGGGACATGAAGTAGGGGTCAATCATAAACTGTAGAGCCTGAGATATTTCAGCAAAGCTGCTTGTTTGAAGCATGTGGTTCACCAGCAGCAAGGAGAGAGACTCTAGGAAACGTCCCATTAGCAGCAATTAAGTCAGCTAAAAGACAGCGTGGGTCTTTTTTTTCTGCCCTTCTGTCTCCCTGGTCTCATGTCAATCTCAGACTTTAAGGCTCAGCCTTCCAGAAGCTGTCAGTGGCTAATCAATCCTAATGAGGAAGCACTCTGTTCCTTCATTGCATAGTAGGCATAAATACTTATGGGAAGCACCAGAGGAATAACAATTCTTCGGAACAGAATAGAACGCACCTCCTTTTGAAGATTCATTTGAATATTCCTACTGTGCGCCAACAATAAATTTAAAGAGATAGCAACATCATTCATGATACTATATTTTATCATTAAGAAAATAAAACAGGTGATGAAATTGAGAGAACGGAGTCATTTCACATCAAAGGAAGAAAAATGGACAAGCACTTATCAGAAAAGAGCTGGGATTTCACAGAAATCCCATTCGTCTGGGAACAGAGCATCACCTGGTTTAGAGATGTTTGGCATCTGCCTTTTTTTTTTTTTTTTTTAACAGAGCTGCTGCTGAAAGGGCAGAAACGCAACTGTTTCTTGAGCTTCAAAGAAAAACTGGTCCCTGTGAACGGCCTGCAGAGGAGTGCAGTGAGGTGTGAAGTAAGATCTAAATGTCCAGCTTCCTGTGTCGGACTGGCCCAGCACTCAGGGCTAAGGGAAAAGAGGGGACTAAGTGTCTCTTTAGTTCCCATTGTAAGACAGACAGACAAAAGTGGGATTAGATTTTCTTAATGGTTCAACTCACCAAAGATAAAATGTGATTGCTTGGGGAATGGCTGGGGTATGGAAGTCTGTTTTCAGTCTGGTTTCCTGTGACAGACACAGTGATGGGAACATGATCATTCTGGTGACAGGGTCACAAATTCACTTTGGAAATAAAATTGTGACAGTAATAATAGCTGCTTTATCTGCAAAGTTGCAAAGGGAGTGGAAAGATTGATAATGCCCTCAAGTTTGCCTTGTTTAAGCAATGAGCATCACTGAAGCAAAGAATCAGACAAACTCTTCGAAGCAGAGCACAGACTTGGAAATGGGAGAAATTCGGAGTTTAACTAAATTTTGTGTGGCCTCATCCTCCATCTTTCCCTCTAGATAGCATGCCTCAAAAATGGAACTATTTAAAAAGCTATCAACATGACTGTCTGCATAAACATAAAATTACTAATTTCAAAGGTTTATTATTAATACTGTAGTAAATAAAATTATTTTTCTTCCTTTATTTTTCATTTAGTGTGTTGAGGCTGTATCCACCATGCTTTTCATAAAGGCTAACTTCAACCAAAGGGGGGAGGGGAACTCACTTTTTAAATTGACCATGAATTGGTTCACAAATAAAAACCAGTAAAAAATGTAACATAGCTATCATGTGATTTCAAGAACTTCAAGGTCCACCTGGCAAGCGTCTAACAGAGGTCTAATAAATAGGTTTAGATTACGATAGTAAAATAATATGAAACAAACCTGTGACCATTCTCAGAACACCAAGCAGAGGCATAAATTTTAGCCCTTTCAATGGCACACTGTTTAAAAACCTGGCATGGAGCCTCTATTTTGTTCTGGTTAGATTTTATATTTATAGGTATGTTACAACCTATGAAATGGTTATTAATACCACAGTATATATCTTTTGCCTTAAAAGATGGCGTCATCATACAATATAAAACACACGTTCAGAAAAGAATTCATTCCTATCAAGACGGAGCCCACATTCCTAACACTTGTCAAATTGAGACATTAAAGTGCAAATATAACAATGCAATCAATCAAAACTGAGATGACATTAAAAAGATGCCTGACTTTTTGTGTGTATTTTAGGTTCACAAAGAGAATTCTTGAGGAGGTGTGGAGACGTTATACACATGGAAGGAGAGCAGGGGCAGACACACATTAAGTATAAATATAATAACATTGATGTTAGTTTGAATTTATAGGTAACAAAACTTAAATTATTCCAGAGAATAAGAGAATATTAGTTAACCAACTTTTTGGTTAACTGGGAGTTAAGCAGAAACGCTTTTCTGTTGTAATCATTCCAAAGAGTGTTATTGCACCATTTTTTTTATTGGTCATATAATAGACATCTATTATTTTTCAAAAAGTCAAATTACTACAGAGTCTTTGCATTCCATTCTGATGGATTTCAATGATTCAAAGTTTTAATGATACACCGAAATTGACATGCAAGTTAAAGGAATCTGGATATTCTTTTTGAAGAATTGCCTAAATATTTATGGAGCCCACGATGCACATATTTTTAATTGAAAACTTATTTTTTAAAGTTTATTTTTTAATTTTGAGAGAGAGAGAGAAAGAGAGAGAGCAGGGAGGGGCAGAGTGAGAGGGAGAGAGAATCTCAAGCAGTCTCCGCACTGCCAGCATAGTGTCCGACACAGGGCTCGAACCCACAAACCATGAGATCATGAACCAAAATCAAGAGTTAGATGCTCAACCGACTGAGCCACGCAGGGGTCCCAAAAACTTCTTAATATTGACAAATTTTATTACCATTTGCCTCTTTTGAGAGTAAAATAAAATTTGCTATGTTATAAATAATCAATATTTTGATTTGGCTCCGTAATTTTGTGTTTGGGCTATTCAAGAAGTAATCTATCCAATGTCACATTAAGATATGTATGTGGTATAGTCTTAGGGGTGCTGTTACTTGCTAGTAACAGGGTGTGACCTCATATTTTATTCAGGGTTGATTGATTAATTGAAGCTTCCAAGTGGTCATAAAGAGAAATAAATAGTTTTTGAGACTATCTGCTCATGGATCATCTTACTAGTCTTAGGAAGAATTACCAGGAAACATCCTATTTTAAGCAAAGGTAACCTGAGGTGCTGAGAATCCAAATGACTGGAAAACATAACAATAACAATCCCTTGAACATAAAATGTAATCTTTTTGATCATTTCTGTCACCAAATGGTCATTATTTTCATTAATTTATCTAATTATTTCACAAAACTTCAAAGTAAGTCTAGCACTAGAGATTTGATAGAATATACACAAAAGACCCCTTTTACCAAAAAAGCCAATAAAGTTTGTTTTGTAATGAAAATGCAATACTTTATACTTGAGAAGAATTTTGAATAATTTTTACATCATAAATTATCATGACTATATTAATAGTTCAATTTCTCAATCACAAGAGCAGAGAAAGAACAACCCTATCTGTCTAGAATTATCTGAACAGCACTAAATAAGCAATTATTAAAATTAAGCAATAAAATTATCAATATGAACTGATATGAACTAATATGAATACTATGCTCCTTAGTTACAAAACATTTACTCTGTAAAACAATATTTAAAAGATTTTTATATATATTTTAATTTAATCCTTATAAAGGCTCTGAGGTTGGTATTACCATACCCATTTTTCACATGGAGTGACTGAGGTTCAAGAAATTTAGATCACCTTTTCTAGGTCACACAGTTAGTAAATGATAGAGAATGCTAAATTCTGACTCCGATGTCTATGCTCTTAGCTACACAATTCTTTGAAATACGTTTATTCCAGCTCTGATAAAACCCAAACTCTAAAGAAAAATTTTAAAGTCCTTTATTTTTTCTTTCAGTTCAAGTAGGTCTTCATTCCAGGGATTCATGAACTTGCTTGTTTAAAATAAAAAATAAAGGGGCACTTGGCCAAATCAGTTGGTAGAGCATGCGACTCTTGATCTTGGGGTCATGACTTAAAGCCCCATGTTGAGCATGGAGCTTACTTTCAAAAATAAACCAAAAAATAAATAAATAACTAAAATAAAATAACAACTTTCTGTGTTCAGACCCAGATCTCCTGAAT
The DNA here is from genome assembly GCA_028646485.1 of Cryptoprocta ferox. Taxonomy (NCBI): domain Eukaryota; kingdom Metazoa; phylum Chordata; class Mammalia; order Carnivora; family Eupleridae; genus Cryptoprocta; species Cryptoprocta ferox. The sequence goes on from CM053573.1 coordinate 30,284,277, forward strand.
CAGGTTTTCCAAGGGCATTTCAGATAAGTGGTATATTTAATAAGATTCACTAAGTATCGATCTGTAACTTCAAATACACTCAGATAACAAACTTCAGATAAATTTAGGGCATTCTGCCTAGTCCTAGGTTTCGCTCTAGTCCCTTTCAAACAGAGACCACTAGGAAGCCATCATTAGATGGCAGTATCTTCAAATTTGATCCAACGGAACCTAACTGTTGGCATTCAGAATCAAAGCTTCCAGTAGCTGCCTCAATTTCCTGTAGGATGTCCCTGTGATATTTTTACCACTGAAGCAGAAGGTTGCAGTCCATATTCATATTTCAAATTGTAACAAGTATTTATTAGATAATATGCCTACTATATGTCCAGTACGATGCTAAGCACCATGAAAACTACACAAGTACAAGAGAACTCTTAGAAGGAATATTTAAAGAAATATATACAGGTAGAGTTTCCATGAAAGCAGAATTGGGATTTCAAGAAAAAAAAAATAGAAGATAAGAAGTGATTCTCAAATCAAGTTTATTTTTTAAACATTAGAACTAATCATATCTGTACTTGAGAATGCTTTTTTTTTTTTTTTTCCAGCAACTTCTATCTGGAGCACAAAGTTTTGTTGCCCAACATCACCTCCCAAAATTAAGTATTTATTGTATGAGGGTAAGATTATTTTTGAGCCCCTACTGACTCCAATAGTGCCTGTTAAAAATGAACCACAAATTAAATATAGAAATCAAGAACTACACCACTGAATATCTTATTATAATTGTTTCCTGCTATCAAACGGATTCATTTCAAATTAGTTTCCCTTGTAGTAAGTAGTATTTATCTGTATTCAATCTCAATACAGAAGAAAAATAAAATACAACTTCTCAAGTTTCCTTTGAAAAGTCTCCTGTTTTCTTTTTCTTTTTCTTTCTTTTTTTTTTTGATTAGTTATCTTCTACAGTTGGGAATCATGTTACTTTCTTTCGCATTTTATGCATATTATTCTAGAATGTTAAAGATATTTTCACAGTGATGTTAATATGCATATTTTATTTTAATATTTAAATAAAAGAATGCCTTCTCAGCACTACACAGATCTTTCATAAGTTTATAGAAGACCCAATGCAGTTGAAGTAAAATATTCTGAATTCCCAAAGTAGTTTCTGGATTTGATCATTTGTACCCAATTTCCACTGAAATTCAGGCTCAGGGAGTAAGAATTCCATACGGAAAACTTAAGGCTGAATTACCTTTGCATTCAATTTAAAATTGCAGGAAGAAAAAAAATTAATAAAATTGCAGGAAGTAAGTCTATTTTGATTTCAATGTCCACTCTAGACACAGCAAAATGGCTATTATTAATAAAAGCATCAGACTCCCAAGGCAAAAGACTTTAAAACATAAAGTGAAACATATTTCTTTGACTAATATGATAGACAAATCAACCTCCCTGTCACAACTGCCTAAAGAGAGACACCCCTTTTCATGTCTTGTCTTCATCCTGGGCCCCTTTTACTCCCTCTGGTGGGCTTTTGAACTGGGATTTGACATCTCTTAAATTTGTGCTTTTTCTAAACGTAAAGGGGTTTCCTTTTCTTATAGTTTTAGACTTACATGGAGTTCAAGTCTAACTTAGATTAAAGAGAAGTAGTCTAGGCCTTAGAAATTCAATGTTTGTTCTTGATCTCTTCTTTTTCCCTTTTTTTCTTTTGTTTTTATGAGGTTGAGCTAAAAACCCCAAAGTGGGACATAACGGCTTTACAGACAGAAAGAAAATATTCTTTATTCTTTTTTTTTTTTAACTGTCAAAAGCCCACAAGGCTCTTTTATAGAAAGGCTACAGTAGAAGCACTCCTCAAAAGGCACCTTTTTCTTCATAATAGCCTTAGAGGAGACAGTGTTCAGAAGAGACTACAACACCAAGTGTTACTAATGTCAGATCCAGAAACAAGCTAAGTGGTTTAGGGCCCAAATCCTTGTTTACTCTATATCCTTGTCAAAATAGGGGAGTTCTTCTCACCAGAAAAATATTTTTTAAAGGTCATTGTCTCTCAAATTCCACAAAAAAGAATTTGTCCCTAAGAAGCAAAAAAAGAAAGAGGGAATTCTCAGATGAGACATAGTGAGGAATAATCGGGATGGCCTCATGAAGAAAGGAGAACACGGGCATGAAAATGAGAAACATCTGGATTATGGATACGATGGAGGTGAAAGAACCATTTCTGCACATCAGTTTAAGATGTGAGTCTGACGTTCAAAAACGTGCCCCATCGAATGTGGCATCCGTTTGGGTTCAAACAACATCAAACAATAAATCTTTATCAGAATTAGCAAAGTGCAGGTGCAATTCATTCATTCAACAAATATTTATTGAATGTCTGTTATGTCACAGGACTGGAGGAACAAAAGAAAATGGCCAAAGTCGCTACTCTGTGGATGGATCGATCTTACATTTTAGATGGAAATAGGATTTTCCTGTTTTTTGTGTTCTAAATTGTACAGACCCTTGAAAGCGTGCTGTCTGAAGGAATGGTAGATTTGTTTCCATTTAAAGGCAAAGTTTTTGTGGTAATAGCTGTTATCTAATTAAAAGATTAGAAGGGCTCTGTGTTTGAAGGCCCAGACATTAAGGCACATACTCTCCATAATTTTAACAACTTAATTCAATTTCCTGTCACAAATGCTTATAGAGTTCCCATAGGCAAAACGATAACTTCTTTTAAACATGTTCAAAATGAAATATTTATATCACTATTTGAAGTCTCTATTTAATATGGACTACTCACACAAATAATATTTTCTTCTAATATCAACATTATATTTCATGTGATAAAGCAACCATGACAAAAGCTTCTCCAAACCCTACCTTGGACAGTCAGAGTAGCTGATGCTTCCGCTTTTCCAACCATATTTTCTGCAACACAAGTATATGACCCCATGTCACCAGCCATCACCTTCCGGATTTTCAAGGTATGATCATCTCTGATTTCGTATCTAGGGACATAACACAAAAAGCACACTTAAGTGACCTACTTGAAAAATCCCATCATTTAGAAATATGACCCATTTAAGGCTCGTTCCCTTCAGAAAATTTAAAACTTAAGGTGAAATGTGGCATTCCTCTAAGAAAGCACGCAGAGAGAAAGAACTTGTTTTCATATTTATGTTGGGTAAAAAATTAAACCACTCTCTAAAAGATTATTTTTGGGCAAAGTTGGCACTTATTTATTTCATCAAGCTATGGTCCCCAAACAAAAATGAAAAGAGAGTGACTATTAAATTCTTATTATATGTCAGACTTTGTTTTATAGGTTTCACCTTTTAAAATTCTTACAACAATTATATAAAGTATTACACTCTTCTCCATTTTGCAGATGAGAAATTGGAGGCACAGGAAAGTAAGATAACCTGGCTTTGGTTCTTCGCTAGTTTAGTGGTAAAGTTGATACCAGAACCCAGGCTCTCATTCCAGAGTTCACTTGCCTTGCCTCATCTTCTCTCCCCTTCAATATTGGGTTTCTCTTGAAGTTTCACTTCAATACTCTTTTTACTCTACATAATATCCTGAGTTATATTAGCAACTGTACTTTATATATTGATCAGCTGCACAAACATTCCTAATCCCTATATTTCAGTGAAGCTCCAAATTCATAATCCCAACGGACTAATAGTTAGACATCATATCCCACAGGTACCTAATATTTCATATGCTAAATACACGTTTCTTTTCTTACCCCTTCATATAAGCCAACTCTTCCTAATACAATCTACCTATATCTTCCTTCGACAGCTCTCTATATCTAACAAATCATCCAATTCATGAGTTTAGTCTAAGAAATTTCTGTCCACTATGGATCCCTATTTCTATCTCATGTTCCAGTTCAGGCAATCTATATCTCTTATCTGGACAAAACAGCAATGGTGACCCTGCCACTAGACTTTCCCTGCATTAAAGTAATACCCATAGTGCTAAAATATTTTCTTTGAACAGTAATCCTGTTCAGAGCACCTTACTGGCTCAGTTGTTAGAGCATGCAATTCTTGATCTCGGTGTTGTTAAGTCTGAGGCAAACTTAAGTTGTTAAGTTTCAGTCTATTACACAAAGCCCCTGATAATTTGGCCTCAGTTTCTCCAAATTGATATCCTGTAGCTTCTTGCTACATGCCCTAGTCATGCTAAACTCTCCACCCCTCAAAATGTGTGAAGTTCTTTCTCAGATTCATGTCGATGTTGTAATGTCTCTTTTCCTGGAACACTCTTCTCTTTGATCTTGCTTTGTAAATTTAGACATATTTTTTCAAGATATTGCTTACATGTCACTTTCCTTTGAGAATTCTCTCCTGATTTCCTATTCCCGCAGGTCTACGTTTTATGTGACAAAGGGTTTGCTATGTTATTCCGTATGTTATTCCGTATGTAAGAATCCTTACAAATCTCCTCTGGGAGCTCCTTGAGAGCAGAAACTATGTCAAAGCCACTGTAACCCCAAAACCTAGCAAAGACTCAACACACATTTGCTGAATGAATGGACAGCGTCAAGGCAATACCCGAAGCTTCATTTCACTGTCTCATTCCCCTAAGGCTGCAAGTGTACCTCTTCTCTTCGCCAATTTAAAGACCTGACAGATATCAAAACACTCTGACTTCTTATACCATTCCCTGGTGATGCTGTAGCTAAGGAAATAGACTCTTGCTTTTTTAATTGGTTCATACCTATATCTTTAATGTTGTACCTCCCTTCCCTTTCCTATCTATTCTCATACAAGAAATTGCTACTAGCTGTGCTCTGGTTGAATAGAAGAGAAGCCTGTTTAAGAAATAACACATTTCACAAGGGGTCCCTGGGCAGGGCAGGATCATGAATCTATAGTTCTCATGTGAATCCCTCAGAGGAAGCATGACAATCTCCTGACTCTGGCCCGTGATCAAAAAGTCTAGAAAAGACTAGTCTAATGGAATATATGCAAGCTGTGGTCTGATGAGAACCACAGAATTCTGAACGGATGAATCGTACTGCTAAATTCTGATCGGTACTACCTGGATTTGGGCAGTTCTCCGTCGTCTTTCCTCCATCGTACCGTAGGCACAGGGTCACCTCGGGCCTCACATTTAAATTCTGCACTGTCGTCCACAGTTACCGCCAAGTTACTAGGTCTCTTTACAAACGATGGTCTCTCTAAAATTAGAAAAAGCCATCTCATGATCCAATAAAGATAAACAAACTATTAAAAAAAACTTAGATATTCGGTAAAGACATGTATAATTTAAAATATTATTTAGAAAATTATTCCACATAGTTCCCTTCTTCTAGAAGCCCCTCCCTAGGTTTAAGGTTTTGTCCCAGTTTTCCTCCCATGTCTTGGCGACTTTATCTCAGGCCGCTTTATTAATTTCTCCTCTCCTCTGCCACCCCACCCAAAATATTGGCCTACCGTCTAAGAAAGGTCATATCATTCTCCCCTGTATAAAGATACTGAAAAGTGATGAGAGATCTACTATACAGGGAGCAGATGAGATAAAATTTCACTCACCCAAAACAGTTAGCTCCGCTACTTCACTCTCCCGTTCCCCAACCATGTTGGTACCAACACAAACGTATTTGCCAGCATCACTTTTGCGGGTGTAAGTGATCATGAGCTTTCCTCCTCGTATCTTAAAAAAAAAGTTTTACGTGAATACCATTAGCATTACTTTAGCCACGTTTCCAAGACAGAAGTCTTCATAAGTGAACTCTACTTTCTTCTAAGCAAAGAACAAAGAATAATTATGTCAAAAAGCAGTACTTGCTCTATTTATAGGTAGTAACTTTAGACAGAATTTGTACCAAATGAAAATAGCAAAGGGGCAAAACGTGTCTACTTACCTACATCTTCTTACACAGTTATTACATTCTGTGTAACTAGAAATTTGTTTTTCCAAACTGGCCAAGTTCTTTTACATTATTTGGTTAAATGAAAACCGAAAAAGTCCATGAATAATTTGGTTAGCAAGTAGGAACAAAAAGGAAAATCTTAATACCATATGAGTATAATTAATATGTAAATACATATTAGCTACGAGTGATTTCAAGGAAGTATATTCTAGTACTAGGAGATGTGGAAATAAAAATGACCATAATTACTTAATTTGTTAGAGTTGCTTCAAAGGAATACATCTTTAAAAATTCAAAACACTACAAAAACTGACATGTTCTAAAAAAAACAAAAACAGTGTTTCTGCTGCCCAAGTAGTTTCTTGCGGACTTACGAGGCAGAGACTGAACAGATCCCAATAAATCATCTAGAAAGTCATTTGGACACACTCTTGAACATTTAATTATTTGAAGAAGAATTAATTACAAATGTAAGCAGACTTCCAGTACAATAAATAGGCTGAAGTTAACCATGAATTAAGAACGGGATGCAGAAATTGAACTATCTTTATTTAATTTAATATGCTTTTGGTGGAGAGGTGGGTTGAATTACCCATGAATATCTATAATGCCCTGAACCTTAGAAAGGGGTTGTCAGGGATAACTTCTAGATTCTTTTTTCATGCAGGTTTTGACCTCAACCTCATGGTTATTCTGTACAGTGTACTGATGAAAGAAAGAGAGAGAGAGAGAGAGAAAGAGGAAAGATAAAGGAAAAGGAAAAGAAAGAGAAAAAGAAAAAGGAAAAGGAAAAGAAAAAGAAAAAATCGAAGGCAGGAAAGAACTACTCAAACGGAATTTTTTTTCATCATAAACTTGGAGATTATCAAAACTACTAGTTTACAAAGGTGGGGTCATACTGTTTGGGAGTGCTGAAGTTGTTTAGTTTCAATCCAGACAATCAAATTAGACATTGCATCCAAGTCTTTATGTATTAGGGAAAATCAAATATTAACACTGCAGTTTTAATTTCTGTGGCTTTAGAACTTAATATTTTTTCAGTCATTTTCTTAAAACAATAATCATGTTTCTCTAGGTGCCATTACAAAAACCATGCAAGGACTTTTCTCTGCATTGCTAATGACTCTGTCCCTCATATCTAGAATAATGCCTCACTCAGATGATTTTTGTTGAATACAAACTGCTTTTATCGACAAAATCTAGCCTGCTACCCAATGAAGCATTTCTATAAAGGTTTACGGCAGTTACAAGATATATTAATATATATTGTTTGCATATATACTTACCTAAATTTCAAACAGAATAATACAAAGAAATTAATGTCACACGCACAAAAAATAAATCTTCCAAGAGTTAACTACTGTCATAATTTTGTATGCATTCTTCTTTTGGCTCTCTCTCACACAAGACATAGATATAGATATAGATGTAGATGTAGATTTAGATATAGATATAGATATATAGATATCTACATCTCTATACACACTTTTATTAAAGTAGAATCATGTGGTATATGCTCTTCTGTATGCATTTTCAACTCAATAATATGTTGAGAATATTTTCACATTTTAAATGTTGAAGATGGTGTATACAGATCCTCTCCGTCAATTTCAGGGACTACAGTATTGCATTGTACACAGAATTCCTTTACACATAATATTCCATCATATAGATTTATCATATTTTAGCAAACAATTCCCCTACTGATAGATGTTTAAAATAATTCATTTTTCCCCTCTTCTAAATTAGCATTCTTTTGCGTATATCTTTTCTCACATGTGCAGTTATTGCCTTGGAAGATCTCAAAGTGTGATTCTTAATTCTAATGTATTCCCAACCTTCAGGCTATTGTTTCACAGTGCTAACTATTTTATGTTTTATAAAGTGGCTTTTGTGTGAATACATCATTTAAATTTTGGTCTTTTTCATACCCCTGCTGTGAGGCTGTTAGGGCAAGTGTTATAATAACTTCATTTTTCACTTAAGGAACCAGCCGCCCAGGAAGTATAACCTCTTTTCCTATATACCTGCACTATGCCCGTGATCACAGTATGTTTTAATTTTGCATTTAAATGCAAGATATCCTCCCTGACTGAACTCTGAGGCAGAGAGGCATATCTAATTTGTCTTTATAGCCCCAGGACTTGTTGCAGTATCTACTAAATAATACAAAAAAAATTGTGGAAGGAGAGTGACTTGCCCAATGTCACTTAGCAAGTTGGAACAGATTTTAGCCACCAGATATGACTTTGGCTACATGCGACGTACAAATGACAGGAAACACACAGTGCACAGCATGGTTATTATTGCTATTTAATAAATGTGAATTCATTAAACTTCACTTCTTGAGGTCCAGAAAATTTGAGTATCAAAGTATCAAGGTCCATACTATTAAGATGTACTATAACCTTTTGTCATGTACTTATTTTGCAACACGTCACCTAAACATTTCCAAACCTTGAGGAAACAAAACCATTCCCACAAAAATGAAAGTGACAAATTCTGTTCTTGATAGGAAAGTTAAATGATCTGAGATGTGGTCCTTAGATGTTCCTTTACTGGTTCTTTAATTTTGGACAAGATACAGAGCCTCTTCTTATGTCTCAGAATCTAACTTTAAATGTTTCTGCATATGTAGGTAGTCAGTTCATTTCTGAAGGGATTATACATCAATAAGTAAAAATTATAGCAAAATAAGAGGAAGTAAACTCTTAAAATACTTTAAGTATTCCTTTTGCTTTAAAAGCCAGTGAGTTATTGTACAATAAAATATAAGACTTTAAGAATAATTTTAAAATACATTCAAATGTGGAAAAAAATGAAAGTCAAAGAATGATAAAGTATAAATAATTTTCAATAGTACAGACATTTTTATAGTTTCAATATAACATAGTACTAATTTACTTTTACAAATCTTAAATAGTTGGGAATTTAGAGTTTTAAATCAACTTGCTCATCCACACGTGGGGAACCAATTAACATTATATATTGCAGCCCAACGGTGTTATATTTTGAAAGAATCCCTATACATGGAGAAGAAGGGAAATTTAGTTAACATGAGTTATGAGAGGGCTTCCAGGAGATTCTCAGGGAAAAATTCCAACCTTGGCTGTGAATGGGAGGAAACAATAACTTAGGCGAAGTACAAATTCAAAGAAAGCCAACAAGTCCTGAAGAATGTGTTGTCCACATCCTGCTCCTATAGCTCTAGCTATACCCTTGAACTTGAACAACACGGGTTTGAGCTGTGTTGGTCCACTTCAAAGCAGATTTTTTTTCAATAATTATGGTATAGCACTGTAAATGTATTTTCTCTTCCTTATGATTTTCTTAATAGCATTTTCTTTTCTCTAGCTTATTTTGTTGTCAGAATTCAGTATGGAGTACACATAACATACACACTATGTGTGCTTATGTTACTTATAGGCATCAGTCAACAGTAGGCTATTAGTGGTTCAGTTTTTGGGGAATTAAGAGTTATACACAGATTTTTGACTGTGAAGGGAGGAGGTAGGAACCACTAACCTCTGTGATGTTCAAGAGTCAACTGTTTATCACACTTGGCTCAATCTTGAAAAACTTTTCTAAACCATTGACCAAGGGACTTCTGTTTTGGAAACACAAGGCTATGTTTTGCTACTAAATATAAAAAGAAAAACTGTCCCTGCTTTATAAAATTTTATTTTACAGATTGCTTTGCTAAACCATATATACTGTTCAAATTAAAAATATCCCTTGAGAGCCTGGGTGGCTCAGTTGGTTAAGCGTCCGACTTTGACTCAGGTCATGATCTTGCGGTCTGTGAGTTTGAGCCCTGCATCGGGCTCTGTGCTGACAGCTCAGAGCCTGGAGCCTGCTTTGGATTCTGTGTCTCCCTCTCTCTCTGCCCCTTACCTGCTCATGCTCTGTCTCTCTGTCTCTCAAAAATGAATAAATGTTAAAAAAAAATACTTAAAACTAAATAAACATGTATTTCTTATTAAAAACAATATATCCCACCAGGCATTTTACAAAATATTTTCTCTGTCCTTGTTAAGTAAATACTTACTGGTGGTATGGACCACTAGGACATATATTTCTACAAGCAATGTTTTAAAATGAATTAGGTATCTTGAGCTTTTTTCATTAGAATCATAATACGACTAAAAGCATACATTTATCATACCTGTTTATTTATATATAATTTCTGTATCAATGAAAAAAATACCTAAAGTAACGAATTGAGGCCTGAAAATAAAAACATGAAATTCATAACATGTTTTTGATGAGAAAGTTGCATTTTTTCTTCAATAACAGCATAGATATTAATCCTCAATGGCTACGTGAAGTCAACTAAATTGAACCTTTCCACTCCCCTACCCTACCCCCCAACACTGGTATTCTTTACCAACTCTATCTGGTTGGAACAAACTCAAAATGAAAATATATACAAAACGCAAAAAAAGAAGATAAGATTTCTAAACTCCAGATGATCTTTCAAATTGATCAAAAGTGGATACATCCACATAGGGAAGCAAAGTGGGCATGGGCCCTGGCGTCATTGTATCCAGGTATCTATGTGTGAGGCCAGGCAAGGTAGCACTCCTCTGTACCTGATTTTCATCTCTCAAATGGGCATACTCTTAATATACATCTCCAAGGATACTGAGATAAATGATATAAAGTACTCAGAAAAATGCTTGTACTTTATTATAAGTTATACTTAGGAATTTAATGATTAAAAAGATATGTCTAATCAAAATGAAACTTCCCTTGTAAGATTGCATCCAGAAGCTTTTTATTAAAATTAATTAGTGACACATCTTCCATTGCTTTTGTCAGAAAAATGTTTACTTGCATCAACATAGCAAAGCCTTAGAAACAAGTCATTCTCCGGCTGACTCTGCCTTTCTTAGTTCCTCCAAAGCAGTGATAAGAGCAATCACCTACCTTCTCTCAGGAAATATATGGGCATGTCTGAAGATATTTGCGGTTGTCACAAATGAGAGGGGGAGAAGTGGTGCTATTAACCCTTAGAGGATAGAGGCCAGGGAGGCTGCTAAATATCTTACAATGCACAGAAGAGTCCTCCACAGATAAGAAAGTGTCACAGCCAAGATGTCAGTAGTGCTGAGGCTGAGAAATTTTGTTCTCAAGGCTTGGCTCTGGCCTAAGGGTAAATGCTGGATTAAAATGACAGGAGGGAGGGGTAATTAAAATTAGACAAAATAATAAGTGTTTATTCTAGGGGTGCCTAGGTGGCTCAGTCGGTTAAGCATCTGATTTCAGCTTAACTCATGATCTTGCGGTTCGTGAGTTCAAGCCTCACATCGGGCTCTGTGCTGACATCTCAGAGACTGGAGCCTGCTTCAGAGTCTGTGTCTCCCTCTCTTTCTGCCCCTTCCCTCACTTGCACATCTATCTCTCTTGGCAAAAAAAAAAGATAGAAAGAAAAGAAAACACTTTTAAAAGTGTTTTTTCTGTTTGGGAAATCATTGCTGTGACTTCTGAGATTAGTATAAATACCCCTCTCACACATTCTATCCTATTAGTAAGATAATTTCATTATAAAATACTATATTCCTTTCTATACTCACTGACAATTATGCTTAAAGATCTCAAAGCAGACATTACAACCTAAATGGAAAACTAAACAAGCCTCAAGAAACCTTGAAGAAACTTATATCCTTAGAGATGTGAAAGATGGAAATTGACCAAAGGAAAGGAAGAAACAACAAAATGCAACAAACAGAGAAATACAAAAAAAAAAAAAAAGGACGAAAATGGTAGTCTTCAATTTCTATAAATTCAAATTGATTTTGGCATTACGTCAATGGCTGAATTGAAATAGCTAAGCAAAAGCCAGCATTTTATTCTCTATGGTCACAACTGTAGATGACATGGTGTCCTGTTTCATTCAATAAACAGAAGAACAGAAAAAAAAAACAGAGTATGATAACTCTGATCAAATGTAACACACCAGCTCCCAAGCAGTACCTCTTTTAATAATCATCATTTTGTGTTGAGTCATACAATGATATTGATTGTAACGAGTGGCTTTATATGTTCTAAATCTTACTGCCCCTTTGCAAACCAAAAAGTGACATTTCCTCTCTACACAGAAAGGAAAAATATGTCTAACACATACAAAACACTATAAATATGAAAACAGCCCTATTGAAAATGAGCTAAGAAATATTTCTTGGCAGGTCTCTTCCTGCAACTGGATCTGACAGGCAAATTGTAAACCTATCAAAAACGAGTTTGTATAATGAACAGACACAATGTTAAACACTGCACTGCGGCAACACTTCTTCAATTAACATAATCCGGCTGGGGCAGACGCAGAATGTGTTAAGCTTCCAGACAATATGCTGGCATCCAGCCTGTGTCAAAAATCTAAGGCAGAGGTCCTACTTCCTCATTACCATATACCTTACCAGACCACAGTGGTAACCACGTTAGAGACCCACATTTCCATACGCTCTAGACAGTGCTTAAAGGGGGGCCTCAGCTATCTCCATATCTGATAAAAACAAAACAAAACAAAAGTCTCAGTGGACTTGCCTCCCTTATGGGAAAGAGACAGAGGAGGAAACAAAGAAGAAAGTGGTGAGGAATTTTAAAGTTTTAAATACCTTTACACTTAATAATTTTCTTCAGAATAGCCTCAGATTGTTTTTTAAAGTATTTCAGAGACATTAAGGTATAGAACACATCAATGTATTTGATATATAGGGTTCTTTTTTTTAAATCTTTTTACGGTTTATTTATTTTTGACACAGAGAGAGAGAGAGCACGAGTGGGAGAAGGGCAGAGAGAGAGGGAGACACAGAATCTGAAACAGGCTCAGGCTCTGAGCTGTCAGCACAGAACCCGATGCGGGGCTCGAACCCATGAACCGCGAGATCATGACCTGAGCCGAAGTCGGACGTTTAACCGACTGAGCCACCCAGGTGCCCCAAGGATTCTTATAAACCAGCATTTTCCCTAAAGAAATAATTCATGGTCATTTTCCTTAGGGGTGTAAAAAGCTTTCTCTCCTACTACTTAAAGATTTCTCTGAAGCTGTTGAAAATCCCCTTCTAGAATGTTTTTATCTTTACTAGACTGTTTACTAAATACTGAGATAATATAGGAAAATCAGGTATAAGGTGCAGGTTTTTAACAAAAAAAAGAATCATTTTATATTTCTTAGGTAAGCATGAAAAAATCAGAATCAGAACTTCAATAAGAATTCTGATTTCCAGAACGCAAGAAGAAACACTGATTACCTTTGTACACATAGAAGCATGTTTTCTTTAAAAAAGTAAACTAAGCTTTTTAACTGGTTATTCAATGAAGTATACAGCTTACCCTGCAATCAGTACTTAAAATCAGAAATAAAGATGAACTTAAAATGAACTCCTTGGTATGTCTTCATTTTCTCCCCTAAAGCAAGTCAGATGATTTGCAGTATCTGTTACACAGGAATTTTTTTTTTTTTTTAGGCATCACCCCACAACATTAGCCATACACCTCTAGGTTAACATACTAAACCAACTGGGGCTAATTAACTAGTTTGGGTACATAAAATCTTTTCTGCTTTTAATTACATTAACTTAATGTGACTTGAATTCAGCAGACCAAAAATGAAACCACTAATTATATTAAGGGCTTCAAAGAGGATTTCAAATTGCTAACCACCAAACTGTCATATAATTTATCTCATTTCCTTTAATGGATTTTGCATTTAAAATCTGTGCTCCTTACTAGAAATACTATTTTTAAAATATATCATAATAATGGATTAAAAGAATAAGGATTTAGAATGCTGAAGGAGAAATATGTTTAAATAGTACATATAAGACATACACAGTTATCATCATACCAATAAGAAATTATGCAGTATGAATGTTTACAATTTTCAACAAGATTTAAAGGCTTGGAAATATTCATTTACAGTAGTAAAGGCTAGATAAGCTGGGTTAGCACGAAGAGTGAGATAATAACCTGGGTTTAGAAATATTTTTTCCTGAAAAATACGATTCTTTGCCACTGTTCTCATACTATTTTTGCAAAGTAAATGAGAAGAGAGGTTTTGAATTATAGTGTAGTATATATCATCCTTAAACAATTTACTACTAACTTTCTCTGGGCAGAATATCTCTTCTTAGCAATGTTGTCAATTCCACCTGGATCTATGACCTACAGAATAGATATCAAGCTGTTGTGAACTAGAGGAGAAGTACTTTGCATGGGTTTAAGACTTCTTAATGACAATGAGATGCAGGTACCCCAGATGGCCAGTCATCACCCCCAGACATTCTCCTTGGTGAAAAAAACTGCAGGGCAGTTTTGGATGGTCCCTAAGGACTCCTTTCAACAGAGACATGTAGGGAAGAGTCACAATAACAGCCTTTATTTTATTTTTTCAAATTTAGCATTAATTCAACAACAATGACAACAAAAATAAACCGAAACAGATATCTGGCTTGAGCAGGGAGCAGGGAGATGGAGGAAGTAAAATAATACCCACTACTTTCTAATCTGGCTGCAAAAGTGGTACCAATCTTGAATGTCAACAATACAGATTAAAGTGTTCATGTTTTCTAACATACACGACAGTAGCATCTTTCAAAAACAACCATGCTTTACGGCATTCTAAATTAAGCAAAAAGACTGGTGGTAGTGGGGTTATATATATGAATGATGGACAAAGGACTGGATAAACTACATGTCTCATACCAATCTAAAAAATTACAATCAAGTAAAAGATAATTCATATAATTCAGATGTTACACAATAGCAAAGAAATTACAGTATTTATTTGGTGATATTTCTTACATCTCCAGGTAAGTAGTTCAAAATGAATGGTTAGTTAAAAAAAAAAAAAGCCATGTTTAGAATTAAATAATTTCATGCTTCTATTAATTATGCTTTAACATCATATGTAGATATAGATTTCTGAATATACACATTAATAATTGTGTTCTTGTTTCACTCATTGGAACCTAAATTTTAACAGAGTTGGTAATCAGATACAAATTTAAATTTCTGATAAATTTCCACTATCAAAAATCACTGATATAAGACAATTTCTATTACTCTAAGTCACCATAAACACTTTTCTTAAGTATGTGAACATATTTCAAGAAAATATTTATTCTATTTGTACTACTCTTATCATGCAACACATAATGCTTTTTAAAATATGATGTATTCATGACAACATGATTTCATAGTTAAGTCCCAAACATAAGCTGTATTTTAAATATATATATAAACAACAAACCAGGATCAGCCAAATCACACTTCTTCCAGGATAACAACGTTTATTTACTCTTCCTACTTTTCCTAAGGGCTACTATCTATCAATTCATTTTCTGCAAAATGTTCACCTCTCCCTATTCCTTTATCATTTTGGTTCACAGAGACCTGAGAGAGAGAGAAGGAAAGAAAGAGAAGGAGGAGAAGGAAGAAAGCAAATGCAGTTTTAAATATTTCCCGCTCAAATCTCTAGATTAGATATGACCTGCTTTCATTATGCACTTGCTAAAGTTGTTAAAAACGTACTCATTACCAGTTCAGTATGGACTTGTGACACAGTGAGAGCGGCTGTACCCCAGAGGCGGGTTAAACTGAGAAAAAGAGATTACAGAGTAGTATTTACAATTTTTTTTTACTGTAGATTATTTTAAAAATTAATTCAGTCAGATTTTAATCACATGGTAAAAAGTTTTCACCTGGATATTACTAATCCACTGACTCATCCATTCTTATGCCAAGCTCATTTCCTGTTCTGCAGCCTACTTAATGTATAAATAATGTCCATGGGATTTGCACCAAAAAAAAAATCTTACATAACAAAAAATGCCTGGGTAAGTACATATTCATTAGAAAAGAATATGAAAACGGCAAACTGAAAGCAATCCAATGACCACTTTGCATTTTTCTTGCTGACATTAAAAGGGACAGCACGACAAGGAGAAAACCATAACTTGGAGGTCTTTCAAGTGTTCTCTTAGGAGAAGCGAGAGGGAAAAATCGGCAATTAGGGTCTCTCTATTGGTGTCCCATATTTGCTTAGGCTACATGCATAGAAGAGAACATGATCCAATTTCATTTGTTTGCTGGTACACTTTACAATACCATTGAAAAACCCACATGATTTCTGCCCGGAGTTTAAACACACTGGGTCGTCAGAGGGAAGCAACAAGAGACTCATGCAGAAAAAGCAATTATCCCAGTGGGAACACGTGGCTCTCCACAGCTTGGTGAGCCGCCAGCTGAGAACACGGGCCTCAGACAACTGCTGCCTAGCACCAGGGCAGCTGCATTTCTCTGTGCTTTCCCGTTCTCCTACTGAACGTTTCATTTCCCCATCAGAGCAACTTATAAATTGGTAGTTGGCTGTCTGCTGGTGCAAAAGCACACCTATGATAATTTGATTATAGACTGCATCAGGAAGAGCTCCATTGCTAATTGCAGGCAAGGGGGAACCATCCTACAGAGAGACACAGTTAAGTTACAGGCAGAGGATGATTTTCCCGGTGAAGGTATAAATTATTACCTTCCCATCTATCTAGTTTATATCACCAGAGGACCTTTCTATGAATCCTCATTTTAACAAGGGATAATAGAAAAGAAACACAGTCTCCTTAAAAAGCACCTATTTCCCTTAAGTGTGGCTCAAAGTCAATGTGAAGACCAGGGTTTGGCATTTTCTCTTAGACACCCATTTTCTTGAGCCAGTCACAGTCATGTAGCCTAAAGCAATCAACCGAGGAGGCCCCCTTTAATTTATTGTATTTCAAATCAGGGGCAGACAACTGCTTAGTGCTGGTGAGATGGAGAGCAGATAAACAGGGAAGGCTTTTAGCTGATTCCCCAGGTGTCTGGTTCCCCAGTTATTAAGATCAGAACCCAAAAGTAAGCCCTGGAAAAAGGAGGTAATATAAGGAGTGGTTTTGGAAGAGGACAGACTTTTCAAGCCATCTCCTTAAAGTAAGAAAGGTGATTGATTTTTATCTCTATGAAAATTATAGGTGTTACACGGTAGTATTCTGTATGCATATGAAAAATTAATTTAGCTCATAGCTACTAAAGTTAATGTATTAGTTCCTTCACAGTTCTCATGAAACAATGCCCTGCTGTTTTAAAGGTAAAAACAAAATCTTATGGGCAATTTTCACTTTTCTACAAAACCAGGTTTGCTTTTTATCACCTTGTCCAACCATCTGGCTGTAATTCTGAATTTACATACAGTCGCTGTTAGGAGAGCCTGAAATAAAAATCTATGGAGGAATTATGACTATACTCAGAAATAAAGATGACAAATGCTTACAGTATTTGAGGGAAGAAAAAGCTCATTTTCAAACACTTGGTTCTTTCAAGGTACAAGTGCACCAGCTGAAAATATTTTTAAACAGTAAATCCATGTGTGTCTCCGTAAATTCTTATGCTTAGTTCTTCTCTATAGTTTTGGTCCAGTGTGAGAATTGCCCTCACCACCAAATGCCTTCCTAAGATAATGCCTTTTCCAGAGGCTGTAAAATCTTGTTACTCTTGAAATTTAAATTCACTTATATTCTGAAGAAGACATATAACAATGGCAGACAAAATCAAATCAAGGTTGAATATGCAAGGGATTCTTGGATTCAGAAATTCAGAATGACTTTATGGAAATTAAGTCAGGAGAATTACTTTAGGGAAACAGTTGTAATTTGAAAAAAATTAAAAAGCAATAAAAGCATTTAATCCTATTTATTATTAAGATTCTCCACAAGTATGAACATCCCTAAAATAGCTACAAATTGAAGTAAACACCCATTCCCATTCCATGGTATTTTAATACCGAAGAGCTAAAGGAGAGCAAGAGAAGACTTGCAAGAGACAAGCTTAACTGATTAATCAGAAGTCAGAACTCGTCAGACCAGGGTCAGAGATTCAATAGCCATATGGCCAGTGCTTTACTCACTTTTATTGATCACAAGACTAGGTGAGAACCTAGCTACATTATTTGGTAAATGTGTGCCTCCTTTCATAAGGGATGCATGATAAGATAGAAATAATAACCCTCTTCTCCCCCAGAGTACTCATGTTAAAACAAATGAAAATATATCTAAGTACTACCTAAGAAAGCTAGTAGGGTAATTTACGCATGTGAGGAAGACAATAAAATCCTGAGAAAAAACGGTTTGAGGCTAGAGCTTAAAGGAACTCTTTTTGATGGTTTACATTAAGCTTCAGAACTATCCACACACATTTCTCACTATATCCTGAAAACTAATGATTAACTCATGGACAAAAAAGAAAAACAAATGCATCCTGACCCCTTATATTTCTATAGTTATCTCTGAAAAAGAAATTAAAGAGGAAATGATGTATCTTAAGAGTATTTCAAGAATCATTTGGACTGTTTAGGACAATCTTTCTCAGTTATGAATAGTTCAGTTCCCTGTCCATGACAAAAGCTTACCGAACAGAAAATCTAGGGCAACAAATATTAACAGTGTTAGCAATCTCTTGTTTGAACTTTGAGTTGAATTTCAGATTTTTGTAAGTCCTAGGTTGCATTCATACAAACCTAAGTAGAAAGTTCCATTATTAAGTGTTGGGAAAGGTGCTCATGTAAGGGATGTCAGTCAGTGGGAAGATCAAGGAACAAGACAAAGTCAATTAAACAAACAAACAAACAAACAAACAAACTTGATCCCATGTTTCTTGCCTCTCTTCCCCATGGAATATAGATTCTATAATGGTGAAAAGCTTATCATATCTATAGCATGTAGCTCAACACCTACACAGAAGACAAAATATCAGATTTTTCAAGATCTAAGAAATTAGATACATAGAATTCCTTGGTTTCATTCATCACTTCTTCAGAAAAAGTTTTGATATTTTAGAATTTATTTTAGAAGCACGTTATTTCACACTGCCTTGCAGAAGACAAATTCAAATTCTGATGACTTAATATAGAGGTAATAAATACATTTAAATTATCTGATGATCCAACCAAAGATTTAAAAGACTTAACAACTGCAAAAACCTAACACTTGAAAAGAATTAGCTCCTAAGTGTAAAATGCCTTTGATGGTTTTCTCCAAAAACACCAGAAAATTATATCAGTGACTCTATGGTACATTCTGTAAGTGTACCAATGTATTTAAACAGCAATCTGGATTATTACTGTTGCAGTTAATGAGAATCATTATATGTCAACATGTGCTACATACATAACACTGTCACACCCATCATCTTTCATTTTTACAAGAGTCATACAAGGGGAGGTATATGTTCCTGTTTGGGGATGAGAGACCTAAGACACGGAGAATATCAGAAACTTGCTCCACTTTAGTAAGTGCACTGGAGCTCATTCTCCACAGATCCAAGATAAAGCTCTCTTAGAGTGCATCCTTTTGAAAAAAAGCAGGAACTCATATTTTCTTTGCAACCCACGCCACAAACCACAAATTACTAATATTCTGCAAACGTATAGATCCCAAGACTCATGGGCATGGCAAAGAAATAGGTGCTACTGGTGGACCTTCCTGAGTGTGTTAGCTTGATAGACCTCCTTCCATCCCACTCGATATTTAAACCTGACTGATCTGGATATCCGGCCTAATTGCCATTAATCCATCTAGCTGTCAGTGGAAAAATTGTGCATGTTTACACTTGACATACACTGTTCTTTGCAAGTAAAGTGTAGTTAGGTAAATATTTTATATTATTTTCTATACAGAGGAATGTTCTTTTTCCATATAAACATGCACTTCGTATCATGGAATGTTTATAATTTAAACAGACCATTTATAAGCTTCCCTAATAAAGAGGAGGAAATCTGACATGATCTTTTACAAGCATGATGCATGGGGCACTATGGTGATGGAATATGTCTAGGTGAAAAAAGAATGACACCATGAATGTTAAAAGACAAAGAAACATGAAATAATGGATTCCTGAGTAAATTACATGTTATCCACTCAAGGAGACAAATTTCCATTATTTTCAACCAGTTTTATACATATTGAGATCAATTGCTCTTGAAATTTTCCCATCCAAGATGATGTTCTTAAAGGTGACTTAAATATGAGCCTGTTTCTACTGTGATCATCCTTTAAAGCCTCGTGATCACCTACATTTGTAAGATTTAAGAAGAGAAAACCTGTGCCATCTGTTAGTAATTTTATTAATGTACACCAGATTATTTTACAAGTGTACTATTTATCATATTATCAAATTCTTTGAGTTTAAGGAGATAAAAATTGAAGTGGTCAGATGTTACCAATAGAATGTTAGTACTTTTAAAGCAACCATCCCTTAAACAAAAGAAATGCAAAATCAGCATTAATTTCAGCATCAGCCTCAGCATAAGATCTGGGATTATTCTTTAAGGAAACATCCTTAAATAAAAGTGATAATAGGGACATGATTGAGAAACAGATAAAGTCAATCTTAGCCAATTACAAATAATGAAAAAGAAATCCCAACCCCCCTTTAAAGTGCTCGGATTAAAAATAATTTAAAACTTAAAGGCTTAATATAATTTCTTTGATTTCTGCATCTTGGACCATGTTTTAAGGAAAGAATGCCTTGTACAATCAAGTGCACTTCTGAATCTACTACTTTGCTTTTAAGATTACAATTTATCCTGCCTATGGTAAACAGGAAACAAGTGAAAGCTGGGTCATTGTAAGCAAGCACAGAACTTACAAGCAATTAGAAAAGTCGACTATTTTTAAAACAGAATTTACCAAAAAGCATTCTGATATCATTTAAATGTTTTCCAAATTACAGGTAAGATCTGTAAGCAATGTTTTAAGATAAATTTTAAAACTATTTTTAGAGAAGCATTTCATCTGTGCTTAACAGAACATCAAAAATAAAACAAACTGGTTAGAGCACCATCCTTGAAGCCACAGAAGATTATACCTTTAATTTGGCAAATGACTTAACCCATAATTAAACAAAGTGCTCCCAGACAGTAGTAAAACTTCACTAGTCCTTGGCTATTTGAAGAAATATAACGGCCTGATCAAATATATCAAGTCTCGGAAAATGAAGAAACACAGCTGCTTGAGTGAGCGTGTATTTTAAGGGGAAATAAGGGTGGGGGGGAACAACATTTGTAAGTCTGCTTTCTCTATTAGTATATGAAACTAATCTGAAATTCTTATTATAGGCTTTATTGTCTGACCATGTGTGTTCATTTAGTAGGGTTATAATGCTTCTGGTTAATATACTGTATTGATAATTACTACGAATTATGAGGTACAACTTTAGCTGATTATTGAAATTTCTGAGGCACTTCTTTCTGGAAGGTCTACTCTGACTGAAGGATCATGGATGCTAACCAGCAGCATATATCCATATCAGGTTCCAGCCCAGTGAATTTCAGAAGTTGGCAGAACTCCATATGGAAGGCGGCTTGGGCAGATCTGCTAGGTACTCCTCTATGTCTTCTAATGTTGCTCTGGCTGAAACTAACATTTGGGTGGGATTAGATTTTGGAAAAATATTCTAAACTGTTTTTAAGGATGTCTGTTTGGAAAAAAAAGTCAGAAGACCAGAACCATCTCAAGAGATTTAAAAGAGTTCTGACAAACAGCATGCAACAAAAAAACAGGATAAAACATCAACATTGTACAATGACAAAATTGTTCAAGACTATACTGATTTTTCACATATGTTAGGATTTGTACTCATAGGGACTCTCATTACATTACTTAGAGGAAACTTGAAAATTTTATAGTATATTATTTCCTGTTTCCTGAACCAAAGGCTATTTGTTGAAGTAGGAAACACACTGTCTGGTAATCTTTAGCCTTTGCTACATTATCTCTGCATCTAAACTTACTTGTACCCTCTCTGTAGTACTGGAATGAGTTTGCACATATGTATGAGGAATTTTTTTAATGTTTATTTATTTTTGAAAGAGAGAGACAGAGCATGTGCAGGAGAGGGGCAGAGAGAGAGGGAGACGCAGAATGGGGATCAGGCTCCAGGCTCTGAGCTGTCAGCACAGAGCCAGATGCAGGGCTTGAAGTCACAGGCCCTGAGATCATGACCTGAGCTGAAGCTGGACACTTAACCATCTGAGCCACTGCAGCACCCCCATATGAAGAATTATTCAGGAATTATAACTTAGTGTCTCAAGGGACCCAGACAAAAATGGGCAAGCAGACTATAAGTTGTAGATCCCCTAAACGTAGATGCCATAGAGACTTCTATATTTGATGTACAATTAAAAACTGATCAAAACAGAGTATACCACAGTTTAATCAGTGTTTTTTATTGTTGTTTTTTGTTTTGTTCTATCCATTAAATACCTAATTCAAAAGTATTCTTTTTCATTCTGAATTTAAAAATCGTTAGTCTCAAGTTATAAATACCAATGCAGAATGAACATTAACTGAAAATCAAGACAGAAATACTTAAAATAACACCTTATAATGAGGCTATCATTGATAGTTCTCAAAACACTATCAGTACTCTGGTTTGATTCTCATAATAATCCCAATAAATAATCAGAGAAGATATTATTATCTTAATACTGTCAATAATTAAAGGACTTGACCAAGGTTTGCTTGTTAGTACAGCTTCAGAAAGCAGCTTCAGACATAAGAAACTTTCCTAAGATGGCCATATATTTGGCTTAACTTACTATTTAAATTGCTGCCATTTTTAATTTTTTGAATGAGATCTGAGGCAATGTCTGAGAGTCAATCACTTAAGATGAACTTGGATACATTCTTCATAACACACTTGATAAAGCTAACTTAAGATGAACTTGGATATATTCTTAATAATATATTTAATAATGCTAAAACATGCTCAGAATTATTAATCAAACTGATACAAGGCCATGTTTGTACCCAGTGGATAAATAAGCAGAGGATGTTGTTAAAACTCTATATAGTGAAAATACTACTATCTATACTTAACAAGATAGGAAATTTTGATTTTGGGACACAAAATAAGTGGCAAAATTATATGAGATGAATCCAGTAAAACACTTTCTCTACCTATGGATTTTCTTCTTAGGATTTGTCTTAGTCAAATTTAAGTGCTACTTTAGAAGTGTTGATCAGGTCTAGTCTGTTCTGGGAAAAATCAGAACAGGAAGAACTCTGGTGTTGAGAGGTCTGGCTCTTACTTCTGACTCACAACACAGATTCATTCAGTGACTCAGGGCAGATCAAATCCTTTGGCTTGCCCTTTCTTCATAAAAGTAAAGGAGTTTGTCTGCACCCAAGAAACAAATAATCCGGTTAAGAAATGGGCAGAAGACATGAATAGACACTTCTCCAAAGAGGACATCCAGATGGCCAGCAGACACATGAAACAATGCTCAACATCACTCATCATCAGGGAAATACAAATCAAAACCACACTGAGATACCACCTCACGCTGGTCAGAGTGGCTAAAATGAACAAATCAGGAGACTATAGATGCTGGCGAGGAAGTGGAGAAACAGGCACCCTCTTACACTATTGGTGGGAATGTAAACTGGTGCAGCCGCTCTGGAGAACATTGTGGAGGTTCCTCAAAAAATTAACAATAGAACTCCCCTATGACCCAGCAATAGCACTGCTAGGAATTTACCCAAGGGATCCAGGAGTGCTGATGCATAGGGGCACATGTACCCCAATGTTCATAGCAGCACTTTCAACAATAGCCAAATCATGGAAGGAGACTAAATGTCCGTCATCTGATGAATGGATCAAGAAGATATGGTTTATATAAACAATGGAATACTACATGGCAATGAGAAAGAATGAAATCTGGCCATTTGTAGTAACGTGGATGGGACTCGAGGGTATTATGCTAAGTGAAATAATTCAGGCAGAGAAAGACAGATTCCATATGTTTTCACTCATATGTGGAACAGGAGAAACTTAACAGAGGACCATAGGGGAGGGGAAGGGAAAAGAAAATAGTTAAGGAGAGGGAGTGAGGAAAACCACAAGAGACTCTTAAATACTGAGAACAAACTGAGGGTTGATGGGAGGTAAGGGAGAAGGGAAAATGGGTGATGAGCATGAAGGAGGGTACTTATTGGGATGAGCACTGGGTGTTATATGGAAACTAACTTGACAATAAACTATATTTAAAAAAAAAGTAGTTTGTCTATTTACAATCTCTCACATCAGCTCCATCTGTAACATTCTGTATCTGTAAGTCATGCTTATAGAAATATCTTTACTCACATAATTACTTTGTGTAGTATCTTTTTCTTCACTTACTGTTAAGCTAATGAAAACCATTCTTTAGAAAAAACCGGTGTGGAGGATACCTCCTTTCCATTTTATAGAGGAATAAGAAAACCAGTATAAAGTATATAGGAAAATAAAATCAAGTATGTTGAAATTAGCAACTTTTTAGTTCTAGGTATGCTAGAAAATAGTATTATGATTTGTATTTCATTCATTTAATAATTTCTAGAGAGATATATATGGAGCTCCCACCTTATGATAGACCTAGGAAATACAGCTGGCCCTCAAGTATCTTATATATACTAGAGGAGTAATTTATAAACAATGATTTCCAACAGATTAAGAGAAAAATCCTTAATAAAAGCAAAGGTACAGGTAACAGGGAGACAAATCCAATGTAGATGTACAGAGTGAGATTTTGCAGAAGACACCTCTGTAGAAGTTGCTTTAAGTTGGAACCCAAAAAATGAGTTAGACAAAGAGGTTATAGGGGTCAGAACATTCCAGGCAGAAGGAACAGCATACGCAAAGACTCTCATAATCTGTTCCTTCAAGCTCTTGGCATTCAAGCTTGTAAATGCACCTCTGACACATAAATAATGAAAAACTAGAGCAACAACCAAATGCTCACCAGAATTATGTTTATAATTATACTGTCATCTAAACTAATTTGTATGCTAGAACTGAGAATTTCTTAGTTTAGTACAATTCTTTCATAAAGTACTTAGACCTCACAAGTGGGTCTGAAATGCTTGGCTTTCTTTTTTGTATTTTCAGTTTCCAAACAGGAGTATGTGTCATATTATTTAAATAGAATTACAGGTTTCGGGAAAGATTCAGGACGTTCCATGTGAAGATGAACCAGCCTTTCTTGATGAGCATACCTCCTCTGAATCACAGCATTTCTCAATTCCCCTAAGAACTGTACATAACTAGATGCATGGGAGAAAAGTCAATTTGTTAAACATAGTGAATGCATTAGGGCATTAGGGCTTAAATTCTTTTGTGGAATCTCCTGTTGGTCATTGCATTTCACAATAAAGATGTACAGATGACTCTAACTTGTTTCATACTATCAGTATTAGTCTAAATACTTTGCTCAATATATTCACCTAAACTGAATACTCTTAGTGATTCTGTAGAAAGTGGAAATTTTCCCACAGTGATGACTGGGATATACACAGAAATTTAGAATAGACATAAATGTTGGACCTCTTTTCTCATATACACCTATATTTGTTCGTTTATTCAGAAAAGTTAAAATTGCTATGGCACTAACAGCTCCTGATTTTGCTTTCCTAGAGAGTTTTTGATGACTAAATATATCCAGAGTTCAGGCAAGTATACCAAAAACAGTAAGAACCTGAACATCCATTACGAATACATATATAGAGTGTGTCACCATTTACAATGATATTTAACATGTATTTTCTCACTGAATTCCTACAATAACACCATTGAACCAACATAGTTATTAGATGGTTCATTTCACCAGTGGAAACAACGACATTTATAGAGATCAAATATGCATGAGATCATGCATTTAATAAGTGTTCAAACCTGAAGTTATATGGCCATATAATACCTAAGAATATGTTTTATTCTACTAATCCACTTTGTTTCAATTATTAAATGTAAAAATTAACACAGTAGGATAGTATATAAATTGTTAAAAATTGTTTTGTTTATTTTTGAGAGAGAGAGAGCGAGCAAGGGAGGGTCAGAGAGAGAGAGACATCCACACACAGAATCCAAAGCAGGCTCCAGGCTCCAAGCTGTCAGCACAGAGCCCGATGTGGGGCTTAAACTTACAAACTGAGTGATTAATGTCCTGAGCCAATGTCTGATGTTTAACTGACTGAGCCACCGGGCACCCCATAAACTTATTCTTTCACTCATTTCTTCAGTCCCATGTTTCATATTATAGATTTATATTGATTTAACTTAGAATTAAGTCACAATAAACTTTTATGTTTAAAAAATATAAAACATGTAATATGCATGACTATGTAACATGGACAGGAAAAAAAATTCTGGTTGACTACACAGTTTCCTCTGACCTTCATACAACAGAACTACATATTTATTTAGCAGGAACACAACTTCAGCTTCTCAGGGAAAAGCGGCTCTATGACATCAGCTGCATTAAGTGTGCTGATTTCCTCCTGGGGAGGAGAGGGGGGAAAAGGAAGCAACAGACACTGAACAATAAAAGAAATCGGAAGACCAGAGGAAAGCACTAATCGGAGGAAGGGAGGAGGAGCAGATGGCTTAGGAGGTAGACATGTGGGAATTGGGGGGAAAGGAAGTAATTGGCAAGGAGAGGCTGAATGCCAAATTCATGAAGGATCTGGAGGACATTGGGGATTTGGATGGGATGTGAGTCAGCTGCTTTTCACCAAAATATCACACCAATGAGGGAAATCAAAGAAACCTAGAAAGACACACAGGAAGCAGAAAAGGACTGGAAAAAGAACTGATGACATACTTTATTCTAACAACTGTACCTCTCTAGCATGGGAATGGGAAGCGTTAAACAATTTTTTCAATGTATAACTGACTTTTCTCCTAACTTCATTCATGATTTTCAAATCCTTAACTGGCTTATGAAAGAAATGATAGAGGTAAAATGCTTCCATTTATTTTTTTAACTAGTTTTTACTTACCTTGTATGAATGTGATTTTTTATTCATATATAAATCAATTCCTTTAAACAATCTAGGCTGAAGTTGACCAACTGTCCTGGTTTTCCCAGGACTAGGGATTTTTAATGCAAATACCAGGACAGTGCCCAGCAAACTAGTATGGCTCTCCATCCCAGCTCGTCACATTAAGAAAAAATTATTAGTACACTTGCTAAGCATGTTAAAATACATTTATGCTGTAACTTTTTTCTACATTTTTCAAAGAAGAATGAGAAAAACCACTGCAGTTATGGGATAAGTAGATGAAATTGGGAATAAAATGGTTTCAAGTTTGAGTGTGGCTTTGATGGAAATAAGTATTTTATAATAAAACTATTTTCCCATCATCTAAATTTATTTTTTCAATTGAGTAAAAAAAAAGAACCAAACTTTTTAAGAGATACAGAATATTCATAGCATGCTACTATAGCATATAGAACAGGTAGGCAAAAAAAAAATTCAAAACACAGCTTATCTCAAAGAATAATACAAGTCATTAAAAAGATGTTTATGTCACAAAGTCACATACAAAGTGAAGGAAAGAAGCATGTTTTATTCATCTGTAAATTTTAGCTCAAAAGCTAAGAATTTCAAACATGAAAAGACGAATGTCTTTTAAGCTTTTCTTTTAACTAGTAAAACGAAATCATTCAGGATAAATGACAGCCAAAGGTTATCATTAAGAAACTAACTCTGTTCTATTTTAGATAGATCTCACAATTTATACTGTACTATTAGTGTTAGGTTTACCATATTTTATTACAGCTATACAAAATTGCCAAGCCACTATATGAACAATATTTTCTTTAAGTCAATTTGCTATTCATTATATAATTTCTCATACTTGATTAATTTTTCAGCAATAACTTTTCACAACTGTATAGCTGATTATATTTGAACCTAGCTAATTCACAATTTGGACAGTTAATTATAAAACACATTCAGTTGAAAAATCCACTGATTTATAATATCCTTTTTAATACAAATTTTTCTTTCTCTAAATGCCAATGGTGAAGTTATTTATCATCCTCTTTAGATAATCACCTCATATCTTTTGAGGTACGGCTTACAATGCCCAGAATAAATATTTTTAGTTTATTTGAACTATAACCTTTGGTCTAATTTGAACATTTTCATGCCATCTTTATCAAACTACTAAACTGTTCAATTTTTATAGATCTTTATATTATAGTTTTCATTAATGGATATAATATGGATGAATATTTTTTTAAATGTAGACTAATTCTTAATTTACCAGTCCCAGTTCTAAGACCACCATAACCTTTATTGTGTGAACTAACCTTTCCAGACCTTGGCAAACTTAAAAATAATATTTTATACCAGGAGCTAAAGGTTACTGTCATTCTAAGTTGAAATTTACTTTGACAGCAAATCAGAGTCATTATATATGTAGCAAAATCTGTGGGATTATATGGAAATTAGGAATTGCGAATTTACTATTGTTCCTATATTCATTTGCTAATCTATATCAAAAGGTTTAATTCCCAGTCAGTAATCATCAGATCATATATAAATGTATACAACTATCATTTTGTTTTATTAAAATAATGGTATCAATTTGCTATCACAATTTATCACTTGCTGAGGCAAATCATATAGGTACTATTGTTTCATTAGTTACCACCTGGGTATTATCAAATAATATAAAATTTTAGTTTATAAATACACTGGGTTTTTGCTTATAATAACTAAATAAATAAGTTTTATTTATAAACTATGTTCTTTGAGACATTGGCCACTTCCTTGTAGCTAGGCCTGCAGTCCCCACTGCTATAATCAGGAGAATGTGCATCTCATAGACCTAATAGAAGGGAAATTGATGCTTCAGTATGTGACCCCAAAAACCGTGTTGAGTTATAATAAGCAACTTTGACATACGATGTTTTTTTAATATATTTTAGGTAATTTCAATCCCTGATGTGGGGTCCAACCTCATGACCCCATGATCAAGAGTCACATGTTGTACTGACTGAACCAGCCAAGCACACTTGCCATATAATATTACATTAGTTTTAGGTGAAAACAAAACAAAATAAAAACTGTGCACTAAGAAAACAATATTGGGGTGGCTGGCTGGCTCAGTCAGTTGAGGGACTGACTCTTGATTTTGTCTCAGGTCATGATCCCAGGGTCATGGGATCCAGCCCTATGTTGTTGGGCTCAGCACTGAGCGTGGAGTCTGCTTAAGATCCTTTCTTTCTCTCTTTCTCCCCTGCCTCCTCTCCCCTGCTTGCTCTTTCTCTCTCAAAGAAAGAAAGAAAGAAAAGGAAAGGAAAGGAAAAGAAAGGAAAGGAAAGGAAAGGAAAGGAAAGGAAAGAAAAGAATAGAATATTAAAATCACCCAGGACAACAAATATAAGTAAGTGGCACATTTTTAATAAACTGAATACCCTTTTATAATGTTTTGGCATCACTAACTTTCTCTTCTCTCTTTACCAATGACTCTTCATTCCTTCAGAAATCCAAAAATCATACTAAAATTTTTCTGTTTACTTGTCAGTTTTTATTTAACAAAATCCTATAACTGACCGTCTTTATGCATAAATCATTTTATAATCTAGGAAAATATTTGTGATGTCTACTTTCCATTGCATTTAAGTTTTTCTTTAATTCATGGGCAATTTTAGTATTTTTTGATTAAAAACAAAATTATTTTTTTAATACTCGGTATTACTTTTATTCCCCAATATTAATATTATCAATTTTTTACATTACAAAATAAAAATCTTGAATTTAAGTACAATATTTCCTAAATACAATGAAATCAACTAAATATATCACTCTTTGTAAAATATATACAATGCTCTACATCAAAGAAAAAAAATTTCGGTCTTCTGATTCATTTCTGTGAGAAAATTTCATTTATTAATAACAACGGTTATGACTAATTCTCAGTCATATGAAGTAAATCTATTTAATCCAGTCTTCCAGTTAAACTACTTCTATTTCTAATTCTAAATATAAATACTCATGTTTAGAAAAGAAAAGGAAGAAAGAATAAACACTATCTAAGTCCTCATTACAATTATTCTAAGAAAGAAGTGCCAGAAGAGTTCTAAAAGATTCTCCTGTCAGGTAGGAAAATAAGAAAATGGTATTTATACATTGCTGGTTTATAATCACCGTAGATCTAAAATTTGGCTCAGAATCCGGTCAGTGTAAAAAGAAATGACTTAAGAACATCAAAAATACAGGTGCAGCTACAATTACATATTTGCCCTTTTTGTAGGGTGTGTCTTTGTTCTCACAGCTGGGAGAGTCATACTTTAAATTTTCAACAAAGAAAGCCACCACATTAAAGAACTCTAGAAATTCCTAGAACCAAAACTGTAGCAATAACCATGCAATCTTTCCTTGCCTTTCATAAAGATATTATGTGCTTTAATCTCCTGTTCATCTGTGCTCAACGCATTTGGCAAAGAAATGAAAACAAAGATTTGAAAACAAAGTTTAGGAAAGAAGAATCACATAAAATATCTAATAACCAATATCTAAGACTTTACTTTCAATTTGGGTGTGGGGGGAGAATTGGAAATAACGTCAGACATTCTGTTTCTGTCTTAAATTTTTGTTTTAATTACTCAATTTGAGTTTTGCCTAAAGGAAAACAAAAACAAAAACAAAAACAATTCGGATCTAAATAAGAACAGTAATTTTGAACTCAAACTGCTGATTGTAATCTATTCGTCTCCCTGCATGTATAAATGTGCTTTTTACCTCTCGTGTTTTATCAATCTCACATCCATAATTTATACAAAACATACAGATGGTCTTAGAAATAGTAAAAGTTTCAGATGTTACAACTTCCTACCATATGGAATGCTATCGTGGATCATCGTTTTGGCAGCATTTAAATGATTTTAAAATTATTTATACATTAACGTCTTGGCATTGTTTCATAGCATTGGTTATTGCAACTTTAAATTGTTTGATTCCTGATTGGAGACACATCTCATACTGACTCTAAATTACTAACGAGTAGGGGAACTGGTGCCCTGTATTTACAGTAGATAGCAGCACCCTCTGGACAGCAAAGGGTAAATGAAGATCCAATAATGAATTAAACATTTTGGCATAAACCATAACATCTCGTCAAATTCCATATAGGATACAACAGGAGGTTCTAGGAATTATTAAAAGCCAAATTTACCATGGCAGTTTTAAACTGTCAACATCACAGAAAATGCACAGATACAAGCATGTGCACACACACAAAAAACCTTTTAAGATTAAGTCTGACCTTTCAAAATGTGAGACTACGATCACCTTTATTTTTTATCCACTATCTTAGATACAATATAAAAGAGAATTGTTTACTCTCTGTGTCTGATCTCAATCTTTCCAATCTCTCCTGAATCACTTCCGTGAGATTTCAACCCCTGGATTTTGCTAAAACTGCTCTTGTGAAGGTCATCAATGACTGACCACCAAGTGGTTGAATTCAATGGTCCATTCTCAGTCCTTACATTATGTGATGGACAGGCTGCCAATGACTCAGTCTTTGTCACCTCCTTCACACCCTGCCTTTGCTTGGCTGTCTTCTGCCTTCCCTCCTTTCTCACCCACTCCCTCTCAGTCTTCACTCTTTTTGCCTCTTCTCCCTGAGGGCTAAACACTGAATCTCTTTTCCTTTCTTCCTATAATCACTGCCTTGGTGATTTCAGTCTCCTGTTTTTAAATAATGCATACATAATGATAATTCCCATATTCATCAGGATAAGCTACATTAGTCTATGGTAAGAAATGCTCCATGACATAATACAACAAAGATTTCTCATTCATTTGATGTGTCTATCATGGAAAGACAGGGGTGTGGGGTGGAAAGTTTGGATACCCATAACTCAAGGACCCAGGCCCTTTGAGTGTCCATATTGTAGCTGCAATACTTGGAATGTGCCCTCCTTGGCTGCCACATGGCAAAGGCAAAAAAATGCTGGAGGCTCACTCACTAGTATTTAATTTATTTAATTTCCACACACAGCCCATAAAGCTGAACTAGTCAGATTGGTGTGCCCAACAGCAAAGGAACTGGGAAACAAAGTCTTTCATCTGCCCAGAAGCAGGGGAGGCTTGCAGAGTAATGAGTACATGCTATGTCTACCACAAGTCAATTTTTTCTCCAGTCTCGACCTCAACTCTGAATTTCTGACTCATGTTTCCAACTGCCTATTTGGCATTTGTACTTGGGATATCTAATAAGTACTTCAAAATTACAATGTCCCAAACTGAGCTCCTGATACTTCCAACCCCAAATCTTCTCTTTCTACAATAAATGGCATCTCAATATTTTCAATTGCTGAGACCAATCAATTAAGGTAAGCCTGGACTCTTCTCTTTTCCTTACAAGCCACATCCAATCTGTTAGCAAATTCTGTTGGCTATTGCTTCACAGCAGATCCAGAATTTAACCACTCCTCACGACTTTCCCTCCTAGCACAATGATCCAAACCACCATTTCCATCTTGCCTAGATTATCAAAAGCTCCCAAATAGTCTCTCTGTGTAATCATTGCTGTCCTTTCAGTGTGTTCTCAAGGAAGCAAAGGATTCTGCTGCAAACTTCTGATGTTTTTCACTTCACTAAAGGGGAAAAACCAAATTATTTACAAGATATATAAGGTCCTACTACACAGTCTGGCAACCTGTTCCCCCAATATTATCTCCAACCAATCTCCCCTTTACTCAACCCACACTGACCACTTTGCACCTTTAAACACCTTTAAAAAATGTGTTAGGTAGGCCCCATGTTAGGGTTTTTAAATGTACTGTTTTGTCTGCTTACTTTTCCAGGTACTTGTATAGTTCCCTCCCTCAATTTTTCAGGTCTTTATGAGAAGCATTCTCTGGTCACCCTATTCAAAACTGAAATCCCACCCCTATCTTAATTAATCTGTGTATCCCTTCAGTATTTTTTATAGAACTGATTACAGCCTAGCATATTATATATTATACTATCTACTTTGGTTTAATCTGTATACTTACTCACAAAATATAAACTCCAGAAGGGCACTCGCTGATTTCTGTTTAATGCTGCATCTCTGATGCTGAGAATTTTATCATTAATTTGTATTAAACCCAAATAGGTAATTAATCAGGAAAGATATGAAGGAGGAAATGGGTAATAATGGTTTCAGTGTGTTTGAATCATTCAGGCAGGGAAATGGAAATTACAGATTATGGTCATTAGGTGACTTAAAATACGTTTTTAAGGCAAAGTTATTACCTTAATTGTACATAAATCTAAAAGGAATCTGTTGTCACTAGTAAGAGAAGCATTTGTTCCTATAGACTGTACTCCCCCGTGCTCTTGACTTCACTTCCCAAAAACAATGTTTCACGTACAATTCACTTTGCGATGAGACTTTTCAGCACCTCTTAAATGTATAGCAAGGTTATTCTTACCCCAATCGCTAGAATTCTAAAAATCCTCTGAGAGACTCATTCTAATTCAGATCACTGCAAGAAAAATGCTTGATTTTCTTCAAGGTCCCTAAAACCTTGTCTACTATAACCTTCTCGATTTTAGTTTTCCCTATAATTCTCATGCTAATCTGCTAACTGGTTGTTCAGAAATAGTGCAAACATTTATTAGGGCTATGTGGTCTGTGCTACAAACTTCTTCTTCTATACCTTTAGCAGTGACTATTCCTTATACACATATTCTCCTGGGTAACTTTTTTTTTAATTTTTTAAATTTTTATTCATTTTTGAGAGAGAGAAAGAGAGAGAGAAAGAGAGAGAGAGAGAGAGAGAGAGAGAGAGAAGCAGTGAGAGAGCTGGACACAGAATCCAAAGCAGGTTCCAGGTTCTGAGCTGTCAACATAGAGCCCGACGCGGGGCTCGAACCCACAAACCATGAGCTCCTGACCTGAGCTGAAGTCAGATGCCTGACTGAGCCACCCAGATGCCCCACTCCTGGGTACCTCTAAATCTAGGCCAATGAATTCATAACAGACAGAGTGTATGTGCAAAACAAAGAAACTTGTAAAGGGCAATACTGTATGATCATAGAATCAATGAGAGTCCAGTTATTTGCGTGTTTTAGCAAACACCTTACAAGACAGAAAAGCAAAGAAGTCATATAGAATCACTGATGTCAAGAAAATGCATCATTCCTCCAGAGAGCAGACTCCTCTACTTGTACAGCAGGAATTTGAAATCCAATAATCTAGTTACACATTTTATTTTATATGAGATAAATCCATCACTTAACCATCATTCAGAATGAGATTCTATTTTTCAGACATAATATTAAACTGTACAGAACACAAAAGTCATCTGAAAAGGAGAAAGAGATAAAAAAAAAAGTCCTGAAGTGACTTAGGACACCTTTGGATACATACCATATTATCGAATCTTTAACAATTTTTACCTAGCATATGAAAATGTGATATGCCCTGAATTATAATAACAATTAAATCATGCATAAAAGGGTTAACTCTAAGACAATAAAGTAGAAATTGTAATTTTCTTTTTCTAATCTCCACAAGAAGCAACATGGATTTTCCTCACACATTTTCATGTCCGCACAGGGAAAACGGAAATATGTTTATTTTAAAAGAAGTGCAAATGGGGGGTGTGTAACCTTTTATTTTAGAAACAAATTTCTTCACTTTTCTCTCTGTTCTTTGGTAAGACATACACAGCTAGATCGATGGATGCCTCCCTCCACTGAATGAAATACTCACGGTTATTCGTTCATCTTTATCATCCAGTGGAGAGCCGTCTTTCTTCCATGAGATGGTGGGTTCAGGATGGCCTCGTGGAGGCTGGCACTCCATTACTGCAGGTTCCCCAACTGCCACCATGACATCGGAAGGATTTTGTCTGAAGTCATCCCGAAGTACTGCAGGAACAAGATGAAATCCTTATACTAACTTGTGACATATACACCCCATATTTCCGAACTTCAGCAAGGAGATATTTATTATAATAAACTACTAGTAATAGCCACCTCAATATATCTTGAAGAATCTATACTTACTTAGAGACATATGCAACTTAATAAAGATATCTGGCCTTAAGCTACACAACAGGGATAATCTGATATGCTCTATGGGCCAGTGGACAAGTGTATTTTGCTATTTCGTGCCCTCACAGTTAGCATTTGTCTTATTTTTAAGTTGCAATTCTTCTCTGCCTACTGCTCACATTTCCCCATCCATGTGCTAATGAATATAACTGAATCCTCCTCTCAATTACATGACACATTGGGATGATATTTTCTATTAGGAAGTGAATTACATGCACATACAAACCGAAATAAATAGACTTTCAAACACATTCAGTAGAGTCATTTTAAAGATATTTCATATTAGTGTATAAAAGTATATAAGCATTACAACTTAAATATGCTTATTATAAAACTTTAGATATAATTGCAAAATGACTACATTCAAAATACTGTCTATGTTTTCCGTTATCACTGAGTGAAGCAAGTGTTAGAAGGAGTGAGGATAACAGTATCACAACCAAGTATATCACTTTGTTCTTCTGCATTTTTTGTTTTTAGTTATTTTTTGACAAATATTATTCACTGAATCCTTAAACTTATTCAGGATGAGAGATATTATTAACCTCATTTATGCTATGGACCCTGTATTTTTTTTATATTTTTAACCCTATATTTTAGAGGCATAAAGTTTATTACTATGATTTCAACTGGACACTAATGTGGTATTAACATACTACAAATCAAGCAGTATCATTCGCTTTGTAAATATTAGAATAAAATGTGGAAAATAAACCAAGTCTGTATTTCAAAAATAGTTCATACAGCAAAATGTCCTCCGTATCTTATAAACATAATGAAATCATGAAATCATTCTTTGGCATGAGTTAGTCTTAAAACACAACTCCATTGTGTACTTGAACATAACCTCTCTTTCCACATTTACAAAGTGAGCATGGAGATGCATACTTCAATGCAAAATCTAAAAATGTTATCTTTCTCCCACACCATTTTCTCCCAGTGTGTAATAAAATGTGAACAATCTCAGTCATCACATTTAAGATGGTACTTAAAATGTTCATTGGTATGTTCCAGTGCATAGATTGAAGTGATAAATGTTATTTATCTCTTGAAATCTATTGAACAAAACATTTGGTACAACGATTTTGTACTGGAACGGGTGTCTTTCCATTGCAATGACATTTAAAAATGCTTTCATGGATGAAGTACTACACTGTAGAAAACTGATGCTCAAACTGTTATTTCAAAAGCCACGCTTAAATTTTGGTTTCAAAACCTCAAGCAAACTTACAGGCTTACAAAATCCTGTAGTTTTCTCTTATAATTCTCTGCTTTTCCTTCCTCTCTACCAGCTAAGTATGTGCACACAACTCGGTAAGCTTTAACATCCACTCAAACAAAAACGTTTTTTAATCGACATGTTGAGACAACTTGGACACAACATGACTATGTTAGCACTTCGAAAATAAGACTTCAAAGAGGAGACTTTGTCCTCCTCTTAGGCAAGAATGGTAACAGGAAAAAGAAAAGTCAATTCAATAGTGCCACACTGTTGTCGTTCTAACTTTAATACTGTACATTATTTATTAATAAAATACATAGACACAAAAGTCAATCTGGTTGAACTGAAAACTCCAGCTACTGTTCCCACAAAGTAAACAACAGGGTTTGAAGACTTTCACTATTTATGAACTTATATTATGATTAGGTGTTAAGAAGATACCACATTTAAACTATAAGGTTTATAGAAAAAGCAAATGAATTGACCTTAACAAAGAATATGTGCCTTTACGGGACTACATTATTAATCCAAGATAATGCCTCTGAAAAATTTAACACCCTTGAAACATGCAAAATGAAAATACTTTTCAAATAAAAATAAATAATTTGCACAATGTTTCTACTTGGTTAGCCTAAAACCAACTTAGTAACACTATATCTTATTTAAAAATTGAGATCATATCTCAAACCAATGAATAATAAAATGTCTTTCAGAAATATCAAAGGTCTAAGATAAATCAAGGGTTTTTTTTTTCATTTACTATGTTATTTGAGTTTTTACAGTATAGAATGAAAAGCTAACAAAATGTAATCCATTAAAGATTGTTGCTTAGATAATGCTCGTGTAATTATTTTTGCAGCTGTAAAGCATAAAACTCTAGTATTGCCTATGGCTATACGCAGCCCTGCACAGTTATGAATTTAAGATTTTTTTTTCTCTATTCTATAAAAGCAACTTTCCTCCTTGCACTTGCCCTGAACACTTCCTTTTGGGGAAAAATAGTATGTGTCACATTATACAATGTGTGAACTTTTAGCTAAATTATCCAAGTTTCCTAATTCATGTGTATATTTAAGTAATTAAAAATTGAATTCAAATGATGGGCAGCATTGTGGCAGGAAAGCGAATGGTATCCCTTAAGTATTCTCAAATGCGATTCATTAACAAAAGAAATCTTTCCTTCTCTAACATCACTGTTAAACTAAATGCATATTTTGATAGTGTGAAGTAATATGAATAATATGAAATTCAAAAGTCCGGAACTAACTATTGAAAAGAAGATTTAATATCAATTTGAAAAAGAATGAACAATATAGATACAACATATCCAAGTAGATATCAACCCAAACATTGTTTTTATATTAAATCTTTTTTAATGTTTTAATACTTATTTTTAAGAGAGAGAGAGAGAGACAGAGTGTGAGCAGGGGAGGGGCAGAGAGAGAGAGAGACACAGAACCATCAGCACAGAGTCTGACACGGGGCTCAAACTCACAAGCTGTGTGATCATGACCTGAGCTGAAGTCAGACACTTAACCGACTGAGCCACCCAGGCACCCCTAAAATGTTATTAAAGAAACCGCTGTTCATCGTAATCCTACATTTCTTCCACATTTGTGTAACTGTTATATGTTCATTGGTTGGTACATAGATTTGGTTCAACCACTTTTCACTCTTTCTGTTAAATTAGACAAAAAAAAAAAAAAAACATAAGCCTCATTGAATCTATGAATCTCCTGGAAGTCTTTGTCTAGAAAATAGTTAACTAAGATTTGTCCTTTAAAACACAACGGAACAAAACATACAATCATTGGTCTTTCTGAAAAACGATATACCAATTTTAATATAATTTTCAAAATAAGTAAACATGTTTTCAGAAAAGGATTCTAAAATTCAGTGTTGAATTTACAATCTATTTGGGTAATGCTGAGGAAACAGGGAGCAACAAGAAAAAAATATTAAGCAAAACTCTTTGAAGTATTATGGAGACTCTCTTAGAACCCCTTAGGAAATTTTAGAACTTAATGAAACATAAAATTATAGAACAGGCACTGGTCTTTGACAACATTTAATCCCATAAAGAGAGACAACTGAGTCCCTAGAAACTTTGTCACTAGCTTCTGTTATCTGTCAGGAAGAGAC
Source organism: Cryptoprocta ferox (assembly GCA_028646485.1). Lineage (NCBI taxonomy): Eukaryota > Metazoa > Chordata > Mammalia > Carnivora > Eupleridae > Cryptoprocta > Cryptoprocta ferox. The sequence continues at coordinate 30,322,420 of CM053573.1, forward strand.
CAGAAGAAAACAAAGATGTCCTGACTTCCAATGCAGAGCTTTTTTTTTTTTTTTCGAACACGTCAATATTTTACTATAAAATGCAATTTACCTATCTAATCAATTTTATTTCCAACAAATCCACTCTGTTGTTGCCGAAGACTTGACAGTGATTGTACATCAGTGTATGGGAGTCTCATGTCTACCCAATTTCAGTGAGGCTCAAGAGCTCCTAGAATTAATTCTGTTCCCTAATCATGTGGTGAACATCTGTGAACTGTAATGCCTTCGGTTTCATGAATCACAGAATCTTGGTGCAGTTAGGGCCCGAGAGATGGGTCAACCTAACCTTTTCTTTTAGAAATGAATCATCTAAGGCTCCTCAGAGGGGAGAGGAGCACGTCGTGTAAGTAATAACAATGATAACATGAACAATACAATAATAATGCTAGCAATGGCCAATAATTATTGAGCATTAGCTTTATAAGGAACCACACCAAGAACCCACTCACTGAGTCCTCACAATAAAGCTATGATAATGTGAATTTATTACTTTCAATTTAAGAATACAAAATTTGTAAAGATTTAGCAGCTGCGCTAGAATACAGATCTCTCGCCCACCAAGGATTCTTCTCTATCAACTTGCCCACCTATCTGGTCTTATCTGAACACAATGTTCACTTTTTAAATACACAGACATCATGATATAATTAATATTTCAGCCCTTTTCCATTAAAACAGAAGGTGAATGAGAAATTTCTCTTCTGACAGTCAACTGGCTCTCTTTGACTATTTTCTGCATTCTTGTGGTTTCTTTTTTCAGATTTTTCCACGTTTGAAAGACACCACTTCAAACTTTCAGTGGTATGTTGAGAATTAGAATTCATTATTCAGATTAGTAAGTTATACTAAGTCTTCTTAATAATTCTTCTTTTATTTCAACAAAATGACTAAAAGAAGCTGTACAATAATAAACTGTGTTTTAATTAAATATGAGCATTTTAATTAGAAGTAGGTATCTTGGGGAAAAAGAAAAGACAATAATATGCAGTTCTGGGATTTTTTTTTTTTTTTACTTAAAAGACTTCTTTGTCAATTAAACCTTGCAGCAAATAGTAGTAAACTGTCAACTGGGAAAATAATATATTAAAAAATTCTTTAAAATTAAGGTATCCAAGAGAGTGGATATTCTCAAAGACTATGTAGATGTTTAGTAACAGCATGCCTATTGTAACTGTCCACTTTAACTGCTTTCAAAATTACCTACCAGCTACCTAATCTTTAATTTTGAGTAGAGATTATTCACTTCTATGATACTTCTAGTTCTCCATCTAAATGCTTACTTCTATGCTGAAATAAATGTTATCTGACGTCAATAATTTCAAAATAAGTACCATTCTTCCATTTAACATATCTGTACTGAACACATAGTTTGTGCCTGTAACTTTGGTACTTTCTTTGCAGTGAAGTTTATATAAATTCTGATGTCTGTCAAGAAACAACATTAATCTTCATCTTGTCAGAAAATGGCAACATGATAGGACTGGACTGCAAGTTATTTTGTATTAAGATATACAATACAGATCTTGGGGAGCTGGATACAAAATACAAAATTGGGGAGCTAGATAAATAAGTATATCATAAAGGTTTTTCTAACTACTTGCATTCCTACTTAATAAGCTCATGGCATTACCCAGAAGAACAAAGTGTCAGATTGGGCACATATGTGTTGAAAACTCTGTAACATTCTTATTTTTTCCATTTTTTAAAGTAAGCTTTAAGCCCAATGTAGGATTTGAACGCATGACCCAGAGATCAAGAGTCGTATGCTCTGCTGCCTAAGCCAGCCAGATGCCCCCAAACTCTTTAACATTTCTTAAAAGAATAATTCCAAAGTTTTAAAAACATTTCAGCAAAAAGGATTAATTTACAGAAAGATATTGTAACCCATTGAAGAGGAAAACTAAAATGACGTGTAAAATAATATTCCATGAGGTAGTATCCATCTTATACTATCATCTCCTAGATCTAAGGAGTTTGATTTTCAAAACGAGGCAAGCAAACATCGATTCTGTACAAAGTTAGGATTTCACTATAACTGTTTACCTAAAGGATACTTTTTTACTTTAAATGTCGGCCCTGAGTACTTCTATGAATACTCTTCAATAATTATGTCATCTTCTACTTGTGTTTTTTATAGCATGCAACTTTATTTTTAAAACTTAAATTATGCTTTGGTTAAGATCTTGGAAGAAAATATGCTGGTAAAAGCATTTATTTTCTTAACTACTGGAGCTTTTGAAGATTTCACAAACCTCTTATGCTAGACCCTAAGAGGCAGCACATATTTTCAAACAAATTCTACATTCTGAAGAAGCTATATAGTATAGATAGATTTCAGGCACCATTCAACTTTAACAATGAATACAGAATATTACCAACAGAAGAAGCCATTCCTGGAATAAAATTAATGAACAGTAGCTTGCTTATTTGCTTGTTTATAGAACATATGATGGAAGAATAAGCTTAGATAAACACAGCTGCATTTCTGTGTTCTGCTGGGCTTCCAATGGGGTGCCCCCATTCCTAGTCTTTTAATGACCAGAATTACTTTCAGGTTGCATACAAGGTTAAGCCACATTACCATTTTTCAGAGACATGCACACCATAATGACCCTTTCTATGAGAAGCCCTCATGGCTATCTGTAGTCCATGCTTCATGGTTTAATTACTTCACTTCAGGAACCAACAACAGTACAAGATATTCTTTAGCATTTATTACTGTGGCCCTAAGTCATAAAGACAAAGGAAAGGCAAGTTTAGCATACTACAGTTAAGTTAAAATCTTTGATGTATACTAGAGAAAGGTGTACACCAATGAAGACCAGCATTTAAATAGTTAATATTCAGCAGACTTGAATCTGGGGTATCACCAAAAAAATATCCTGCCAAAGTAAGTCAAGTTGCTAAAATCAGAGGTTCTAGCTTAAAGATGCCAGCAGCTTCCTAGATGTTGGCATTTTATATACTTTACATTCACCTAGAAATTAAATTAATTAATTAATGAAGAAAATGTAGCATTTGTAAAAAGCATCTTCTATGGTGTTTTTGCAGATGTGTTTATTTTAGTAGTCAAAAAACCCCACAAAATCAGGAGTTTCAGAATCACAACACACATCCTTCCACTGTGCTGTGATTTCAATAGGTATATTCACAATGACTCAGTTATTTCCATACAAAACAGAGTTTTACACTCTATCTTGTTAGAGTTATTATGAAGACTAATTATTTAGTGTTTGTACAGGACTTGCCATTTATATGGTGCATTACATCTGCAAAGAAGTATTACTGTTAGTCACTATGTAAGGAATTGCCAAATTTCTCAGCTGCCAGTACAAATGGAAAGGAGGACAAAGAATGCCATTGATGAGGGCTTCTAAGTGCCAGAGCAAAAGTCACACTCAGGAGTAGCTTGGCAGGGTTAAAAAAACACAGACAGAATGAGGCTATCTGAGCCATGGGACCCTGATTGGGGCAAGACAGGCTTTTATGAAATCCAATTTTGTATTTAGCACCCTGCACTGAGAGAGTCCTTGATCAAAGGAATATACTCATATATTTATTGTCTGGCTCTTTGTATTCAAATGTCAGCTCTAGAAGAACAGGGAATTTGTCTTTATTGCTCGGTGTGTCCAGTCCCCAGAACAATGCCCAAGACATAGTAGGAATTCTATAAATGTTTACAATATTCCCCTTGGTGCGCTAGATATAATGTATGAAATGGTCCTAAAATGGGCATGAGTCCCACACTAACGGTGCTCAAGGTATTGGGGAATGAACAGGCAATATTCAAATAAATGAAAACATACAACTAGAGTTGTAATACATGCCTTGAAGGAACAGGATAGAATGCTGTGAGAGAAACTAATGAGAGACGTAATGTAGATAGGAAGTGAGGAAACACTGAGGACGTAACAGTTAAGCCAAAGCCTAAAAAACAAATAAAACTTATCCTAGGGAAGCGCATAGCAGGCAGAAATAACACAGGTTGAAGAAATAACTCAGTACAACCTATGAACGTGAAAAGACTCAGACCCTGTGTGGTGGGCCAGGTTGGCAGTGACGCAACAGCATGAGGTTGGCAGGGGAGGTAGGGGTCAGGTTTGCTGTACACAGCAGCCGTGATAAAAGGGTCAGCTTTTATTTTAATTCCCATGGGAAGCACTGCAGTGGCTCTTAAGTAGAGCTGTCTCGTGATGGAATTATCATATTTAAATATTCATTATAGCGACTCTGTGAATGAAATGGAGAGGAAAATAAGAATGGAAGTGGAGAGACCAATTAGAAAGCTACTGCAGTAATTAAGGGGAAAATGATGGTTTTATACTATTACGATGACACTGGATTTGGTGCAAAGGGGAGAACGGAAGTGTGTATTGGAGGTAAAAATCAAAATGTTCTCTTGAGTGGTTGAAATTGACAGAAATAAAGATGTCAACAATGATACCCAGGTTTTGGATCTGAGTAACTGAACATGCCATTTGTTTTTATTTCATAATTTTTTAAATACTTTAATTTTTAAATTAATCTCTACACCCAACATGGGGCTCAAATCCACAGCCCCAAGATCAAGAGTAGCACACTCCACTGACTGAGGTAACCCATTGCCCCTGAACAGGCCATTTTTAAGGTATAGAGGATAAATAGATAATATACAAATAAATCTTTCATATAGGAAGAATAGGAAAATTTTGTGTGGGTGTGTGTGTGTGCGCGTGTAAGATAATTGGAGAGTATAGGAATATATTTGAGAGTATAGGAAAACTATCTTATTGATTTAAAAATATGGTTTTGGTGCGCCTGGACGGCTGAGTTGGTTAAGTGTCCAACTTTGGCTCAGGTCATAACCTCACAGATTCATTAGTTCGCGCTCTGCATCTGGCTATGTGCTGACAGCACGGAGTCTGGGATTCTCTCTCTCTCTCTCCTTCTGGCCTTCTAAATAAATAAATAAATACTAAATAAACTTAAAAAACATATTATGGTTTCAAATTCTGCCCCTTAGTATTTAACACAGGACTGATTTTTACCAGTTTAGACCTTTGTACACTATATTCCAAATCTGAACTGATAATATCCGTTGATCAATTAATCTATATTACAATTTTTAGGATGACACATTTTAAGTTAGTTTGATGCCTACTATATCCTTTTAATTGAAATATGACACAAAACTAATACATTTTGGTTATATAGACATTTACAAACAAATTTATATATGCCTATATATGTGTGATATATATGGCCATTAGTAACTGGTGTAATTGTGATGATATCCACACTAGGTAGCAGTAAAAACTCATTCGGTTATTTTGTTCAGAGAATAAAACACTTCAAAACATTATGGGTACTTCTCAGGACTGCCATAAATTAAGCTCAATTTACTATTTAAGTATAAGAGAATCAATAGCATATTAAATGTTAATTGCAAATTAGAATGACAAGACAGTTCACATTTGTCAGAAATTTACGCAATCTCTAAAGCATAATCAAGTTCTTTGGGAAAATGCTGAGTCATCATTCTCTTAAGGATTTGTGATTCACTCATTTATTCGTTCAATAAATTACTAGGCACTGTGTTCGTTTAGAGGTGGTGACTAAAGGATAAACAAGACACTTGATCTCTGCTTTCAGAGTACTTATTTCAGGGGTTTTCTCTCTTTTTCTTTCATCACAGAATGCTTTGTTCAATTGAAACTTCAGACAAAAGTTTAATATGCAAAACAGATAAAGGGGGTCTGGTTTCACTTCCCTGTATGGGGCTGTTCTGCAGAAGAATTCAGGCCTGGTGCTAAAATGACAGAGGAGTGACTGAATACATTTCCCTAGCTCCTGTAGTGATACTGTATGCAGCTAGTAGGTGATAAATACAGGATTTGGACCTGGATTCACTTGGATACCAAAGCCTGGATTTTTAGCACTAAACTTGCCTAGGCTCCTAAGAGAGGCATAGTCAGATCTCAGTTTGTCTTCTTTGGCAGTTGGTGAGAGAACTCCACTTTGGTGCTATGCCAGAGTACATCCAGCTTTCCCTGTCACACTGAAGTGAAATGTGGAGGAGTTTTCATTTCTTGCACTTATTTATTTTCTTAAATTTTTTGTTTATTTAATATTTATTTTTGAGAGAGAGAGAGAGATCCTGAGTGGGGCGGGGGCGGGGGGGAGCGGGCAGAAAGAGAGGGAGACACAGAATCGGAAGCAGATTCCAGGCTCTGAGCTGTCAGCACAGAGCCTGATGCAGGGCTCAAACCCACAAACTGCGAGATCATGACCTGAGCTGAAGTCGGACACTTGACCGACTGAGCCACCCAGGGACCCTTCATTCCTTGCATTTAAAAAATGCCTTAAAATAGGCCTATATTACTATAGCTTATATAATTACAACTTCATATAACTCCTCCATTTCCACTCCATCCCCAGTTACAAATGAAGATCCCAAGTCAGGAGCTGAAAGGACTCAGAGCAGAGAGAGACAGAGCATGAGTGGGGGAGGGTCAGAGAGAGAGGGAGACACAGAATCAGAAACAGGCTCCAGGCTCTGAGCTGTCAGCACAGAACCCGACGCGGGACTCGAACCCACAAACTGTGAGATCGTGATCTGAGCCGTGGTCGGACACTTAAACTGACTGAGTCACCCAGGTGCCCCAAGACACATTTTTTTAAAGAGCCTGAGAAAGACTGGAATATTTCCTAATTAAAATATTTCCTGGGAAACAAAGGTGATTGTAAACAAACAAAAAGCCAGATGTTCTTTTACCCTCTCAAGCCCAAGATACAGCAGCTAAACAGGAAAAGGGCTAAAAAAGAGTTTTCACATTTTATGGAAAGTCTAATGGTTAACAGTCTCAAGGGAGAAAAATCCTCACAGTTTAAAATGAACTCGTTAAAGCCTCCCTAGTAATTGGGAAGAGCTGGAAAAAATAGCTATTGGAACACACACACACACACACACACACACACACACACACACAAACTATTCTCACTAATGTATCTTGGTGCAGCATAATTAAGATTGCCAATTATAACATCTCACCCCCACCCCCACTGAAAGGAATGATGATAGGAAAAAAACGGAGTCTAAATAGCACATACAGAGACACATCAACTAAACAAAAAGGGTCTTTAATTGGTGACAATCTGCCCTAAATCACTGTGCCTATTTCCCAACATAATAACTTTCAGATCTGTTAATTCCTTGTATCTTCCCCAATCACAGGCTGTCTGGGGCTTCAGAATAATACTGTCAAGTATCTCACAAAGCTTTCGATCTCCAAGGAACATAACAAATATGCAATTGTGTAGCTGTGTGAGCTGCCTTTGCTAACAAACTATTATAGCCCTTGGGATAGTTCACTCAGCCTTTGCCTCCTTGGCAGAAAAAGTTGAAGACCTCCTTTTGCTGATAACTGGAGTCAGGCTAACAAACCCTGACTTAAAGTTACTAGACATTCAATTAGTAGAAAAGCAAATCATTTTATAACTTCTATTAAGGATGCCATCTTTACCAGTTATACTCAGTGTTTTTTGAAATATAAAATTCATGCTTTTTCAGGAAGTATTAGAAGCGAGAAAAAATATCGAACACGATAAAAACAATTCAATAAAAATAATGCTTTATCAACTTAAAAACCTGAACTATGAATCATTGCTAAATGATTTTTTATATCAGATATTGGAAATGGAAACTGTTTGCAATGGAAGTTGATTCTGTATTACAAAAGGTACATGTTCCATGGCTCTTCACCTGAACACAGTGTAAGTCTCAGGTGAGTTTACTGTATGCAAAACACCTGTAATTGCCAGTCCAGGACCAAATCCAAGTCCTGCAGAGCTACTGAGGTAATGAGCCGGTAAAGCGATAAGAAACTCTGGCCAAAGATGCCTCCCAAAGGTTTCAGTTCGAAGCAATGTAATTCCTTTCTTAAGATCATAACTTAGAGATTAAGAAACATTTCACATGTTGTCAGTTACTGTACCTGACAAGACCTAAGTCATTCCTCCTCACAAACCCTTTTACTGGTGTCCCCTTCAATAATTTGAAAGACCATGTATTCTTCTCATACTTAAAAACTGATATTTGAAAGTTTAAATAGTTGCAGTATCTAAAATTTCTGGCATATCATAAACAACAAATTAAAAAAAAACTCTTCTTGCCTCTTCTCAGGACATCTGGTCAACCATAAAGACTGCCAGGAATTGATGGTCCATTGAAATGTACATATCACATATATATACACACATATACATATTCATATGCTTTTGTAAGTTGTAAATTTTACATTATTCATTTTTAAATCTCTTTGGATTTGCATCTCCATTCTAATTCCTACCCAATTTTATCCCCATGCAACATGCTTTTTTTATGCTTGAAAGATAGATTGTTGCTGTTCACTGATCAGCCTATCACCATTCTCAGCTTTGAAATGAGGCACTATGGAACTATTCCTGTGTTTGCTGCCAGGGAGCTTTCTACACCTCTGCAGGTGCACCACAGAAAGATTCCTGATGCCTGAACAGCATGTTTTCTGTTTATAAAGTGCAAGAAGGGCAAATATGAAAGGCAAGGAGGATAAGGGGAATTCCATAGCAAGGACATTTTCAGGCATGTCAGTTCTAGGAATGCTAGAAAGAGAGAGAATCTAGAAAATGCAAAACCATACCATCATATGCTTTTGACATATGTAGTTATTCTGGTTTGAAGACCAGTGCCCTCAAAAAAGCCCCCCCCCCCACTCCCACTTAGTCTAGTCATCAACTTTGAAGAAGTTAGCAACACATCAATGTTACAATCGGAGCCCTAACGGCCCAGCAGGTATAGATCCTCCTACATGAACATGAATTAACATCTTCGAGGAAAATTTTGGTTAAATACCATAAATTTGAGCTGATGCTTCTGTTTCATATTTCTGATTATAAAATTTCAAGAAAAACAAGGTAAATGTAATTATTAACTTTATTGACTTCACTAAATTATCTAAGGCCTCAGATCAAAGTATAATCTTAAATGGTCAACAGTCAAAATGGAATCAAATAAACACAAACTCAGTCTAATGGGTAAAGAGGGCCAAATGCTTTCTCTGGAAAATTGACAAAAGACCTCTGTTCATAATGAGGAATCAATGGTTCCTTTGGACCAGGTTAGCTGCCTAGTCTATGAAAATATCCTAAACCAACTTAAAGACCTATAAACTCATTAGTAACTTTAAGGAACTCAAAGAACTATGAAGAATCCTCTGAGTTCCTCTGGAATGCTGACAAGCCTTTGGATTACTGGTCTTTAACATCCTCCAGTTGGAACAGCAACATATCTTGTAAATTAAACAACTGTACAAGGTTTTGTTTTGCCACAAGGAGCAGGTGTTAATTCTATTTTTGTGACTATTTTTAAATTTTTTTCTTTTCTTTTCTTTTTAGAGTTTATTTAATTTTTGAGAGAGAGTGCATGTGTAAGCAAGGGAGGGGCAGAGAGAGAGAGAGAGAGAGAGAGAGAGAGAGAGAGAGAGAATCACAGGCAGGCTTCACACTGCCAGTGCCGAGCCGGACGCAGGGCTCGAACCAACGAACCATGAGATCATGACCTGAGCTGAACCCAAGAGTTGGACGCTGTACTGACTGAGCTACTCAAGCACCCCAAATCCTTTTATTTACTAAGTGCTAAAAGTTGTTACTTTGTTATTTATTGAACCAAGTAGTTTATAAAATCAATAAAATAAAAGCCAATAAAATCTCTGATTATCATAAAACTTTTGTATGTATTTTAAACATATTCATAAACCTGCTTTCTAAATATTTGTTAGCTCTTTGACGTACACAAGTTCCCATTCAATATCAAAACTTCTTTAAGAGTTGCAATACAAATTAAACACAGAATGACAACTTCAGCTAGCAATTTTTAATTCTGTATACTTTCTCAACTATTAGGACATATAGAATTAGTTATCCATAGTGTATAACCTTCTGACTTGCAATCAATGATCATTTATTTTGACCAAAGAAGGCATACTCAGTGACATTATAATTTAAAATACCCATTAAAGTTTGATTTCTAAAATCAATATTATAACTTCCTATGAACAAAACTAAATATTTTTCACATTATAAAATTCAAGATTTTTAGAGTAAACTTGATGCTAAGTTAATTTGATGTTTCTATTCTTAATTGTATGTATCAATCTCGAAGGGCTCACTTTCATTAACTCTCATAACTGAAATTCACATTTATTATCAAAATGGGAATATTTACTAATGCAAGAATACATTTTCCTGCTAAAGAAATTATAAAACATTTTTCCTACGTCTAAATATGCTTTCTTAACTCTTTTCACAGATATCTTTAGAAAGTAAATAATGGACCCACCTTAAATGCATGATTATGTGTAACTGACAATGACTTATGATTTAGTAGAGATGAAGTCCTAAATTTACAGGCATCATGGAGCAATCCCATGGTTTTAATGAGCAAAATAATGAGCCATATCAAGGATTATTTATTAGTTTTTTTTTTAAGAAATGACAAAACATCAAATGCCCCTTTGACCTAAATACAAAACGTCATGAAATAATGAGATTAAAAACACATTGTTGCTCTTACTCTGGATCATATTTCTATTTGCTATTTTGTTTTTGTTTGTTTAACCATTTTAATTTTACTGTTTCAAAAGAGAAGTTTATGTAAGCATATAATAATCCAGATACAGATCACTTAATATAAAGAGGTCACTAAACAAATGACGTGGCAGCATTTCTTAATCACACATTTCTCAAATTATTTTTTCTTTTGTCTTCTCAAGGTCAGAGCTAGAGAAACATTTTTGCTTATATCATGCATAACAATTTCCTCTTTAACTGCCAAAAAAATAAAAAGTTTTCATATGAGGAAAAAGCAACTATGTTTAATTTTTCTAATTGAAAGTAGAACATTTCAAGGATTACTAACTTTACTGTCTTTACTAATCAAACTATTTATGCTGTTTAAACACTTAAGTAACAAAAATAATACCATTTCTCTTTGCTTAGAAACAAAAGAATGAAAGGCATTGAAAGCTTCAGGACCAGAAAAGGAAAAACCACAACTAGTAATTATGCAATGTTCTAGGATTTGAGGGGCTCACAGACATGTTGAAAAAGTAATTAAATATCGAAGAGAATATGAAATAAGCACCATACAACATGATAAGTGACACGAGAGACATGCATTTTATTACCAAGCAGTATAAATAACTGACAGCTCCTACAATCATAATTAATTGATCTAAGTTATCCTTGAAAGAAACATATTACCACATTCTTAACAAAGATAAGAGCTGGCAATAAGTCAAGATTGGCAATTAAAATAGCCTAGATGGGATTGTACGGTCATATAAATTTAGGGTTGGTAGCAAAATAACAAAAATAAAGACAGAAGAAAACCAAATTAATAAATGCATTTCTAGTAGGTTTGTTTTGGAACCCGAATAACTAGACAATGCACTGGAAACATTTATAGCAAACAGTATCAGGCTTTCTGTACTCTCAAACTGCTCTTAATATTTTGATTCATGAACCCTGCCTCTAATTTAAGTAATTTAAAATATGTGATTCTTTATCATCTTTACCATAAAAAAAATCCACACCTTAACCTTCCAAATTATAATCAAAAACAACTATAACTTTTATTTCTATTTTAAATAATCTCTATGCCCCACATAGGCTTGAACTTACAACCCTGAAATCAAGAGTTGCATACTCTACCAACTGAGCCAGCCAAGCATCCCAAAGGAGCTGTAACTTTTAGCTATGCAAGTTCACATATCTTCATCATGAGGTGAGATAACATACTCCCTCAAACAGATGTTAGAAAAATCACACTATTATTTTCTCTTCATCCACTACCATCACTGATCTCTGGCCTTTTTATTTATTCATATTTATTTTATTTCAGTAAACAAATATTTGACTGCCTACTATGTGTGTGATCCCTTTAAAGATTAAGTCTCCATCTATGATTCTGCCAATGCTGAAACCACCTGTAAGACTTTACTCCCCTGGGGTGGCTCGGTAGGTAAGCATCCAACTAAGGCTCTGACTAAGCATCCAACTTTTGATCTCAGCTCAGGTCTTGATATCAGGTTTGTGAGTTCAAGCTCTGAGTTGGGCTCCACACTAAACATGCTGGACATGCTGGATGTGAAGCCTACATAAAACAAACAAACAAACAAACAAACAAATGCCTTTACTCTCCTGGAAACCTCAGCCTACTTTCCCTCCCATGTCCTCTTCGGTTCCTGGATTTCCCCCCTGCAACCCCATTTCCCACTCTTCCTTAGATCTTATAGTCTGGAACTCTGTACATAAAGGAATTTAAAACCCACATTGATAGTGTGAGCAGTTTAATCAGGTAAGGCTAGAATGTGAACTAAAAAGTTTTTATTTTTATTTTTTTTCTTTTTAAGTAATCTCTAATAAGCACAATGTGGGGCTCAAACTCATGACCCCGATATATTAAGAGTTGTATGCTTTACCAACAGAGCCAGACAGGTACCCTTAAATTTTATAGCTCATAGGTGAAAGAGATTATTGTGTTAAAGCATTTAATTTTAGTTACAGACTATAATTAGAAGCTGACTGTTTTAGATGTGGATTTTGGTTATTTTTTTCTCTTTGGAATTCTTTTTTAATTGAAAATATTTAACGTATAACATTGTGTTAGCTTTAAGGTATACAATGTTACTTTGATATATTTGTATATTGTAATATTAATACCATTGTAGCAAAATTTATCACATACATAATTATAGTACAATATTGCTGCCTATATTCATCATATTGTGCATGTAGATCACTATGGTTTATTTACTACTAGTTTAGAACTTTAAACAAGATCACTTTTATCCCCCCCCCCCCACACCATCATTTTATTCTTTATTTTTTAGGAAGGTGACTTCTTCCATTTCCACATAAGTGATATCATATAGTATTTGTCTTTGTCTTCTGACTTGTCTCGCTTAGCATAAGGCACCCAAGGTCAATCCACATTGTTGCAAATGGATGTGGATTTTCAAAAGATAACTGTGCTTCATCTTAAAAGTAAAGGAAAAATTTTAATAGATTTTCAGTTTAATTCAGTAGAGAAAGATTTAGACATATGTTCTAAAGTTTTATACTTTGGATAAAAAAGAGATAAAAGACAGCAGCTCAATCTATATTCCATGATCTTATTTTATATGTTTATTATTTTGAATCATAGCATGTTTTAGTTAAAAGGAACTTAAAGATCTTTCTAGTCCAAGTCTCCCTCATTTTAAAGATGGGAAATCTTAGTTCATCAAAACTAAATAGTTTGTTTAATGCTATAATAACCCAAATAGGTTAAGAAAGTCCATTGATTTCCAATTAGATTATCGTTAGCCACTGACAATGACAAAAGAATCCAAAGATAACAAAATGCTTTCAATTATTACTTTTTTAAAATTTCCAGTGCAAGTGGGAGTGTTTCTAAGCAATGCTAACTAGGGACTTTATGGAAAGTCCTTGGAAACTACAAGATTAGCTCAAGGTGATTCACTGGGGAGGGGTTGCTCATTTCATAGTTAGCCCCATAGTTCAGCCCCAGAAACCCAACACTTAGATGATAATTATATTAATATATTAAATCATATCACTGTTGTAAGCATTAACCATGTGAGGAAATTAACTAAACCCATTTCTGTAACAACCATTTAAATCTGATACTATACCTGTTAGTTCACTTTCAGTTTTAAAACCCTTTCAAGCTTAGGAATTTCATTCTCAGGCTCATGAATTCAGGTTGAAGACAATGTCATCATAATCTCTACCTGTCACAGAGACATAAATCCTCTACTTATAAAATAAATGGTTCTTTCTGTCATCATGACAGCTCTAAAAAGTGACAGCTCTCTTATGACTGCATACTAACTTTTTAGTTTAATAGGAAAACGTACAAAAATAATTTGATGGTTTGGGTGATTTTTTTAAGTCAACGACTTAATATAGCAGAAAAGTATAGTTGTAATTTGATTTGAATCTTAACACTGCATCAGTGACTCAATGTATGTTGCAGATTATTTTTTGAAATGTGAATATTGGACCTGTGGTTTTATGGTTTACAAAGCTAGCTAGATAGATAGATAGAGAGAGAGAGAGAGAGAGAGATTTAATTAAGGTATTGCACGGTTAAAAAGAGTACTTCCCCATTAGTTTCCATAATTTCAGAGCTTTCTTCAAGGTCTGTATATATAAATCATTATAGGACATTGTTGTTGCCAAGTCTTGAAGGGAAGGTAAATGGTGCTTTCATTTGGAAGTGGGTCCAATCTAAAATTCTGCTTAAATGTGGAAGAGAGGACTAATATTAAAATGTTACCTCATTTGTAAATCAAACTTCCTGGGGGGACTAATGTGATAATTAAAAAAATTTAATTCAGATTATTAAATTTATTATGAAAACAATTTACATTTGGTAAGAAAAGACTTATAAGTCAACATATATAATGATCTCTATTATTTTACTAACAAAGTTACCTTAAATTAAAAAAAAACTAACTTAAAAAAAGCCACTTTTTGAAGATAATCATTTAGAAGAGAAAGCACAGGAGGAAACATGTCATAAATAGTCCCCACAAAGGGAAAGAGAAAATAAGATAATTTTTAGATTGTTATAGTACGTGTTAATATCTACCACAGGATCACACTGATACGGTGCTCACTGGAAATGTTCTATAGCGTGAGATAAATATATGAGCAAGCCAAGGAGATACAGTCTTATTTTATCATGTATTTTAATAGAGGGCAAAGCTAGTTAAACAGATGGCACTCAGGATTTCTCAATGAATTCAGCATCTGTGTGTACATGTTGCATAAATGCCAATTAAAATGTGTCCGAGTAAATTTACATCCCTCGCTGATAGAAAGCAAGCCAATCTTGCTGGCTCAGGATCAAGGTTAAACTTAATCATCTGCTGAACTTGCAGCAAGTTGCTCTCAAATTGTACAGAAATTCCCAGTGAAATAATAAAAACAGAACTCCTATTGATTTGTATTTATTTACATTCATAACTCATTTCTAAAGCCTTGGGCTAGAGCTCAAAGGGGAAAAAAGTTACTATTTGTATGACTTGGCCAACTACACTTTTAACCACATTTCCAACAAATACCTCTTTGATTAAAATGCCTGCCTGAATAAATTTTCTTAACCTCCTCCTTGCAACTTCCTAGTTAAGATAATTTTGTTTAGAAATTATTCCTTCAAAATGATCTTGAACAAAGGAAAAAAGGCAGTAGCAGTCAGTCTACATTTAAATAGGAAAGATCAGTCTGTGCTTCAAGAGTGGCAGGGAGCCATGAAATTATTTGAAATAATAATATAAAAATGGCCTCCCTTGACATCTTTTTGATACAGATTTTCTTCAGTGCTCCCTCACCCCCAGTTCATATATACCTATCTAAAGCTTTGTTAGGCTACTTTACTAATTCTAAAATGAACGTTTTACCTTATTATTAAACTTAATACTACACAGGCATTAAATATAAGGTTCTTTTATGATAAAGTAATAAAATACTCAAGGTAAAATGTTAGTTGGAAAAAAGGCACATAAAGATATGTATGGCAGAGTTTCCAAAATTAAGCTCCAGAAACCACTAGATCAAAGTGGTTTTGATATATATTTGTTTAAAAAAAGTAAGACATTCATGTTTAAAAAACAAAAAACATATGTGTTATGGCCACCTTTTGGAGAATCACAATAATCATTAGCATATTGAAAGATTGAGAAGTCCCACAATAAAACACTCATTTAACTTTGTGGCCCAAGTATTTTCTAAGCACATATGACCATGCCAACTTTACTTCATCAATTTTTATAAATTATTTGACGAACATCATTGACCTCTTTCTAAAATAAAATTGTTAGTAATATACTTCGGGAGTGTAAAATATGTTTCTAATTTTGTAAAGACACATAACTAATGCAGATATATCTGTAGAAAGCAGAGGCATAAAGAAAAGATAAGTGCTTGAAGTAGTCATTTCTGAGAAGTGAGATTATGAATGATTTTAATCTCCTCCTTTGTACATTTCCAAGAGTCTGGTTTGTTATATAGTGAACTTACATTGTTTTTATAAAAGGCAAGAACATACACTGTACTCAGTACCATCTTATTTTATATATGACATAATTGTACAAGTGATCATCTCTCATCCTTCTACTACAAATAGCTAAATATCTGGCATTTAGTCTGTGGAAGGGTTTGTACTAAGAATTGAATCTCATTTAACCCTCACAAAGCCTGATGACAAGTTTTCACTATTTTACAAGTGGAGAAACTAATATTTTCTAAGTACATGGAGGAACCAAGATTCCCTCCTAGGTCAGTCTGATGTGAAATCTCATCCTTTTACCCACTACACTCTGTTAAAACCCTGGGGGACAGGAATTACACTTCATGTTCAACATTCCCAGCGTATACTGTCATAGCACCATATAATGATAGCCAAATAAAATTAATACTTTACACTATTTGTTTCTTTTTAGGTGTGAGGTGTGTGTGTGTGTGTGTGTGTGTGTATGTTTTAAAATATAAAAAAAATATATTTATTGAGAATGTAATGCTGTGCTAGCAACTGTGCTTGTTAATTTTATTAATTCCCATCTGAGCCATATGAGTTTGCTACCATTATGATTTTCATTTTATTAGTGAGAAAAATAAGAAATACACAAGTACAAAACCCAAAATACCAACCATAACAGTTTAATTCTAAGATCAGTGCTTTTCTCACTAAATCACTATAATATCACAGGAGGGATTACTTCCCAAATATATGGCTTTTAAACTGAGTTCTTTCGTTAGGGGAGGGGGAAAGCTTAGAGGACAAATTTAGTTGAACTTTCTTACATCATAAGATAAACATACATAGATGTTTATCCATTTTACCCATACTTGTTTCTTAAAATGATAAAATTAAACTGTTAGAAACAGCGATGAAAAATCCATACCATAAATCTACTTAGATTTTGATAAATGTTTAAACATCTCTTTAAAGAAGCATATGTTTCCAAAATAAGATGGTAAAAAAATATTTTATAGCATGCATAGGCTATGATTTTATGACTTAGAGATTTGGACAGGAAAGAAAAACAATTTCATGACAGGTGGGTTTATACTACACTCACTATAGTGTCCTAGATAAGTCCCCAAATTCATCCTTTTCATTAGTTAGGTCTCCCTCCCTCTACTCACCCTTAACAAACTGTATCTGGCATATAGTAGGTGCACAAAAATGGTGGCTGTTAAATATCTTTATGATACATGATGGGGTTTAGAATAGAGTACTCCAAAATACACCACATTGAGTATTTTTAGCTGAAGTCTGAGAAACCACAGGTAGAGGAAGGACTCTCTGACCTCCCCCTTCTCCCCTGAAGCAGGTCTTAAGACTGTCATGGGAGAAATGGCTTCCTACACCTAGACGAAGGGACCATCCTTATCTCGAAGATGGAGGGCCGCCAAGAGGAATCTAAACAAATAGGTCTTGCCAATTTTCACCCAGTTTACTATCCTTAGCTCATACCCTTTTGTCCTATCATGTTTTTCCATAATTTTCCACTCTTCATTGAACCCATCATAAGAACACTCAGGTTTAACCACTTCTTCAGGTCTTCATTTCCGTATGAAGGCTCCTATGTCACATAAACCTTTTAAATAAATCTGTTTGCTTTTCTCCTGTTAATCTGTCTTTTTTTCAGCCCAATTTATAGGGCCCCAGCCAGAGAACACAGGAGGCTAAGCTCCAATGTCTTGTTTATCTTTGGATAGCTGGGGTCTGGCACTGTTTCTTTCACAATAAGAACTGAAATAGATATTTTTTGAATGAACAAAATAATACCACTTAATCCCTAAAACAATCCTGGGAGAAGTGGTCATTTCTTTGCTCATTTTCTAGGTTAAGAATTTTGCCCAAGGAATTGTAGCTAGTGTGTAGCAGATCAGGCCAATATAAGTGTTTCAAATTCCAGAATCAAGTCATTTCCATTTATCTAAGGACTAAGTAGCATTTAGTCCAGCTCTGATACTACATACACACGGTCATGAAAAGTGCAAAAATCAAAAGTAGTTGGACAACTTAAATATTCCCACCATTTTTAACATTTTCAAGGGTCATGATAATCCTTTAAACGACAGTTAAATAGGAAACTCCTTTAAATGTTTCATGTTTTATTTTAGCATAACCAAGAAACTCGCCAAAATAGAAAATTATAATCTCTGGGGTGCCTGGGTGGCTCAGTCGTTAAGTACCGACTTCAGCTCAGGTCATGATCTCATGGTTGGCGAGTTCAAATCCCACATCAGGTGAGCTTGTGCCCTGCATGGGGTGAGCTGGAGCTCTGCTTCGGGTAAAATATGAGCCCTGCTTCAGATGAGCCCTGTTTCTCTCTCTTTCTCTCTCTCTGTCTCTCTGTTTCTCTCTCTCTCTTTCTCTGCCCCTGCTGAGATACTCTCTCTCTCTCTCTGTCCCTTGCTCACTTGTGTTCTCTCTCTCTCTCTCTCTCTCTCACACACACACACACACACACACACACATATATATATATATACATATATATATATAATCTCTGACTTTAAAGTATTAGTAGATCACTTTAACTTCTATATCCTGATAAACAGAGCTTTTATAAAACAAAGAAAAAAGGATTATGGAGTTCAAATACTGCTCCATGCTCCACAAAAGTTGAAAAACAAAAATTAAATGTATATATATATATTTATTTAATGTTTATATATTTTTTAAGAGAAAATGACAGAGCATGAGCAGGGGAGGGGCAGAGGGAGAGGGAGACACAGAATCCAAAGCAGGCCCCAGGCTCTGAGCTGTCAGCACAGAACCTAACACGGGGCTCGAACTCAACAAACCATGAGATCATGACCTGAGCTGAAGTCAGATGTTTAACCAACTGAGCCACCCAGGTGCCCCGAAAAACAACAGTTAAAAGCAACAGGCTCTAAAGTGTCTCTGTTTACCCTGCATAGGTAAAAACACACAGAAATGATCTTCCATTCACCTTGCTAAGTGGAAATGACTTGAAAAAGTACTAAATACTTATATAGTCTATATTTACCAGTAATTTTACAATACTCTTTAAAGCAAATCCTGAAATTTAAGCTTTACTTATACTTTTAATTAATTGGAGAGTGGATGTTTTCCAATTTTCCTACATTTCCTCTAGAATTAGACATTTCTGATTCCAGTGTCAGATACTTCAAAGAAATGCATTATGAGTACATATCCCTTTGTGCAGATATCAATTTGTACCAATCATAAAACAAAGCTGATTAAATGGTAAACCATCCAATAAAATTCTATCTTTTGGCCAGCTTACCGTCATAGGAGTTTTTCCACTAAATTACCCAGATGAACACAAATCTTGGACAATTATATCCCACTAGCTCATGTGAGTAATTGCTAGGGTGGAAAATTGCAGCATGTATGAAGGTACAGATGTTCGTGTTCATATGACCAAACAAAATAGGGGGAAAACGGGGTCTTCTTCTGTACAGAATTCTAAATATTTTGCTCTATTCACAGTTTTCTATTAAGGACACCTCTTCGTACTTCTGAAATATAAATAAAATAATTGACATAAACTGAGACAATAAAAGTGTTACATCATGCACTTAAGGACTAGTTGTTATTTATTTATTTATTTATTTATTTTGAATTAGCACTTCGCTCAACATGATAATGTGGACACTACTCTGCACAAAGAGCCAAAGTTACAACCAAAGTTACAGCCAAAGGAACAATGGCACCTGCCTTTATATATGTGCAAAAATCGTTCTTCAACTTGCTGAGAGCAAAATACAAACTACACTGGCTTTAAAACACTCAGAACATTCCTTTCTAGCAAGCTTGACTTGTTTTCTTTGGTGCTTCTTAATGCTACACTTTAGTGCCCCCCCCCTTTTGCTCTATTGTTTACTGCAGAATTATTGTCTGGGCGCCATTTTTGGTCTTATATTGAAAAGTGTTTTGCTTTTTTGTTTCTTTTCCTTAGCTGTCTCAGCTATTGCTTTAGCCAGTTAATGCTGGGGTCTGTAACAGACTGATCCAACAGCTCTCCCGATGGTTGAGAGCTTAGTATCTCACTTCACAGAACTGATGGACTAGCCAAGTACAGAACACAGCAAAGCTTCTTTCTATAAGCTTTCCACTTATGTACAATTCCACTCTTCTGAATTAAAGCACACTTGTGGGATCAGAATCTTATCCTGTGATTACATGGTATATTACTTGATACTATAGTATAGCATGTTATGCCTACTTAATTTTAGTTGTGTCTTTTCTCCACCCATCTATGGATCCCAAGAAAGCTTTTTTTCCATAGCACACAGACTAGCGTTGAGGAGCCAGTAGACACAAAATAAGCATCACTTGATGAATTACTGAATAAATGAAGCTCGCATTTGCCATCAGGCACTCCCGTGTGAAGAAATCCTTTAGCAGCGTGTCAATGAGGAATTAGGCCTTGGTGGTCATTAATGTTACTCTATAAACAACAAGCAAGTTTTTGGCTACTGCTAACAAAAAATATACTCATTTGCTGGCATAGGCTAGTTTCCTTTCAGAATTTATTTATATTAAACTAGAATGTATAAATCTGGATAGCACCGTGTTTTTAAGAGTAGAGACTCTGGAGTCAGACGGCAATGGGTAATAGAGTTGGCTCTGTCACTGACTTGTGTATGACTGTGGACAAGGTGCTTAACTGTTCTGTGTTGGAGTTTTTCTCATTGTAAAAGAAAGATAATAAAATAGGAATTAATAAAACTCTGTCACAGAACTGTTTTGAGGAGTAAGTTACTACATGTGACACGCTTAAAATTATGTCTAGTACACTAAATAATCACTAGAACTACTAGCTATTATGGTTTATATTAATGTAGTTGTATGTTCTGGCTAATAATAGTGGATGCTGGGGTGCCTGAGTGGCTCGGTCAGTTAAGCATCCGACTTTGGCTCAGGTTACAATCTCATGGTTCATGGGTTCAAGCCCTGCATTGGGCTCTGTGCTGACAGCTCACAGTCTGGAGCCTGCTTCAGATTCTGTGTCTCCTTCTCTCTGCCCCTCCCCCACTCACAATCTGTCTCTCTCTCTCTCAAAAATCAATAAAACATTTTTAAAAACTTATAAAAAAATAATAGTGGATGCTAATTCTAGGATAATTACTTTTCTTATTAATTCCATTGGGGGTTTGGTTAGAGTGAACTAGACCCTAAGAAGTTGACTACCCCTATGTAGTTAGTAGAAATTGTTTACTGATTATGCAGAGTTGACTATCGAACTTGTGACATATGCTAACCTGATTAGAATACGGACAAACTGTATAGTCACTTTTGGCTATTAATTAAAACAGTATCAGTAACATTTTAACAAAAATAAACTATCCTAATTGATCCCACTGCCAAACATTGACTCCCAATGAAGGAAAGGGAATTTTCAAGAGAAAGTGTACATCTGTGTCAATTTGAGGAGGATTTTAAAATGAGGGTCAAAAGGTATATCAAAATAGGAGAAATGGAAGGCCCATGAATACATCCTCAGTCTCCTTCATAATTTTCCCAAGTGCATATATACAATTACCATCTGGTACCACATCAATATAATCAACATTTTATATATTTGTAGTTGACAGTCGTGTGGAATAGTTGTAACCATATCCAAGAGGCTCCCATGAAATTTACTGCTGTTGTAGTACATATCTAATCCTCTTTAGTGATTATTTCAACAAAACTTAATTTAAGAAAGTCAAAATAAAAACTCGTGCTTACTTTGGTTATAAATATTCAGGTTCATGTGTCTTACTGACTTATCATTAACTGAGACTGAAAGCCAAGGCCAATGGTAAAGCAACATGTTGAAATAAGATACAATTTCCAGAACATAAAGTACCTTAGCTGCTGGGGGAAAAAAATGGACTGTAAAAAGGATTCTGGGCTCAGTTAGGCACAGTTTGGTCTTCCAAGGTGCCATCTTTGTCTTTCTATTTTTCTACTTTCCCCACTCCATATTGTATGCACGCCCCATCCCTCCACTAAACACAAACATCCCTCAACCTTTCCCTGAAGCCACATTCATACCGTACTCCTTCCTTCACTGTGAAAATGTTTCAGGTTGAGACACTGTCTCAGCGTCTTCCCTTGTCATCCTATTGAAACTCTTTTCAAGTCAGACTTTTCAATCTCCTAATTGTTCTGATTAGTATGTCCTTTTTCAAGTTCTATCCTACTTGACTCTTTTGGAGCATTTGTTTTTGCTGACCATGACCTCTTCTTGGCACACTACTCTTTCTTGGTGCCCACCACATTTATTTCTGCAGTTTTCCTTTCCACGTCTCCAGCTGTGCCTCCTTGGTCTTCTTTACTGATTTTTCTCCCTATGCTGTCCTTCTGAATGGTGATTTTTAAGAGTCCATCCTTTATTTCCTTTCTATTTGTGCTAAAAACTCTTCCTGAATGAATGAAATGAATGAAACTGAAACTCTTCCTGAAGAAAACACAATGTTTTCTTCTGTCTTTGTGCAAAGCTTCAGTATCTATAAACCCTAGCCCAGATTTCTGTCCCATGTCCTAAATCAATAGTCCTCATTTCTTCATACATAACCATTTGTATGTCTTACAGGACTGAATCCGAAATATGCATGGACTTCACCAACACCACTACACCTCTAAAAAAGTAAGTTACAATAACCACTTTTATTCCTTGTTTACTTCTCATCTCAGTGTATAAATAACCCAAGAAGTTCTGGAGCTGAATCCTGGCTCTATACTCAAACAGTCAAATGTCTCACAAAATTTTCTCCTAAACCAGTCATTCTCTCTCTAACCCCAAATTCACATGTTAAATAAGATCCTAGCCAATTTGTTTGTCTAGATTAACTTTATGAGATTAATTCAATTTAGGTGGCCTCAAAGTATACAGTATCACCCCAGGTGGAAACATAAAGTCTCTAGAAAGGTGGAGGGATGGCTATAGTTTGAAATAGTTTCCCACATGATTCTAACATAAAACATCACTCCTCTCCCCTATTTTCTCTGTGCTCTAAGTTGAAATCACTCTTCCACTCTCTTTAAGTGGTTCTTACCCTTGGCTGCATGCTGAAATCCCCTGGGAAGACAGGAAAATTCAGATGTCTGGGTAACTACACAGCCCACTTGCAGGGGTTATTAAGAGAAACTCTATTGATATGTATTTTTAAATATAATCCTTAAAATTTTTAATAAAATTTCATGCGATGTTTTAAAATGTACACAATACTACTATATTGGTATATAGTAGTACATAATAAATAAATTTACAAAAACTGTAGTGTACTTGCAATTTTTGCTATGAAACAGGTGTGTGAAGAGTAAAACACGTGAAATTCTTTGCTGTAGATTCTAGCTCGCCATCTCTCAATGCAAACTATCTCCTTTATCGCAATGCAAACTGTCTGCAAACTGGTCTCCCTTACCCAGGCCCTCTGTCTCACTGGGCCAGGTAATTATGCCACTGGACTTATTTTTGAAACACCAAATATGATCTTGTCACTCCTTGCTTTAAAATATTTATTGACTCCAAGTTACCTTGTTTAACTCCCAGTTGACTGATTAACTAAACAACCTATTAAATAAAAAAAGTAGCAATTCTTAATATGGCTGCAAGCACCCTCCCACTTACGCTTCAAGCTCTCCATGCAGCCCCATTTCCCAGCCCTCCACTCCAACCCTATGCAGCAACATTTTCTTTATTATCTCAATATGCCATGTCCCAGTGCATATTTGCTTTCTTTAGTCTTAAAACGATCTTTTCCTTTTTTTCTGCCTTTTAAACTTCAACTTAATTTGTGAAACACAATTAAAATAGAGATCTTCTTCCAAATATTCCAGGATTCCTCTAGACAGAATTATCTATTACAATATTTATCACATTATACTGCAAGTTTCACTATTTTTTTATTCTTCTTAAATAGCGAGATCCTCAAAGACTGAAATCGACTTACTAATTTTTCTGTTTTCCCAATATGTGGCACTGACTGAGCTAAGCTATATTATTGGCTTAATGTATGTCTTCTGAATAAACTCTTTCAGTTTTTCAATAAACATTTATTGACTAGTGACTATATGCCACTCATATAGCATATATGACTATATATGGACTGTGAAAATAACAATAAAAAATAATTCCTAACTACATAAATGAAGGAATAATGTATTTTAAAACTTGAATGTTGTTTGTTACAAGAAAACTCAAAAGAAAACTATCCATTACTAAAACAAGTAAACAAAAGCAGCTCAACATTACTACAGACCCAGGATTTCATCCACATATACAATTAATTCTGTTTTCTTTCTCTTAATAGGAATTCATTATGAAGTACAACTTTAAACATCTACCGTACAATGATCCATCATTTTCATAACAGTAATCCTTAAGAAATTCAAGACCCTAAAATGTTATCTTCATCTGTGATTAAATCATGTCTATTATACTCTTAGGTTCTACTATATTTTGTGATATTTTAATTGCAGAAAAAAATGCTGACCTAATGGAATAGCAGTGGTAGAACACATAATAAGTTAATAATTTTACAGATGGAAAAACAGATTCATAGAAGTAAAATGCCTTGACTTAGGTCACATATCCAGTTAAGAACTACTGGTATAAATCACGCGTTCTCTGACTGCACTTCTTAGATCCCACCAAATGATCTCTCCTTTGGTGAACGAGGATATCTGGTCCCAGACTAAATCATGCTGAATTACACGTCACTGTCTAAGGAACAGAATGTTATTATGAATAAAACATCGTTCTTCATTGTTTAAATGTAGTGAAACTTGAGAAATATAAAACATTATTACTGCTCTATGAAATATTAAGTGGCTTTGAACTAACTCAGGTTTTTAAGCATTTAAAGCAAAAGTGATTGCTAGGGAAAGATGCCTCATCAAAAAGAAAAAAAAACATTTAAATGATAGGTTTAGAATTCCTGAAATATGCTAACCCATGTAAGCACTGTCGCTGTATAACAACTGTAACCAAAGCTTTAACAATTGGTCACACAGAGGAAAGAGTTGTAGCTTAAAGGGGCGCCTGGGTGGCTCAGTCCATTAAGTGTTCAACTCTTGATTCTGGCTCAAGTCAGGATCTCAAGGTTTGTGGGTTCAAGCCCCACGTGGGGCTCTGTACTGACAACAGTGCAGAACATGCTTGGGATTCTCTCTCCCTGCCCCTCCCCCACATGTGCACATGCTCTCTCTCTCACTTTCAAAATAAATAAATAAACTTTAAAAAAAAGAGCTGTAGCTGAGATTGAGAGTGTAGTCAATGGGTGTATTCAAACCACTCATTTACTGTGCAATGCCTCTATTTGCTCATCTGCAGAACAGGGGTAAGAACAGTGACTATTAACTGTTATAACTAAGTGCGATTAATCATGTAAAGCTCAAATATTTTTACTGGCACATTCTTTAACACTTAATAAAGGTTACCCATAATTATTTTTTATCATCAAACACACAAGGAGTCAGTATAGACCAATGGTTAAGAACATAGGCATTAGGTTCAGACAGGTATCAGTTCATTCAAAAAAAATTTTTTTAATGTTTTATTTATTTTTGAGAGAGAGGGAGACAGCGTGAGCAGGAGAGGGTCAGAGAGAGAGGGAGACACAGAATCTGAAGACAGGCTCCAGGCTCTGAGCTGTCAGCACAGAGCCTGACGCGGGGCTCGAACCTATGAACTGCAAGATCATGACCTGAGCCGAAGTCAGACGCTCAACTGACTGAGCCACTCAGGCGCCCCCAGACAGGTATCAGTTCAAATTCTAGGTCAAAATGTTTAGCTACATGGCTTGCGGAAACACAATACAGTCTAGATAACGAAGGCCTGATGACTACACACCTGTGAATTACTAAATGACCATAGCAATGCATGGATTAATCTGGGGAAATGTAACAATCAACTTAAAAGTGAATTGGATATACACATACATGCATACACACATCCACAAAGTGGGGGCAGCCCCATCAGGTCACTTTACTGTGAGAGTAATCTTCTGTTCAGAAATGAGAAAGGATGTACTCTGAAAGATTAATATAATATATCTTGGCCTAAAACACAAATTCTATGAATATTAGTATTTTTCATTTTCTAAGTTTGTGGAACTTTTAGAACTTTAGACTGTAGAACTTTTTATACCAAACAACATGCTATGAAAGATGCATTTTATAGGATTTAGCATCTTTTTAGACTTTTATATTAGTACAACATAGTATTCTTCATAACAGTCTATTATAGTAGAGCTTTTTCAATATCTTAGATCCTTTTTAATTTCTTCCATTAGACTGAAAACTGAATACATGTATAATTGCATATGAACGCAATACTTTGAGATCTAAGTTTTATGGTAAATACTTAAGCCATTGTGCTCTTCTTTTTTTCTAAAATCAGTCAAATTTTGAAAGGGAAACATGTCTCTAATTGTGATATTTGAACTATCCTTTTTTCTTGAGTAAATATTTATTTTCTGAGAGTTTGAAACAGAAGCTACCAGAGGAGGCCAAACAATTTCTTGGAGTTTTCTTTGTTCATTTTCAAATTTATTTTCCCCAAGATCTACTTGTATTTTATAAACTAAAGTGTAAAACGTACATGGATAAAAGGGATTCAACTATATTATGTCCAGCGTTTGAGTTTAGTATACGTGGTTTATTGAGTGTTAAAGTCTATAAAAATATTTTTATAGGGTATACAAAGACCATAACTCATGTATTGTTTGCCTTAAAGGAACTATTGATAGTTTGTCTGTTTTTAATTTTTGGTAGTGAATATATTCTAAAAGTGCTATAATTTTCAATCAACAAAAGAACCTTTATATTGGTATAAGATACAGTATTTATTAGATTATCAAGCACCATAGATTCTGGATCAGGCTTCCTGTCACCAGATTCGAGCTCCAACACTTACAAAGTATGTGACTTAGGAAAAAATTACTTAACTTCTCTATGCTGTATTTATTCTCCTATAAAATAGAGTTTAAAATACCAACTTGTATGGTTTATAAGAATTAATATACGAAGCACTTTGATCAGTGCCTGGTACAAAGGAAATAAGTTTTAAACATGTCAGTTTTTTTTTTTTTAAAGTGAATTGGAATAAAATAAGGTTGTAGTTCTTTTGGTATGGGGAAGAAAATAAATGTAAATTGGATTTATCCAAAGAATAGTGGCTAAAAATTCTTCTAAAACTTATTTTGCAAAGGTTACAACTGTTCCTGGATATTAAGTTATCTTTATGCCTTAATTCTTTATAGACTAGTTCTGGATGCCGTCGGCCATTGGCAACTATCAGGGTTACTTATTCAACAACAGAAAGCTTTTTCTTGTCTCTAGGCTTCATTTTCTCATCTATAATGTGAACATATTTATCTAGATACTCAGTTTTTTTTTCATCCTACAATGACGAAAATATACAAATTACTAAAGCGGATAACGTGAACAGTTGCAGAAGTTAGGCACTGCACAAGTACACCCATCAAAGAGGGCACATGTGTATATGTAGCTTGAGTCCCACTTGCCAAGCTGTGCTGCGGAATGTGACTGCCCAGAGAAAGAGTATCTCTGCATAAATTTCAAAAGTACAAAGTCTAAGATTATAATCCTATACTCATACGTTTGAGGTACATTAAAAACACATTACAATAAACCGATGTTTAGAGGTACATTTCTCATTCTTTTAATCTGTTAAAATAAATTCTTCTCTTTTTCTTTAATTTCTACACTTACTCCCTTGAAAACTGAAAACAGTGCAGTGAAGACCTTAACCACCTGTAAATGGACATCTTGGTGAGGACCTAAGCTCTCATTAACTTCCTACCTATGAACTGACTATCATTTATCCCTTTATTATTTCAGTTCCCTCAAAACACTGAATTGCGGGTTGCTTATTTGATAACTGGAGTTTGTTTTGTTTTGTTCTGTTTTGGTCTTTGTCTTCTTCTATTCCTCCTATTTCCCATACAGATCTGTCTTGTGTACCTGCCAATTAGATAAATCTCCTTACAAATTCTGCCTATAATTCAATTCCTCGTCACTTAAAGATAAATGAAGAAATCCTTTATCATTTATTAGTAACTTCCCTTCTACAATCTGGTTTGAGATTAACCTGATTCTGACGATTCCAACAATTTCTTATCCCTCGTAACTTCCACATCTGTCTACCTTACGTTTTCATTATAGCACAGTAATGCAACAGTGCCATATTTACTCTCTGTGCACCTGTATTCATTTAGCTTGGTTTTGCAAATCATAATGCCCTTTTCAAATCACAGATATTTTCTTTAGCTTCCTTCTTAGCTCACCACAGTTCACAGCAGGCAGTACTCAAAAATGGGCTCTTGGTTTTCAAGTAAATCAAAATGAGAATCAGTACTTTTTAAAGGTGCCAACGAAAACAGCTAGTTCTCATTATAAAATTTTCAATTCAGCAAGGGTACATAAATTAAATGAATGTGAACTACATGTATTTTGGAAAATTCAAACTCAGTAGAGGGAAACAGATAAGGGCACAAATCCTATGGTCAGACTTCCAGTTCTGAAATCAGTTCCATGACTTCCTACTTAGTGATACAGATGCTGTTACCCAAGAAACTTGATTTTGAGAATCACTGACAAATTATTAAACATGCTGATTTGATTGTTTAATGAAGTAACTTATAAAAAACTAATTAGCAATAGTGTAGTTTTAGAGCTGTATTTCAAGTTTCTTGTAATGTTATATCCTCTATGTGATTTAGTACTCTATTAATTGAAATTAAATGTACTTCAATGACTGCTTGGAAAGGAACATGGAAAATGTAATATTTAACATAGTCAAATCCAAATATTGTTTATTTAGGTGAAGTAAGTCAGAATTTTTTTTTTTTTTGTAATCCCATTCTGATTTCTGGAAGCAAGATATTATTGTTTTATTAAAGGGAATGAGTTCATCCAAGATACAGAATACTCGTAACTGTTTTCACTTTGATGGGACGTACTTTTTTCTGTTGATTCACATTGTCCTAGGTAAAATCTGATTTAATACAAGCTCTCTCTTATGTGTGGTTTTCACCAACTAATATTCCTGTATACTCATTTCAGAACAAGTTAAAAAAATAGAATTCAAAAAGTCACTCTCAGTACTGGGAATATCCAGTGTTACCAAATAAAATAATGAGATCTCTGATATCCAAATTCAGCTCCCCACTTTGAGTCCAATTTATTGCTTATTTTCTATGAGGCTCTTATCATATTCATTTCTTCTGAAATCAGTCCTAGCACAGTTACAGCATGAAATAATTCTAAATTATATCATTGTATACCATTTCTTGGGGTGGTGTATGTTTGCTTTTTTTAAAAGAAACACTTGAAGCCCTCAGTCCATTTGGTTCTATAATTATAAAATGTTAGGATTTCTTATTCAAATTGGCTAAACTGACAAAGCTAAGACTAAATCTTTTTTTTTCTTTTAATTTTCTTCAATGTTTAATTTTGAGAGACAGAGAGACAGTGTGAGCAAGGGAGGGGCAGAGAGAGAGGGAGACACAGAATCCAAAGCAGGCTCTAGGCTCCGAGCAGTTAGCACAGAGCCCAATGCGGGGCTCAAACTCATGAACCGTGAGATCATGACCTGAGCCGAAGGTGGATGCTCAACTGACTGAGCCACCCAGGTGCCCCTAAAACTAAATCTTAAATAAACACTAAACATTTATAAGATGTTAAAAATTAATTGACGAATTAAGAAAAAAGATATGTCTAAGGTACTTTATATTTTCATAATTCTATAAATATATTGCAGTGGGAATCAGACAAGGTTTCATACCATAAAATGTTAATAAAACCACAACTAGTTATAATATTCAGGAGCAGAGGTAAACGCCTTGGCCACTTAGAGAAAAAGATTTATGAATGGATTCATTTCACTAATCTAAAGTGAGCTGGGCCAAACACTAAGATAGGAAAGATCAGTATAGTCATCCAAAATAACAAACCTACTTAGTAAGTCTGAATAAAGTGCTGAAATTTATTTCTAATAAGTGTTGACTGATCTTGGCAAATCTAGAGAACTGGACCACACATAAATAAAATTCAACAAGTCATCACTCATTTTGTGTCTCAGGAGTCTAGAATGAGTAAGAACAAGATTATCAGTTTTAATGATGAAAATAAAGAAAAAAATTAAAGCTAAGGTATTGATAATAGCATTCTTATTTCAAAAGCATTACTTTGATTTCAAATTTGGCTCAAATTTGCAAATGAAATTAGTGTTCAAATATGAACTAATCTTTTAATGAATGAGAATGAATACTTTTTCATCGTACTCAGCACCTTAGAATAAAGAGGTGAGTTTCCTCTCGGTAGTGATTTGTGACTGACATTTTGAGCAGCAGGGATCATATTTCAAGTACCAAAAAAAAAAAAAAAAAACAACCCCACACCCTTTTAAATTATAAATTGTAAGTACCATTGTATGGTATCAGAAATTTCGGGGGTGTCTGGGTGGCTCAGTCAGTTAAGCTTCCGACCTACAGTCAGTTAAGCGTCCGACCTCGATTCAGGTCGTGATCTCCTGATGTGTGAGTTCTAGCCCCACATGGGGCTCTGTGCTGACAGCTCAGATCCTGGAGCTGCTTTGGGTTCTGTGTCTCCCTCTCTCTCTGCCCCTCCCCTGCTCATGCTCTGTCTCTCTCTCTCAAAAATAATAAGTACTTAAAAAAGTAATAAATAAACATTAAAAAAATTTAAAAAGTCCGTACCTTCTGTTTATACTGTATCTTTTGGAAAACTATAAATAGTCTGCCCTTTATCTTCAATCTTTTCCAGACCTTCACACCCTTTGGTCCTAAACAAAATCTGGTTAACCTGAGAGAATGCCAGGAGGCTCTCATTTACTGTTTTCCAGTGGTAGGAAGAAATGCTAACATTTCCTTTTCCAGCTCACAGAGACTTTGGAGTTCACTGATCTTAAACTCTCAAGGAAAAAAACTACCCACTCTTTATAGCTCAAGCCACTAATGCATTAAACTAGCTATGCTATATCATCATTATTCTCTCCTGAATCAAGGACTTGGACGATTCAATTCCATATATCCTCTCCACACCTTCCCAAATTCTACCAACATCTTGTTCTAGCTCAACATCCATATAAATGACTCAGGCAAAACCTTTGTTTGTTTGTTTTTAACTTTTACAATAACTTAATCTCTACTCCACTGCAGCCTTTTACTCCATTGTCCACAAGCCATAACCTTGACATAAATTAGAGACTGTTTGAACTCAAAAAGATAAATTCTCAAACCTCCAACAGTCTATTCTTCTGACTTTCTTGCTCTTAATGATACCTGTTGTCAGACACTAAAAGTTACCCAAACATCAAGGTTTTCGTTCCCACCCCAACCTCTACTGTCCTTTTCATATCAGTCTTTTCCTAGATTTGCAGCTTCTCCTATACAGCTTAGAATTCATGATCCATTGTTTTACATATTGGTATCAGCAAGAACACTCACCTCCAAATTGCCAACACTCTCAGTCAACTGGATTAAGGGTATCATCTTATCAAACAAAAAAGTCCTGAGGTAAGGAAGCAATGTCCTTAAGGATTTAGGTTCCTTCATCTTTCCACTTTCCAATATTCACCTTTTGCATTTGCTTCTCCATTATAGTTGAACAGAACACTGCTGTAATTCTAGGTCTCATAAGTAGAAATAATATGAAGGGGCAGAAGGGAGAGGGAAATGCCATCTCAACCTTTTGAAGAAGTCTCATCAGACTTCTTATTTCTTTGTCAAGGAATGGGCCATCCACCGTTTTTGAAGCCACTTTTTGTTAAGGAAGTAAGATAATAGGAATAAGGATTTACCCTATAGGTAGTGGGAAGGAGTGTCCTTCCATAAACCTTATGGTGAAGGGATGGACACACTACATCAAGACTGAAGCGTTGCCAGCAAGAATGAAAGGGAGAAAGGCTGTCAGATACACAACCAGCGGAGGTCTGCTTCTCCATTTTCTTGCCAGCATCCATTCACTGGTTGCCATTTTTTCTTCCTACATTCCTTCAGTACAGGCACACAGAATCAAAGAACCAATATACTATTAATGGTTGTCTATGATCCTACCCTGTAGATTAATATAGAAGTGCATACCAATTTGCCAGATGATCTAACAAAAAGAACACCATGGCACAGCAGAAATCTCTGTAATCACACAATTAAAGCCTTGACTGATGTTTTCACCTTGGGAAAGCCACCAACGTTAAAAATTAGCATGCACGGGTGGATTTATCCTGAATCTAATAAAGCTTTAAGGCCCTTCATTGACACAGGGCCCTAAGACTTTCCCGATTATGCATTCTTCTTATTGCATTATTATTTTAAAGACTCTGAAATTTTCATGGGCTTCTAAAAATTCTGTATGTGCCACTGCGGATATGTCAACCTTTTCTACCTGTGTACTATCAAGCATGCCACTTCCCTCTTTATCCATCCATTCCCTTATCCTCACAATTGGTTTAATATAAGGAGACCTACTTTGCTTGCAAAACTGGGATGGGGATCGGAAGTACATATATAAAAGAGCTATGTAGCAATGTTTTGTGTAATTACTATAATCGCCAATATACACTTTCTCTCTATGGCTGCTATTTTCCAGCAAGAGGCTTCTGTTGCATCTGCTCCTGCCAGCTTGTCTCTAGGATATTACAAGAGCTAAGCTGTAAATGAGCTGAGCCATCCCTGTTTGGTGTCCAGAATACCCATTCAGCTGCAGGTGTTTTCCAACTATCTACTGTGATGTTACATTGCTTCAGGCTGTGCTACAGGGGACCCTGATAGGGTTTCATCTGCCTACCATGTGCTCCACTCCCCACCAGTCCTGGGGAACTGACTTTCATGTAGAATGGTTTCAACGTCTCAGGATTGCATGAGTCCTGGGACCTGATTGTAGGAAACTATGCCTTACCATCTGGTGTGGAGCGTGGTACTAAGAGACGCTGATAGAACTTGTCTCGTAATTGAATGTGATGATGGTAGGTGTCATTTCCATAAACAAGACTAGACAGCACAATAGCTTCGTAGACTTTAATTTTTGCCTGGAATGTGTTTCTTTGTTTTCATCATCCTGTCTTTCTTGCAAATGTTATGAGTTTTAAAATATGATTTATTACTTTACTCACTAATGTGCCATTATTAGATAGCCGCTGAAGTAGCAGAATTTGGTAACAAGCAATTTCACAAGTAATTATGCAGTCATGAGTTGAGCACATCCAAGTGCTGGAAGGCGTGAATGGACAATAACACACGTAGAAAGATATCAAGGGGTAGAGGGATGAGCACTCTGTGTTTCAGAGAGAAATGAGTATTTTTCTCCTGGATATCACTATCACATTGATGAGAACAATAATGTACTGAGGATTCTACCCAGGACAATCCTCTAGTGGCCTCATTTCCCTTCTCTAAATATTTTATATTCATTAAAACGAATTAAAATTAAGATTAACCTCTACCATTTATTGAACATTTACTATATAGCCTGACTGCTAAGTTCTCATGGAATTATCACATGTTTAATCCTTATAACAATCTTATGAGGTAAGTAATAATATCCATGTTTTATATATGAAGAACTTGAAGCTTATAGGTAGTAAGTTAGCTTACAAATTACAGTTACTAACTCATCGAGGTGCACTGTAAACACAAGTTCATCAGAGTCCAAGACTTCATGTTAATTCTTTGTTTTTTCACCATATGTGCAAAATGGAATCTCCTCTGAGGTTAAGAGAAAGGAAGGAAAGGAAAGGAAAGGAAAGGAAAGGAAGGAAGGAAGGAAGGAAGGAAGGAAGGAAGGAAAGAAAGAGAAAGAAAGAAAGAAAGAAAGAAAGAAAGAAAGAAAGAAAGAAAGAAGGGAAAGAGAAAAAGAGAGAAAGAAAGGAAAAGAAACTCATGTCTATCCAATTTACTAAATTGCGCTTGAAAATCTGACTCCTGGATTAAAAATATCTATATTCTCTAGGTAATTCTGAGGCACATTTTAGTTGGATCCCTCAGATTATACTTAGTCTTACAAAGTATAATCTTCCTAGCAGGGGAGTCTAAATGCATGCATGTGATTCCTTTTTTTTCCCCCCATTGAAATATGGCAGATCAACATTTCTCCCTGTCCTGAGTAACAAGTAAGTTATCAATAACAACTGGTTTAATTACTAACCCCTATTGTAGGATATTAGATAGGGTATGTCAACATGCCAATGCTAAAGAAATATTACACTTTAGATTAAGAAGTAGAGAGAATGTAAAAACTGAAAAACACAATTGCTTTTTAAAAAATTTTCAAAATTATACATTTGAATGTGTCAGCTGATATTCAAATATAATTTGTTTCCCCATTTATGCAGACAGTTCTTTATGACCAAAAAAATCAAATCATTGAAACATTTTTTTTTATCAAGGATATACTGGGTTATTTAAATTTTTTTAGTTTAAATGACATTTACGATAGAATTATTTTTAACTAGGTCCTCTTGTTAAAGGAGAATCCTTTTAATTATCATTGTGACTTCTTAAAAGTTAATATTTAGTCAATTCACATAATCAAAGATCAGTACTCCATTCTTAATCTTAAATACACAAAAACGTAGCGAGGAAAATCACAATGTGAAGTCCTACAGTATACTGGTTAAGGGAACTGATTATAGAAACCACGTGTTTGGACTGGAATCCTGGTTCTGACTGTGCTGGCTTTGTCATCCTTGGCAGACACTTACTTCTCCATGCCTCAGTTTCCCTATCAATAGAATGGAAATAATAACCATAATGCTTACTTAATTAGATTACTATGAGGATTATATAAAATTAAAATAGAGGTGCCTGGGTGGCTCATTGATAGGTGTCCAACTTCAGTTCAGGTCATGATCTCACAGTCTGTGAGTTCAAGCCTCACATCGGGCTCTGTGCAGACAGCTCAGAGCCTGGGTCCTGCTTCGGATTCTGTGTCTCCCTCTCTCTCTGCCCCTCCCCCCTCACACTGTGTGTTTGTGTGTGTGTGTGTGTGTGTGTGTCAAAAATAAACATTAAAAATTTTTAATAAAATAAAATTAAAATATATAAAACAGAATAGTGCCTAATACCTAGTAAGCACTACGTTCATATTTACCATTATCATTGTTCTCTTATTTTTCAGTTAAAAAAATCCAATTCCTAATGACAAAGTATGGACCTTTAGAGTTGGGATCGTCCCTTTCCAAAAAGGAAATGAAAGCCTAAGTCACTTCCAAAGCCAGTTACAAAGCACAGTCGAAACTAGTATACAGCCTGCTGGAGAGAGCAAAGCAGCTGTTTTGCAGCAATGACATTCTTTACCAGTGACTATAATCTGGGAGTTTTAAAAAGGAGAAACTCCAAATGACTCATTTTAAATATTTTTCAAAAACAGATTCTTATGAGTAGCCTTGGATTGTAATTAGATTTAACAGAAAGCAAACCATACTGAAAAACTATTTAACTGAAATTATGTCATGTGTTCAAACTACTGATTTACACTTTCTTTGCAGAAAAAAATTGGCCTATAAAAAAGATAGTATCTACTTCCAATATGTACCCTAAATAACACTATATTGAGCTAACCTTTGTTTTCCAACTACAAAGTTGACAAATTATACAAGGAAAATATTGAAGCATGACAAAAGTCCAAGCATTAACTCATACTCCAGGTATCCATTTAATTATCCCCATTAGGAAATATGGAGCATTTCTCAAAGTAAATAATAAACCTTTTCTTAATATAACCTCAAGAACCAAAGTTACTGCTATCCTCTCTAACAATTTGAAAATGTGTAACATCCTGGTTTAAGGACCATATATTTTTCTAAGGGAAAGAGGCCCTTCTTTTTTTTAATTTTTTAAATTTTTTTTTCACGTAAGCTCTATGCCCACTATGGGGCTTGAAATAATGACTCTGAGATCAAGAGTCTCATGCTCTACCGACTGAGCCACTACTTGGCCACCCCAAGTACCATATTTTTTGATAGAAAGCTTCTGAAAACCTCACAGCTTTCATCAACAGCTTTGCATACATAAATAGCACTATGACAGGGAACCAAACACCATCTTTACTGGGATCCTAAAAAACAAGATGTTATGGGAAGATATAAGAGAAAATGCTAAGGTCACTTCCTTCAAGTAGCACAACATTTTTGTTGGAAGACACAAATATAAACATGAAGATGATTTATAATAATCTATAAGATATATATATAAAAGGGAGTTAGCACACAATATTATAACCCCAAACCAAAAAGGAGGAAAAGCCAATGTACAGCTGCAGACATTAAAAGTGCTACACTAAATATTTTCTGGAGCATATGATTTTGGAAATGGGAGAAGAATTTCAATTCAGGCTTACTTTGAATCAGTTACACTTCACCACCAAAGGGAACAGTGGGGCAGGCAGGAAGGCAGAACCCAAGGAGCTGGTGAAGAGACATTTGAGTACAGAACAGACCTTTGGCCCTTCATGAATGAAAGGAAAGGCCGCTGTTGAGGAGCAATCTCTCCAGACACACTGATGAAGCAGAATTAAATCTGAACTTCAAATCCTTGAGATAGACTCTGACACAAGTGGTCTAGGCTTGAATCCCGCCACCGCCACATATTAGCAATGTCATCTTGGGCAAGTTACATTATGTCCCTCCATCTTTGCGTCATTACAAAATGTGGATGAGAATAATAGTAGCAAAATGTGGCAGTCATGAGGAGTAAATGAAATACTTTAGGCAAAGTGCTTGAGATAAGGCTTGCTGCTTGGCAGATACTCGTATGTTGGCCATTTATTATTATTTCTCTAATTATTAGAGTAGAGCACATCAAAATAATAGGAAACATCTTTCTACAGATAAATAGAAGAGACATTTCCCTTAGTCACATCTGGCCAAAAGATAGGACTAACGAGAGACTGAAATTCAATACCAGAACCCCGTATAGTTAAAAGAGTACATACACTGCACATATTGTGTGCACACATACTTTGCTCGTTGCCGAGGTTTACACTGTAACAAACTACAAGCAAATATAGAACATAAATACCCCAAGCCAATTTATTGAACAGCCAGTTAGCCACTCTCATTTTAATGTTCTACAGGCATCTCAAACCTACTGTATCCAAAACCAAACTACTACTCTTTTCCATCCTCCTCTCTTATTTTCCCATAATTTCTAACTCTGTTGCACCAACTCCTGCTCCTCTGTCAATCTACCTTGAAGTCAATCTGCCATCAAGTCTTGTCACTTTTAATTCTAATCCAACCTTCAATTCTGTCCACTTAGCTGAAATTCCACAGCCACTCTTACCTCTGTCCTTTCTCCTGACTGGTTTACAGCAGCTGAGTAACTCCCTGTGTCTACACTCGTCTTCTCTCTGCTATAAGAGTGTGCCTTCTGATCACATAGTCGAAACAGGGCCCTACCTTGGTTAAAATCCAAATAACTTTTCATTTCTTTCAGAAGAAAGGCCAAGGTCTATAGCACAGTTTAGAATTCATACAGTGACCCTTCTTATCAATTCAATCTCTCCTCTTTTTACTCCACATACTCAAATCTCTCCAATGCACTGAACTATTTTTCATCTTATGTGGTTCTTTTGTTTAGATAGCTTTGATAGTTCTTCCTCTTGGATCGTGTCCTTCCTTTCTAGAAGTCTGGGACAGGTACCCCTTCTGTGGTTTCTGCTATGGATTCAGCCTATATCTCCCTTCCTACGTTTGTATCCTGTCACTGTATCTGTATGTTTAGATGAGTCTCCCACAAGACCAGAAGTTAGGGATGTTGTCACTGTTCATCGGTATATTCCTAATACCTGGTCCAGTGCCAATCACACAGAAATAGAAAATGAGTATCAATGGGATTGAACTTTATAAAGTTCTCGTGGTATTTCTTAGTTTTCAGTTAATTCTCCTATTATCTTTACTTTATCTTTACTCCATATTGCCATAAGTACTTATAGTAATGGGAAGGCCAACTGTAATCAGGGTTCTGGTGCTAGCCTTACACTTCCCAGACATATTTCAGTCTGCTTTTGAGCTATGGTTACCGAAAGGCAAAATTGAGTATGTCTCAAGAGGATATGTAATTGATCAGAAATAACTTTAGCCACTTTTCAAAAAGCAGAGATTTGGGGAGAAAGAGTGTTAATAGTAATTAAGTAAACTTTGGTATAATGAAATGCTTGATTCTATATCAGAATGGAACTTCTTAGTTTTTTCCCCAAAGTTGACCATTATGACAAACGAAAACCACAAATCTTGAAAATATATATGAAACGAATAAACATATATGTAAGAAAAGATAAAAATCAGGTATTTAGGTGTGATAAACTACATTTTGAAATCATGCAATGCCTGGCACGAGATAACAAAGCAAACCAAAACATGCCCTCTGTTTGCACATATAATGACTATTGTTTGCATATATAATGACTATTCATCATGAGATGAAAAAATAGAGAATAGCAATGTACAATATTATACGTTATTGTGTTTTTTAAGTTTCCTTTCTCTAAAAAAAGCATTAAATATTCCAAGTGTACCATAACACTAGAGATATGTATGTTAGTTTCATCACATTTCATATATGGAATTTAGTATAAAGAAGATATATATTATTTAGGAACATACCATAAAATCCATGAGTATAGAAGAATGTAGGATTTTTCAAGTACATAATATAGTATATTATCATTTCAGTAACTGTTATACCTAAATAAAATCCTCTTTCTTCAGAAAAACAGAAAAAGTTATCTTTCTTAAATGGCTAATTAACAGGTACTGCATACGATATTTTTACTAAAGTGTCAAATAAGCATGTTAGAACAGATGCACAAAATACATAAAATTACTAGGTAGTATGTACAGATACTATCAAAAGTTTTGATTGACTTCATACTTTATTTACTCTGCATTTAGTTACCAAAGCCACAAGCTTAATAGTTCTGTTTATAAAAACAAAGTTAGGCAAGTTGAATGCTAAGAACAAATATATGTGAACTCATTTATAACTTGTGGATGCATGCATGCACACACATCTTTTTATTATCAGCATGCTCGCAAATTAAAATTGTTACCACATGCTAAGTAAACTTTTTCAGATGTTCAACAAAGGAGATCAAAAGAGATTTCATCATATATTTTTAGATCTCTGACCAGTCAAACATATAGGAACACAGACATGTCAAAACATCAAGTAATCCAAAGGTAAAACAATTTGGAAATTTTTGGTTCAATGAAACTTATGAAGAGTAGGTTAGTGTACTTTCATACTTTCCTTACTGACGTCTTACAGGTGAAGCTACTCATGGAAACTTCTTTAGTGGTTATGTGCAGATAAGACTTGATTAGGGACCAAGACGAAGACTAGAACATAGATAAGCTGGGAAGAGAGATTAAGCTTTCTGGGCAGATAGAAAATCACAAAACAAAGCAAGCAGGTGGAAAGGAACGTGTTCTGTTAGAGGCCATGAGAAAACCAGCTTGGATGATTTTATACTATACTTATGAGAGTGACAGACTAGTAGGTTAGTATCATATGGTGAGGTCTAATGACTATTCCTAAAATTCTTCTCTTTGCCTGCCACAAATTTCCATAAGTTTTGTTAAACCCTATTTGGTAAGTAGGAGCAATATAATGGGAGTGCAGGATTTATTCTTCAGTGGATAAAAAAAAATCAATCTTATTATTTGTTCTATCCTTACCTGAAATATCCAATGCAGTGACTTGAGTTTTGGTCTGCTTCTATATTCAAACCTATCTACTCTGGTTTTAGAAACTGAGTTATTTTACTTTACCATTTTTGAATCCTTACATTGTGTCTCCACCTGGTACACAAGTTCTGGTCTTCCTTTCCCTAATCTTCTGGATTTCTCTCATCCTCAGCATTCATGATTGGATTACCATTTTCTGAACTCAAGCTTCTCTTGAGCTTCATATGTCTAGATCTCTACCTACTGCACTATGTCAAGCTCTCCTGATACTATACATTGCCTCCTATTTGACACTACTTGGAGTCACACGTGCAGACTCAATCTTATTTTCTGCTCAAAGGTTCACTCTTATCATATTTTCCCCTGATGAACACATCTTGGTTGTGAGCCATCCTCACTCTAACCTGACAAGTAGTGATATCAATTCACTCGAATCCTCTCCTGAAGTATCCCATCAAACACTGTCTCCTCTTTTGTAATTGGTTCTGAAGTAGGAACTCTGGACAGATGTTTTGCTAACAGTAGAGGTGTGTTGTTGATGCTCCAAAAGGATTCTATTATGGCATTCCTAACAGCCTGCATTAACAGTTCTCATTTATCCTCACAGTGAAGTGTATTTTGTTTATTTTTCTACTGAAATGCATTGTACAATCCTGAAATATTTCTGGGACAAACTATAGATTTAGAAAGCAACCCAGAGACAAATGACAACAACAAAAAGATGGCCAAGTCATTTAGCGAGATTTGTTCAGTGGCAAATGATGATCACAATAATTTTTGGATCCTCTATTAAATTCTTAAAAGATATTTGTCTAAATACAAGGTGGAAGAAAGGTAATAAACAATTTTAATGGGTATGCTCAGGAAACTTAATTTGCAATGAAGTTGCAATCAAAAGGGGTCCCCAAAAATGAGTAGCCCTCCATCTCAGAATAGGATGACTTACTTTCATCTGCAATACTAAAAATAATATTAACCTCATATAAAGATGACATAGTGAAGGTTTTTTAAAAAAATGAATTCAATCTGGAAATTACAAGTGGAGAGGACTCTAATCAAGGAAATATGAAATAGTTCATGAACAGAATGGACACTGAATGTCCTAATCTTGCATGCTTCATCACAGACTGACTGCCACACCACTTCAGGTAGGTGAATGTACAGTGTATTCTTTTACTCAGTTTGCTCATTATTTTACTCAGTTACACAAATTGAGAGCACTCACAATTGTGAGACATGATGTGTCGAATGATAAACAATTCGCATAGGCTCCGGACGCATAAACTGTAGGTCCAGAAGCTATTATTAGAGGAAGTTAGGGAGTCTTCCAGTCTATTTGTCAAAAAGTTTGTTGCTATAATTTCCATGGAAACAATTCTGGATAGCATAAATTAATACTTAACGTTTCTTCTGTTTTCTTGGAAAAGTTTTTCAGGACATGTTTGATTATGAAAGAGTTTTCTAATTCTCTGAGATTAAAATGGAGGATATTCTGTTCACCTTTTTAGTCTTACACCTATCACAATAGCAGATATACTCAGTGTTTCAGTATACAGAAGTTTATATCAAAATATTCAAATATCAAAAATCTGAAATTGCAACGCTATCTTTTCTATTAATTATCTTTTTAATTATTATAATTCTGATACTAACAAAGTGCATGTAGCAAAATACAAATGCTATATTTGAGAATTAGTTAAACAGAAAAAAAGAATCCTATAAATGTGCTATATAAAATGTAACTGCAAAACAAGTGGTCAGTTGTAGATAATCAGATAAACGTAGAAGTAATTTAAGTGTTGAAAATATATTAAGGAGTACTTTCTACAAGTGTGCTTCACAAATGAGTGTTTTAACTAATTTGTATTTCTCCATATAAATATCTTCTAACAAGTGAGACTAAAACTCATTTGAAAATGAAATGCTGCTAAGTAATTTAGGAACAGAGATATCCTGGAAACATTTGGGGGTGCATTTACAAATGTGATATATATGACATGACAAAAACAGGAAAAGGATATGCTACCTGTGTATCTGCGATAATTTTTGGTATTTGATATCATTGTAGTAATCAATGTATTCACTTTTTAGTGTGATTATATTAGACCACATTTAAAAGATATTTTCCCACGCTGATCTTTCTCCCTGAAGATGTCTTATAAATGTCAAGTCCTTCCAAACAGAAGGTAGTTTTCTGGTCAATATTTCCGTTACTTTGCAATTAAGACAAGATGATTCAACAGGCTAAGAATTTATACTTAGGAAGAGATTTTCATGAGAGGCAGGTTTGCAAGCAGTAGTATCTCAGCTGGACTCAAAAGAATTTCTTTATTATATAAATTCTCCAGTTAATTTTTTACAAAAGTACATTTTTCTTTATCCAACCCATTCTACTATCTCTATCTGGAGAGTGTATGGTTTGTGGGAGAACATCCCTGCAGCAATACATTGCCATTTGCAATACTAGTTGAAAGAACAAAAACAAAAGGCTTTTCAAGATAAAACCACTCAAGTTAAGAAATAAGTACCAAGTACACATCTAGGTCTTCAGTTCACGAAGAAGCATGTTGTAGAGTCCTTCCAAATCACTGCAAGGCAACACAGCACTGAAACATCTCTTCAGTAAATTATAGCAGGAATACTCCAAATATATAACTAAGATACACCAAAAGAGGTGGACGGCTCATTAAATGATCTGGTACAAAACAAAACCAAAATAAAATAAAATAAAATAAAACACTAAATCACAATCCAGAGATACAAGTGTGTGTGTGTGTGTGTGTGTGTGTGTCTGTGTGTGTGTGTGTAATTAAACGTACTTAGTTAATTTTTTAGATGTTTATTTATTTATTTTGAGAGAGAAAGAAAGCGCGAGTGAGAGACAGGCAGAGAGAGGGAGAGAAAATCCCAAGCAAGCTGCAGCCTGTT
Source organism: Cryptoprocta ferox (assembly GCA_028646485.1). NCBI lineage: Eukaryota > Metazoa > Chordata > Mammalia > Carnivora > Eupleridae > Cryptoprocta > Cryptoprocta ferox. The sequence goes on from CM053573.1 coordinate 30,365,199, forward strand.
AATGCAGAGCCAGGAGCGGGGCTCAAACACACAAACGGTGAGATCGTGACCTGAGACAAAATCAAGAATCAGTCGCTTAACTCACTGAGCCACCCAGGTGCCCCCTAGTTAATTTTAATTTAACTAATAAGTGGTATCAGTCCTACAGAAGGCTTTTGTAGAAAAGATGCTATAGAAGGAACCCATGGACTATCATCATCATCATCATCATCATCATCATCATCATCATCTTCGTCATTGGCGGCAACGATACTTTATATTTTAAAGCATTTTGCAGAGTACTTTCAAATTTATTCTTTTTATCTTTTTAAAATTACAATGTCTCTATAAGTAAGCAGATCATATATATATATATATATATATCAGTACAATATATTATATACATTTATATATAATTTTGTAGATATGAAAACTGAAGTGTAGAATAGGTATATAAACATTTCATGATGACTTGACCAAGGGAACATGGCTATTAAGTATTCTCAATAAATACTGCTTGAAACAAAAGCTCTTTTTACTTCAGATTTGGAGGTATTTATATTGTATCTACATTGAAAAGAACAAGTTATATCTAACCTATGCACTCGCCCAACTCTAATAAGAGAAAATACACTATTGTAGAAAAACAAGGGCTTGAGTATCAGACATATGTCTGATTCATTCATTTTCCCACTTTCTATTTACTAGCTGTTTATCTTTGGTAACCTAATCCATTTTCTTGACCTTAAACTTCCTTATCTGAATATTGGACACAATGCTTCTCTTTCCCTGCTTCGTAGGGTTACTAAGAAAATTAAATGAGATACATATAATAATGTCTAGACCATACTATGTCCATAAAAACACAAAAACGTTCATTCCTTTCTCTCCTACTGTTATAAACACTCCATACCATGTACTTGATGCTATCCCAAGAAGAACATTTTACATGATCCTTGTTCTTGAAGAAATTTTCATCATTGAGACGAAAAAAATGTAAAATAGAGAACTAATTTTAAATAGACAAAAAATGATAGATTGTAAAAATGAGACACCAGTTGTTCTTATTACAGAATATCAGACCTAGAGAGAAAATAAAATGGTTGAGATTAGTCACTTTCTGCTAGCTATTTTCTGCTAATATTTCTAATTTCAGCTAGTAATCTTATAATCTTCTTTTACACATTATTTTTTAAAGTGTATTATATCTTCCTCCTTTTGAGAGATCCTCATGAAACACAAGAAATTCACAAAAATGTCCTCCTCATTTTCCCCTGGTAAGCTAAGAAAGGGTTGCTGTCATAAACATAGAGACATAGGAATAGATCAGACAATGGACTTAATTATGGCTTAGGAAACTAGCAACACCAGAAAACTAAATGGGGATAAGGCGAAAAAGCCTACTGGGTCTGTCTGATCAAGGAAAGTCTTAAGACTGAACACTCCTCAAACGTGCATGTATATTTCAAAAAAAAATCTGCAATTATACAGTGACACTATATTGCAGGGTGGACTTAAAAGATTTTTCTTCTCCCTAAGCACCATATGCATCCACACTCTGTGTGTCTCTTGTGGCATAAAGTTGGTGTCTTTAAGAGAACTCCAAATATTTGCATTTTCCTTCAAAGTCCATGCTCTTCAGATTTCATTGAAGTAAAAAAAGAAACAAATCCCCACTCATCAGCACTTTGAAACACTTTTAAAACTAATGATATTAATATGTCTTTCCATATAAATGTTTACATTTCCATGTGGTAAATATGTTGGACTATTATTTGGAGACTTTTGTCTGTTTATCTTTCAGGATTTCTACTAGTCTATTCTAAATCTGAGAATTAACAGAAAGTAAATATTAAGCAAAGCTGATTTTTTCTGTCTCAAATACGTAATAAATTTTACTCTCGTATTAAAAATGAAGCTATGCTAGTCATATTTTTCAAGCATTTTAGCTTAGGTTTCTTCTTTCTTCCACTAAAACATCTTCTGTGTATACAACATAATTAAGGAAAACCACAACAGTTGTTATTTGCCAGGGAGAATGTTTCAAAACCATTACTTCAAAGTGGCTTCCTTTCTTTTCCCCCTTTTTGGCAAAGGAGTCTTTTATTAAACCCACCACACACCTCAATCACCACCCCCCACCACCACCACTTTTCACTCTGAACAAATCATGCTGAGGGGGGAAAAATTTTTGAGGACTTTTTTTTTTTTCTATATTGACAAAAGGCCTGGAATCTAGCAATTGGTTGGGAACTGAGTATCTGTTCCTTGACTCAACTCACTGGAGCAAAAGCAAAAAGAGAAAACACTCAGGGTTTGGCAAAAAAATATTTTTCCTCTGGACATCTTCCACTGGCTTGTGGCACAACTGCCGTACATCCATTAAGAGTTCCAGTGTCTATTGGTTGGTTTCATCTGCTTCAGTCATTTCCCTTTTAAGCTCAGCACTTCTTGGGCTTGGGAGAGCTCCTAGAAGGTTCAGTTTCAAAAACCTCTCTGGGTCACAAGAGCTCCTGCTTGTTCCTTTATACAGCTCCCTGTTTGTGCCCGTTTATTAAATGCCCTTTTCCAAGTAACCATTGATTGTTGGAACTTTTACAGGATTCATAGTGATTCATTTGAACTTCAAATGCTTGGACAGAATCAGTGTTGGTCCTATCCATTTTCTACCACTTGAAAGTCTGTCAGCCCAATCAACACATTCTCATTCATGAACTACTAGGGCTTTCTGTGGGAAAGTTTCCACCAAATAAAGAGAAATGTAGAATTTATGTACATTGTTTTCTTTCCAAGTATTTACGCTTTTCAAATGTTGAGAAATATACTGGCCAGAAGATTTCTTGTGACTAATTTAGTGTCCTTCCCCCTTTTATTTCTTAATGACACAAACCACATGAGAAAGTCACTCAGAAATGTGGAATTATAAATCTCTCCTCAGAGCATATATTTACTTATACATAAATCACTGTCTGTTAACCATATATAAAACTACTTACATAATCCTCTGATTGACTTTTAATAAATTATCTTTTTTTTCTAACTCTTTTTTTTAATATTTTATTTATCCTTTGAGAGAGAGTGAGCTGGAGAGGAAGAGTGGCAGAGAGGGGCAGATAGAGAGTCAGAAGCGGGCTCCACACTGAGAGCAGGAAGCCTGATGCTGGGCTCAGGGGCTCAGACTCACAGGAGATCATGACTTGACCCCAAGTCAGATACTCAATCGACTGAGCCACTCAGGTGTCCCTTTTCTAACTCTCAACTTGGTCTTAAAATGTGCATTATTTGGTTGTTTTTATAGTTACAATGATATCTAAATATGCATATAGTTTAGTATTTGAGAATAAAATAATTTTTAAAAATTAATGTTTCTTTATTTTTGAGAGAGAGACAGAGTGTGATCAGGGGAGGGGCAGAGAGAAAGAGAGAGAGAAGGAGACACAGAATCTGAAGCAGGCTCCAGGCTCTGAGTTGTCAGCACAGAGCCCAACGTGGGGCTTGAACCCACAAACAGAAAGATCATGACCTAAGCCAAAGTCAAAGGCTTAACTGACTGAGCCACCCAAGCGCCCCGTGAATAAAATAATTTTGATAACAACCATTATAGCATCTTTTTTTTTTTTTTTTTTTTTTTAGAATTACTGTGTAGGTCTTTTGGAGAAAAATAAACCAATAAGATGATAATAATAATTAAATTTTTATTCCTACCACTTAATATTATTAAATATTGTTAACATACACTATTTTAAACCTTAAGCTTGTGATCTCTGTATCTGGAAATACAGTTGACCTTTGAAAACACAGGGGTAAGGGGCGCCCATCCCCTGTACAGTCAAAAATCTGTCTGTAACTTTTTTCCCCAAAACCTAACTACTAAGAGCCTATTGTTGACTGGAAGCTTTACTGATAACATGAATGATTAAGTAACACATATTTTATATGTTTATGAGCCTATTGTTGACTGGAAGCTTTACTGATAACATAAATGATTAAGTAACATATTTTATATGTTTATGTGTTCTATACTGTATTCTAAGTAATCTGAAGAAAATGTTATTAAGAAAATCATGTGGAAGAGAAAATATGTTTACATACTGTACTGTATTTATATTTTAAAAATCCACTTATAAGGGAACTTTTACAGATCAAACCAGCACTGTTAAGGGTTAACTATACACTCTAGAGATATAATAGATTTTGATTGACCAATTAATATATATCATAAATTAAAGAATAAAATACATATGTAGTATAACCAGACTTTATTTTAGCCAGTGGTATATTTGTTCTAAAGCTGTAAGTACTATATAGCTTGATAATATTGTGCTTTTGAAGGACTTCTAGAAGAAATTAAAACAATAGTAATTTGCTATTTCTAGTTTTGGACTTATTTGTGGCTGACCTAACGCGAACCAACACAGCACCTGATTCAGACTAGAGGTGTAAGTGGAGGTTTTGTGGAAGGAAGTGGTGTCTAATCTGAGCACTAACAGGTGAAGGGAGAGGGTTGGGATAAGAGGTGGTGAAGGTGTTTGAGGAAGAGGAAGCACGACATACTAAAGAGTATGACCTGCTTCGTACTAACCAGAGTTTGAAAAAATAGCATTTGTGAAAGTGGGATGTGGGTTTCAAGAGATGAAAGTGTAGACACAAATGAGGACAGATCAAGTAGGACTTAAAAGACAAATCTTAGGAGTTTGGACTTTATATTTTAGTAATTGAAAAGCCTCTGAAATTTTTATTGTTTTGTTTCAAGCAGAGGGGTGTTCACATAACCAGATTTGCATTATAGAAAGTTTATTTTGGCAGAAGATATCTAAAGCTGCTCTAATGACATTGATATTTTTGTACATTAAAAGCTTATGAAAGCCCACGGCAGAGGATGAGTTAAAACAAACACTGTACTGAAAGATATGAATTTGATATTATAAATCTCTGAATAATGTTATCTTTTAATTAGCCATTTACAGGGACATGAATTCTAAGATGGGCTTTCTAGTAGTGTTGCTGATGAAAGTAATATTAGTTGCTAATTTATATAGTGCTTTATAGTTTTACTAAAGTCTTTTACATCTTCAATGACTTAGATCTTCTAGAAAAGGACAACGAAATTTTCTACTACCTTGGTCTATGTAGAGAGACTTTTAAAAAAATTAATCCTTTAATCAGGAAATTAATAGGACATTGTATTTCTTTTCCAAGAGTTTCTCACAGAGCAGTGTATTCAAAGGAATGTACAAACAGTGGTAGGGTCAAGAATTCTGGAATGGACAGGAGAAAAAAGAAATTATATTCATTTGTCTATTTTTCTCTTAAGAAAATAATATTTTACAGTTTAAATAATTTCATCAAGAAACCGAATGACATTCTACCTATCTTTGAACTTTCAGTCCTTTTTATCACCTAAGGTATTTCCCAGAGAAACTCAAAAGCTGTATATGATGAAGAAAAACACAGGACTGGCTTTCAGAGTAAAAGGAATTTCCCTCCCATGGACAAAATGAGGTTTTGTTATTTCTTTCCCCTTTCAGTGCAAAATGTTGCCATATTTCATTGAAACTAAAGTGCCATCAATGGTAAAGCTTACCCTGATTTTAGAGCTGTTCAATGTGGATAAAAGGCATGCTGTTACAAACAATGGAGAACACTCAAGTGACAGAAAAGGTGGAATTACCAGGGAACTTTCTTACATTCCTGTGAGAACCAAAACAATGATGCAGAGTTTGTTGTATACACATATAACCTTATGAGGACATATGGTTGCATCCTCGAAAGCTCTAATTTAAACATTTGTATGCACACATATAGTATATGCACTCCTGCATGTGCATGTGTGTTTGTGCATGTGCGTGCACGTGTGTGTGTGTGTGTGTGTGTGTGTGTATGGACTGACATTCCAAGGGGGGAAAAATTAAGGAAGGAAGAAGGAAAAAGAATAGAGCACTAAATAGCAGCAAGCCATACTACAGAATGAAAATGATCTGTAGCATTCTTATCAGAATGATTATCTAACAAACATTTACTAAAGGCTTGTAAACACATTAACAAGATTTGCCATTACAGTCCTGTCACATAACAGTGACAGAACAGCATGGAATACTGATGATTTCATGATGTAGAACCTAAAACTTGTCCATTTTCCTCAGGAGGGTTTTATGAGAATTTATCAAATAAGTAAAATAAGATAAACACATTATAACAAGAATGAGGCAATTTGTTGTACAAGTCATTTACTTCAAGGACTATTATATGGCTGCTGCTTCACAAAAATCAGAACTCCTTTTCATAACCAATGAGTGGATTGAAAACATCCAAAATTAATGCCGTAATATATATTTTAAATGTTATGTCTAGCTAAGGCTAACATCACGGAAATAATGATGGGTAAAAATACAGTACACGGATATTTAAATTAAATTGAAATAATAATCAAAGCAGAGAAATGTAAATGCCATAGCCTCAACCACTTTAAATATATATATTTTTAAAAATCCCTATGTTCAAAACCAGTCCCATAATTCAGCACTCATGTTACAAGCAACTGTCCCAGGTTGGAGAGAGATGCAGGAAAATTTGGACCGAAAAATGTAAGACATATGGTCTTGATTGCCTTTCGCAGCTACGTTAAGAGTTCAGTGTAAAGAAGAGCTTTCCAAACGCCAGCTTGCAAACTAGGTTTTTATGTGAAACTCTAATAAAACAGCAGCAGATGTTTCTATGCTATTAATTTGTTTGGGACATTTTTGGCTGCCTCATTCCAAATCAACTGTTTTTCCTGTCCAACAACTACAGTATTCATTTCTTTTTTACACATGGAGAAAGGGAGAAAGGAAGCTTTTCCTTTGGAATAGATACTGTACCAATTTGCTGTATTCATGGGAAAAGTGAATGCCAGCAGTTTGTGCTTTTTTATTTCCTTTTTCTTTCACTTTCTGAATCCCCTTAGAAATTGATACGGGGTGCTTTTTACTCAAGGAGGTGGGGACAGGAATCATCCAGTCAAGTAATCGCTGAAGTAAAAATGAAGCAAGTATACCACTGGTTGGTAAATATACTTTGGGTAACACAGCACAGACTTCACTTTTAAAAGTCATGAAATAAATCTAGCTTTTTCAAAACCTGCTTATATGAATGCAGATGTTTGATAGTTATTCTAGTGCTAGTGCTAATTTACATGAAAAAAATATCATCTCCTTGTAAATTTTCACACTATCAGAGTTAATTCACTTGCTGCCTTTCCCCCTCTCCCAGTCTTGTAATCCATTCTTGCTGCTCCAAAGGTTTTAGGAGATCACCTTTCTTTGGCTATAAATATATCTCTTATTGATTCTATTTCAATACTGAACATGTTTTACCTTCAGAAAGAAAACAAAGGAGATTTTTTAAAAATTAAAGGCTTTCTTTCATTTAGTCATTTTCCCAATTATATGTTAATCAATCTTTCCCAGAATAAGTGACAAAATAACAGCTCCAGCTGATTCTTTCCAGTGAGGCCAAACTGTGTTCACTCCTAAACAAGTGTTCTGTGACTGGGCAGTTTGCTTTATATGAAATTACACTTTCTGGCTGGGAATACTGAGAATTCGCTTTCAAGGATCATTCTCAGTCCATACAGGTTATTAATAACTTTCAAGATTATACAGAAATCTTTAATGGGATTCAAATGGAAGCCCTAAAGCCTATTACTCTATAAAATTACTCAGGCTTCTGACTAAAGTGCCAAAATTATTTGGATTTCAGTTTTGTTTCTAAAACAAATGTAATAAAGTATCATTAACAAATTCAACTAAAGTTGGTTCAAGTTCAAAAAGTCTGCACATTCTAGTGTAATTAGAGACAAGAAAGTTTTAAAGCCCTAATGGAATTTTCTATAATTCTCCCCTTAATTGGAAAATGTTTGCTACTTGGAAGTCTTTCCATGATCTAAGAGCCAAGGAACAAAGCAAAGTACCTTATAAGATTCTTTCTCTGTATGTATCTACTCTGATCTTTTGACATTGTAGCTGCTCTTGGAGGCCTCTGGAAACAGCTAAATCTTAAGAGTATCTCTCAGCAGTCCTGGGACTATAATCCATGTTCTTGGTCGATGAAGACCTATCTTCCTGACCTGGCTCCTCTCCTGCTCACCTCTCCACTTCATCTGCTGCCACTTGTGACCTCTTCTGCCATTCCGTATTCCAGGCGTACTGAACTAATTTCACTTCCTAGTCACTAGCTCTCTAACCACTGTTTAGATGCGACTAGTCCAATTATATATTCGGTCAGCCTCAAATTAGATCTTTTTTGTCTACCTACAAATTTTTCCCAATTCCTTTATTCCCACAGCATCTACCCAACCATAACTGCCTCCTCAAGGTAATGTAGAAAAGAATCATATTTGCTATGCTGACGGAGAACACAGCTCTCACCTGTGTGACAGCAACTCTTTAATGTTACCGTGAAATCTTCTTTTCCTAGCAAGGGCCTCCAACTTTAGAAGCCACTTGATAATATGCTTGGAACTGAACATTCCCTAGTATCTCTTAAGCACCAGCACACATTGTGTTAGGGAGAGGCCATGTATCTCAACTTCTTGATTTTGTGGATTCTGCTAGAGCAAGAATAGGTTTCTAAACTTTTAAATGGGTTTCTAAACTTTCTAAACTTGTCCCAAACTGAGACTCATCCCTAAACCCTTTTCTAACCCTCCTACCATATCATTTTTCTCCCACACTCACCCAGGCCTCAAAATCTCTCCAATTCTCCCATCTCAGAGTAAAAGCCAAAATTGTTACAGTGGCCTACAAGACAGTCTGTTGCATGTGCTCACCCCATTATCTTTTTCACTTTTTAAAAAAAAATTTTAACGATAATTTATTTTTGAGAGAGAGAGCGAGACAGCAAGTGAATGAGCGTGGGGGAGGGGCACCAAGAGAGGGGGACACAGAATCTGAAGCAGCCTCCAGGTCTGAGCTGTCGGCACAGAGCCTGACGCAGGCTTGAATTCTCAAATCTCGAGAGGTGAGATCATGACCTGAACCAAAGTTGGACGCTTAACTGACTGAGCCACCCAGCCACCCATGTTTTTTGCTTTTTTAAAATACATGTCTCCCTTACTCACTTTGTCTTAGCCACACTGGGGTCTTAGCCATTCCTTAAATGCCTCCAATGCATCTCCTCCCTTAGGACCTTGCAGTTACTTTCCCCACTGCATGGATCCTAGATACACCCAAAGTTCCCTCCTTCAGCTCCTTCGGATTCTCAGTCAGATGTCAATTACTCAGTGAGGCCTGTCCTGGTTCCTGTATTTAAGACTGAATGAATATCCTCACACTTGGCATTCCATAATCCCTCTTCCTGTTTTATTTCAGTCTTTCATCATTTAATAACCCATACATTTTATTTATTATTTACTCTATACCCCTCCCCTTCTGCACTACAAACTCCAGGACAGTGGGGATTTGATAGCACCTCACACCAAGGAGATACTAAATTAATATTAATTAAATAGTATATGACAAATATAATAAAGTTGAACTACATGTTTTTATTTCTAAGCATGGCATCTAGCTATGCTAAAATAAACTAAAATTCTGACCCCAATTTTTAACTGTGCTGTTGCAATTATTCACATGGTAGAATTTAAAAACTGATGAGAATAAAATATTAATACTTATAGCTAATGTCCTAAACTATTTTACCTATTGGTATAGTCAAAAGAAAATTGATAGAAGAGTTTCAGGAAAAATGTTTTCTTCAGAATGTAGAAAAACATAAACTATGAACTGTTCCAGAATCTTTAACAAAACTAAAGCACATAGCTATTTTGTCCATCATTATATGACCTAATCTTTGGAAAGCTAAAACTACAATTTAAACAAATTTCAAATAATTAGGAAAAATAGTTTTTATACCAAATTTTACTCATCTAGAAACTTTAAACACATGCACACACATACATATTCACACATGCACATATCAGAATTTGATAACAAGATGGATATAGAAAGTCTTTAAAATCATAAAGTCTGAAATTAACATCATGACTGAGCTGAAAGCTCATGTTTGTAAAACATCTGTCAAATTGAAGTCATTTCTTGATTTTGCTGGTTTTTATAAGGAACAAATATGTGTATAAAGATATAAATATGGATATGTCTTTATTCACCTAGACCAAAAATAAATATATATGGCCCTAATTTAAAGTTTAAAAAATTAATATCCTGGACTCCCAGTTAATCAGAAATCATTTAAAGAGAATCCTCAGAAATTTTCCAGCTAACCAAATACATTTTTGTCAGCCACATTTAAAAAGAAAGTTATATATTATACGATGCACACCTGTGCCTTCAAGCTCAAGGTTACATAGTTGGTGAGTCGAATATCTCAACCCAGCCAGTCTGACTCCAAAACCCATTCTTAATCACTGCTCTATACTGCCTCCCAAAAGCATGATCTAAGGCTATTTGACATTCATTTCTGTTCTCACCTCTTTCATAGTAGTTATCACTGATTGAATGTCCCATATAGGCTGGATCCAGAGTACAGAGATCCATTCATTCACTTATGTATTCATATTTGAGTAAATGTTCCACTCTTCTCAAATTCTAGACCCATTAGCTTACCAGGCTGTTTGTTCACTTAAGCATATGCCTTTTTTATTTTCTTGGCAAATTACAAGTTTGGTTTTCTGAGGCAAATATTTAAAATAGGGTGTAGAGTCCTCTAGATCCTGCTATTCCACTACTAATGGATCATGTTTACTCTCTATCAGTGGACGGAAAATGTGACTTTATGAGATTTTTGCCTTTGATTCTGAGAACAGAAATAATTTCTAATACATGAAAATATTAAAAAAATCATGCCAAAATGCTAATAATCCATAAATTCAAGGTTAGTTTCACATTAGAAAATGTATATATGAATTCACTGCCCCATATATAAAGTAGGGAAACTACAGATGACATACTCAAGAGATCCATGAAAATCATTTCATACAATTCAAAACTCACTCATGGAAAACAAAAAACCTCAGAAAATTAAGAAGAGGCTATCTATGAACATTTTAGAGCAAATATACTTAATAGGGAAATACTAGAAGCAGTCCATTTTGAATGAGGAATAAGACAAGGAAGCTTGGTATTACCATTCCCATTCACCATTCTCTCTCATTCTAGAGTTCTTAAAAAATAAAATTAGCAAAAAACAAATAAAATAAAAAAAATAAAGTTGGCAAATTTGTGCACAAAATTCCAACTTCAACAGTTTATAGTCACAGCTTTAATGACCAGAGTTCCTACCACCAAGGTTCCTAAGTAGAATCATGTTAACTGGAACAGAGTAACTGAAGTAAAAAACAGGAGTCCAGGGTGGACATCTCAGGCTTACAGGGGTGAGACTGTTGACTATTGTTTTCAGATCACACCCCAAAGTCTTGAAAAATTCAACACTGGAAAAAACAATCCCCCATGGTTCAATCAAAATACAGCTAAGCAAACTGCACAAAACTTCAAACCAAAACTGCTTCAACAGCTACAGTTTATAGCCAGAACAGGTTAGGCTGAGTAAGAGTCCCAACTGTATCATGCTAAGTGTTCTTCCCGTTTCTTCTCCCTTAATCTAGAACAAGAAAAATCGAAGTAAACCATCAGTGGAGGATATTAGGCCAGGATGATCATCCAAGGAGAGAGGGAATGTAAGTCCTTATTGAATCAAGGAAGCGTCAGGATGTCAGACTCTCAGCTGGCATGTGAATCACAGATGCCACCTTGGAGTTTATGAGATCAGGAGTTTAGGAGACCGGGGTATGGGGCAGAGCTGACCCAGGTTCCAAAGTTCCACAACCAGATGTTCCCAGGACTGCATCATTCATACACTGCAACACTAGGCGCATGGCAAGGGCCTGTGGCTCCAAGTAGTCGTTGGCCATGACCTTGGCCCCAACCCAGTGGAAACAGGAGCAGTCAGTGCCTTGGATGCTCAAGTAAGTGGCGGTGACAGATCCTAAATACCTAAGGCCACTTTGAAGCACTCCTGTCTCAAGCCTGTGAATGCTGCTGGGAGTGTGGCAGCTGGCCCTGAGGGTGAATGAGCTGGAGCTTTTGTGTGCGTGTTTCCTGATCACTTGGGTTTTGGTTTCCATTAAGGGCCTCCTTGCTACTCTCCTGTCCACTTTATTATCAGGCTATTTGTGTCCCAGCCCCTCGCGTGGAAGACTTCAATATATACTGGATGTGCATCCTTTATCACATGCGTTACGAAGATCTCTTGATTGCTGTCATATTTTTTTACGATGTCTTTTTGATGCACTAAAGATCTTAACTTTAATGTCAAATTTAGTGATATTTTTCTTTATATAGTCTTTAATTACCCCGAAGTCATAAAGATTCACTCATATTATTTTATATATTTATCGTTTTTCTCTTCCTATTTAGGACTTTAACCTATCTGAAATTATCTATCTTTAATCTAGCTGAAAATCTATCTGAAATCCATCTTTGTAGAATGTGGAGTAAGAATCTTCCTTTTTTTTTTTTTATTCTTTTCCCAATTGAGTACCCATTGTGCTAGCACTTTTACTGAAAAGATCATCTTTTCTTCCCAGTCTATAATATCAGCTCTGCCATAAATCAAGTTTCATTTGTCTTGAGTCTTATTTTGGGCTTTCTGTTCTGCCCCTTGATCTGTCTGCCCAGCACTATAACAATCTTCTTTACTATACCATTATAGTAAGTCTTCCTATCTGACCAGGCAAGGCCTTCTGCCTAATTCTTAGACTTACCTTGGTTATTTTTGGTTTCTTACCCTTACATTAAAATTTTATATCAACTTGTCAGTCCCACTCACTCACACACATGCGTGTGCCTATTGAGACAGTTACTCAAATTGAAAAGAAATAAACAAAATAGAATCCTTATTCTCAATAAGGGAAAATGATCCCTAGCTAAGATCCACTATAGCTATCTGTTACCTAATGGGATAGAATTTTTAACAACTTTTGGATTCAGTCCATCCTTCCATCTCTATAAACAGGTCTCTATAATGCTCCCAGAAAGCTGGAACAGGACTGAAAGAGTGCAATCTACTGAAAACATAAAGTGATCCAATCTGAAAGCTAAAGGATTTCATAGTTAGCCTGCACTCAGTAATTTCTTTATTTTCTGTCAAGTTAAGGGTACTCATGTATTATTTTAGTGTACATATTATCTATATGATTAGAGACAAATTCCTTTAAGGCAGAGAACAACTTGTTCACTTCAGTGAAACTCTTTAGTACTTATATTTTGCACTGTTGTATTTGATGCTTTTTAATTTTCTCAGTATCTAAGTAGGTCATGCCTAGCTAAAAATTAAGGATTTTCTGTTTAATCATTCATGTTTATAATAATCCTATAAGATGTATACTATTATCTCCACTATAAAGCTACAAAAACTGAACCTTAGAGAGGTTAAATAACTTACCCAAGTAATTTGCCCCCAAAAATGGCAGGGCCTAGTGGCTCAGTTGGTTAAGTGTCTGACTTCAGCTCAGGTCATGATCTCACAGTTCATGAATTCAAGCCCCGCGTCGGGCTCTGTGCTGACAGCTCAGAGCCTGGAGCTTGCTTCGGATTCTGTGACTCCCTCCCTCTCTCTCCCTCCCCTGCTCTCATTCTCTCTCTCAAAAAAAAAAAATAATAATAAACATTTTAAAAAAGTGTGTTGAATAAATGTTTGTTATATGTGTGAAAATGGTAATAGAACTCAAATTTGGAAGAGACCAATGTGGATGCACTATGAGCGATTAAAGATGTAGGATATTAATTGACTTTTTACTTACTTAAATCATTCCTTGTTGATAGGTTGAGTCTACACCAGACCTTGTGATCCCTACTCAGGAATTATTCCATTCAGCTGTGGCTAGATCTATGCATTGTTTGTCTTGTCAAGAACCTCAGCTAGTCCAGAGAGCCTCACATACTGGTCTATAACTATAATAAAATTGCTACAAATAACTGCTGAACAGACTGTCTCTTGTATCATTCAAACCAGAAGTCCAGAGGCGGCATGCCACCACAACTTTCTGATTTGATAGCTACAAATTTTGCTCTAGTATCCTTTTCTTTTGAAAACATAAAAAAATATTGTCTCTCACTGTCATACAGATACTTACATATAATCTAAATTACTTTCTGACCTTTCTTTATTTAAAATATTATTTTAATTATAGTGAAACGTCATCTATCTGGCCCACTAAGAACATAATTCAGGCTAGTTCACCTAGTTCATCCCCTCTGCCGCTGCTGCCTTCTTCTTCTTCCTCTTCTTCCTCTTCTTCTTCTTCTTCTTCTTCTTCTTTCTTCTTCTTCTTCTTCTTCTTTTCTTCTTCTTCTTCTTCTCCTTCTCCTCTTCTTCTTCTTTTGTTTTGTACAAGTTATATGCAGCATAATTTAGTTTTTAAATCTGTAAATGTCAATTAATATATAGTGGAAATTTCAAGTCATATGGAAATATAGATGACTGCTTATGTCTGCATTTTATGGTATTTCTGTTTAGTTCTATTACATTCCATTTGTAAAGTCATTTTACCTGCTCAGATGTCCCTATTCTTAAAATTTCATTTCTTTTTCTTTCAAGTGGTAGTTTTTCACATGTAATAGGTTTTAGATACTAGACTACAATCTAGTTAATATTGTTTATGAATTGTCAACAGATTCTTAATAATAAGATGCGCCACCCTGTCTTCCTTAGCTCCCATGATAGCATATAATGAGTATTTGGATTTGGCCCAGAGAAATGAGTTTGCAGGGTAATTAAATTAAATTAAATATAATTCAATTCCTTTCAACAAACTTTTGCAGACATCTGTGGCTAGTCCAATACTCCAGGAATCTTGGTCCCTGCCCCTTGCTCCAGAAGCAGATCCTGAGACAAGTTTTCAAGTGCCATCTTGTTTAGGTGAGTGGAGAATTCGGTCGAAGAAAGAAAGGAAGACAATACAACATGTTTTCAAGAGTGGATAGAGTGTCACTGTAGACAACAGATCAGTCCCTCTGGGGCTCTCCAGGACATTATGTGGCAGAAACCTCAGAATTATTCTACCAGAGAGGAAAAGAAGCTGAGGTATAATTATGCATCAGATCCCATCTAAGGAAACAAAACAAATGTCTAACATCAGTTGAGAGCTACTTGTGGACATGCTAATTTCAAGCCATTTCAGGGTACCTACATACACAGCCCAAGCATGGGGCCAGAGAAAGAGTCACAGATATTTATAGAAGGAAGCCCTGGGCATGTACAGAAGCAGTGAGTATAAAGGAGATGTAGGTGGTGAACCATTAGCATCCACTACAACATCCTTAAACTGCATAAAAAGAAAAATCTAGAGATTCTGTTTCTCTATTCTTGGTACTATTGTTTGTGCCATTTGCCTTGTATCCATCAAATATTCTTTGAGGATCTTTTATACACAAAATCGATATGGAAAACTGTGGGAAAAACAAAGACACAAAGACACAGTCCCTGAACAACCACCCAGTGGACTAGTAGTGAATTTTCATTCTATAATCTGGTGGAAAAGTTCTATTCACAATCCCTAAACTCAAAGAAACTTAGACTTAATTTTTTTAAGGTTTATTTATTTTGAGAGAGAGGGAGAGTGGGAGAGGGACAGAGAGAGACAGAGAGAGAGAATCCCAAGCAGGTTCCAACGTCAGTGTAAAGCCCAACATGGGGCTCAACCTCAAGACTGTGAGATCACACCCTGAGCTGAAATCAAGAGTTGTGTGCTTAACTACTGAGTCACCGGGGCACCCCTAGACTTTAGACAAGAAAATGACTACAGGCAGACTACATATTGCATGTTCCATAATGCATATCATGATACATGTTTTCCCCTGAAGAATCAACATTCCCATGGGTTAAAAATCATTTCTGCCTTCCTCATTCTGGTCCAATTTAATGAGTCTGTCCAAAATTAAAAGGAAACCAGTGGAAGAAGGGAACAAAAAGGAGGGGAGCTCAAGTCATTGCATATACTTGAAAAAAAAATATGTAAACATTTTCCAATGATTGAAAATTAATATTTACAAATTTAATAGAATATGCTTTGTTCATGTACAATAGTGCATTTGTTAACAGTGACATATTTATCTGGCCTTTCCTAGTCTTAGGAAAAAATTATGTCAATTTTCCTTCAGACGGCCTTCCTATTCTGTCACACAAATTATTTCATGAAACATGAATCCAAATGTTCTGTTCTTTTTCAATTTCCTTTCACCACAAATTCCAGAGTTCTGCACTTCATGGCTTTTCAGTAACAATTCAGTCTTTTTATTCTAATGGCAAAAACGCAATACTGCTGTCTTTAATCAAGCTACGTTTGACATGTCTTCAATTGTGAAGATTTAGCCTTTTGTGTTTAAAGGAGACCTTTTAAAAATAATGACAATGACTTAAAACGATTTTTTGCTGATGCATTTTCAGCTCTTCAGATCCTCATTACTACATTTTCCCATCAGTTTCACAATCCCCATAAATACAGAAAATATCCTACTTTAAAGATTTCTCCCTGGACAAGCAAATATTTATAATATATAAATTACCTAGAAATTTAAGATAACTTACTACCCTATGTCTTTACTGATAAGTATAAGATGTAAGAGTAAAGTAAAGAACAGAGAAAAAAATTAAACAAATATCCTTAATAAGGAACTGAAGGCAAATAGGCTAACTCCAGTAATTAACAAATTGTAAAGATCATCCATATATAATTAAGTGGCAGAAAGACTGCTGTCTGTTCCTTTAAGCTATCATCTAGGCAATAAAAACCTACAAAAGGATATGTTCTGTGTGGACCTTTCAGGTCTGGCCCTGCCTACATTTCCAGCCTCAGCTTACATCATTTCCCTCATCGTCTTTAAACATGAATAGCTCCTTCCTGCCCCCAGACTTGTCACCATCTACCTTGCACACTCTTATCTCCAGCTACATCTGCCTAATCCATACTTGTCCTCTTTGTCTCAGATACATGTAACCTCCCTAGAGATTTTTTCCCCTAACTACCACATTTACAGTAGACCCCTACCAGCGTTCCCTCCAGAGTATTCCTTCTGTTCCTCATAAACTTTGTCACAATACTCAGGAGCATATGTGCCCATGTGTATCTTCTTCGTGATAAGTATGGCTATGAGACCAGGCAGCATTTCAGTATCTTACACTCTCACGGACCCATCATTTATTTCACTTAGTACTACCCAATTAAGATGAATCAATTAAGTGACTAAGTGGATAGTAATTAACTTTTATTCAAAACTTTGGAATAGAAATCTGCACATTTATTATTCATTGACGTTAATGAGAGACATGACTTGCTCAATTCCATGAGGCTGTGTTACACTGGCTTCTCAAGAACATGAATGAGAAATTTTTCATTTCTGTTTCCTTATTCCCAGAACACTGTCTGGCATATTGTGGGAACATTAAAAAATAAAAGTTTGTTGAATTAAGTAAATCAATGAACATGATATGATAGGGTTTCTAAATTTTCACCTTATTCAGCAGCAAGAAGTATAGTCGTCTGTGGCAAAAGGCATATATTATCAATGCTCTTTATCTTCCACTCTCTAAAAATAATTATATTTGTTTTTGAGATTTCTTTTACCCCATTAGAGATAAAGTCAACATGAAAGGTACAGCTAGGAAGGATTCATTGATTTTTGCATTATTCAAGGCAGATTGTAAACCCTTTCCAGTTTTTGAACAGTAACAACAATGACTTGTAATGTTTAATGACAAAGGTTAGCTTATGACACTATTTGGAACTGTAGTTTATAACGATGGAAGTCAGGATATAATAGAAGCTATGAGAAAACAAGCTTGGAATCAAATAAAGCCAGATTCAAGTCCTGATTTAGCTACCTAAAAGGTATATGACTTTGGGCAATTTATTTAGATTCCCTGAAAGGTTTAATAGGGATAATAGTATCCCTGTATTTTTTGTAAGGATCAGGAGAGCCTAAATCAAGCAAATAGTATAATGATGCACATAGGCATGCACATGGTAACCTCTTAATAAAGAATAGCTATAATTATAGTAATTATTTTTATTCATTATTGTTTTATTAGGCAACATATGTAAATTCTTTAATCTGTTCTTTTCTCCCCTTTACCTCTGGCTCATGCACTTATGCCTGATAGTTGTTCCATCTCAGAAGTGAGTTTCAATTCCTTTATAAAGCTCTTCCTTTCACCTACATTTTGCATCTCACTTTTTTCACCCTCTGTTAAAATTCTTTTCTGAATAACTCTTTTTTTCTATAAAAACCAAATAAACCCCATTTAAGGCTATCATTCTAACAAGACAAGAACTTCTTCAAATGCATACACAATGAATACAGGTAAACATTTTGCATTTTTAAAATAGCAGACTTATACAGTTTCCATTCACACTCACAGAGGCATTTCTAATACTTAAAAACTGCCAGCCTAATAGTAAGAACAAGAGTACACAAAGGAAGTCAAACCAGTTTGATGTCAGCAGAAAATATGGCCTGTAGCAAAATGGTCTCTGGCCAGATGATATTAGTCATCAAATGAGCCCTGATTTAGAATAGTTGCTGAACTCGAAAAAGAAAGGAAGAGTCCAGAAGCAAAATATGTAAACCAGAGTAGCTGATGACAAGTGGACCAAAATCTTTCTCAGGAGAGAAATCAGAAATGTCCCAGGTCCAACAGAAATTTATTCTGAGACAGTCACATAGGTCTTCAAAGAGACAGTATTCATAAAGGCTTGGTGATCAATTTTCTAGAAAACAGAGAGAAGCAAAAGGTATTTTCTGCTGTCCATTTTTTTTAGTCTCTTGAATCATATCATCATGAAGAAAGAGACCAATACATGCACTCCTAGAAGGTGTCTTCACATAAGGTGTTTAACCAAGGCTCTACCTGACAAAATTAAATTCAACATGATCACATGTCAGCTCTGTTTCAAATTCAAGAGCCTGTGGCTTCATGCAACTCTGATTTGGATATCAACTGCAAAATGATATTCTCTCTGGGACAATCATCTCATATAAAATGTGCTGATACTTTTCAACCTCGATGCTTTAATTAAATCTGTCATATCCCAAGGATTTTTATTAAATAAAAGGGATGATGACTCCTGCTAAGATTTTGAAAAATGTGAAGTATCCACGAGGATCACTTTGCTAGAGTTCCTACTGGCAGAAAATATTCTACATTTAGCAAAGAACACCTACTACCGAGGAGATCTAAAAATCTGTGAATCAGCACACTCATGTCCCTGTTTGCAGTACAGTCACAGGGCTGGAATATTTTCTATTTTCTCTGATAAGTCCTAAGTCAGCTGTAATTCACTAAGGAAGTAGTCCAAGCCAAAGTAAATTTTCCAGACACTGCATCATATGACATCAAGGAATTCTGCTTGGGTAACAGATTCAGGAAAGGCTAGTTAGTTTTTAAACATTACTCCTTTAACCTCATGTAATTCTGTGATAAATATACAATGCACATTACATTTTATAAGATAATTAGTGTGTTAACTAGTGCATTATTGCTTCAATGACCATTTTGTTTATTGAACCTTTACAGAAACATCTTTCTCAAAAATAGTTTTAACTGTAATTTGTCTTACTTTAAGCCATAATATATCAGGAGTCTTAGATAGAAATTAATAGTTCCTGAGAAAAAAAAATATTGATTCTTTTGTGACATTTCAACATCTATAGAGGTTGCTAGAGTTCCATCAGAGGTATAAGCATGTGTTTAGTGTAAAAGATGAGGAAATGATTATATAACAAGTGCTTCCCTCATCAGCAACCTTGTTAGAATCAAGAGCTGAAGTTGACTGTAGAGGCCATTTAGGATCTGTAGTTTTCGGACACCAAAATGTTCCACTAAATTAACTGTAAGTGCTACCATGGAGAAGAGGAGAAGGGATGAAGATGTGAACAGTGAACTCTCATTTTCCAAATCCTTTGACATATTCATCTCGCATATACAACCTACATATTCAGATATTACAGGTTGGACACCCTCAAATTACTGTTTGTATAATGAGCACCTTCAGCTAAAGTAACTATATGGCAATACCACATAGCAGCTGGCATTCAAGCTTGCCAACTGCCATCTTTCTCTGGGCAGCGATGCATCTCTATTTTAATATATGATTTTTCATATACATGTGCATATATATTTAAGTTTTACTCTTATTTTATAAAAAATAAGAAGGAAATGAAATTCTGACACTAGTAGTGAGCACAGACCTCACACGTAATGTGATTATAAATCTAAACTAAGCATATAGGAAGAGATCTTTTTAATTTCAACTGCATACATCAATGGATGTGTTTCACTTGGGTTATGAAAAGGACATGTATGAATCTGTGGGAAAATATTGTCAATATTGTGTTTAAACAGTAAGATATAGTTAATAATTACATTTCTTAGCTTCCTTGGACTGGAATGTCTTTCTATAGATCTATTATTCAATTTTTCAACTAAGAATATAGAGGTTGTCTATTATGCTATGCTATAATGTTTTGTTTCTAAGACTTATAAAGACACATCTTTTCCAATCCCCTGCAGTAATATTTAAGAAAGCTGAAGTCCCAAAAGTTAAAGAGACTAATCTAAGTTCACATAGCAGGTGACTGTGATCGTTTTTAATACTTCACAACCTGTATTTGTGCAATCATGTCTTTCTCATGTATATTAGTCAGGGTTCTCCACCACAGAACAGAACCAATGGTGTCTGAGTGTGTATGTGTGTGTGTGTGTGTGTGTGTGAGTGTGTGAGCATGCACGCTCATGTGTGTACGAGAGAGAGAGAGACTGTGCGTATATAAGAAGACAGAGTGGAAGGAAATGAGGGAGGGACTGATGGGAAGAGAGTCTACAGAATTGGTTCTTGCAAATATGGAGACTGGCAACTCTGAAATTTGCAGGACAGGCTGGCAGGCCAGATACCCAAGAAATAGCTTATTCTGTAACTTGAGTCCAAAGGTAGTCTGGGGCAGAATTCCTTCTTCCTCAAGGGACTTCAGTCTTTTTCTCTTAAGGCCATCAACTGATTTGATGAAACCCACCCACATTAGAGAAGATAATCTGATTTACTCAAAGTTTACTGATTTAAATGTTAATCTCATCTAAAAATTACCTTCACAGCAATGTCTAGATGGGTGTTGGACTATATATCTGGGTATCATGGCCTAGCCAAGTTGACACATAAAATTAACCATCAAATGGTGCTGAAAGACTCAATTTAGGAAAAAAATAAAACCAGATGCTATCAACATTTTGATGTACAATCATCCAAAGATTTAAATTAAACCCATACTCTGTAGCTAGGTTATTTTGCTTTGTAGTCAGAGAAGGTTAAGTATGGAAAGTTGGAAGGCCAGTTAGCTTATCCAGTAGCTAAAAAAAATCTGACTGCAACATTAATTTTACTTATTTTTCTTCTCAGCATAAAATTCATTTTCTGCAAGTTGATTTTCACTGATGTTGCATTTTTCAGTTCCATGTTATGCATATTAAGTCTTCCAGAATGTAGTTTTATCTTGTCTAAAGGGCCAATTTTTTAACAAGCTCCAGAGAATTTCCAATAGGGCAAAAGGTGGTCAGTGGAACAGATTGCACTGCTAGAATACATTAATTTATTACTGTAGTCTTCATTTGAAAATGTGTGTTTAATGACCTAGGAAAATGTTGCATGCATCCAAGCATAAGAACAATAATTTACTGGCAGACAAGTTTCATCCTACCATACTAACCCTAAAACAAATGTGTCCATCAAGTACAAAGGGGGAAAAAGATAGGTGTATGAATTTAATTACAAAGAAATTACAAATATTGAATCCTAAAGACATGATTTCATGATTTCGATCACTTGTGTATGTAAGAATAAAGGAATACTGTAACTTTAAAGGGATCTTGGAATATTTCTAAACTATGCTTCTTACTTTCTAGATGACCAAAATGCTGCCCTTGGCAAAGGTCAAACAGCTTGTTAGACATGAACCATGTCAGAAAACTCAGTGCCTTGTATTCTTTCAACTATAATAATAGGTGGCTTCCCAGTGGGGAAGGTTCTTGATCCCAGATTCATTAAATCAAGTTTGTAGAACTATTACTTGGTAAAAAAAAATCTTGCAATCTGGGAGTTTATCAACTAGCTAACCTTAGAAAAAGAACTTTCATATATTCTCAAAATAAACTTTTTTTTATGACAGAAACTATGTGGAATAATTTCTCAGGGACTCATTTTGTAGATCATAGGACAGCATTAAGGACTGTTCAATAACACACAAGCACAGTGTTTAGAATCAGGTGAAGTACAAGGAATCACTCACTGGAAAACGCACTAATGTTCTAGTGTTTTTTCTAGTGTAATAAAAACATAATATTAGTTGCTATTTACAGTATGCTGAAGAACAAATTTGTAATTATATTGTGGTAATTCCCTGAAACAAACAAACAAGCAAACACAGAACAGTATCTGAAATAGAGTAGTCATCAATAAATACCTGATAGAGTGGGAAAGGTTTTTAAGAATTACAGAGTTATGATAACGTAGTCATTTTCAAGAAGCAAATGTGATTCTTAATATATATAGAAAGCCAAATAGATTAAAGGAATACTTACTAAATTTCATTGATGGGTTTTTTTCCCTACTAGTAGCATCCTTCACAATCTAAGTAAACAGGTCAGGATTAACTCTTGTTAACCTTGTATTACTTTTTTTTTTTTTTTTTTGGTTCTAGTCCATTTTTCTGCCCCGTAAACATCTGTGTAGTAGGTAATAAGAGCTAACAGTGTTTACATGCCCTTCTCCCCAACATGAAGAGAGATCTGTGACAACATGAATATGACTATGTCATCGAGAGCTAATGATCTTAGCTTCTGTAATTTTCCTAGGGTGACCCTTATTTTTGTGCCTGCTTTCACTCCTAAAAAAAGACTATAAAGCTCCCTCTTGAGATAAGAAGAGGGTAATAGATTTAAGAAGAGTTCTAACCCCTCTTGGAGGGAGAGATTCTACTTAGAAGTTGGTTGTGTGTCTTCTTTTTATGTTTAAATAAGAGCCAGGTATTTACCTGTGTGAACGTATTACACAATGGAATTATAGAAATATTAGTTACCACTATTTAATGTATGAACACTATCCTTTATCTTTAAAGAGGAGACATTGGGGCAGGATGAATAAACAGATTCATGGTAGATTTTACAGTTTTCTACTCAATCTCCATAAACATGACGCAGTGGTATAAAATAAAGGTGATACCAATCTAAGTGCAGATTTGTTTCATCATCAGCCAATTTCCATTAAAAGTCAAAAACCAAATCCAGCCATGATGGCTGGTGACTGACTCAGTCATGCATTCAGTCCTAGTTTTCTTTTTATATATCATTGTCTCTTGGTCCTTTTTAAGTGATTAAAAGATCTGCCCCTCCATTTTGCAACGCCAGATTGTGAGACAGCAATACCCTGTTACCACTGCCAAGACTTCTCTCCTGATATTGCTGACTTTACTGACAATATGGACATTGCTTACTTTATTACTTCATGACTTGCAATACAGATGCAGGCGACATGCCCGTATGCTAGAAGACACCCTGGCAATCATAATCCGGAATCTCTGATTTTAAAAAATGGGAAGTCCAGATTGAATGACTCATTTGGTCATTCTTTTAATTAATAGGGGCAAAAAGTATTGAAATCCTTTCTCATGAATTTCTGACAGAACGTTTCCAGAATACAAATCTAGAAATAGGTTTAGAATGTGGCTGGGATATCTACTGATGGACCACCACTCTATAACTTCTGCTTGGCAACCCTGGATTCTAATTTTAAAGCTACATTTATTGACAAAGTGCTTCTCTGACACATGAGCAAATCTGATTATAAACAACAGTAATTACTTCTACAGCTTTGGTAACACAAATTCCAATGCTGACTCATATTTAAAATGATATTAAAAGTTCTTCTATAAATATTTAGATGAGTAAAAACATTCTGCAAATAATAGTTTGTTTTTCTTTAATATTTATTTTGAATGTAAATGGCATATAAAAGAGACGACCTAATGAGTTTGCCTCTACTCTGCTATTTCTCTGTGTTTCCTACTGTCTTTGTTAAATAGCTAATAAAATACACAGCACAAATTTTCAGGTGTGCATAATATACAGAGGAGACACCAGATTATCCAACCCATCAGAAAGTGCCTACTAGGGAGAATTTATTTATTTTTAAGTAGCTTTATTGAAGTATAATTGATACACAAAAAAATGGACATATTTAATGTATGCAGTTTGATGAGTTTGGACATATGCAGATACCCATGGAGTCATCACATCACCACAATGAAGGTAATAAACATATCTATCACCTTCAAAATTTCCTCATCTCCCTTTGTTGTGTTACTGAGGCAAGAACAGTGAACATGGTATCTACCCTCTTAACAAAATTTTAAGTGTATGATACTGAATTGTTATCTACAGGGACTATGTTGTACAACAGATCTCTAGAACTCACTTATCTTGCATAACTGAAACTTTATATTTGTTGAACAAGAACCCTCCCTCCTCCACTTTCCCAGCCCCTGGTAACCACCACTCTGCTCCGTTCCAATGAGTTTGACTATTTTAGTTACTTCACGTAAGTGAAAACATGTAGTATTTTTCCTCTGTGACTGGCTTACGTCACTTAGCATATTGTCCTCCAAGAACTCACCACTCAAAACCACTCACTAAATGTGTGTGGTATGTGTCAGGGGGTAAGGGAGGCAGATGATGATAAATGAAACTACTTTGGTAAAATACTGACAATTGTTAAGGCTTAGTAGATACACGAGAGTTAATTTTACTATTTGTTCTACTTTTGAAGCTGTTTTACATTTTCAAAATAATAAAAAACAATCCCTCATTGAATCTCATCCATCCTTTCATTCAGTTGAAATAGATTCTTATTTTCCCATTCAATAGTTCAGAGACAATTTAATGTTAGATACTTCTTAAATTTCTGGTCTCACTCACTAACCTTTCTCTGTAGTCTTTTCCTGCTTAAACTCAAAATATTTTCTTTGATTCATCCTTTGTTCCTTTGTGTAAACCCAGATATTTATGCAGGTGCATGTAAGTCCCACCTTTCAAGCAGATCTCAGCCAAAATCACTGAGCAACAGAGACCTCAGTTTCTCATACTCCTTCTCCTTTATCCAGAGAAGGGCTAACCTCCTGAACTATCTGGCATCCTCCTCTAATTGCTAAATAGCAATGCCTGGGGATAACTAATTCACTCATGACTTCATTTGATTACTTATTTAACTAGTATTTATCAACTATGAAGTAAACATTAACTTTGTACTAAGAGCCAGGTTCACAAAAACAAATAGGGACACAATCTATGTCTTGACCACACAACACTGGGTAGCAAGTCAATGCAATAGGTGTGGTTTAGTATTTTGTAGAATTCTTGAAGCAGAGAAGAGTGACACCAAAGCTACTCAGATGAACCAGAAAGTTAGGTAAGAAAAATATCTTGGGGCAGTAATTCCTGAGCACAGTAGTAAAACAATGAATACAAAGTAGGAAGCGGTCCCCTAGGTATAGAGTACAACCCTAGGAAAAGCATAAGACAGACAAACAAGGTAGTGTATTCGGAGTGATAAACAGTTAATGTTCACTACAGCCTGAGGTGGGAGCCATGGGATGACTGGTGATGAGGCCACAGGTCTAACAGGGGCAAGATAACAGACAGCTTCCTATCATATGTTAAGGATCTTGGACTTTATCCTGTAGGTAACGAGAAACCAAATGTTTAGACAAAGCAAATGATGTGATCAGATTTCCCTTCTAGATAGACAGGGGAACACTCTGTACGGGGTTGATTTCAAAGGGATATCGATGAAAGTGGTATTATTGTCCAGATGAGTGATCATAAGGGCTTAACATAGGGCAGTGAAAATAAGAAAAGGGTGAAATTGTTTAACAATTAATTCATACATTAAGCAGATTTTAATTTTTAGTTAGATGTGGGACATAAGATAAGAGTGCAATGAGGGAAAAGCAAACACTTACTCCCAGTTTTTTTAGCTTAGATGATCAAGTAAATGGTTGTGCTAACAACTGATAGAGAATACTGGAGGGAAAAGGTGTTTAATTATACAAATGAGTTCAGTGTGGGGTATTTTTTTAGGATTCTTTTTGGGGATGAATGAAGTAAAACATACAGACTTAGTACTGGGCTGGGCATACAGCACATGTCCCACATATGCTACCTATAATTTAGGTATTTATGGTAAATAAAGGTGGAAATGACTAATAGGCAGTTGGCTGTAAAAATTCTGAGATCACTTGGAAAGGTTTGAGGAAGAGAGAAATTGGGAAACCAGAATCATATGTGACATTATGATCCTAAATAAGTTGAATCAGGAAGAGTGTGTAGAGTAAAACATAAACACATAAAACAAAATAAAACAACAACAAAGCAAAATGATAAGTTCCAACACTTTAGCAACCACCAATTCTGGGGTAAGCTGACAGAAGGAACAGTAATCTTATATGAGGGGATGAATCTCACAGAACCTAAGGAAATAATATTATGGAAGTGCAAAATAGAGTAAAGAGGTCCAGAAAGATGACTGGAACGCGGTTGTTTATATACTAGGAATAGAAGGACGCTAGCGAGCTGATTAAGAAGAGTTACAATGGGCTGATGATCATTGAAAACCAGATGATTGCAGTTTTTCCTGAGAATGGATGTTAATAAGTACAAATAACTAGACTATACCAAACTTTCAAAAAGTCCTAGTGAAGGAAGGAAGAGAGGGTCACGAGGGAAAGGGAGAGATAGAGCATGGATTATAGGATCTAGAGATGTATTTTGTTGTTGAGGTAGTGGTTTGGGGTGGAAAGCTTGGGAATATTTACAGAAGGATGTTAACAGGAAATCAGAGTTTGAGGGAGCAGAAGGAAGAAATAACTAGATGGAGTAAGAGAGAAGAAGTAGAAGATGAAACTGTTTGAGAAGGTAAATGAATGTAGAAAACAAAAGAACATTAAAGTGAGGTTTTTGTATTTGATTATTTGAAATATATCTCCAGTACCTCTGCAATCATATTATAACCTCCAATTTGTATTAATTTCGTCATCAGGGAGCTTAAACAATTTAATGATCAAAATTATTATTAACATGGAGAGAAACTAATTTCTTTGAAAACTACAATCCAAGTATTAAAAAGCAAAAATTATTAAATGCATTCATATGTTTCTGAGAGAAGACACAGAACAATGACTATCAATGAACTGTCCAACTGAGCTGATCTAGAAATTGGCCTGGATTTCAACTGAAGTAGCTAAATTCAGTGAAGTCACTTTTGGACTTGATATTTAAAAACATGCCCTGAAAATATTTTAAAGAGGTGTGTAAGAATATGATAATCACTTAATAATGAATTGTTAGTACAGAGTAAGTCTTCCCTATCCTATATTAATTACAGAAATAAGTATTTTTCCCCAAATTTCCCAAAATAAGTGTTTCTGTATATAATGACATGGACTTAAAAAGGCTAGAGTGAAGCTTTTGTCCCCAAGTAAAGCTTTAGATATTACCTTTTTAAGTCATCTCTGTACCCAACATGGGGGTTGAACTCACAACCCTGAGATCAAGAGTCTCATGCTCTACCAACTGAGCCAGCCCCACTCCCCGCTAAAACTTTAAAAACAATACATCCAACTTGTTTTACTGGTGGGATCTGTGGGTTTTCAGGCTGACTATTGTAACAGAGTGAAGCCAAAAGATGAATCAAAAGCCTATTCTATATTAAACAGATGTTTTTGTCATCCACCTTTTTCATTACTTACAGAAGAGAATCCTCCATTAGAATCATCCCCCTCAATTCCCACATTTCAAGGTACCAAAATATTGTTTTCTCTGTGAGTACTGTCATCAAAAATTATGTATTTAATAATATTCTCCGAATGTCTTATTTTGCGTTTCAAGATGAAACGAAGGGCAATCAATAGAAAAGTAAATTACCCCAAGAAAATTCCAAGATGAGAACTTGATAGTAAAGACACAGAACAGCACTCAGAGATGATGAGATTTATAACTTGGCAGACAAAACACCTGAACATGACATCTTTAAAAGACGGTGATTCAATACCATGAGTTTATAAGCAGCATTATTAATGCCTCCAAATGGAAAAAGAAAATTAAGAAACTGCTATGACACAGTGGCCTATATCCTTCACATTACAACACCGTCTGCTAAATTTCCTACAATGAATGCTTGATATTGCATTATAAAACAGTAATTTCTAGGTACGAATTCTACTGGGAAATGATACACTCATAGTTTTATGCAAACAATATGTCTAAGAAATTGTATCAACTTAACAAATTATAAATTCCCACATTTAATTGACTGGGAAATGCACATTTCATTGTATTTCTAACTGCTATATTAATCTTCTACATCTCAATGTAGTGAGACAGCCAAATTAAACATTTTTAAAGCCATAGTCATATATTCAGGTTTTAAACTAAAATTATTCCTGTCTTGGAAAAGCAAGAGTCTAATTAATTACAATCTTAGGGATGACATTTTCCATACTGTGACTTAAAACCTTTTTTAAGCACTTGCAAATTTAAATTACTTCACCTGTTTTTGTAATGGAACTAAATCATTCCAATTGGGTTAGACCAAACTTATTTTAGAGAAATTAGTGATGTGAAAATCTGGTAGGATCAAAAGATAAAATACACATTGAACAAACAAAGCTGCCTAAAACAACTGACCCCATTTATTCTGTTAAATATCAGTAAAATGTATTTTATGACTGATTCGTGTAAACCATTACCTAGAAATGCTTCTATTTCCCTATTTTACTTGTAAAAGAGTTTGGTACTCTTTCAGGGCTTTCTCCAAATTTCTTTATAAAATTTACCACTTAAGAATTCCTTTAGAAAGGGGTGCCTGGGTGGCTCAGTTGGTTAAGCATCTGATTCAGCTCAGGTCACGATATCATCGGTTCAAGCCCTGCATCAAGCTCCCAGCTCTCAGAGTAGAACCCACTTCAGATCCTCTGTGTCCCTCTCTCTCTGCCCCTCCCCCACTTGCACGCACTGCTCTCCCCTTCTTTGTTAAAAATAAATAAACATTTTAAAAAAGAACTCCTTTAGAGAGCATGGAAAACACTCATATTTAATAGTGTCAACTGAAAACTCTAACACAGATGCTTCCTGACTATGATAAATAATCGTTAACAACTGACTGCTGAGACTAAGTCAAGAAATCACAGTAAAATAATTGTTTGCTCTTTAAAATTATAAATAAAATTGTATTAGAAGGGGAACCGGCCTGCATGATAGAAGGAAAGCATCATACTCCTGCAAAATTTTTTTCCTCCTATCCTAACACTCAGTTGTAAACAAAGTCTCTTTTTGGTGTAAGAATAAAAAAAAAAAACATTTTAAAGTAACAATGTTAAATTACAGTAGTCAAATCTACTGATAAGTAATATTTTTTATACCAAAAGAAAAAGGAAGACCATAAGCATCTGTTGTAATGCACAGAGCAATGACACCAAGAGAAGTCACTGTGCTGTCTGTACAACTTTCTATTAATTTATTAAAGACTATGACCTAAAAACATTATTGCTATAATTGGAAAAATGAGAAATAAAAACAATATATAATAAATACCATAAAGGAAGTGTAATTCACAAATGAACAGATGAAGATGTTAAATGACACAGAATAATTACTTAAAACAAATGTGGGCTTATCAATGTTCTTGATAATTAAAAAACATTTAACTAAAATGATGTCTATATATTGCTTATAATGTTGGCTATATCGAACTCCAAACTTGAATATAAAGGTTCAATAAGAGATGCATCTGTGTGACTCAGTTGGCTAAGCGTCCTGTGCCATCTAGATTTTGGCTCAGGTCATGATCTCACAGTTTGTGGGATCTAGCCCCACGTTGAGCTCTGTGCGAACAGCATGGAGCCTGCTTAGAAGTCTCTTTCTCCCTCTCTTGCTGCCCCTTCCCCGCTCATGCACACTCGTTCTCTGTCTGTCTCTCTCTCTCTCTTTCTCTCCCCCCCTCAAAACTAAATAAGCATTATAAAAAATAAAAATTCAATGAGGAAATATATTGGTAGTTTTATTGAATTAACAGAAAAATATATAAGTAAAAATTTCTAAAAAATGGAGAATCTGCCCAAAAAGTCCACTCTATGACATTGCCAAACAGTGGGGATTTTGTTGAATAGCTATTCTACAACAGAACAGGGCTGAGAGAGGTTAAAAAAAAAAGTACTTAATGTGATTTAAAGTGGCTATTTCCTATTACATAAGTTGGCAACATCAACTTATCAGTGAGAAAGTATTATTAAATTCAGAAAGAAAAATACGTTATCACAATTATTACTTTGTGTTCTTCTGAATGTGCTATCCAGTGCACTTTGATAGGAAAGAATATATCAAGTATAGATATTTGGAAATGAATGTCAAAACTATCACTTTGTGATGATATGAGCACTTAGGTGGCAACCTAAAAGAATTAGCTGACAATCTGTAAGAATATATAAGAACGTTTCAAACTAAATAATGAAAATGTTTTCTTTCCTATATAACACCAGTCAAGATTACCAAGACAATGATTCATTATAGCCACAAAAATATAAAATATACAAAAATAAAATTTACAAAGAATGTTCAGGACCACTACAAAGCACCATATGTGTGCATGCGCGTGCACACACACGTACGCACCTGCACACACAGGCATACCATTAAAGAGCAACATCCAATACCAAATAACTAAATGACAAAACAAGTACTATGCTGCATAATGAGATAACTCCTGATTATAAGTATGGCAAATCTCCTCAAATGTTACTCAATTAAGTTTCCAATTTTGCAAATATATCTCATCATTTTCAGTATTTGACTCCTATCTTTGAAAACTATATTAAAATCCTAAATAACCTCAAGATTATTAATAGTGCCAAACACATTTTTACATATAAGGATGCCTACTTTGACCATAAATTCAGCTAATACGCTAACGTCTTAGGTTGAATTCCAATTTTTAAAAGTTCAATTCAGATTGATAAGAAATTACAAGTTAACCTTTTCACTGATTCCATAAATGGCCATTATGAAAGAAACTACAAAAAAAAAGTATACATCATTATTAAAGGTCCTATTTACAATGATCACAAACTATGTGTACTTAAGGATCAATAAATGGCCACGAGTTTTGTGTAGCTCTCTTTCTGGATTGCCATGTGATTTGACTACTTGCAAAGCCGATCACTATTTTTAATTCTCCCACTGAGACAGAAGTCATTGCTCAAAGATAAACAGCCAAAGGATTCTCATCCTTATTCCCCATCCCACAATTCCCAACATAGATGTTTCTGGTATTCCTTTGACTAAATCTACATGCTAAATGTTACTCTTGATGGGTTAGTGCCGTGCTCTTGAATTGTTCCAAACCATAAGCTTGTGTGCCAAACAAACAGACAAGAAACATTTCCCCAGAGATCCTGAGCGATTTTCTCTGTGGGCTTAGCTTTTTGCGAAAATCTTTCCTTAGGTGAGAATCGTACCCCAGGCCTATTGATCTATCAGAGATGGGGAATTCCTCAGAAGATATTAAAGAATTAAAAGCTAAGATTCATTGCATTTCACTCTTACGGTTGTCCAACATATAAAATGAAAGTTTGGTTGTGAGCATTTTTGATTACTTGATCATGTGTGTGTGTGTGTGTGTGTGTGTGTGTGTGTGTAGCAAATTGGTGGTCTTCCTGGTCCAGGAATTTGTATCGCGTTGCACAGATATTCTTTTTTCAGTAATACTTGTCAGTACCATTAATGGAATATCACAGTATATATTAGGATAGAAAACACTAAACAATATTTGTTAAATAATTATTTCTGAAACAATTATTTCTGCAATTCCTTAAAAAGTTCCTTCATTCGGATCAAATTCATGTTCATACTAGCAATGGCATAATTTTATCACCTTTAATCATACCCACTTCAAACAAAATCTTTATAGACTGAAAATCTTAGACCTGTCACGATGTACGCATATGAAAACCGTCTCTTCTCCTGAACTACTTCACTTTGCTCTCTTTGAACTATGCCCATCCTTTAGATCACACCCGTCAGCAACAAAAGCACAAAATGCCACCTCCTCTGCTGTTTCTCAGGCCATCTGTAGCAAAATGGCTCTGAATGAATCACCCCCATGAATCATCTGTTTACGTTTATTAAGATAACAGAGAACAAATGATAACAAAAAGTGTATTAGCTAAATGATAAATATGCTACCAGAAGCCACACAAGATATCAATGAAATGTCAGGAAGGCAATATGGGACTATGTCTTACCTGTCAAAAGTAATTTCCAAAATAAATGGACCTTAGGCGGCATGGCCAATGCTTTCATTTTGGCTGTCTTAATGATCAAAGCAAATCATTGCATGATTGATTCAGCTGTTTCAATCACAATGAGGGCCAAAATGAATGGATTAGATGTTCAGCTGTCTTGATCATCCAGAGGAAATAGATACAGTCTCAGAGTTTAAAAAAAAAACAAACAGTTGCTGTGATCTGGTGATATCTGAAAATGACTAAAATTGTACTTTCATATGGAACAAATAGTGTACAGAGTATAACCTGTCTACCAGTCATATTCACCCTCTACCAAATTATCTGAATCTGGATTTCATAATTGGAATGTAATGATATAAAAAATGATCACTAACGTTTACCGAAGTCTTAATGTACGCCATAAATTAGTTTAAGTGCTTCATAAGTCTTAATTCATTCATTCTCACAACAATCCTCTGAGATGGGTGTTATTATCCACATTTTGAAGATGAGGAAACCAACGCATGAGGCCACACCTGCACAAGGTCATACAGGTAATAATACAGGTACAAAATTGCATATCTGGTAATTGAGTCACTCTACTGTCAAACCTTAATCCCTCCATCGTAATATAATTAAAACACTTAGTTGAAATGAATATTAAGCAATGTTAATGTAGAAAGCCAATTTATATTGATGTAAATAAAAGAATGACAAGTAAAAGATGTGAAAACATGTCTTTTACTCCTAATAATTTCGAAAAGTGAATAATATATATATTTGCAGTTTGTTATAATGCAAACAAGACAATGTTATGTGTTAATACAATAATATACACTAATAACACACAGTCAACTTCAGAATATGTAAAATAATGTGGTGTAGGCTCACGGATAAACCTAAGTCAGTATATAGATAAACAACTATATTTCACTCTCGACCATCAGAACATATACAAAGCATAGACTAAGTGTAAGAGAAATCTGGCATTCACTTATCTCCCCAATAATACTTGAAATGAGACAGCTTCTCATTGCTGTACTCTTTGGGCTTAAAGGAGATTCAGTCAAGTGTTGGGGCTGGGTCCCATGGGAAACATAAAGGACCCCCTCCTTTCCTCAGTCAGAACAAGCACAAGGTCTTTGCAGCATGCTGGCCATAATTAACCAGCAAAGCAGTATGATGTTCAGAAGTGCTGACACTTGCCTCAGCCCAATTACCTAATTTTGACCATAAATGGAGTGGAAGTAACGATGGGAGAACTAATTTATATCCTAGGAGAAGGGAAAGCTTTTCTAACAATGTCACAAAAGCCAGAGCCATAAAAGAAAAAAAAATCAATAATGTCAATTACTTAAACCCCAATTTTCTGTACTTCAAAACCACCATAAACAAAATGAAAAGATAAATGGCAAACTGTGAAGATACTTGGAATTCCTATGACATATTGCAGACAGTAGCCTAATTCTTTAATATATAAAGACTTATACAAACCAATAAGAAAAAGACTAACAAAAGAAACACAAGAATTATATGACCAAACTGTCCAAACACACACACGCATGCGTGCGCGTGCACACACACACACACACACACACACACAAATATAAATGGCTTTTAAACACATAAAGTAATACTCCACATCACCCCTAGGAAGGGGAATGTAAATTAAAACCATACTGATATATCAGACAGATAAAAATTCAACAAAACAAAAAAAAAATGATTTCATGCTATTAGTGAAGGTTTTGGAGAAACAGGAGCTATCTAGTCACCACTACGGGGGGGGGGGCAATAATTTCTATAACTGGTAGGAAGAAAAACTTCGCAATATCTAACAAGATGATTGATGCATATACTTTTTGATACAGTGATTTAACTCTAGGAATTTATCCTGCTGATAATTTTTCACACTTGCAAAATGACATTTCTACAGGATTATCCACTGTAGCGCTTGCTGTTTGCTACCTTAAAGAGACTGGAAACCATATAAATGTATATTAAGAACTGGATAAAGTATTATCTATCCACTATATTAAAGAATAAGGAAGTCCTTTATGTACTGATATCGATATGTATAATATGCTACTATTTATTTGATGAGCACACCTTTACTTTCATATGCTTGAAATTATCTCTGGAAGGATCCCTCAAAACCTGGTAATTTGGATATTTCCTATGGAGAAGAACTAATAAGCAGGGAAACTCTTGCTATAAGTTATTTATGAAGCTTCTGAATATTGAACTATGAAAATGTCTTAACTATTTAAACCTAATTAGAAAAATAATAATCTGGTCTTCAGAACCAAAACTCAGTGCTTCATTCATTCAGTGATTAGGAGAGGGAGAGTCACCTTTCAGGAGGCCACATTTAAATTCATCATTCCATTTCCAGCACTGTTTTACATCTGAACAAAAGTTTGTTAAGGAGAAATGAAACTTTCCTTTTCTTAAATATACTTATTGAACTCTCCTGAAGCTCTCTGATGCTCCATTATTAAATTATACTTGCACAGAAAACATCATTTTAGTAGCACCCGGGACAAACAGTTACTAGGTAAACGTGTCTCAAAGAGAGAATTTTTTTTCTCCAAAAGTTTTAATAAAAGCTATGTCACGGTCTGGAAATAAATTATATGATATAAAATGCAAAGCTCACTTTCATTCTTTCTTTAAAAATGTTTAATTATTTATTTTGATAGAGAGAACATGCACATGTGAGCACAGAAAAGAGAGGGAGGGACAGAAAAGAGAGGGAGAGAATCCCAGGCAGGCTCTGCACTATCAAAATGGAGCCCAAGGTGAGGCTTGATCCCATGAACTAAACCGTGAGAACATGACCTGAGCCAAAATCAAGAGTTGGATGCTTAACTGACTGAGCCACCCAGCACCCTCATTCTTTTTCATATACAGATCTCTAGCAAAAAAATCATTCCAGAAACTAAGTTTAGAAAGAATCCTTTTGGAAGAAATAAAATATATATGTAGCAGAGGAATTGTCAGGTGGTAGGCTAGTATAATCAATTACACTCAATAAATTAAAGGATATGAAATAAATTGAATAAAAGTTTAAATCCTGATCCTGCATTTATTTCATTAAGATGCAGTCTATGGAACCTTATCTTCAGCTCATCTGTAAATCAGAGTACATGTGGCATACCTACGTGTGTGTGTGCGTTTGTGTGTGTGTGTGACAAATAGCACCAAAAAGACTATGAACTCCATTGATGTCACTTTATGTTAATACTAGTATTTTGGGAAAAATTGTAATTATTCCATTCACATGCATTATGCTGTTTCAAATGCTGTTTGTGCTCCCTTTACATTTAAAATGGAGTCACATTTTTAAATTCACTTTGTCCCCCACTTAGCTATCGTGAAGAAAATGCATATTTGACATGTTTTACAAAGAAAGTCAAAGTGAATTTAGCTAGCTAGCATCAAACTAAACTCAAGCCTTCTCTTTCTCAATCCTTTCTTCCAAAGAGAATTGTTTGTATTTTTGGACTCAATAAGCATTTTTCTGACCTTTAGCTGTCTGAAATTATTTCTTAACCTCCTTTTCTGGATTATCCAACTGTTTAATATATTCACACAGAGGCTCTTGGCCTTTCAAAGTTTAAGGATCTAATAGAAAAGAAGTTTGTGATACACCGTAATTTTACAGGAACAAATAAAAGGTCAAAGGATCCAGCCCAAAGATGACAAGATAGTTCACTGGTAAATCAATATTGGGCTCTATGTTGACCATGACGAAAGATTTATGAGCAAAGGGCAAATCATTTAGAGGGTTCAGGGAAACCTCGCGCTTGGGCAAGATCGCTCCCCCTGCACTTTTGTCTCCCCTGAAAATCCTCCTGTCTTGCACTACAGTTCTCAGTATAAATATAACAAAATACAAATTTAAAGTCAGGTTCTAACTTTTAAAATATTTTAACTTCAAGTTTTTCCATATATTTCCAAAGAAATCAAGAAAGCATGCATTTCCATATATAATATGGAAGTCAGGATGGCCTCATGGTTTAATAATTAATGCATCTAGCTTATATGTGAGTATGCGTAATGCCTTGAAATTCCTCCAAACCAGTCTCGGGAAAATGGAGGGTAGAGAGTTAAGTGCACCACCAAATATGCGTGTCTATTATCTTAATGGGTCAAAGCTATTTTTTTATTATTTTTTTAATGTTTATTTATTTTAGAGAGACAGAGAGTGAGTGGGAGAAGGGCAGAAAGAGAGGGAGACACAGAATCTGAAGCAGGCTCCAGGCTCTGAGCTGTCAGCACAGAGCCCGACGCAGGCTCGAACCGAGATCATGACCTGAGTCAAAGTCGGACGCCTAACCGACTGAGCCACCCAGGCGCCCCAAGGTCAAAGCTATTTTAAAAGATATGTCTACAGCTAAAGTAATTTTTGTTAAAATAAAAGAACACTTTCTTAATTATGTTAAACTTGAAGAGGTTGAAGGAAAAAATGGTCAAAATTTGAAATTAATATAACTTTGAGAGTCTACATAAGGATTTATTTCAAAATAGACTTTTAGTCTATAGGTGTACTAACAGCACTGTCTAATAAGACAGCGGCTAACATGGAGTTACTCTGAACTAAGATGTTCTGGAAGTATAAAATTCGCAGAGATTCTAAAGACTTAGCATGAAAAAAAAGATGTAGATCTCAATAACTTTTATACTGACTATACCTTAAAACACTACTATTTTGGATACTGAGGTAAATAAAAATATATTATTAAGATATAAAGTTTTACTTTTCTGCTTTCCTTTTAACACGGCTTCTATAAAACAAAAAAATATACACATGTGGCTTACACTCATACCTTACATTATATGTCTGTTGTCCTTATGTGTTTGTGGTTTAGAATTTACTATACATACACACACACAACACACATCACACACGTACACATGTGCATATGCATATATGGACATATTTTCATATTATGTTATGTTTCTGGATAGATAAGTATATTTCCTAAAGAAAAGAATGATAAATAATATATATATTTTATAGGTTTATATATTATATATATTTCCTAAGGGGGGAAAAAACTGTTATTGGAAAAGAATTTACTAAATGATAGAAAGTACTTTCATGAAACATGTAGATTTTTTTAAAGGCCGTTCTAACTACTGTACAAACAAATGCTGGCTTTGAATGGCACAAGTTCAAGAATAGGTCACCAGAAGCTAAGCATAATGCCCATGATGTCTGGGCAGCCTCCAGAGGGGAAAGTGATAGCATGTCTACATGTTTTAATCCCCCAGTAGCACAGGCAATCGCTCTGGAGGGCTGAAATAAGCTGCCTTTCCAGATAAGGTAATACACGCGATTATGAAGAAAAGCTTTAAAATCCGTGCAGTAAATCACTAAAAAAAACAATGTGTTCAGAATTCTTGAGGCAAGGAAATTATTTTTCCTGGATTGTAGTAGTGTGCTCTACTTTGCTGGTTTGTAAAGGTGGCCCTTGGAGATTCCGCAATACTGGAATTGAGCTTATTTTTATAGAAGATCAACTAGACACTGAAATTAGCCCCAAAGACTTCTTTTTCTCCACCAGTGTCCTAAAATGAGGCCTCTTCCGGCCACTAAACACCAGGGAGATGGTAAGAAAGATCTAAATGTAAAATCTAATTTGTAATCTCTTTTGTAATTACAAACAAACTGCATCAAGAAGTCCTTCTTTAGTTAAGTCACCACAGAGTCCGAGTAAGTGAGGTCTGAGGCACAATTTCCTCTGTGAAGACAAGACAAATATAAAAGCCAAAAGCTTGTCTCCTTGTTCAGACCTGGAGGTAAATGTCAGCTTTCACTAAAATGACCTTTCATCTTAATAATCATCAATCACATCTTATTGCATTGGTGCTTTGATCTAACAAACTGCTATTTAAATATATGCAAATTTGATCCTCCTCACGCCCAAGTAAACCAAAGTCCAATCTGAAATGTTTTCCTGTGACTATCAAGCATCTCTCCAGTTAAAACAATCAATTCCATTTTCATT
Organism: Cryptoprocta ferox; assembly: GCA_028646485.1. Taxonomy (NCBI): domain Eukaryota; kingdom Metazoa; phylum Chordata; class Mammalia; order Carnivora; family Eupleridae; genus Cryptoprocta; species Cryptoprocta ferox. The sequence continues at coordinate 30,403,564 of CM053573.1, forward strand.
TTTGATGACTATCTTTTCCCATGATATTTTCGATAGGAAAAACAAGTTTAAATCTGTAGAAAATGTTAGTCTATCAGTAGAATTTTGAAAAAAATCTTGGATTCATAGATTCCACAACTATGAGATCAATTTAAGGATTCCAATCGACTTTGGTGTTTCTTTTCTTGTTTTTAATTGGTCTATCTAGACAAGCCCACACTATGTTCATAGCATAGTTAAATACCATGTGTTGACTCCTGACATTATGCTGTTATTACCTTAAAATGGAAACATTCATTTAAAGTATATAAGTGGTGTACTTTTAAAGAACCTTTCTGTGGTTTTCCAAAAGCATTCCAAAGAGGTTACTTACGTTGCTTTGAAACTGGTTTGAGTTATGAGAAGGCCATAGCCTTAGACCAGCAGCTGAGACAGCAAAGGAGATGAAAAGTTTTCAGCTTTGAGATCCAAGGGGAAACACAGCTGCCGCAGCTGGCCTGCTAAGATCTCAACACTTAGTACAATGATCGAGAAGGCGATAATGCTGTGTCTCGGCTTGAAAAGTGCATTAATAAAAACAATCTTTAAACAGAACAGGGAAATCGATTAATCAAATCTAGGCTCCAGGCTGAAAAACAAAATGATTCAAAAGAAAAAAAAAAAAAAAAAAGAAAAAGGCAAGTGAAGGGGAAATCCTCTTAGATTTTTAAAGATATCTGCTTTTGAGACATCATCTTGGCTAAAATACATCATATAGAGGATGGAATATAACTTGGTATGAAACCAAGTTAGGAGCACCTGGCTGGCTCAGTCGGTAGAGCATGTGACTCTTGATCTCAAAGCTGTTAGTTTGAGCCCCATGTTGGGTGTCGAGATTACTTAAAAATAAAATCTTAAAAAAAAAAAGCCAAGTTTACATTGGACAGGTACTTCTAAAGAGCTTCAAATTACTGTAATAGAAAATGGGGGTTTGATGTATCTTCCGTAATAGGTGCCAGAAATGTCTCAGGCAACAGTTTGTTTCCTTTTAATAGCTACACTGCAGAACACATGTGTAAAGCTGGTAGATCTTAGAGATTAAACATGGGGAGTACCTGAAGCTGCACCTCAAAGCAGTCGTCTAAGGAGGGCAACCAGGCTTCCAGAAATCTGTCGGGGGAGCGATGGCAAAATACCTGATAACGGCGTTTTTTCAAAATGCTTATAAATATCAGAAAAATGTAAGACTCTTCCTCTCATATTAATAACTCCTTCCTCCCAAGGACTTCAAAGTTCCAAACATCCATTATCTTATTAACCTTAACAACCAGTCAGGCAGGTAAGAGAGTGGTATTATTACACCTATTATTACATCTGTTTTAAAGATAAGGGCCCTGGCTTGGTAAAGGCATGTAACTTCTCCAAGGCCACACACTAAGTTAAAGAGAAAATAAAACTAGGCCAGCTCATCTTGGTCTAGAAATTCTTCACTGCTCATTTGCAGTAAATTCTGTTTTCAGGTAAAAAGAAAAGCTAAGATAATTAGATGTATTACACGTTATATATATAATTGGTTTGTTTGTTTGCATAACAACAGTGCCTTTGGAAAAAGGTCAACCTGACAGAAGATTATAAAAATTATCAGGCAACTAACCAGCCTTCTGATATCTTTTTTCCTCCACCTATTCTTGTCAAAAAGCAACATAAAACTAACTTATTCATTCTGTTAAGAGACATCCAATGCGGGGTTTTGAACTCATGATCCAAAGATCAAGAGTCACATGCTCTACCAACTGAGCCAGTCAGGCACCCCAACTTGTGCATTCGGAATGATAAAAACCTTATTACTTTTCTGCAAATGAACGGTACCATCGTGAAAGATACAAGAAACATTCCATGATTTTATGTTTTCTCAGTAACCAAAGACATGTGTTAATTCAAATTGGCCTATTAGCTGTTTTAAAGGGAAAGGAGTTTTGTAGGTATTACTTCTTTATCCCATCCATAAAAGTAGAAATTTTTAAAGAGTTACATCATAACTTCAGTAGGAAATACTTCCATTCAATCAATCATTCATTCAACTGAATGTGTTCTAGGTCCTGAGGGTGAAGGAGTGGACAGAGAGGATGGAGTCTTTGCCCTCATGGCGATAAAGCTAAGGAGAAAAATTAAAGCAGGGTGAAGGGGTTAGAGAGTATGGAGAGGGGAGCAGGTTGCCCTAACATAAGAAATCAGGGCAGTCTATTTTCATCACTGTTGTGCAGCACAGATTTAAAGGAAATACAGAAGCACACCAAGTGGGCATCTGGTAGATATAACTGTCTAGGCTGACGGTATCCTGAGAGATTGGAGGGATTTATTGGAGAGAAATAAGCCTCAGTGGGGAAAGTATGGTCAGAGAGGTAGGTGGAGCAGGTAGATGGAGGGGTGATGATAAGCATCATGTCAGGCTCATAATCTTTGTGGATACCTTGGTTTTGACACAAAGGGAGACTGAAAACATCCAAGAACATGAAGTAATTTACATTTTTCAAAAAAATTTTAATGTCTTTATTTTATTTTGAGAGAGAGAGACAGACAGAGACTGAGCGGGGGAGGGGCAGAGAGAGAGGGATACACAGAATCTGAAGCAGGCTCCAGGCTCTGAGCTGTCAGCACAGAGCCCGACGCAGGGCTTGAACCCAGGGACTGTGAGATCAAACGACTGAGCCACCCAGGTGCCCTGTGATTTACATTTTAAAAAGGTCACTCTAGCTACCTTGAGAAGGAAGAGAGATGGGGATTGAGCAGGGTGGAAGCAAGAGCCCACTCAGGTGGTGACTGCAGCAATTCAAGTAAAGATAGTGGTGGCTCGGTCTGCCATAGCAGTGGTGATACAAAACCAGGATGAGAACCTGGATACATGTTGAAGGTGTAGATGACAAGATCTGCCGATAGACTGGATGAGGGGTATGAAAGAAACAGAGGAGTCAAGCACAACTCTATGGCATTTAACTTGAGCAACTAGAAAATGGAATTTCTATGTACTGAGTTGGGAAAGCTGGCAGTGGATCGGCCTTTAGATATTTGTTTTAGACACAGTGAGGTTGGAGGGGGGGAGTCTTTTAGCTTTTCTAGTAGAGACGTTGAGCGGGCAGTTCAGTAGAGTTCAGTGGAGTCATGTTTTAAAACAGAGAGATTTAAGGGATCTTAACCAACAACTTTGATTTACTTTGTAGGGAAGTACAGGGAATATTCTCAGAAATATGTGTTTACTAGGAGCTTTGGCAGGAATCAGGGTCTTGTGAATCCCAGTTTATCTCCTACTTCAATATGTCATGATATAACTGTATGTGAATAAGTGGTCATTGTTTTTAAAGGATCTTTAAGGAAAGGACTGCACTTTCAAATATTTGAGGAAATTAAAGTGATTTTACTTGTCTCCTTTTTGAGAAGGCTCAAAGAGAAATTTGGTCTCTTTTGAATGGTTCAGTTATTATGAGAAAATCAATAAATACGTAAAGTTGAAAATAAATATCTGAGGCCTATTTTTGTTTGATTTTTAAAATAATTTATATCTCCCATATCATCTTCCTTTTTAGCCATTGTCACTGTGCCTTCCAAGAGCAAGTATAGATGACATAAAAAGGTTTGAGGGGAGGTTCAAAGCCATCCTTCCCTGAGTAACATCTCATCTTTTTTGTTTAGTTCCTAGTTTCCACATGTGTTTAACACAGATGAGGCTAGGATAGGATGTTTATGATGTTTACAATCAACCTCCCTCTCATATGCCATACATACATGTACACATAAAGACAAACACATATTTTAATTCTCCCTTTTGGGTGGCATTGAGCATTGAGTTTGGCTGCAAAATTATGTTTTCAAATATGAGTTAATACGCTTTATTTCAGAGTATGATAATAACTTTTTTTGAGCAGAAAAAGGGTCACTAAAAAGGTAACTATACCAATGTATATTTAGAAGAAATAATGCTTTTTTATTTATTTTTGACAGAGAGAGCATGAGCAGGGGAAGGTCAGAAAGAGAGGGAGACAGCAGAATCTGAAGCAGGCTCTAGGCTCTGAGGTGTCAGCACAGAGCCCGAGACAGGGCTTGAACCCACAAACCCCAAGATCATGACCTGAGCCGAAGTTAGACACTTAACTGACTAAGCCACTCAGGTGCCCCTCAATCTATATTTTAAATATGACTAGCAAACTTTAATATTAAATTTGAAACCAACAGACACGTTTAACGAGAAAGGATTAAAGTAGTCACACTGAGGGTCACGACTATATATCAGGACAGTAAAATAACAGCTCATCCCTTTTCATCCCCTTCTGTTATGCAAGTCAAAGAGAGGTAGAATACTGAAGCAAATATGTGATATAGAATAAAACAAAGTCGTTCATGAATTTTAAGGAACAAAAAATCTGTCAGGAAGTCGGACATGGTAAAGGTCTACAAGGACAAGAACAGCCAGGTGATGACAAGGGCCAGCAATCATGCTGCGAAACACAATGCTTCAGGCACAAGTGCTGTTGCTTGGACTGGCACACCCATTCACTGCAGTCAATTACGTCTTCAATTTCTCAGTGCGGTCCTGTATTTTTTGTCCTGCTTGTTGGTCTCCATAGATGGTCTGATAGAGAACACAATTACGAAAGATGCTAGAAGATAAACTTAGGACATTTCTGTCTCTGGAAAGCCCATTTCTGGTCTGGGAAACAGCTCACTAAGGGGATAACACTATTACCTTTTTCCTCTTCCTTATTCATCTTTTAAAAAATTTTAAACATATAAGATTACATCTTAAAAAGGCATGACTGTTAGCTTACTAATGAATGTAGTCAAGAAAATCTATTTGTTGTCTGCTCCAAAATTAAGAGAATAAGAATGTTTGGCATTTGGGTAAGCCAGGACTATCACTAGCTTTCCCTTTCCTCATTACAAGGTAGTTTTGGAGATGAAATATTATATACCTGCTATACAAAGAACACTCAGGCTCCTCGTTACTATGTGTTTATATTATAGCTAGTAATTCTCACAGAAAACATAGAAGAACTTACTTGAAAGGGCACCCAAAAGCACTTGAGAATACATAAATCAGTTTTACAAAGCATCTATTGGTATTATAAACCACTGTTGATTGATCCCCAGCATGTAAGATACAGAAAATACAAAAAGTAAGTTAAGAGAACTATTTAAAAATAAAACAACAAAAAGCATAGATAACGCTTTTGAAAACAGAAAAGCAGCCTTTGTTGTTGAGATTTTGATTTTTTTCAGTTTAATCCCCTTCATTTAACTCAAAATAATTTATAGACTGCCAACCAACACATTGATTTCTTATTAAAAATGCTAAAAATTCAGTTTTTTTAGTATAACATAACATAAATATATAAACATTATAAGCAAACACTTATGGGATGCTTATGCTAGTTATCAATAATGTTATAAACAGTAATCTCTCTATATATTATACATTCAAGCAATTCATTAAGCCAATGGGTGTAGATTCCAAGAAATTTAAGCCATGTTTTAATTTAGAATCAGTTTCTAGGAAATGAAACATAACATCTAGCATGCAGTCATTTTTTATGGTTTCTATCAATCCCTAACACTGTTTAAGGATTTCATTTAGTTTTGTAGGATATTTATAATTAAGCAAAGCAATTTCATCTATATTAAGTAGAAGTATAAAGAAGATTTGTGGGAAGGAGTACTTAAAACCTCTGAAATATATCTGACTCCAATTAAGTTAGAATCTTTATCATTATAACAGATTTCTCCTTTCTCCATAGTAATGTCAATTCCACTTTCTGTAGTATGTTATAATAACTCTTATTAAATAATACTACCAATGACAAGACTCTTTAACTGAAGACTAGCAATTCAGGCAACATTAAGAAGTTACCAACAAGGGGCACCCAGATGAAGTGACTCTTGATCTTGGGGTTGTGAGTTCAAGCCCTACCTTGGGCCTAGAGCTTACTTTAAAAAATAATGAAAGAAAAAGAAAAAGTTACCAACAAAAATTAGGGGAAAAAATGTGTGCAGAATTGTGATTTAATTCTTCCTTATAATTTTTCATAAAAATACCTAATGCTTACCCATTGTTCAATTCTTTGTCATGACTGTTCAATGTTCTGTTATTTTAACAATGAGAAGGAAGATATGTATCGCTGAAACAACGGATTTAGGTAGGGCACAAATCATAAAGGACTTTGGGTAACAAGCTAAGAAATTTGGATTTTACCATGAAGACAATGACGCTGTGAGAGATTTGTAGAAAGTAAATGAGGAGATGGGGTTTGCAGATCAAATAGATTTTTACAATGGAAAAACAGAAAAACAGGGGATGGAGACCATAAGCAGAGGCAAGTTAAGAATTGCCAAGTGGTGGTGATGGACTGTGAGGTATCTGGAAAACAGATTCTATTCATGGTGGCCACTGAATGGGAAATAATGGTTAACAGTTAGGAAAGAAGATGGGGACATTAAAAATAGCCTGGGCCAATTAAATTCATTGAAACAAGAAAAAAAGAACAAATTTGAAGAGATAATAAATTCAGTTTCAGATACTTTTGTGGTGATTGTAGGAGGCTCAAGTGAAGAGCACAGTTAAGCATTTGGTACTCATGAGTCTGAATTTTAGAACAGGATTCTTCCTGTCATCAGTTACTTGAGTGACTGAAAAGGCGGGGGAGGGGTCAGATGCAGGATGGGAGGGAAGGAACGGAGGGAGGGAAGGTGATGGGAAAGGAGAGGAGTAAGCAAAAGCTGTACATAAAGGAGACAAGAAAAGTAGGGAACATCACATATACACACTATAGATACATATATATATACCATAGTATGTATAGTATATACAGTATATGTGGTAATATGTATTATACATAGTATGTGTGCATGTGTGTGTATATACACATATCAGGCATGTACAGTGCATGTATGTATATAGGATGCATTTTATATTATATATAAATATAGTATATATATATATAAGGTCGCTGTGATGACTAATTTTATATGTCATCTTGGCTAGGCAGTGTTACCCAGTTGTTTGGTCAAACAGCCGTCTAGATGTTCCTATAAAGGTATTTTTCAGATGTGATTAACATCTAAATCCATACACTTTAAGTAAATCAGAATACCCTCCATAATTTGGGAAGTCTTTATCCAAACAGTTGAAGACCTTAGAAGAAACGGCTGAGATGCCTTCCCATACCTCACCCCTCCACACACACAAGAAGCAATTCTACCTCCAGACCCAAGACAGCAACACTGCTCTTCTCTGAATCTCCAGCCTGTGAGCATGCCTTGCAGATTTTTTGTTTGTCAGCCCTGCCCCCATCTCCTGTTTTTTCTATAATCTCTCCTATATGTAGACTTAATATTATTTCTGTTTCTCTGGGGAAGCCTCATTAATGTAATCACTTCATAGACAAGGAATATATTTGCATTACATAATATACATTCCAAAATACGAATAGTAGCTTTTTCTGCATGTCTGTATTATGGATGAATTCCACTTTCTTCCCTACTCAGTTCTGTATTCTATGATTTTTCTTTTTTTTATGTTTATTTATTATTGAAACAGAAACAGAGAATGAGTGGAGGAGGGCCAGAGAGAGAGGGAGACACACAATCAGAAGCAGACTCCAGGCTCTGAGCTGTCAGCACAGAGCCCGACGTGGGGCTCAAACCCACAAACCATGAGATCAGACCTGAGCCGAAGTCAGGCGCTTAACCAACTGAGCCACCCAGGCACCCCTCTATGATTTTTCCTGAAAGAGCATATGCTAGTTTTACTTTTATAATCAGAAATAAGCCATAAACTCTTTTAACTAAAATATTAGAAATTTACATTACAACTCCCAAATAAACCTTTTATGGCAACTATTAAAAATTTTCCAAAATTGTATACATGTTGGAAATTGTATACAATTTTAATATAGAAATTTGCATAATAAAAATGCAATGAGGATTATAGGTTCCTTTAATATTTCAACTAACTTTTATAGTTTGCCAAAATATTAAACATTTAAAAAAATATTAAACATTTGGCCTTGGCCAAATGGATGGGATATTTTCCAGAGCACCAAAATTTGCTCATACTCTGAAAGGATGGTCTAACATATCTAAAAAAAAGAGAAGATTATAGCTAGAAAGGGTGGAAACTAATCAACAAAATAACAGACAAAAAGAGGGTCACAAAACAGAAGTTTGTATGGGATTAACCATCTAACTATTGTCCATTGAGAAAGGTGCCAATAGACAAAAATGTGATTTATCTGGTCCTGGGAGCACACAGAGTGCCTATTTTGAAGATGTTATCATTAAGTTCACTAAGCTAAATATTTGCATCATGACTTGATCATTTACTCTGATTTCATGCTCACCCAGCAGTAGCCCAAAGGGAATACGTATGTCTTTGTATTGTGGCCGTAAAGAGAAAAGGTGATGTTTGGAGAACATTAAATGTCTGAATTAGTGGTCTGGTTTATGTTCTATAAGTCTCCTTGAGTTGATTAATATTAATCCACTCTGAACAACAGATCTACTCTTGAAGTGCTAACAAACCAGGTTTCTGAACCTACAAAGTCAGGCATAGGTAGAGTACACAGGCATAGGTAGATTCAGCAAGGCAAATTTGCTAATGCCACCCTGTGAGAGCTACCTGGGTAGAGAATTTGCCTTAAACAATTGTCACATCTCTACACTGCCAGGCAACGTGAGTTTTTTCATTAATATTTTACACCATAATTATTCAAATTATATGGTCCTTGAAACTTAAAGTGGCTCAGATAACCTCATTAAACTATGCTTTACATATTATTATGTGTCCTTAAAATTCTCTGCTCAGGCTTCATGCATTATTATTACCGCTACAACTAACATTATTTTAAGTTTAACTTTTAAAACTAGGTCACTCACAGACAAGAGTACAATAAGGAAGAAAATTTTATTTTAAATATCATTAAGCAGAAAAAAAATATTTTTCTTTACACACACATCCTAACAGAAGCAAAAGAAGTACGGCAAAAAACTTGAAGTTATCACAGACTGCTCATTAACTCAACATAAAATGATGAATACTTAGGTGAATCCCCCCCTTTTGTAAACACTAAGGGAAATAAAAGTGGAAACTATACCCAAGTCAAAAATTACTTTTACATGTTTTAATATTCTAAGAAGAGAAAACATTTAAAGGTTAAAATATAGTTAGTTTCAAGGGAGTATTCAGAAATGATATACTACCAGAACTTTCTATTTTTTCAAAGCTTCATGGGTAAAAAATTGTACTCTAAAAGGAGGATCTATTTTCTAATTAATCTACAAATTCCTTTACGCTTTTGAATATCAGAAATGGGTTCTGAAGAGGAAATGTAGATGGCCATTTCCAAAACTTACTGTAAAATTTTTTTCTAGAAAACACAAAACTTCACCTAAACTTGAGAAGTATATTTAACCCACAGTAAATATCATACCCTAGCAAAAAAACAGTGTAAGAAAATCCAGGGGAAAAGGCCAAGAACAAGCACATAAACAAAGTGAATAAACATGTCACCAGAAGAATATAGAAGCTATCGAAAGCTGAATAACTTTCCTATGCTTATTACAAGGATGTCATCTTGGGAGATAAAATATAGTACCATAAATTTAAAGGTCACTGAATTTTTCAAGGTAACCCAAACATTGTAAGAACATACAATTAATTCTCCCAACAGTTAGTGTATAACCAATAATTGCAAGAGCTCCAGCTATATCTCATAAAGTCTAGATCTACTTATGTGCCCTGACCTTTAGGTACAGTCCAACTTAATAAAAATAAACTAAATTATCCAACCTCCTTTTGATATACTTTATGTTTAGAGCATACTGACCCAAAAGAATTCTCTTTAAAAATTACGTTTCATACAATTAAATGAATAATCTGCATTTGACTAAAATCTACTTCACATTTTGGACTGTCATTGTAATCTATAAAAGAGAAGAAATAACATTTGAAAATTATCACCATTATTTTCTCTAGTCCTAAAGAGCCACTCCTAAATTTCATTTCTTATTCCTTTAAAAAATCCCATTCTAAATTATTCTATTGATTTTTTGGAACTATGTTTACATGGTTTACTAAAGGCTCATTACATTTATAAGTGAGTTTAACAGTTTTAGTTATTTTTAAATCCATTTTTAAAAATCTCCAATCAGAGCTCAGGTGCTAAATATGACTTACTACACTTATTCAAAGAATAGTCAACCTTCTAAAAGTGGTTTTTCAAGGCCCTAAATGGGTGGTGTAATCATTAGGTAACAAATTTGCGGAAACAAATGAATATGACAAGTATTAAGAATATATACATAAAAGATATTGCATCCTCGTAGGCAAGCTTCATTTTTTTAACTAGTGGACATGGGTGCATATGAGATGAGGAAATACGTTTTTTGCAATTGTCATAAGTTAATCGGTAGACATAAAAAACTTGAAATTTCGAAAATTTAAATTTTGTATGCTTTTGGTAATGAACCATAAATGGTTAACTTAAGAGTTAAACATCGGTTGAGTCCTGATTAAGAGCCCGATGCTTTGAGGTGTGCTCTATTTTTACAACAGCCCCAAAGAAGTCAGCTCTGAAGATTCCTATTCTTGATATTAGAAAACAGACCTGAAGAGGTTAAAGGAGTGGTTCGCGAAGTGTTATCTCTGGACCAGCAGTATCAACATCATATGGAAACATTTTAGAAATGCAAACTCTTCCGACCCAAGTCCAGACCTGCTGAATCAGAAACTCTGGGGGCACGGTCAGCAATCTGTGTTTCATCAAGGTCTTCAGGTAATGGTGATACATGCTAAAATTTAGAACAACCATGGGTTAATTTGCCCAAGGTTATACATCTAGTCATCAGTGAAGCCAGAGGGGAACCCGGTCGGCTTCCCTCTTTTACGGCCCAAGCTTTAAGCCAGTACCTATATATCACCTTCAGTTAAAGGCAACCCTTTTGGTTTCAAATCCATATTTCTTCCTAAATAGGGTTACTTTTGATAAAGAGAGTATGCTGCACATAATGGAAACTTTGATGTTACAGAATCTTACAATGCCTCAAGGTCAGCATTCTGACAAATGTTCAGCTGTCATGTAAAACACAGGAAACATTCCTGATATATTATCAAGATTTGAGATTGAAATATATAATGCCTCCAGCTCCCAGCTGCTGATCTGGACAAATTCTCCATCCCACCCTTCTCAGACTATACACAGGCCTTCTTCATTAAACAGGGAGGGGGCAGTGTTTTAGGACTAGCACTCTGACAAGGAGGGGGTTATTTACTGTTGGGAAGTAAGCAAAACAGGGGACGTCCCTCCTCTCATAGGACACACCAGAGGAAATCAGGAGCAAAAGTCAGGCCCCACATCTCTAAAAGAGCTCTCTCATTTACCTCTTCATCCCGGATGCCTCCCTCACCAGGACCACAAGCTGACTTCTGATGAACCATGCCTCACACCCAAGCTATTATCACAAATGAGTCCCGACATTGGGACCATCAGTGCTAGCCGGAATGTCAGTAGTGGCAAACCCTTAGAAAGTGGAAACCTCAGGGTTCCTGGGTGGCTCAGTCGGTTAAGCGTCCGGCTTCGGCCCAGGTCATGATCTCACGGTTCGTGGGTTCGAGCCCCGTGTCGGGCTCTGTGCTGACAGCTAGCTCAGAGCTTGGAGGCTGCTTCAGATTCTGTGTCTCCCTCCCCTGCTGACGCCGTCTCTCTCTGTCTCTCAAAAATAAAAATAAAAAAAAAAAAAAAACATAAAAAAAAAAGAAAGTGGAAACCTGGAATCAGCGTGGGCACATGTCCAAAGCACTTTGTGTAAAGGAAGGTGTATGCATGGCCATATCTAGAAGTCAGGTTTTCCACAACTGAAATAATAATAATGAGGGTACTGACCATAATTACCCCAGGACATATTCTGAGAACTGCTTTTTAAAGATCCCAAAATGCTTCCTTTTTCCTCAACATGCATAAATCACTCATTCATTCAACAACTATCTGCTGAACTCCTGTTCTGTACCATGTAGGTTCTAGGTGGAATGTAGGGAGGTGGGGAGACCAGGGACAGACCCCTGAATTAGTATGGTCAAGTGTAACTCGTCAGGGTGGTCCTAGTAGAGACAGAGAGAAGTATTAAAAATGGAGTTGGGGTGTCTTTGGAAATAGAACCTTACTGATAAATTAAATGTAATGACATTTTAAGTATAGGTTTTGGAGAAAGTATGATTTGGGAGGGGATAAGATCTAGGATAGGATCAAGGAAATGTAGAGGAAAAGATTATTGTGAATAAGAAGGTAAGAGAACTAAAGGCCAACTTTCCAAGATGGTGACAGATATTAGAATTGAAAGAAAGGTAATAAATATGGTGTTAAAGATATTATTACATTAAAGAAAGAACTGGAGAGTGCCAGTGTTTGATAGCAATGAGGAAGGATATTGGGAGGTAGTTTGCTTAAATGAACATCAGAAAAGCAGGGATTTTGGAAGAGGAGGGAAGAGAAATCATATTTTTGTTACATCATTAGGGGCTTCAAATAGAAAAAAAATGTGGAGAACCATTGATTCAAGGACATAATAATGTCTTCATTTATTATGGTCCAACTATGATAAAGACCTTCTCCTTGATTGAGAGGAAACGATGGATTTTTTTCCCCAGAAGGATCATTACCAGGAAACTAAGGGAGATGAAAAAAACAAAACAACAACAACAACAACAACAACAAAACAATAGTAGAAGAGCATAGAAATGAATATGCTTAAAAAGGGATTCCTCATCAAAAATAACTAGTCTAACCACAGATGGAAGTGTCTAGAATCAGTCCTGATTCGTTTCGCTCGTCCAGAACCCACACGGCTTGCGAGTCAAATGAAGTGGCTTCAACTCAACTCAACCAGAAATAGATTTTTAGCCTCTGCCAGAGCCTCCTAGGTACCAACACTCAAGGTATTCTCTTTGGCTGCCCTCTACTACTGGAAACTTCCTTACCCCAGTAAGAGATACCTCTTCCTGGAGGAGGCACTTTCCCACCTTGTCACAAATTCTCCTCTAGATTTTGTTGCTGTTTTAAATTCCAGCTTTATTGAGGTATCATAGACAAATAAAACTATAAAGACATTTAAAGTGTCTATCGTGATTTGGTATTTGTACACATTGAGGAAGGGTTCTGCCATCTAGTTAATTAACACATCTGTCACATTACTTACTTTTATTTATTTATTTATTTATTTAATTTTTATTTATTTATTTATTTATTTATTTTTTGGTGAGTACTTTTAAGTTCTATTCCCTTAGCAAATTTCATTACGCAATACAGTGTTGTCCCATAGAGGCACCATGTTTTACATTAGATCCTCAGATCTTATTCACTGGGGGGGATTAGGAAGAGGCTGGTAAAAGAATTCACATTTTCCTTGTCTAGTTTTAAAGCTGCCCTGCTGGAAGGTTTTCTCGGGCATCCCAGATAGTTCCATGTGAACCGCCTTCGCCAATGGAATTCCTGATACGTCCTTCTCATATGTGGACTGCCATCAGTCTTGCAAAGGAGTTTGTGGGTTTCTTCTGCATTTTTTAAAGGTTTTATTTTTATGTAATCTCTATACCCAAAGACGGGGCTCAAACTGAAAACCCCGAGATCTAGAATCGCATGTTCTACTGAATGAGCCAGCCAGGTGACCCTCTTCTGCATTTGTTTTACTAAACGACCTTACCCCTTCTTTGGCCTCAACTATCATATTGATGATGATGAACTTCCTAAAGATATTTCTGGCCCACAACTCTCCTAATTTCTTTCTCAGATGGCATGAGGACAATAAATACACAAATCCAAACTCTATCCTCTCATTCAGAAGCCCTATTTTTCTTCCAATCTCCTTTATCTTCAGAAAATAGCATCACCTTTCTGTTTCCAAGGTTACAAAATATCCTATCTGGACTCTACATTTCCCTTCAAGCCTTCATTCAGTCAGTCAATCACCCTGAAAGAATTTCTCAACATAATTACATAATATCTACCATTTCTACTGCCACTTTCCTGCCTTTGTATTCTCCTTCTGCACAACTGCCTTCTGGGTCTTCTGCCTGCAATATATCCTTCACATTGACACCAGGCTTTCATTTTCTAAAACCTGACTTTGAGTCTATTACTTCCTGCAGCCTAAAAGCCTCAGTGACTCCTATTATAGAATAAAGTTCTAACTTCTTAGCATGGTTATACAAAGTTCCATTTTCATTACATATTGCCATGAATCCTACCTAGCTGCTAGCACATCCTGAATATAGCATTTGTCTCTGCTTTTATGTCTTATCATCCATAAGACAAAAAATACCTTTCCCTTACTCATCCTTCAGGATATCCTTCAAAAGCTACCTCTTCAAAGAAGCTTTACTTGATCTTTTTTTTTTTTTTTTTTTTGCTTCCTGTTAAAATAACTGCAATTTCCTTTATGTGCCAAACATTTTTTTTTGTACCTCTCTTGAGCCCCTTATATCTAAGTACGTGTATATAGACTATTTCTCAACTAGACTAAGTTTCTTAGACTTTCTAGGATATTTAATATAAGCTGTTGAACAAGTAAAAAGGAGGAAATTGAAAGGTTCCCTAAGACTTTCACATTTTAGAATATTTGGATTTAGAACAAGCTCTCCAATGATATCCATGTCCTAATCCCTAGAATCCGTGGATATTGATACTTGCATGGCAAAAGGGACTTTGCAAATGTGATAAAGGACATACATCTTAAGATAGGGAGGATATAATGGATTATCCAAGTAGGCCTGATGTAATCACAGGGACCCTTACAAGCAGAGAGCTTTCTCTGATCTGTATGAGAGAGAGGTGGCAAAAGTCAGAGAGGCTACAAGCATGGGAGAGACTCAGTCAGCCCTTGCTGGGACAAAGTTAACCTGTAGGAGCAAAGACTCGCCTCTGTTTGACAGGCAGCAAAGTAAGAGGGACCTCATCCCTACAACCACAACCACAAGGAACTGAATTTGGCTAACAACTTGAATTAGATTGGAATTGGATTCTTTGCTAGAATCTTCCATAAGGAGCACAGCCCTAATCAACCTCTTCATTCTAGCTCATGGGACTCCAAGCAAAGGAACGGGATGAGTCCACTCAGACTTCTGGCCTGCATAACATCGAAATAAGTGTGTGTTGTTTTAAACTGCTAAATTTGTAGTGATTTGTTAAAGCAGCAATAGGAAATGAACACAACAAATTTAAGGCAGCAGATTTTGTCAAGGATCTGAGAGTATCTAAGTGATTAGTCCTTAAAAAGTCACTTATACTCATGGAAACCTGATTAAATTTAAATAAGTAAAAATATTATTTTACTTAAAAATATAAATATGGTCCCTAGCTTCTCTCCTGCTCTGAACTTGAGAAATATTATGTAAACCTCTCAGCAATTACCAGAGGACAGTGTTTGGGTGGAGGATATTTATGTCAGAATATTTGCAGGGTGTCATGTCCTCTTGATAATTCTAATACATCCCATTCCCCAAATCCCTTCCAAACCTTCTCTAGTCCAGCTTGTTAAGAAACACTGGTTTGGAAATGTCAAGGACCAAGCCTGTACTCTTAAAGACGCTTAATGACGTTTAAACTAATCAGAATCATAATCTTCTGAAAGCTGGATCTTACACTGTCCCAAAGATCCAGTTTTTAGAAGAAATAAACAACCATATCCATACCAGGGTACTATCAATAAAAACAATATAGTAATTATGGAAAGCATTTATTAAATGTTTACTCTGAACCAAGAAACATTCTAAATAGCATAGGTCACTGAATTCATTAAGAGAATCTATACAACAGTTTCCAATTCTCTAGTATTCAAATGAAGAAATTGAGGAAAAACAAATGAACTAAGATATCCTGGGTCTCACATGTAAGAAGTGGTACAGGTCATAATTATTCTAGAGACCGAACATTCTCAACATTCTATCCATTTGGAACTGTAACAGCATCTAACATCCGCTGAAACCCTCTCTTATTTTATAGACCATACTTGCATTTCTCACTACAAAACTTTAGATTTTTAGGACATAGGACAAGAGGCAGCAGCCAGTCAGGAAATATGCAAACTACGTGTGAAGAAAATAGTGTGAAGGCAGAATGGGAGTCGGTGGTAAAGCCAGCAGGGGAGGCCATGGCAGAGGGACTGCCAACCACAGCCTGGTGTCATTCCGCTAGCAGGCTATTTTAGTAGTGGGGAGTGTACAGGGATCTGGGGAAAGGAGTCTCCCTACCACTGAGCCAATGGTTCTTCCCAGTTACTGCAGGAGCAAGGCCAAAAATTACACTTGTTTTATAGTTTCTTCATTTCGGGGGATTCTGTGCATCTGAAATTTCATATGCTTGGTTTCAATCCACCATGTTCTTTCAGTTAAATTTCAGCTGCTTTCAGTTAGTAGGCTAGGGAAATATGCCAAAATATACCCAAATGTAGTCACTGTTGCACTGCATGCTATTTCTGGTCCAACTACTGGGAGCTGAAAGAATGAAGGATGGGAGGGTCTGTTGACCAGCAAGATCGTTTTGGCAAATGTTAGATAGGCACATGTCTCATCTGGGAGAGCACAGAAGAATCCATGGCACACTGGTTCAGCTGAGAGTAACATAACTTTTTATGTCCTGTAATTAAAATTTATCGTACAACAACGTGTGGCCTCTATAGTGCTGTAAGATTACGGCCATCATAACAGCGTAAGGTCCTTCAGAGAGCGCCTTGCTGCATTCTCTGCTGCTGATGTGGTTCACAACTTCACGGACTACTTTTTTCCCATCGTATCAGGAACATGATGAGATTTACTCTTTCCTCATCGGGAAGACTGTGTTAATTTATTATCTTCCAAACTACACTAATCCATCTTACTTATCCCTCTGCTTCTAAAAACAAGCAGACAAAACAAACAATTGGCTTCATGGCTTATGAAGGGATGCCATTTACCTTCTGAACCCTTTTCTTTGCCTCAGATGATCAGTTTGCTAGCTCTTAGCCAAAAGAAATAATCCTGGTATTCACAATGTTTATGAAAGTGAAAACAAATTAATTGCCTTTTGTAAGCAATGTAATTTGTGGGAATCCAGATATAAATTGATATAGCATTTCCCCTAGGAGGTCTATGCATGAAGAGCCTATACATTAGTGATTTTAATGAATTTTCAAATAACATTCCATAAACGCAAATAAATTTTTCAGGGACAAAAGAGTTACTGAGAAAGATAGTTTTTACATAGCCATGCATGGTCTGAAAGTTGATTAATTCCCTAACAACTAAGTTAATTACTGATAGCTAAATTAACCTCAAAATCCATTTTCAAAATTATCTTATGTATATAGATGTATTTTGAATTAAATGTAATCTAATGGTATTAGCAAAAAGATCTTAGGCTTCTCACAGTAACTTTTTTTAAACAGATTTAGAAAATCTGTCTTATAGATTTTTTTTTTAGAACATTATCTCTCTAATTTAACCCTCTGAGCAAATAAGAAAAACAAAACAAAACCAAACACAAGATTCTCTTCAGGAGAGAACAAATGAAAAGACGAAAGACATTAAGAAAAATTTTCACTACCAGATGATATTGTTTAATTATAAGACCTTTATGTTTATAAACAGTTTGAAAAAAGACTTGTTTTTGTTTTACGTGATAAATTTTCATATTTGAACACTTTGTAATGGGGGATGATATCTTTCCTAAAACAGGTCTCCAATGTTTTGCATTACCATTCAGTACATTTTAGAAGGTTACTGTAGTATTGATGCTGTACTAGTGTTGCCTGGCTTGTGGGAAACTGTTTAGATCAGGATGTGTGTCGGCACATTTTACTTATTAATTTGAACTGGATAAATCAAGCACGGTTCCTTTTGTGCAGTCCTTTGGGGAAAACACATAATTGGAACAAAGTGTACAAAGCCAAATGACAACAAATTACTATCAAAATCGCCATAAATGTCATAGCAACACTTCTGTGGTGAAAATGCCGCATTGTTTTGATTTTTCTTCACAACTGGCAAGGACATTATAATACCAGAATGGCAAAACAAATTTTCACCACCATAATCTCTGTTCGTGTGCAGTTAAATATATCTGATGTTCCATTTTTAACTCAAGAATATTACCCCACAATTTGAATTGCTTCTTTACTGCACGTATCATATACCGTCTTACATGAGACAGTTATGGGTTTGTCTATATTTACGAGAAAAGTATTTGAACTCCATTAATGTCAGAGTGTCTTATGTTACTACTCTTCTCTAGTACCTATAACAGTGCTTTGTCCGGATTATACATTCTGAAAGTATGTATTAAATTAAATATGTCCCAAAGTTATATAAACTGTAATTGTTTTTGAGACAATGGAAGGCATGATAGTACATTTTTAGTCAAACTATATTGTGGTTTGAGACACGGTAATTAGCTATTATTAAATCATACCATCTATTACAATCTTGATAATATGCACAAGTAATGCCAGTTACTACGGAGAACAATCCTGTCCTTACAGGAAGACCTCAGTTTTTCTTAATGATCTTGCACAGATCTACATTTCAAATCTAGCTTGCCGGTTATCTAAAACAACTCTTATACTCCAAAACAGAGACATCTGTGGAAAAATTCAACTTCTGATATTCCTTCTGCTTAACAGTCTCTAGGTAACCTCAGAACTCCCCACACACATTCACATGCCAGCCTCATTCATTATATCTAGAGCTATGGTGGTTGGTCTCCTGGTCATTCATCCTGGTCTATATTTTAAATTTAACAGAAGAGCTCAAATGCTCACCTATCATCCTTATTAGAATGACTTCCCAAGTTTTACAACTCACACCATACAAGGGATAACAAAAGTTGCCATGAAAAGAGAATCATTTAATAATTCTTCATAAATTAAGTTACTATGGATTAATTTTACTACCAATTTATAGTCATCTGACCAGATACTAAGGTATGTGAGTTAAATGTATTTGTGCAAACACACAATCTTAACTTTGCATTTCTAAGGTTTAATACAAACTAGGCAATACAAATTTATTCTGAAGGTCATAGAATTAAAATTCTCCACTAAAAGATTGTTTCTCAGGGTAGAGTTTTTAGGAAATGGCTCTAATGGTGAAAGAAAGAAACTCAACATTAATTATGATTTTTAAAAGGAAATTGAAAAGACACACCAAATTTCATTTACTTGTGGTTTGATGGGGGAATGTGCTAGTTCAACAGGATAAGACTCCTTGGCTGACAAGCCAACATTCCAATATAAAACATATTTTAGCTTTACATTCAAATATTGGACATGGTTCTCAAATAGAAGATATAGATATAGCTCTCTTAATATCTCTTTCTGTATATATCACAGATAGTTTCAACCAAATCCAACAAAAATACTTCTTGGAAATTCTATCTTATGTTCACCAAACAAGCACAAAGTATTACACATTTTGGAAAAGAAACACATTTGAACTCTATCATCCTTGCATCATGTTGGCATAAATATTATTTGTATGCTTATTAAAACTGTCTTTCTTTTGTATTTAAATTTAAGCTTAATTTACATTTTGTTTAGACATAAGAACCAAAAATATTACAAAATTATTATCTTTTTTAAGGAATTTTTTAAAAATTAACATTTATTCATTTTTTTGAGAGACAGAGAGTGTCAGAGCACCAGCAGGGGAAGGGCAGAGAGAGAGAGAGGGAGACACAGAAGCTGAAGCAGGCTCCAGGTTCTGAGCTATCAGCACAGAGCCCAGTGCGGGGCTGGAACCCACCAACTGTGAGATCATGACCTGAGCCGAAGTCAGATGTTAACTGACTCAGCCACCCAGGCACCCCAACAAAATTATTATCAATGAACACAAATATTTGCCAACCAAAAGCAATACAAAATTTAGAAAAGTATTCTCTGTTTATTACTAACAATGCTTGTGCGTGTGAAAAAAAAGGACAGGCAAATGTGCAGAGAACAGCATTTCCCAAAGGTATTCCTTGAACCACCTGTGCCCAAAGAGAGACGCTTCACTTAAAATAAGGCAGGAAAGATGGAGACTGCTAACTCCTACCATAAGACAAAACTATTTGCCTCTGTTTACCAAACTGATAGAGAGTAGAACCCTGCCTTCCATCCCCACCCCATGCCATTTCCTCTGACATACACATGCACATATTAAATAAAGAAAGCACTATTATGTCGACCTAGAACCAGAAATATATTTTGTAATAATGCACTGCAGAGGCATAAATTCACATAGTAATCCAGGTGACTAAAGTAAAATCCATTTGGGGATCTGAGAACTCTTACAATTGTTAAATATTCATCCACATAATTCCTGTTTTGCACTGGTCCATGTAGAAACAACGTAACTTACATGGTTTGAAAACTGCTCTGGATAATTGCATTTCATACAGGGCTTTGTCTCACTGTTTTTATCTCTCGAGAATAGTAGATGATGGGAGAGAAAAAAGAAATATAGTCTATAATACCAGACCATGAACGATCTTTACTGGTATCAAACTGTGACACTACACATAGCCACAATTTACAGAAGAGAGTTTAGACCTTAATAGAGTCTTTGTGCTTCAGTCACCACCACCCAAGAATGTGATTAGAATAAGAAGATGAAATTGCCCACTAGGTTTGTAGTTCTTGTTTGAGAGATTTGGTCTATCATTAATTTTGACAAATTGAGACATTTATTTTCATTGAACTTTCTGTTTATCGTGGAGAACAATTCAGTACCTCATTAAGAAAATCTCTTTGCTCTTAACGTGAATATTTCAAGGGATGCTTCCTTTACCACAAACCCAAGCAATCAGCTTCATTCCTGTGCATTCTTTTCTTTTCTTCGGATTATTGTTCCACGAAGCTACCTTGTCAGGAAACCAGAAAATTGCCTTCTTCATTTATATTACCTTAGATGTATTTGGAGTCTTATGATTATATCTCTTCATTCCCATGGGACAGAGGCAAAATGCTAGCAGTCAGAGGATACAGGAAATTGAAATTTTGTCACCTGCAGAGGACTAAAAATGTGTTTGATTTTTTTTTCCCTTCAATGTTAAGAAAGGATCTCTTGTGCCTGAAAGAAAATTACCTTCCCTTCAGTAAGACACATCTGGAAATATTCTTAACTATACTCTTGCAGAATGACTAAGAAAGCTGATACCAATGTTTTTGTGATTTATTACAAGAATGCAGTAGAGTCTTTAAGGGATGTTTTCTTTTACTCAGCTATTTGCTTGGGAATCATGATGCAACTGATAGCCAGAAACAGAAATGTTTCTTCACTGAAGGGCATTTTGCTCCAGATATCTATACACCGCATCAAAATAAAGTTGAAACCAAATAACCCAGTGGGCTCTTCAGACTTCCAGAAATGCCTTCTAGCTTGTTTTAAAAGCCAAATTGGCTACAAATTTTCTTCAAGTGGTCCACCATAGAACTCTTATCTTGTTATTCATCAAATCTTCAACAGAAGATTTCTGCCATCTCCTAAGATCTCATGCTGTGCAGGCAGAAAATGCGACTACAGCAGAGTAACCCAATTTGCCTTAGAATTGAGACTAATAGCAGACCCTCTCTGTCTATTCTTGTCTTAAAGGCTTGTTAGACTCCCGATGGGGAGGAAAGTTTCCCTGCTGATAGAGTTGTAGCATATCAAAAATGAATCATGAGTACAAAGAAAGATTATTTTGTTCAATGAGACATTTCTTACACCCTTGCTCAGGCGACAGCATTTCTGGCTAATTACCCAATTACCACTGATATAAGGTATGTGGAGAGAATTCAGGACGCAAGGAAAGGGAACACTGGGAGCCACCAGCACTTGATAATATTGTATTCCTAGTTCAGTAATGTAGCAGAAGGACAAGAGCACGGAAGAAAATGATTATGATACACACTGTCACGTACTCAGGAACGTGATGATTAGCAAATTGTACAGGGGAGGCGACAGCAAACCTGGGAGATCCTAAAGACAAAACAAAAACAAAACCAACTCAAGTTCTGAGTTAGAAAAAGGAAAATAATAACCAAACAGTTGACGATATCATCCAATGAAATACCAAAAAAGAAACGGGAGTCAATTTAATGGGTGGTTTAAAATTTTATTATCTTTTCTTTTTAGAATGCCATTATTTCTTACATCCCCGGAGCAACTGCCACCTTGCTGAACTAAATGATCTACTATTAGAAATCTTATGTTTTAATCCACAATTTAAAGCAGGATCCAAAGGTGGCAACAAAACTATTGAAATTCATTGTTAAAGTCCTCACGCTAAAATTTCAGGGTAAAGTAAACATAGGGAAATTGAGCATTATATAACACTGAAGCAGGAAAGGAATTATGCACTCAAGCACAAGATAAAAGGGGAAAAATACACTCGGTACATCGCAGCTGTCTTCCATTACATATAATTATCCATTCTCAGCCTGAGCTAGGGAACAAAAGCTTAGAAAGAACAATGAGTATGGTAGATGTCAAAAGGTAATGCGTCTTTTCAAATACTGTATGTAGCTTTTCATTTTTTAAAAAAGTGTAGGTAGAAACAGAGCAACCTGTCTCTTGTGTTGCAAACTTTGTCTTATTTTGCAAGCTTGCATAAAATGATGTTAAAAGTGTTGATCAAGAATAAATTTTGGCTGTCAAACAGTAAATTATAAAGTAATTTCTGTTTCAAACTAATAAACATGTTTATTTTATATCAAATGAACACATTATTTATTTAAAATGTTAAAGTTGAAAATCAACTAAAAATAAGCATTTCTTTAAAAGAAACCTTTCTGTTGCAACGAATGATTCAATGAGTTTGATATTTAACTATCCTACTTTAAATATTCTCTTTTTCATCAAAGCTACAATCTCAGTATTTGTAGAGTTAAGAATGTTGAATCCATCTGCCTCTTTAATTGTTCAACTTAACCCAGTAATTAAACATGTATGTAATATTTTGGCGGGGTGAATCTCTCAATTCAAACCAACAATTTTGTGTGATAAAGGTTTCAAAAATTTGTATTTTGCATTCTACCCACAATTAATAAGTTTTAAACAAGAAAGTTAGTGTTTCCTATCTGCTATAATTAAACAATATAATGAGGAGTAACTTCAATATACAGGTCACCAATACTTGGTCACCCTTTCAAAGATTAAGGTGCTTTCTATAGCTGTTTTAAATAAGATGATACCAAGGCAACTGAAAACAAAAAGAACTTTGTGTAAAATACGGGTCATGAATTTAAAAGCAAAGGACTTTACTTTTTAATGGGTATTTCTGCCATTCATTGTAGTCACAGTTCTTATTTCTCATCTGCACTGACTTTGTGTACCACCTCTGCTTCTGTTGGGGTTTGTTCCCTTGATTTGCCTTGGGGGGCCTGGCTGACTGCATCTATTTGCATGCAAGTGACAGAATACTGTCATGAAAATAAATTGGCAGTAAGTCTGGAGGTTGCTGATATGATATTAGGGTTTCTGATGCTCAATGAGGCCTTCAAGGTCCCAAACTCTCATTTTTAGTTCTACATATAAATGTGTTTGCCATGTCTCTCCATTGTGATCAAAGGAGGACTCCTCCAAGTGCCTGCATCTCATCCCCGCACAACACTATCTTCACAAGGACAGGAATGGTTAGGAATAAAAATCTTTCCCTCCCTTGCATTGCCCTACAGGAAGAAATGATTCTCCTACAACAATGCCCTTGAAAGGACAGAAGTGAGTCAGAATGAAAAGGCTTTTCTCTTGCACTGCATAACTTAGAGGGAGGAAATGTATCCCAGGAGCACTCTGGTGCAAACTTTTGTAAACCTCTGGAGTCATGGGTGACCCCATCATCAATGGCAAGGGGTAAAATAGATTGCCAAAATCAAGACTCACCCTCTCAAGCTGGGCTCATGGCTTCCCAAGTAACATCGAGACACTGTGAGCAAGAGAAAACATGGGATGGAAGAGAGAGAAAAGAGTCTCAAGCAATCGTGTCTACCACTCTTGGGACCTGGGCCTCCACTTACTAACTGCATGACATCGAAGAAGTTTCCTCTCTACACCACAGTTTCCATGCCTATAAAATAGGAATTAAAATCAGCACATGCTCCATGAGATTATTTTAAAAAATAAGTGACATAATATGTGTAAAGCACATATTCCTGGAATACAGAATGCGCCCAGTGAAAGCCATTTGTTGTTAGCTGTTATGCTGCTATGAAAAATATGAAGTCCTAGGGGTGCTCAGGTAGCTCAGTCACTGAGCATTCAACTCTTGCTTTCAGCTTAGGTTGTGATCCTAGGGTGTAGGATTAAGCCCCACATCAGGCTCCACTCAGAGCATGGAGCCTGCTTAAGATGCTCTCTCCCTCTGCCCTCCCCCCCCCCCCAACATACACTCTCTCTCTCAAACAAAAACAAAAACAAAAAAAATTACAGAAATAAAAATATGAGATCCTGCATTGCCTATTTTAAGAAAAGCCATATTTCCTTGTTTTCTTCTCAGAGTAACCTTCTGAAAGAAAAAAAAAGTCACCTAAGAACAGTGGTACCCATGTGAGTGTGAACATTTGAAGTAGGAGGGAAGGACTCCCGTATGAAAGTCAGTGGCATAAAGCCTGGTTTAGTCTGTGATTTTAGATATGATTCCAAGCCTCTGAGAGTTAATGATGAAGAAATTTGGTGCTTTTCATATGAGTCAGTTTCATTTTTATTATGTAATTTAAAATACACTGAGGTTTAGATTTTCAGCTTTTCTTATAATGTATTAAATTCCTTTCAAGAAAAAAGAAACACAACTTTCCATCTCCTTAGCTTTCATTTCACATGACATCACTTGACTTCACTTAAGTATGATTTTTTTTTTCATTCACAGCGCTACTATTTTGACAAAGCCATACACATCTTCACTATGCATCTCATTTTTTCAAAGTTGCTCCTTTTGCATTCTTTCCCTTCTTTGTACTAGTGAGCCTTAGTTTTTCTCATTGTATTTTTACAATGTGTCAAAGCAAAGCAAGTGAAATTTGGAAATCTCCTATTCTTTTGTAAAGCCAAGTATTAGAAAAAGACATTCTTTGTGTTACATACTTTTATAGCAAAAAGGAATTTGTGAAGCGAAATTTTTGTTTTAAAAAAAGTGTGCAAAAATTTGAGTCTGAAACAGACCCACTTATGAATTGTTACATCCACCTACCTGAAAACGGAATGAATTCATTTTTCACTGTAATATCATGCTCCTAATGTTCAGTTGTATTAAAAAGAGAATAAATAATGAAAGAAATCCTCCCCCACCCATCTCCCCACTCATCCCCCTTTGCTTTAAATTCATGACCCATCATTTTGGGCACAAGTGCTTTTCTTTGTCACTTGCTTTGTTATCAACAATATCAGACTTATCATTGAGTCTAGGTCCCCCTGGGCCATATTTTATCACAGCTACTTTAGAAGATATGAGCATATGTTGCCTAACATTTCACTGTTTTCTGAGACTTGTGACTACATACACTTTAGCCTAGGGAATTGTCTGACTTTTAACAAATACTCTCTTCTGTGATTCCTTGTTGTAACCAACCCCCTCCATTCCCCCTTACCCCTTGCCCCACCAAACTTGACTGATGTTACAGTAAGTAGAACCACACCAGGGGTAACACAGACAACTTTCCCAGACTGCCTGTGTGCTTTGATAAGGAAGTAACTCCAAACTATGCTGGGTTTGGGGGAAGGCACAATGTCTGGTTTGATAAATCTTGTCTGGACTTTCCAACTCTACTCTTGTTTCAACTTCCTCTGCTGCAATCTGAATCTATTCTGGAATCCTACAGGACTACAAAAGGACAAAAGAAATTTCTTTTATTGTTATAAGGTTTATGACCTTCCGTTTGATGTTTGACAGTTGAGAAGGATTATTCTCTTTTCCTAACAGTCAGCAACTGCTTTTGAGACCTCAACATTATATTAAACAAACGCAGTGACGGACAAATTCTGATTGGTTAGCTATCCAAAATTAAATACGACATTTGGGGGTGGGAGCAGGAGCAGGGGGTTTGGGATTTAAAAGCAGGCTAGTGTCCAGGTTGTAACACTCACATTATCAGTAGGCCCTCTAGACAAACAAAGGTATTTGTCCTTCCAAAAGTCCTATTTAATTCAATAGCCCAAACACAGAGTTTCAGAAATTCCCATGATATCGGTAATTCCACAAACTCTGTTTTTCACTTCCGAAACTCTTAAGAAATATTCAAAATGTGAAGTATTGAGGGATGTTTTGAGAGACTGTGTCATTAGAAGATTTACACATTTAATTTAGGATGCCTTCTTAAGTTAGGAAAAAGGACACTGAAATGTTTATATTTCCCAACCCAGAAGACACACAATTCTGTTTCTTGTTGTTGAAGAGCAGAAAAAAGCATGGATTGGAGAAGACTGACTTGATAATGTTCTTTCCTTTCTTTTCTTTTATGGAATATACCCTATCATATTGAAAATTCTTTCCGCTCCCCAAAACAGTCTAAGGGGAAATATTTCGAACTCTCCTCTATATATTAAAGGGCTATGTGTAGTCCCTAAATCAGTCAGCTTCTATTTCCTCTCCTTCCTCCTTCCTTTAGCTCTCCAAAGGAACTCAGGTAGCTCTGTCAGTCGAAAGGGGATTTATTGTGCCACTGCACTTAGATCTCCCTCTGGAGATATCCAATTTTGCCCTATCTCTTCCTTCGAAAGGAAAATAGATGAGCTGGCCAAACTGTTAGATCTTACTTCTGGATTCTCCACAGATTTCTGTCCATGAATTGAAACTCTAGCTGAAACAACATCAAAGACATGCATTCCGATTTTTTCCCAGAGTGATAGTCTGCTCAAGTGTTTTATTACTT
The DNA here is from genome assembly GCA_028646485.1 of Cryptoprocta ferox. Lineage (NCBI taxonomy): Eukaryota > Metazoa > Chordata > Mammalia > Carnivora > Eupleridae > Cryptoprocta > Cryptoprocta ferox. Next base: position 30,430,414 of record CM053573.1, read on the forward strand.
GTCATATGCTTGGGACGAAGGAGATTTCTTCTTACACAAGAGTAAATGAAAATATAGGGTATCAATTTGGAAAATACTCCCAAATAGATATTGCTAATCTTTGAGTCATGTGGATGGTCCAGTATAAAATTAAACTAAAGGAATATTCCTTCAAAAATCTAAATGTGCTATCATGTATATTCTGGAATGAATTAGGGAGTTTTTCACAAATACTTTCCAGGGAAGAAGAGAAAAGTTGAAGACTTAAAAAATACCTTTATTCTGTGTTCATTTGTTTTCAGGTGACTTTTACGGGCCATACCTAATGCTGCATATTTTATATTTCAATGATCGCACTGAATATATATACATCAACACTATGACTAATATACATATTTTTATTTCAATTTTACAGAAGAGGAAACGAAGCCTTTGGAAACCAAATAACCTATCTAAGGTACAATAGTTTACACTCAAACCCACTTTGCCTATCTCTGTAATGCGAACTCCCATACCCATTGCCCCTTTGGAAATGTAGAGAGGGAATATTCTTTAAGATACATGACCTCTGGGGCGCCTGGGTGGCTCAGTCGGTTAAGTGTCCGGCTTCAGCTCAGGTCATGAGCTCACGGTTCATGGGTTCGAGCCATGCGTCGGGCTCTGTGCTGACAGCTAGCTCAGAGCCTGGAGGCTGCTTCAGATTCTGTCTCTCTCTCTCTCTCTCTCTGACCCTCCCCTGCTCGCGCTGTCTTTCTCTTCTCTCAAAAATAAATTAAAAACATTAATAAAAAAAAAGATACATAACCTCCATTACTAACTTTAAAAGTACTAGCAGTTGATGTAAGCTCAGTTTTCAAAGAAATATTCTGAAGGAAATATGCATTAAAATATTAAATTTGATGAGGTATTAAAATATATTTATCACTCAATCAACTTGCAGCACTTTTAGGAAAAAATACTTGTATCTCCTATAAACATACCCTAAGCAATTACCTAGCACACAGTAGGCTTACTGGGTTATTGCTTATTAAAATACACTTGTCTCTTCATAACTGTATATCCATAAAATTCTGTGATGTAAAAGATGGTTAGGTAGTTAAAAGATTTTTCTCTCAAATTTATAAGCCATTAACACTTTTCTAAAGCCATCACAGAATTAACTTTAAAATATTATATCAAAATACTTAGATAAAAAAATTAGGTAAAACCCAAAACTACAATGTTATCTTAAATTATTGTCACTTTTACTACGTGAACTGTTACTTCAACAATTTACCTCGAATGAAATACCTCTATTCTATTGAAATGTACCTTAAAGCCAAAGAATAATTCCACACCCCGCTGGTTTACTTCATAATGAATAAAATGAATAAATGATTGACTCTAATAACAGATTAGAGCTTCTTATTTAAAAATAGGACTTATACATGTATGAGGTTTGTAGAACTGCACTGAAGCGCTAAAACAAAGTGTTTTTAGCTCCAGAAAAGTCATGGGAAGATGGGGAAATGACAAAACTTGGAAATTTAAAGTTTCATTTTAAAGTTTTAGAAAACAGTCCTGCCGGCTGACAAATAATCCAAAGCAGCAATTTCAGAATTATTATGAAAGGATTCATTTAAATAATAAACAGATTAGGCATGTTTAGAAAGGGAAAAATAATCACAAGGAATCAATGTGGGTTCACTAAAAAAAAAGTCATGTTGTGTTCCAAGTTTGCTGGACTGGCTGATCAGGAAAATGTGATAGAAGTCAAATTACATGATATTTTTTATGAATAACACTAGAACAGAAAATTAGTAAGCTTAAAAGCAAAAGTAAACTAAACACAATTCAAATAAAGTGAAGACATACGTCAGAAGGGCACTAGGACAGACTGTGAAGTCATATAAATGACATATGATGGTAAGTTGACAAAAAGCTTTAATCTAATAGCTAAAGTGATTTGGTTTCACTGATTACTAACTTATAATAAAGCTAAGATAGAAAAAATATCAAAATACATGTACTCAGAATAGCTTATGGAAATATGTACAAAAGCATCTGCCAGTCCAAAAGAGACTAAAGAAAGGGGTATGTTACCAATTGAAAAATTATCAGAATTCAGGCCAAGTATTCTGGCAGTCTCCAAACATGTGAACATTCAGACAATTTGGTTTTAGGAAGACAAAACGTTACAGAGAGAATCATGAAAATCTGTCCCACATGGAGATTTAAAGAGGAATCAAAGTGAAAAACATCAAGCCCTTACCTGTCAAAGTTAGGAGCTAACAACTCAGTGGAGAAAGAGGAGCTATTAATAAATGCTTCACATATATAATCTTTGCAATTTAAACTCTACTTTTCTTTAGTGATAGGTTTTGTTACCTGAAATCAATCACTGATGGCACCAAAGAACAATACACTACATACTAAATATAGGCCAGAGCACAGTTACTGGAGTCCTACCGATAAATAATTCAGTATTGGCATACAGGACTGATTCACATTATAAGTGCAGTGCAATGACTGGAGAACACAAAGTCCCAAGCATGGAAAGGAAAAGTTAGTCAAAAATGAGTAATCAAAAAAAGATAATAATGAATTCCAAGGATGAAAGGTATTATTTCTTGAGTATAAAAATTCACTATTTTCATTTTTTGAAAAGTATTATCAAATAAGTTAAATGGTACTAGGAGTAAAGCTTTCAATAATAAAAACATATTTCATATCATTCAAAACAGCTCTATATAGTGTAACCATACACAAAAGAATCCAAGGAGTCAAATACAGACTTATTGGCAGAAATAAAAGCTGAAGTACCTATATTAGCTTAGCCATATTTATATCTTCTTATTATTAGGATCAAGTTACCTGATTATACTATAGAGTTTGCTCTGTTTATTCAGATTGTTATGAAGTCTGTTGATAAATTCAGATAAGTATGTGTCAATAAGCATAACAGTGGTAGTAAAGAAACTAGCATTTGGCTTTCAAATAGTGGTGTTACCCATAACGTATTCCAACTTATATAATTGATAATTGTTAGAATAATAAGGTCATTTGATCCAATATGGGAAAATCAAAACCATGTATTAAAACTACATGAAAATTCCACAATTGAAGTCAATAAAGTCACTTTGAAATGAGCCAATCACTAATATAAAGGTCTGATTAGTTCCATTCAAGATCCATATGGGCATCATGGCGAAGAACCTACCAGAATGTAGTCTGAAGGTCTATTTATTGTGAAAGCTCTGCTGTGTTACATTTAAAATACCTTTGATCAAACCAAATGCAGTGAAAAATACAGGAAAACTCTGAACCAAAAAAGTATCTTTAAAATACCATCATTTTTTGTTCCTTATTTGAACTATTGAGAATGTTTATTCATAGTATCTCTAATATCATTTGGAATTCACTTGCTGTGAACCCATCACGTTATAGAGACCACTGATTTCCTCAACATGGTGTCAGTGCCAAGCCTTGCACTTCCAATAGGGCATAAGCTCCATCAAAGTAAGGATTGTCACACATTTGGTTCACTGCTGGATCCAAGAGCCTACAACAGTGTCTAGCACATAGTAACCACTAAATATATTACTGAGAACGAATACAAAAGATCAATACAAAAGCAACTGACGGCACTAACATTTTATAATACTAGCTTGATAAAATTTGGGGTATACTTACATTCTACACATTTTAAAATAGAGTACATATAAAAGAATATGGGAAAGAAAACATTGAGGAGAATTTTAAGACCTCTAAGAATACCTATATTGAAAAAAATAGAATACACCTATTGAGATCAAGAAATATTGATCTAAAACTAAAATTTCCACATGAAAGAGAGTGCTAAAGATATAGAATAACAACACAAAGTCAAGGAGAATATGCTAGTTATTAGAAGAGTTCACCAATACATAGTACTAAAAAGCATGAAAACATCACTAAAATAAATTTAAATAAAAGAAATATATATAAATTAGCACATTGGTTTACACTAAATTTAAATAAGAAAAATATGCATATTCGAATGTTTCACTGAAAACTTCAAAATAATTCTGGTATATTATTAAAACATAGTTTAGCTCTAACTTTTTAAACAGCTTTATGGTAAATAAGCATTCTTGCACACGTCTAATTATATTCTTAATTTCAATATCCCTCAGGCCATTCCTAAGTGATATCTATAAACAGAGTTAAAAATGGTCTTTAAACACAAGGAAAGCCACCTCCTTTTCATTCAGACAATGGATAAAAGTAGTGCATTCATGTAGGAACCTCTATAATTTGCTATGTTAAGAAACAAATAAAACAAAGGTGAAAACAGGGTGTATAAAAAGGTAAAATTTGTATAAAATTATCAAACACCTTTTGAATTTTGTACTAGATTGAAAAAAAATTACATCTATTCGGAACTAAAAATGCATTTCAATGATGATCTCCAAATTGGGAACATAGCCTATATGTGTATAGCCTTCCCGTTTCAACAAACTCTTGAATCACATACTTTCTGAAGGACATGTTTCCTGTGCATACCATTGCACCTCCTTATACACTTTCACTAAAGATTTCTTTTGACTCCAGGCTGTTGTTCTCAATGAGGAATGTTGTATTACTTTAGGAAAGTTCTTGTTTAAAACAACAAGAAGCAAATAATATTTTAACAGTGAATAATTCAGGCCTATTCACAATCCCATAAAATTTACTCCAAAAATCCACCCTCCAACTCCAGGTTCAAATCGATGCCTCAGCAAAAGTCCAATGTCTAAATGCCACGCATGTTGGAAGACACTAATATGCTGTGACATGTATAATTTTAGATTACTGCATAGTGGACACCTGTATTTTATTACTGACAAATTACTGTTCCAAGGATAAAACAGTAACTGGTATTACATATTTAAGCTCAAGAGAATATGTAGAGCAACATTTTATCAATCATCTATCTATCTATCTATCAGCCATCTATGATTTATCTGTCATCAATCTATCAACTCACATATTTATTTATTCTGAAAGGTCTTAAAGAATGCAAAAGAAAATTCATGTAGGGTTCTGTAGACCCTAAGTTGAATATTACCTTACAAAATCCAGGTAAAAAATACTTCTTTTCCATCATTGCATGCAGATGACAAAAAGATTAAAATATTACAAAACAAATTAATTAATTTGTAATTAAAACTATTACAAAACAAAAATCTTAAAGCTCATAGTTGGCCATTTTGTGTGGAAGCTATCCCTTATACATGGAGAAAATGAGTCACTGTGTTTGCATCATAAGATAGTTGCTCCTTAAAACTGTTCATTGTCTTGCTCCTGCAGTTGTTTATTTTTCCCTTAATTCACTATGCTTTAACATCATTGTGCCGAAAGCATTTTAAACTAAACCGAATAGCATGTGTAACATATTTCCTCTGTTATGTTAAGTTGGACTTAATAAAAATTATTATAGAATATAAATAAGGAATTACAGGCAGGATAGAAGACTTATGAGAAAAATTCTCATTTACCCCCAACAAGATATCCCACAATTTCAAATGGCAAATACTTGATCTGAATTGGCACATGTGTGGGAGGGACTGCATGTGTGTCTATACTTCTATCACGCCTATAAGCTGGATGGGCAAAATTGCATCATCTATTTATATAAATTTCACAGATCTTTCTACCCAGGGTCTGACCTATACAGAAGGTTAGGCAAATATAAGCAAAACTCAAGTAGCATTTTTTATATCTTATAAAAATTCATGAACATCATTACCACATGCTTTCATTCATTAAAAAAAAAACTAAATACCATCTGTGCACAATAGTCTAATTAGGGGATTAGAATCACAGACGCTTTCCTGGCTCACATGTTCAAGCACATGCCCCCTTGACCATTTCAGAAAAGAAAATAAAAGTGAACAATAAAAATGTAGTTAGGAGCATCCCTTTAGCTTCAGCATTGGCTACTCGAGTTAACTAACCCACAGACTTTAGCTGTCTAGCACTCTCATTGGAAATTGACTTTTTTCCCTCCTTGATGTGCATGCCTGCCCCAGCACAAGCCTTAGAATAAACTTGGCATCACATGAATCAGGCTTTAATAAGTTCAAACAACACTGTGCAGTAGACTGGTAGTTAGTCTGCAACATACTACAGGGACTAATTTTTCTGATTTGGTATCCACAAAAGAAAAATCAAATGATAACACTAAATTGTTCTGAAAGAAAATAAATGACCTAGAATCATTACTCAAGAATGATGTATACAATGTATACATGACCCTGTAAAATATGTGTAATAGAACTTGTGATACCAATTCAAGCTTCACAGTAATTTTAGGGTCTATGAATTACAGAGGCTCAATTGATAAAAGTCAAGATCCATCATCTTTATATTAAGTAGAGCTACTCTTTTTTCCTTACCCTAAATTCTAGTAAAATTATTACACTAAAGGCATTTTAAACTATAAAGAGTGTGCAATCTAATTTGATATATATCCTATCAGCTAGGACCAGTAAATTGAATCTCACACAATTATTTAAGATGTCAACAATTAAATACATTTGGCAAAAAAAAAAAAAAAAAAAAAAGAACAGTGAAATTTTGTTGCATTTCATAACCATAAAGAAATGTAACTTTGTAGATTACAAAGGTTTTCACCTTAGAAAGTGTAGGTGATGGGTCAGTACAAACCCGTCATTGCCTTATTGAAAAGGGCACCTTTATGTCCTCGCCACATATCACAGGGTAAAAATGAATATATGCATAAAACACAGTAAAAATAATAAGCATAAACACAGAGTCCATAAATCAAGGAAAGGAGTCAATCAATTAACACCTCAATTGCTACAAATACTAATTTTTTTTTACATTTTAAATAAAATGCACTATCAACAAAAATGTAAATTAAATGGTATTTCCACCAGGCCATTGCTCTTTCAACTACCATGGCACCTAGGAAGTCCATTTTTTATTTATTTATTTTTTCTACTCCAATCACAGTGCTCCATAAAAGGGGTGACCGACCGGTGTGCTAAAGAACAGCTATTTACGTCCTGGTTTCGTAAGACAGATCCGTGTCCAGCTGGAAATATGTTCAGGCATTTTCAGCCCAAGCCAGCTATATAACTAGGTCTTTTCAAGTAAAATTAGGTCTACACAGATTCTCCACATTCTGATCCAAAGAGAAAAAGTCCCAATTTAAATATAGCTTATAAAATCTGGAATTACATGCTATTCTCTCCGTGGTCAGACTCTGCTAGTTATTGACTGGTGCGTTCTCTTTGGATTCTGGAGGCCATTTCTTATGAATATTGGCTGCTGCAACAATTTCATATTGTCAACAGATGCTGTGATGCTTATTCAGCTCAGGAGTGGTTGCGAGTGGAGGCTTACTGCCTCAGGCTGAAGCAAATTAATCCCAGCAGAGATGAGTTTTATTTGTTTCTCTAATAGTGGGAAGAAATATTGATGAAAGGATTCTCAGCTCTACTAAGGGCAAGAGACTGCTGAAGACCTCACCGACTCAATTTAGCGTCTCCAACTTGCTGGGAATGTATGGTAGGGAGCCCCTCTGAGTCTGCATTACCCGTAGGGCATTCACCTCACAGACTCCCCTTTTCACAACAAACATACAGCTCTTTGTTCTCCCTCTGCTTACAGCCTGGTGGGTTAGTCCCCTGTATGGGTGCATGGATATCCGGTACTACAAATTTTTGAAGATCATAAAAACGCCATTAAAATTTTAAACAGCAACAACTGAAAAGCATTTTTCTTTCGTTGTCTAATTTTGAAAAGTCTGATTATTTTTAGACACTCATCATCTTAAGTAAGTATTCTGGTTCTCCGAATTTAACTTTGACTAGCTAACTTCCTAACTGGAGGCACTATTTTCTGTATTCTTCTCTTATTTCCTATAAAGAATCCCTCCTCTCCAGGAATAAAAACTAGCAGATTTTACTAACAACCATGTCTGAGTTCATGGCCAGGAACAGCAAATACTCATAGTAAAGGAACAGGCAAGGATGAAAAGTGAAATACATTCTAGTCTTTTAATTAGAAATTCCTCTTACATTAGCTTATGGGCATCCAGTAAGAGTAAAGTTACTAATTTTTTAAATAAGACTTACTAATTTGACACACTTTTAATGGACATGGTATGAATAGATCAAATGGAAATAAAATAAACACACAAACAGAGGTTACGGATTTTAACCCTTCAATTATTGTTAGATGTACAGCAAATAAGTAACACATGAATTTGGAAGTAATGTTATGTTAGATTTGATGTGTATGTGCATTTCAGCCTTGTTTCCCACCTCTTTTAAATCATAATGGTATATGAAAATGTGAATTTTAGACATTTCTAACTTTTGATTTTAGAGTTTCCAAGTGCTAAATATTATAGTTCAACTTTAGGGCAATTTTTTAAATGTAAAAATGTTACAGAAATGACTACATTTGGAGAAAGTGTCTGCTACCACAGTATTAATTGAGTTTGGTATAAGTCCTAAGTTTTATGCTGAATTTCTTCACTTGTAAAGGTAAAAAAAGAGGGGGAAGGAATTGATATGTGAGAAAGGTCTTCACCAAACTAAGTAGTAAATACTTTTTTGACTAACACAATGAGAGTTGAATCACATATTCGCCTGCTTTACAAACAAAGACCATACGAACACTCTGCACATTCAAAACACCACCGTGTCCTGCCTTCCCTTATGTTTCTGTTGTCATCTGCTAGATCTTACCCTTTTTTTACTTCAAAATACAACAAGCTGTTTTGAGCTGACATTTCGAGCATACGGCCATCATGGTGAAATATCTTCCAAATGTTTCTTCTCCTCTGCATCTCTCTGTCACCTTGGGGACTACACACACACTCTCTTTTTTCCATGTTTCCCAACATCTACCACTGAATTATCCATCTGTGTCCTCAGGCCCTCTCTGTTTTGTTGCCCCTCCCCCAGTCTCCCTTTATCTATTACTGTATCTGTTTAATCCATTCATTTCTTTTTGTCAAAAACTGGCAGGAAATACTTCTCAGTCTCTCTCCACTCAGAGGAAACCCCTCTTGTTTACCCCATCCTTTTCTTCCACCTGTTCTTTTCCATAGTAAGCACATTGAATTAAGCCATTCTAATGAACTTTTGTTTTTTTCTGGGACATTTGTGTTCAAGTTTTTAATTTGCTGCTTTCTGTTGATCAAAAAAAAGAAAAGGGGTATGATGGAATTTAGCATATCAATAAAATGTAATATTTCGCCATGACTTGTAGGTGCTGTCTCAGAGCAACAATCACCGCTGTGATTGCACCTGGTTATCTTCAAGCATAAGTTATTTAAAGGATTACAATTTTCCATCCTATCCTACTGCATTATTAATGGTTTGTTATTATGCAGTGCATGTAACCACAGTATATGCTTTTGGGGTTCACCAACCCAGCCACCATTGAAAACTCTCTCTCTCGCACCTAATGCCTGAAGCTTCTTAGAGTCACAGCTTTTAGACGTGAAAAAGACTTCAGAGTGTAACCTGAATTTTATGATAGAGGGGCCTGAAGCCCAAAGAGTAAAAAAGCTGGCCAAATATTTCACAGCAAAGCTAGGACAGGGAGATGACGCTGCATGTGTAAAGTCAGAGGGCCTAACTGCCCTGGGTAGTTCAGGACTGCAGGTGGAAGGAGCGAGAAGAACAGAGATGAAAAGGAAGGCAAGGGTTACAGCATGAAGGACTATACAGCAGGCACATGGTGAGTCCTCAATACACATTTCCTTAATTACCATTTACATGCCAAGTAAAGGAGCTTAAATTTTATTTTATAACTGATGAGAGCAGTCACTATAGGATTATAATACAGGAAATAGCGATACCAGACCTGTATTTTAGAAGTCAGTTAAATGGTACTAAAAGCATGAAAGCCAGTTAAAGAAATGTAGTGGTTGAGATAAGAAATGATAAGTTCCTAGACTGAAACAATGCCAGAAGGAAAAAGAAGGAACAGAATGTGTGTGCGCGCGCACATGTGTTTGTTTTCTGCAGGTTCATCATGGAACTCAAGTGATTTCTTTGTATGAATTCTCCATCATGGAGTTGTCCATGGGCAATACTCTAACCTGATCTATGAGATGTCATGTGAGCTCATCTTCATAAAGTTCAAATACTGTCATGAAAAATTCTGAGCATTCTCAAAAATGTTTCTCTTAAAGTTCTCCAAATTCCATTTGCCAAGGTGAGGATATCTCATCGATGCCAACCAAAGTAATAAAATAATTATATTATTAATAATGATAATGCCAACAATACCACTTGACACATTAGGAATATACATGTGCCAGATCATATTCTAAATACTTTACATGTGGCAACTCATTTAACCCTTGAGGCAACTTTACGAGGTAGGGACTATTACTACTCCATTTTAGAAATAAGCAAAATGAGAAATGGGGAGGGTTTACTCACATGTCGCATATTAAATGACTAACTACAAAGAGGTAGAGACTGAACTGGAATGTTCTTACTCTAACTATAGATCATAAAATGACACTATACTTTTAGAAAAATAATGATCATATAATCTTGCTCATTTTACAGATCAATAAAATGAAGTAAAATGACATGTTCAAGGCCATACAACTACTGACAGTAAGAGTGTATGTATGTGTATATGTTTATGTGCATGTTTATGTATATTTAACATTCATTTGATAAATAATATTACCTGGATGTAAACAAACTCCTATTTCTATTTTTTAAAAATTTTTTAATGTTTATTTTTGACAGACAGAGACAGAGAGAGACACAGCACAAGCAAGGGGGGGTTAGAGAGAGAGGAGACACAGAATCCAAAGCAGGCTCCAGGCTCTGAGCTGTCAAGCCCAGAGCCTGATGCAGGGCTTGAACTCATGGGCCATGAGATCATGATGTGAGCTGAAGTCAGATGCTTAACCAACTGAGCCACCTAGGTGCCCCAACAAACTCGTATTTCTGTGAAAATCCTATCAACATTCGATATGCAGTATTTTCCTCTTAATTTCATTAAAAAAATCTTCAAAGAATTATGTCAAATATTTAATCAGTAATGCTTTTTCTATCAGGACTTTACCCTTACAAATACAGAAATTTAGCATATAATTCTTTTAGAGAGGAAAGAGAAAAATAATAAGGAGCTGATTATAAGAAACATATTTTAAGGTTCTTTAATCAAAGTTCATACATTGCTAACAAATTCAGTTTTTGTTAATTAAAACCTGTATTATGATACATATATCCATTACCAGAATAAAGCAAAAGGATGCCATTCAAAAAGCATTCATTTAATAAATTATTATTATTGCATAAACACATATATATGAATCTCAAAAAGACAAATATAGGAAACGCACACAAAATAATACATATTATGATTCTATTTCTGTAAAGGTAAAAACTGTCAAAATCAATATAACTAATATATGATGTTAGAAGTCAAGATGGTGGTACTGGGGAGAGATGGCAAAAGCAAAGATTAAGAGGAGCTCCAGGAAGATTCTGGGTTGCTGATAAAATCCTATATGTTGATCTTCAATAGGGGTTGCATGGGTATGCTTAATTCGTTATAACATATCTAGCTATACACTTATAATTTATACAATTTTCTTTATGGATGCTTCAATTAAATCTGTGTTTTATAAAACATTATTAATTTACCATTTTATTAGATCAATGTAGAGTTCCTAGCATTGATGGAGAAAACATGGACACAATACAATTAAAATCCAATCTCATAGAGTAAGGGAAAGAAGAGAGACCAAAAATGTGTATCATGTGGCATGATGGCAAAAGGTTAGGCTAAGAATTATGTGAATTTTAGAGTCAAAGGGGCCTCAGCTCAAAAATTTGCTCCATCCCTTCTTAGTTTGGGACTTATCTGTTACAATGGGCTTTGGGGAGGGAGTGTCTGAGTGGCTCAGTTGGTTAAGTGTCCAACTGTTGACTTTGGCTCAGGTCACGATTTCACATTTCATGAGTTCAGGCCATGCATGCATCAGGCTCTGACTTGATGGCATTGGAGCCTGCTTGGGATTCTCTCTCTCCCTTCCTCTCTCCCCCTCCCCTGCTCTCTCGCTCTCTGTCTCTGTCTCTCTCTCTTTCAAAATAAATAAATAAATAACTTGAAAAAATATAAAATAAAATGGGCTTTTGAGCAGACTCAGTGAAATTCATTATTGGACTTCAATCAACATTATTTCTTGAGTCCCTATATTGTTTTATAAAGTTGCATGCAAACACAAAAAAAGTGATTCATTCAAGCTATAAGGTTAGAGAACAGCTACAAAATTTAAGACTTCCCAGAAATGCCAACTGGGCAGGCACTGGAAGTAGGAGCTAAACTTGACCAAGATGATTTCAGGGAAAAGCAAATTTCCAAAAAACAAAAGCAAACACATAGATATAAGCTATTCAAGTCTGGTAATACTTTAGTAGGTGTGTGTGTGTGTGTGTGTGTGTGTGTGTGTGTGTGTGTGTGTGTTTGTGTCTGTGTGTCTGTGTAGAGGAGAGGAGTGGAGCGTGACAGAAGGAGAAGCTGATATGATTAAATCAGGTTGTATTTAAACTAAGTTGTGTTGAAACTAGGTTGTGAAGGGCCTTGTAAGCTAATGCAGAAGTGTTTTGCTTAGTTTGCTTTTATCCTATAATTATGTGGTCTGACATAAATACCAGGCTCACCTGGCTCCTTGAGATCTGAATGAGATAGTCCAAACCTCCCTTCTAAATCCTTGGCGGTTCAAACACCTCCTTGAGCTTTAGGCCAAATCCCTGAATGTTGTTTCTCAACTGGGATTTGTTTCACATTGTGTTACCAAATAGGAGACTGAGACTCTTCCCAGTTTTCACATGACCCCACCCTCAACAACAAAAAAATCCTTTCCAGAAAGCATTTGTGACTTTAGTCTCTTGTCTTGAGTGGGAAGATAATATGAAGCTTGTATTGCCCAACGCATACGACTTCAAGTTCAACAGCAGATACTACATTTCTTAAAATGTTACCTCACAGCAAAGGGATTTTGGGACTAAGGAATTCTTTCCTGTTCATCATTTTTAGAATGGAGCTTTGACCAATTAAATGTTTTTAAACAAAATAAATCATCAAAAATGTGCTTCTCTATATAAGGTATATTTGAGTCATCAAAATGTCCCAGGCTCTGAGATTAAAATTTAAGAAAATAATAATAATGTTAACAATTACTGGTAAGTCACTGACTTACCAAATTGGAATTTTTATAGGTACGTGGGTCTTTAACATCTCGTCTGATCATGGTAGGACAACGTAAACTATGGTAAGGACTACAACAAAGCAGCAATTAGTAGGCTTTTGTGGTAACAGAATTAAGTATCCAATAATAATATTCTTAAAACAAGTCTTATTTCAAATATTTCCTTTCTTGCTCAAAAACAACACACCATTTTTAGAATGTCAGTCTAGTTAAAATTAAGTAGCCATTTTGACCCTAAAATGAACACTGTCAGCAAACAAACAAGATTATAGAAGTCCTTTCTCCACCTTGAAACAGTAGTTCTTTACATTTCATAAAGCCCTCTGGGTTGCTTTCTTGTCTTAACTTCAAAGAGATATAGAAAGCTTAGATCAATTTTGCAGTGGCATACAGCATGATGAGAAATGCGCCTGGCTCTGTTTCAGGTCATGGTGAACCAGCCTCCAAAATGTTAAAAATTGTACAAGTTTTATACAAATTCCCTTCAGTGGTGTCATAAAATAGCTAGCTATTACATTAAGATTGATTTAAACCTGCAAGTCATTCAGAAAAGAACAATCGTTCACCCATTGGTTTGATGTTTCTCCTGTACTATACTAGATACAACCAGAATGCAAACAATGGGTCCTTTAAAAGTACAATACTGAATCCTTTGTTATGACAAGATGATGCATTCTGTACAAAGATACTTCCTCTCAAAGGCAATGTTGGAGCCTGCGTCTACAGATAACAGAAAGCAGGTTTTTAAGAAAGAGATCTGACCTTATTCCATGTTGCAATTTCACGAGTTAAACTATTCAGAAGCTCTTAGAACTGATCATAAACAAATTCAATAGATAAATAAAATGCATTAGTATTTCTAGCATGAAGTAAAATAGTGTTTTGCTTTCCTTGTTCTATATTTACATTAGGCATTTTTTAAAAATATGCCAGTTTGCGCTTATTTCATAAATTTCAAAAGGAATTCAAGATGAGCCGGGACAGCACATTTTTTCACATATGCTGGAGCAGCATATTAGGGGAACTCTACAGGCTACAGCACTCATTCTTTTCAAATTGAATGACATTTCCACGTTTACCGTACATAGAACCCTAAAATTAAACGAAATGCACCAACTTGACTTTTTTTAAAGAGCCATCACTAGGAAGAAAGCACGCAACGTGCATGAGGGTACATACACATGACCATGATTTTAATGAGGGTGGACACAGTCTTCTGGTGATTGATGCACACATGATGTTTCTTCCTAGTGAAGCAGAAATGTTAGAAGTCAGCAAATTTGGTGGAAACGGAAACTGCCGTGTATATTGCCAGTTGGGCAGCTTGACAATATGAGCTTTGAATCATGCTTGGGTACTCTGTGTTCACAACAGCACAAGTCTCATTTGGATTGAAGAAATAAAGAAAATAACTCCAAGAGGGGGAAAAAAAAGTGGAGAAAGTCAGCCAGTAAAAAAGGATATATTTATAAATGCATACAATGTAAACATTAACAATTACAATATAATCTTGAAAGAAACAAGATTGGAAGAAATAAGATTTTTAATAAAATACAACTTTCCAAGCTAATGACACTAGAGCATTATTCACTCGCTCTTGCTCTTCCTTCTGTCTGTCAAATTTTATTCAAATGTCATCCTCTCAGTCAGCCCTCCCATGCTATTCTAAAGGAAACCTTTTCCATCCCCACCGAACTCCCTATATCCCATTTATGCCTTTATTTTTTTCCCTGAGCACCAACACCACCTTAATATACCATATATTCGACTCATTCTCTTAATGTTCACCTCTTCCCAATAGAACAGAAGATCTGTAGGGACAGGTTTGTTTTCAGTTTTGTTCACTACTGTAACTCTAGGACTCAAAACATTTCTTAACAGACTAAGTTTCATAACCATTTGCAAATAAACAAAGAATTCCCAGCAGTGGAATTAGTACAGTGAGAAAGAGCAACAGGATATTTTGCTGTCCATTAAGATATATTCTAAACTTATTTTTTTCAGTTTTATTTTTAATTACCTGGATACTTTATCTGTTGATGGCATTTGCATTACATGTTTCTCCCCTTGTGCAATATAAACCCTGTGGTTTGTTTCAATATATTTTCCATTCCCTTTCATATGGAATGACATCTTCAATCTGATAAATAAAGTCTTATTACACAAGGATATTAGAAGAAATCAAGGTGGGAACCAGTTGAGACTATTATGACAAATGAGTGAAAGATATGTGATTCTAGTTGCAGCTTCAGTAACAGCTAAACAGCTTAAATTAAACTAACCCACCGACAGATAACTATTATATACTTTGAAGGCACTGGAGAGTGGCTAAAAACAGGCATAAACTGGAGAGGATCTGACCTTCCAGAGAGAAGGAAATTTCACTGGGGATTAATGCACATTGGTACACTTTTTCAGTAAGACACTCCCCAGGCTGTGCAGAAACAATGCGTTAGAACACAATCACAGAGCTCAAGAAGAAAGCCTCAATTTTATTGGCATGAGATGTAAAAGAATGGAGCTCACAATGGCCAGAGCAGATAGAAAGTGAAGGAGAAAAATATCCCAGAAATGACAGTCTAACATATAAGGGAGCTCCAAATCTGCATATAACCTCTCCTCATGTCCTTGAATGACCCATGAATAGCATATGTGCAGTGGAGACGCCAGAGATCCCAATGGGAGGCATCAGCTGAAAGGCCAAAAGAGCCTAGACTAACATGGGAAAGGTGGAGCTGAAGTCATGCCACGTTAGAAGAGGCACATCGTCTGAATAAAACCATATCCTATGCAAAAGGGGTTCATCTTGGACCAAATGCAAAATCAAACAACCAAAAATATATACCAAAGGAGAGTAAAATAAAGCCACCACGATATTTAAGGTGTAAGAATATAGTTTAATTGTCTGTTAGAAAGAAAATTAGCACTCTTCAGGAAAAGATAATAGAACACAGAATCTCTCCATTGTCTACTTTGAAATGTATGGCATACAACCAAATTTATAGACATGTAACTAATGTACAGGAATATGCGGATGAAGGAAAAAATTTCTATAGAAACAGATCTCAAAATATCTCTAATATTGGCTTTAGACGAGACAAGGGCTTGAAAGCAGTTAGTGAACGTAATTACAGTGACTTATGGAAAAGATGGTCATAATAATAGAGCAGATGGAGATATTCAGCAGACAAGTGGAAAATGTAAAAGAGAATAAAACTTACATTGCAGAACTGAAAAGAAATAAATACCTGAAATGAAATGCATTGCATTAGCTTAACAGCAGATAGGAGATGGTAAAAGAAAAGGTTGGTGAACCTCAAAAATGGTCTCTAGAAGTTATCCATCTAAGAAACAGAATGAAAAAGTATTGAAGTAAAATGAGCAGAGACCCATGGGCGGATGAGACAATACACAAAGCCCCTATGTATCACTTCTCAGCCTTTTGGCTAAGATCAAGTACAGAAGGGCCTTATATGCATGTAAATAAAAACTGCAAAAGGAGAGGTCAGTGAAAATGGACAGAATGTATTCTATGGAATACTGGCAAAATTTCCTAAAGTAAAATACAAAACCAGACTGGAAACTAAAAAGTTCCAAGGGACTTTATGAACATCGACATGATGTTCAAATCAACTCAAAAGAATACCACACCTAAACACTTCACACTCAAACTTCTGAAAAGCAAAGTTAAAGAGAATGCCTTGAAAGAAACCAGAGGAAAAGATGGACATAAATTCTATCTAATTTTTCCTCAGAATCAGTAATAACCAGGAGATAATAGATTATTAAAGTGCTGAAAGGTAAAAACAAACAAAACAACACCATTTTTTAAAACTCCACAGAATTCTATATCCAGTGAATATACCCTTCAAAAATGAGGTGAAATAAGGCCATATTCCGATAAAGGCTGTGAGAATGTACTGCCAAGAAAATTGCACCACAGAAATGCTAAATGAACTTCTTTGGACCAAAGAGAAATTATACCAGATGGAAACCTTAAAGTACAAAGGAATGAAAAGAAAAGCACTTAGAAATGGAGACATGTGGATAATTGAAGGCATTTTTTCTTAATTTCTTTTAAAAACAAAAATTCTCAAACATTGTGGGATTTATAAAAAGTCAATAGAGGGGCGCCTGGGTGGCTCAGTCGGTTCAGCCACCGACTTCAGCTCAAGTCATGATCTCGCGGTTCATGCATTCGAGCCCCGCATCAGGCTCACTGCTGTCAGCGCAGAGCACACTTGGAATCCTCTGTTCACCACCCCCCACACCCCTCCCCTGCTCAATATCTCTCTCAAAAATGAAAATAAACATTAAAAAAAAGTCAGTATCAATTATGAGACAACATTATAGAAAGGATAGTGCAGGTAAAGAGAACTACACCGGAACAAAACTTTTACATTTTCGTTGAAGTGGCATGATATTGATGCTATGTAGACTATTAGGATGCACATATTTACACTTAAAACGATCATTTTAAAAATAATATTAATAGTATAGCTAAAAAGAGTATAGTTAAAAAGCCAATAGAGAAATTACAATGGAATACTAATATATACTTGATATATATTAAATACATATGTATGTATTTGACCCAGAAGGTAGGAAAAAAGACATACAACAACACAGTAACGTGGGGAAAGAGAAACCGGATGACAAAATAATAACCCAAACCCAACTATACCAATAACTCCATTAACTGTACACTAAATATTCTATTTAGTAGAACAGACACTATTAGAGTATTATATTGGTCATATTACATTAAAATAAAAAGGCAAGACTACCTAGCCTTGCGAATTGCACTGCAAATATGAATACACATGTTACAAGCACATGGAAGGAAAAATGATATGGCATGCAAACAGTAAGTATAATAAAGCTGTTATGTCTGTATTAATTCGAGACACTGTAGAATTCAGGACAAAGAACCAAGATAATAGAATCAAATGGAGAACAGATTAACCGACAATCATAAATTATACTTGAAGATTTTAACGGCCTTGCTTAGAAACTGTTAGCAAAAGTTTGTATTGTTAAGATGTCCACTTCATACAAAATAAATTCGATACAATTTTAAATAAAATCAAAATGGGTTTATACTTTCGTTGGCATTACCGAAGTTATTGTACAGTTTTTGAAACTTCTAAAGAGCCTAGAAAAGCCAGAATAATTTAGAAAAGAAAAAGATGGAGAAATAACTTCGTGATTTTAAGATGTTTATGATACAGTAATCAACAAAGTTTATATATTTGTTTTTGGCATAACCAAAGACAAATAGGTCAGTGGAACAGAAGAGAAAGTCTGGAAATAAACCCACACATACACAACCAATTCATTTTGAGGAAAGCACCAAGGCAATTAAGTTGGGAAAGGAAAGTCTCTTGAACAAATCATGCTGGAACTACTGGATAAACCTATGAAAATTATGCTTCACCCCCTTTTTCACACTATACCCAAAAATCAATTTGATATACATTATTGACTTACACAGTAACAGTTAAAACAATAAACCATCTGTACGAAAACACAAGCAATATATTCATGACTTCAGAGTAGGCAGATTTTTTTTTTTAGGACAAAAAAACACTAAACACAGTTTTTTTAATTGGATAAGTAGGACTTTTTCAAAATTGAAAGCTTCCACTCACCTGAAGACACTATTAATAAAATGCAAAGGCAAGCCACAGTCTGAGAGAAAATATTTTATCTCTGTATTTACATAATTCCATTTATATAAAGAGACAGATGATAGATAGATGATAGATAGATAGATAATTTGCCAAAGGATTAGTATCTAAAATAGGTTTATTTGTTTGTTTTAAGATTTTATTTTTAGGTAATCTCCATATCCAATGTGGGATTCGAACTTACAACTCCAAGATGAAGAGTCACATGCTCTACCAGCCAGGTGCCCCTTAAATAGGTTTTAAAACTTTCTACAAGTCCCCTAAGTGGGCAAAAGACATGAACAGAAAATTCACAAAAGAAGATATACTAATGGCTTATAAGCACATGAAAAGAAGTTCAACATCCTAAGCCATTAGAGAAGTGAAATTATACCACATTGAGAGAGATCTCATACTCACTAGGGTGCCCGCAGTAAAGAGACTGAAGATACTAAAGATGGGAAGGATGTGAAACACCTACAACAGTCACCCCATTGGTGGGAACACAAAATGGTACAATCACTTTGGAAAACTGGTGGTGTTTTATAAAGCTAAACCTGTACTTAACACAGGACCCAGCAAATTCCACTCCAAGCTATTTACTCCCCTCAAATGAAAACATAGGTCCATAAAAATATTTGTAAATAATGTTTCTAGCAGCATATTCAGAATAGCACGAAATCAGAAATAACCGGTGTCCATTTATTGGTGAATGGATAAACAAACTGTCATATATGCGTACAATGAAATTCTACTCAGTAATAAAAAAAAGAATGAACTACTGATGTGTGTAAACTGGTACATGAATTACACAAACATGTTAAGTGAAAGAAGCCACACCAAAAGAGGACACACTGGATGGTTTCATTTATATGAAGTTAAAAAAGAGGATAAACCAATCTACTGTGATAAATATCCACACAACAGTTGTCTGTGCTGGTAGGGATTGACTAGAAAAGACAATGAGAAAACTTTTGGAATGACAGACACGTTTTATATCCTGATTAGCATTGTAGTTACATGGATATATGCATTCATCAGTATTCATAAAATCGGGCAGAGATCTATGTATTTCACTGTAGGTAAATTTTACCGCAGTAAAAGATGTGATTATTCCTTAGTTTGATACATATTTCAAAATTATCAAACACTATCAAATAACTCATGAGATATCAGCTAATTTGAAATATGAAATAGATGAGATCTGTGTTTCCAGGATTAGAATAGACATTACAATACTAAAGTATTCTTATGTTATTTAGCTTTTATATTCACAACAAGCCTCCTTAAAAAGTTAATTGCTGACCCTAGGGTGGTCCTTTCTGTGTCACTGAAACAAATGAAAAAGAATTCCTAACATTTCAGCGGTCTTTTGGAATTTAAAAGTATTCTTTCTCATCATTACAGAAAAGTGGGTTTTTTGTTGTTGTTGGTTTTTAGGTTTTTTTTTCTTAATCTAAAATACTCATTGTATTTTTGTGCCAGTACCATACTGTTTTGATTACTGTAGCTTTGTAGGATAGCTTGAAATCTGGCAGTGTGATACCTCCAGCTTTGCTCTTTTTCTCAAGATTGCTTTGGCTATTTGGGGTCTTTCAGAATTGTATACAATTTTAGGATTAACTGTTCTACTTCCATGGAAAATCCAAGAGCACATAAATAAACCCATGCTTACATGGTCAATTTATCTATGACAAAGCTGGCAAGAATATACAGTGGGGAAAGACAGTCCCTTCAATAAATGGTGTTGAAAAACATGTAGCACAGATACATACATGCAAAAAGAATGAAACTGGACCACTTTCTCACATCAGATATAAAAATAAACTCAAAATGAAAGACGTGGAACCATAAAGCTCCCAAAGAAAACACAGGCAGTAAACTCTTAGACATTGGTCTTAGCACTATATTTTTTGGATCTGTCTCCTTAGGCAAGGGAAATGAAAACAAAAAATTTTAAATGTAATTGCATTAAAGTAAAAAGCTTATGCACAGCAAAGGAAACCATCAACAAAACAAAAAGTCAACTTACTGAATGAGAGATGTTTGCCATGATATATCTGATAAGGGTTTAATATCCAAAATATATAAAACACTTACACAACATAACACCAAAAAAAAAAAATCCAATTAAAAGTGGGCAGAGGACCAGAAAAGATGTTTTTCCAAAGAAGGCATACAGATGCCCAACAGGTACATGAAAAGATGTTCGACATCACTCATCATCAGAGAAATGAAAATCAAAACCACAATGAGATACCACCTCAAACCTGGTACAGTGGCTGTTTTCAAAAAGACAAGAAATAAGTGTGGGCGAGGATGTAGAGAGAAGGGAAACCTCATGCACTGTTAGTGGGAATGTAAATTGGTACAGCTACTATAGGAAACACTATGGAGGTTCCTTAAAAAATTAAAAATAGGACTACTACATGATCCGGAAATTTTACTTTTGGGTGTTTACCACCCCCCCAAAAAAAAACCAAAACGAAAAACACTAATTTGAAAAGATAAATGCACTCCTAAATTCCTTGCAGCATTATTTATAGTAGCCAAGATATAGAAGCAACCTGAGTGTCCACCTATAGACGGACAGATAAAGAAGATAGGGTATACACACATATACATATACATACAATGAAATGTTACTCAGCCATAAAAAAGAATGAAATCTTGCCATTTGTGACAACATAGATAGACCTAAAGGGTATTATACTAAGTGAAATAAGTTAGACAGGGAAAGACAAACACCATATGATTTCACTTACGTGTGGAATTTAAAAAACTAAACAGGGGTGCCTGGGTGGCTTAGTGGATTAAGTGTCCCATTTCGGCTCAAGGTTGATGCTTTTGAGCCCCACATTGGGCTCTGCACTACCAGTGCAGAGCTTGCTTAGGACTCGGTCTCTCTCTTCCTCTGGCCTTCCCCTATTCATGCTTTCTCTCTCTTTCTCTCAAAAAAGAAATTAAAAAGCTAAACAAATGAACAAACAGCAAAAAAAACAGAAACAGACTCATAAGTACAGATAACAAACTGGTGGTTGCTTGTCAGAGTATGGGGGGGATTGGCGAAATCGGTGAAAAGCATTATGAGGTACAAACTTGTAGTTATAAAATATGCAAGCCATGAGGATATAAAGTATAACATAGGGAATAAATACTATTATAATAACTTTGTATGGTGATAGATGGTAACTACACTTTTCCTGGTAAGCAGTACATTTCATAACACACGTAAATGTCAAATCACTATGCTGTATACCTGAAACTAACATCATACAGTATGTCAACTATACTTCAGTTAAAAATAATAAAATAAAATATCACCTTAGGACATCGGGAAAATAATCTCATGACGAAAGCTACAATCACTCCCTTTTACGTTTTTGACAAACAAAAAGCTGTATAGGTAAAATGTACACAATCTGACAGGTTGGGAGATAGGTATACAACTGTGAAACCACAATCTATGCAATAAACACACCCATCACCTCCAAACTGTCAATAATTTTTCAACTTGTACAAGTATATTTAACTATCAGAGTGTCTCTTCTTCATTCCTGTTACAATGATATTTATCTGAGGTTGCAATAACGGAATGCTTTCAGGCACTTTTTATACTTCTTCCTAGAACCATTGCTAATGATAAACATTTTAATTAGGATATTTAGGGATGTCATGGAACTTAAATTTAGGCTTAAAAATATAGAAAAAATATAGAAAAGAAAATCTCAATTATCACCAGTAATTATACTTTTAACTCTGAATATAATAAGAATTTTAAGTCTAAGCCTATGTGATTAGTAAGATTTCTAATTTTTTTCAAGATTAAAAAAAAACCCAGTAATGTTTAATTGTTCAGAGATAGCACACGATCCTTATTCTAGATGCCAAGATTTCATTATATTAGTAAGTTTAAATTCAATTTAGATTGAATACAGACATCTGTCCTGGAAGCTAACATATCTGAGCCACAAAGATAATAAAGACATGAAGAGAAGGGCTTCCTTTCCTTTAAAACATTTGAACACTGCAACTCTACCAAAGTTTGTAGTACACCATTATGGCCACCTCTATGCATGTGTCTTCAGTACATGAGATTGAAAAATGACATATCAGAAATAAAGGGTAGGTGTCGGGGGGGCTCCACTGAAATCACCTGCTTTGTTGTACTAAAGGTAATATTTGGTCATTTCAGGAAAGATGTACAGATAGGCTTCTCATGTGGAAAAATTGGTCAGAGTCCCTCATTAACAATCAATATAGTTGAATCCTAAAAACTTGAAAGCACATGAGTAGAATACGAAGGCATACATGTTGTCTTTCATCATCCTGTGCACTTGACAAGGAGAATACCTGGCACACAGAGGAGTTCAATAAATATTGGTGAATAAAAAGAAGGAAATTAAGGGAAAAAATGTTTTCACTTAAAGGAGACAGGGTAAAAAAGTCAGTTCATTAGTAATTCTTATGGAGGTTGACACTTCTGATTAGATGTATATAAGTCCTATCTCGATGTGAGAAAAAAAATGTAAGTTTGTTTATTTAGGTGATCGACTAATGGTTAGTACATAGACACTGGAAGTAGGATCTGGTGTGATAAAACACTGGACACATATCAACTTGGGCAAGTCAGGTTATCTCTCTAAGCCTTGTGTAAAATATGCTGTGTTGTATTAAGTGGAGTTACTGTAGGAATCCATATATAATTTTTTTAATGTTTTATTTATATTTGAGAGAGAAAGAGTGTGTGAACAGGAGCAGGGCAGAGAGCGCCCGAGACAGAATCCAAAGCAGAATCCAAATCTCTGAGGTGTCACTACAGAGCCTGATGCGGGGCTTGATCTCACGAGCCATGAGATCATGACCTGAGCCAAAGGCAGTGGGTTGCTTAATTGACTGAGCCACCCAGACACCCCATTGTAGGCATCTATATAGTGTTAAGCACCGGGATTGGTAATAGTAATTGCTCAATAAAAGTTTTATCACCACCATCATCATCTTGGTTATTTTGATTGACAATCATCATCATCATCATCATCATCACTATTATTCTGAATGACAAAATGAAAACCTAAAAGGTCTTACTTTAAATCAACTGAGTTAAAAGGCTATAACATTTGCAGTGAGTGGATCTGTAGATAGTGCTTAGTTCATGTTTCTGAAAAGTTTAGTTCCCTTAATTTTTATATTTAACGAGACCATTTATCTCTGGCCATTCTAGTTCGTCTAGTCTCATTCTAATTGATATTAGTCTCAGAGTTTTCTTATAACCCTCATATAAAATCAACTACGTAGCCCTAGGAATTCTTCCTACTTCATTCTCAGGAAGAGAAGGTGCCCCCAGTCCTATGACCCCATCAGGTCAACGACCATTACCCTCTGTCTCTCCCCCGCCCCACACACAATAGTCTCCTGAGTTTCATGAAAAGAAAACCTCATTCTAGCATGAACGCAGAATCCCTATGACATCTATCCCTTCCCCCACCCACGCCTGCCCACTGCCACTCACACTGCTGGTAAGCACAGCTCTCCAGGAGATATGTTCTTGACATCTCAAGTTAAAATTCTGAATGCATTTGTCCTAGAATCACTGCTGGGTCTCATGGATAGCCCGTTTATTAACATTACTCCCACATCTCATGTATGAACATTATTATTTATAAATTATAATTTTCTTGAGCAGGTACAAGAATTAACTGCCATGAGTTTTAATGAGAAAACAATTTTAAAGTTGAAATAAGGTATTATACTTTGGGGAAAAAATCTCTTCTATATAAATGAAAAATTACCTTTATTTTTTTCCTGTTTCAAACCAGCAAACTCTTTTGTACAGTACAATGACTGACTTCTCTAAAACATTACTTTATGACAGATTGTCTTCTAAGATCTGTTATTAGAAACTTCTCTTTTTTGAGAGAAGAGAGGCCAAAAATCATGAATTAGTATATGAAAACCAGAAAAGGCCCTCTTTTCTTTACTACTCACCAATTCTGAACTTTGGCATACTTGCTTTCCTATTCTTAAAATGGAGAGAATATATCTCCTACAACATTTTTTTTAAATTTGTGAATGTTTTTGAATATTTTTTAATGTTTATTTATTTTTGAGAGAGAGAGAGAGAGTCAGAGTACAAGTGGGGAAGGGGCAGAGAGAGACAGAGGAAGACACAGAATTTGAAGCAGGCTCCAAGCTCCAAGCTGTCAGCACAGAGCCTGACGCGGGACTCAAACTCATGAACCAAGAGATCACGACCTGAGTCGAAATGGGACTCTTAACCTACTGAGCCACCCAGGCAGCCCTCTCCTATATCATTTCTAGTAAGATTTCTGAATACTCACAGATAAGGTTTTGCCAGAAATGTTTTATCTTTTCAACACTTACCTGAATCTCAATTACTTGTACCTATAAAATTCTAAGGTCAAATTAAAAGAATATATGATTCTAACTGTGAAAGAAAACAGATCAAAGCGGAACCTACATTAGTATTTTCCTCAGCCAACCTGCCATTCATTTTCAAGATAATCTGACAACCACAAAAATTCAAAGTTATGAAAAATGTAAAAAGAACAATTAATGTACTATTATGTATACTTTGGCTATTAAAAATTCTTCAATAAATGAAAACACACTCAATTATTTATGTTTTTAAAATAAATAATACTGAATTCTCATCAATGTTTACATAATACTTGTTCTTCTGATAAATTATAAGAATTATTTAGATATTAAAGGATAAATTGAGCTGCATTTTGTGACCAAAATTTTGTGACTGTTATTTTTAACCGTTCATGGATATTCAGGATTAATGAACAACTGTTAAAATAGAAAATGGGTTTCCCAGCACATCAATAAAAATAAAAGATAACACAGAGGACATGAAAAGGAAAGAGGAATCTAACATGAAGTTTTTCTTAAAAATACCTGTCAATTACATAAGAACAACGAGTTAGGTTAAAGAAAAAGAATAACACAGCAGAAGCGAATTGCTCCCGAGATTCACCAAAATTTCCAAAAATACGAAGCCTTGCTGTTCTGTCTATTGTGGCTGCCATATGTGCCTGCAGAAATCTCCAAAGGCAAGAATGGAGTCTTTTAAAACCTCTGATTACACCCTTGTTTTAGGCCCACCTCAGGCAGCCTAAAGGTTCTGTTAATCAATTAGCTGGTTCAGGCTCAGCCCAGAAAGAGAACACTGACAGGAGGGAGGCTGGAGCCCACGGAACAAAGCTATCTATTGCAGTGGATGAGCTTTTCTTGTGCATATGCACGCGGACCATTGTTCCATTCTTGAAGAATCACATTAATCAATGTTCAGAGGCTGCACCTCCGAAATAGAGAGCTGGCTGTTCATCAGTGATTTATTACAGAGCCGAACATGCCTTTGACATGAAACAAGTTGGTAGTTTGGAAGCTGCCAGAGGAGGGGGGGAGGAGAGGAATGGTTTGAAGGGTGAGGGGTGCTAATGCAGACACAAATCAGTTCCCTTCAGCAGTCAGAAGAACAGTGCTGCTGACAATTATGGTTACAAACATCCACGCTTTTCTTCGTTGAAGGCCACATGTATTATTTTGATCAGCCGAATTAGGGAAATGCTGAGACTTTAAAATTGAAAAAAGAAAGAAAAGGAAAGAGAAAGGGGGGAATCCAAGATGGGGAGGGTTATAACCAATGAAAACGGGTGTCCTTGTTTTTCAGAATGGTTTAAGCTTTTAAGCTGAATTCTGGCTTATAGGATATATTCAAAAATGCTTCCATTGGAAAGAAAATCATATATATCCAACTGTCTTACTAGGTGATTCAAACTGTAAAGTATAAAATGAAGTATAAATTTAAAAATAAGTCATGTTGCACTAAATGAATATTTTCTTGTTTAACTAAATGACCAGAACCTTGAGTATATCCATTAAAAAACAACATTTTCTTTGGGTGAAAACTCATCTGCTGGCCTTGGGTGAAACTCGCCCTACTCCGGCAGGGTTTGGCATTATCATCAGAAAGGTTGGTCAAGTAAGTTTCAACTTCCTTATGTCAGGGTAGTCGTCTTAATTCTCAACATAATTTCTTTTGAACCAAAAGCCATTTTTAGAAATAATGATCACATATTTTAAAATGAAAATCTGGATACAACATTTGATGTGTTTCAGATGACCTATCCGGCAGTAGGACTGAGTTTTTCAGGATTGGGTTCTCTTAGAAAATAAGGAGCATACTTTTGTTATACATTCAGGAGCAATCCTCAAAATTTCAAAGATAGGAAGAATGCATGTTTAATTAGTCCTGTTAGATAAAAGTAATTATTCATCACCATTCACATAACTGCCCAAGACATCAAAACCTTCAGAGAGTTAAAGACTATAAGAAACAGCTGCTTTTGGCCAATTATGTTCTGGGCTGTCAAGATTCATAATACTCAGAGAGTTCCTTCCCCCTATTAAAACAAGGAAAATTATTCAAATAGGTATCTTGAGTGTAGCAGGAATTTTAACTTGATTGAAATAAAAAAATGTACCCAAAGAGGATTACAGTTTCCATTCTTTGCTTTAGTTTCCTAAGCTATAAAATGGGGTAACAGTACTGAAGGACAGGGTCGTTTCAGGAAGTGCCCAATAAATGTTTCCATTTGTTTAAATTTTAAGATACTGACTGATGTAATCATTTCATCAAACGTTTAAAAAATGCATTCGTGGTCAAGTACTTCGTTTTACCCATCTTGTACTCATAAAGGGAAAATGCGAGGGAGAGGAACTTCCAGTACTTGAATTAGCCACTAGGTATACCACCACCCAAACAATGAATGAATCTGCCCACACAAAAACAATTTTTGGTTCAAAATTGGATGGAGTCAGAACAACAAAGGTAAGAAAAAGCAACGATACTGCATGATTTACTCCTACCAGTTGTGCACGTGAATGAGCCTGCACGCACGTACACTCCCACATACACATCAGAGGTTCTATGATCTATCTATAGGTATGTTTATATAAGGAAGCAATTTGGGGTAGTTGGGAAAATGACCAGTATCTTACCCTTCTTATTCTGTATGTGCTTCAAAGGTCTAGACAAGGGATTCCAAAACTTTGCTGAACAATGGAATCACCTGGGATCTTTTAAAAATTCCAAAGCCCAGGCCGCATCTCGACCCAATTAATTCACAGTCTTGAGGGGCCGGGGGACAGACACAAACATCAGTATTTTTAAAAGGCCTCCAGGTGATGCCAGTGTGCAGACATGTCTGGGAACCATAAATGTATCAAAAGCAATTTTCAGGCAGGTACCATGTTTAAAAGTCAAGACTGGAAATAACCCTAATTAATGTATCTTTGTATATCCCAAGTAGTTAGCATATTTGTCATTTGGTTTATTTTTTTAGATCACCTTATAGAAATATTTTAAATGTTTCATGAAAATCTTAAAGAGATACTTTTGAGTGAGAATTTGTATGGCACACTCATATTATTTTAAAAGTAGCCTGGTTTACCACGAATGTATTTTTAAAGAGGAATCATTGTATTCTTTTTATATTTATTATAGTGTACTATAATACCTACTTAAACCTAATATATATATATATATATTAATTTTTTCAATGTTTTTTATTTATTTTTGAGAGAGAGAGAGAGACAGCGTGAGCAGGGGAGGGTCAGAGAGAGAGGGACACACAGAATCTGAAGCAGGCTCCAGGCTCTGAGCTAGCTGTCAGCACAGAGCCCAACGTGGGGCTCGAAGCCACGAAGCATGAGATCATGACCTGAGCCAAAGCCAGACGCTTAACCGACTGAGCCACCCAGGCGCCCCAAACCTAATATATTTTTAAATAGATGTGTAAAATGAGTCAACATTTATATCATTCCTTTTCAGTAAAATTGTTAATTCATAATTTCACTTAAGAAACAAGAAGAAAACATTTTAGCCATAACCAAAATTTAGAGTAGTCCATCAGGGAGCCTGGCCGGATCAGTCAGTAGAGCAAGAGACTCTTGGTCTCAGCGTTGTGAGTTCAAGTCTCAGGTTGGTTACTTAAAAATAAAGTCTTAAAAAAAAATAGTGCATCACTGACAGATCCTCATTTTTGACTGGGAACAAAAAGATATAATGAGGTGGTTTTCAGATTTTTGACTTGCATATACAAAATGCTTGTTAATATACAACTTACAATAGTGAATGGTAAAACTCATATGTGACATATTATAGTTAGTAAACAAAAAACCAAAACAAAAACCAGATAGTGCTTCTTTTATACTGCATTTATATATCTAGATCTACAGATAGACATATATATATATATATATATATATATATACTTATATTTATATCCCAATAGTGATTTCTCTTTTTCATAAATGTCATCCTGTCTTCCATTCCTTAGTAAACAGAAGAACCCAAAGGCTGGGTATTGGCAGAGAGAGAAAGAACAAGAAAGCCCAGAGGCACCAACAGCGGAGCATGCCCAAAAGACCCAGGCATCATCCACAAGTCAGTGCATTTGTTCTTTCCTCCCACTTTTATATAATTTATTACCAATGTCCTGTGCCAGGACTGGTACCCCAGTGTTCACCCAATTCTGGAGTCATTAACTGGCTCAATTTAAAAATAGTAAGTCTTGGGGTACCTGGGGGGCTCAGTCGGTTAAGCGTCCAACTTCGGCTCAGGTCATGATCTCATGGTCCAGGGGTTTGAGCCCCGCATCAGGCCCTGTGCTGGAGCCTGGAGTCTGCTTCTGCTTCTGTGTCTCCCTCTCTCTCTGCCCCTCCCTTGCTTGTGTTCTGTCTCTTTCTGTCTCTCAAAAATAAATAAACATTTTTCTTTAAATTAAAAATATTAAGTCTCCTTTTGATCTATACTCATCATAGAATAAATGCACTACACTTTTTTTTCTTTTTAAAAACTAAAGCAATTAGAGGTAGAGGGACAAATTAAATAGGTGATTACATTTCCTGAAGATGGAAATCCCAGCTCCTATAAAAATGCCAAGCTATATGACTTCATATACCTGACAGCCATTAAAATTGTAGGTGCCTTTCATCAAAAAGGAAACAAACTATCATAATCTTATTAAGCAACTTATAGAAGTGATTCCTATTCAATGGTAATATGTTTTAAAGTCATGGTAGACAGGTATTCCTCTGCAACTCAATATTAAATAGAAGGATGCATGGTTATGCCACACTGCAGGTAAGTTGACTAGTTTGGGTTACTGTACTCCTGTTTTTGTGTTAGACAATATCTAGGAACCAGGGAAAATGAGGATGTTTACTCTCTGAACACAAATTGTTAAATAAATGTAAATATGGCATTTCTATAAGGAATGACAAAAAAAATACACTCTAAAAATAAAGAACTTATATTCAGAAGGTTCTACTAAACATGCTTCATTTAGATGGTAAAGGAAATGCAAATGTAGCATATACTTAAAGATTTTTAATAACATTTCTCTCTTTTCTTGCCTATTTATTACAGTGATTGCTTCCTTAAGGATAATATCAGTTAGGAAAGCACACATCCTATAGGATACAGACAGCCTCTATGAATTAGTCAACAGGATAGGTTAGTAGTTGAAATTTAGACAATGAGATAAATGCAGATAATTATGAATTGTGTTATGAAATGAAATTGCTTTCAGCAGCATCGTTAGGATTTCTTGTTCTCGAACACAGTCTGGAGCCCTGCAATTTGCTCTCTGGGTACCTGGCAGGAAAACCTTTGGGACTGTGGATGTGTGAGGCTATTATTTCTGGGCTCTGGCAGTAAGAAATATGATCTGTGCCCCAGGAAAAACACTGAAACCAGAAGGCATGGTAATTTAAGGCCTGACCACAAGAAAACAGAAAGTTCAGTTACACATAACTGCACTTTTCTAAGAAAGAATCAATACCAACATATTAACAAGTAGTTGTTAAATTAATATTTAATTTGATTCACCAATAAAATTCTTCATATATTTAAGACGATTTCATAATTCTTATTTTCTTCAATGTCTATATAAACAGGATGTAAATAAGAAAGTCATTTCTAAATATTTAATTATCAAAAAAGAAATGTATAGATTCATGGGTCTCAAGTTATTGTATTAAACATTCAGAATATTGTAGTAGGCTAAGAACATAAACTTTTTTAAAACTTTTTTAATGTTTATTCATTTTTGAGAGAGAGAGAGAGAGAGCACGAGTGGGGAAGGGGCAGAGAGAGAGGGAGACACAGAATCTGAAGCAGGCTCCAGGCTCTGAGCTGTCAGCACAGAGCCTGATGCAGGGCTCGAACCCACGAACCATGAGATCATGACCTGAGCCGAAGTAGGACGCTTAACCAACTGAGCCACCCAGGAGCCCCGAACATAAACTTTTAAAGTTCTTGGATGGTTGACCTGATAAATGAACTTGCATGATGTTCTCAATGAAAATGCTGATAGCCCAATTTAAAAACTGTATTAATACGTGCATTGGTATTTTAAAATTAAATCTTGTTAAATATTTTTAAATAGGCCCTAAAAATCTTCAGGGATGATAGTTTCTATCTCTTTTATCTTTGCCTACATGCTTCCTTTAAAAATGAGTGCATATAGGCAACTGCTTAAGCATTCAGATGTTCTATGATTTTTGCATATTTAAAAACAAAATGTTTCTCAAATGTTTTTTAATACTATCTTTAAACACCCAAAAAATACTATTTGAGTTACAGAGCATGTTAACCAATTCCCAATATAAAATAAAAATATTATCTCTTTCTCCAAAAAGAGATAATGGTCTGGAATGAAAAAAAAAAAAAAAAAGAAAGAAAGAAAGAAAAAGAAACTGGACACACATCCTTCTATACTATTAATTTTATAGGAGAAATTACCAAAAAAAGGTAAAATAGAAACTGAAATGTAACACCTTTATTCATCTCATCTGTCTCTTTCTCATTATCCACCCATGGAGACATTAACGGCCTCACTACAGAGAGAGAAATTGCTTGTTCATTTATTGTGAGACTCTTTTCCAGATAAGTGGCAATTTGCATCCTCATGAGCAATGCATGGCAATGTCTCATCTGGCCCAATGCAGTATGCAATTCTGCACACAATGTCACTCTGACCTGAAGTAACTAGGATATATTGCTTGCATAAGAAATATAATGGGTAGGGGAGATACCCACATTCATGTCTTCCAGGCCACAATTTCATTATGCCATGACAATCAAGAACACAGCAGATGCCACACCTGAAAATATTAGGAAGTTAATTAACCAATGGAATATCATCAGGGATTTACTTTCATTCAGCCAACAAAAATAATAATGTAAAGTTCACTCAAAGACAGCAAAAGTTTTACACAACTCCTCAACACTTACAAAGAAAAAATTTAATAATGGATGGGAATATGCCTTGAAGAAATTTTACTTTAAAATATAGTAAATATAAAAGAGAAGCAATGTAAAATATTAAAACTTACTACTAATTATAGATAATTTCTGGTATCCAGTAGGGATTTTTTAAATAATGCCATTTATTTTAATATGCTCTTTTAAATTGTCAGAAAGCTTTTAAAATTATTTTTGACTAAAATCAAGTGGGAAATTTGACTACAATGGAGTAATGTATCTTTCTCTAGCAGGAATGATTTAAGTCTGCGAAAAGTGAGGCCTGACAGGCATAAATTGGCTCCTGTCTTTTGATATTTAGAAGATGCATTAGCTCTCTTTTCTTGACAGAATACAGTATTCCATAGGTAGATTAGACCCCATCAAATGTCTACACTAATAACATTTGTGATTGCCCATCTTCCCATTACAGTGGCCACTTTTTCCATTGTTTTCTTTCTGTCATTTACTGCTGGAGGGAGAGAAGAATTGGTTTGATGAAATATAAGTGACCTTTATAGTTCTCTCTAAAAAATTACAGCTTATTTTCATATACTAGACTCTAAGTCCATTTATATTCTAGAATCCTTCGTAAATACCAGCCTAGAAAGCAATAGAACTCAAGCAATCACTTAGTCCTACTAATCCATGACCACTTGATATTCTGAAATCTTTGAAGATTCTCAAAGCTAGTAAGGGTAAAATCTTTTCTATGCTCAATGAAAGAAATAGTTAGAATTTTATGAAAAGCCTTAAATAAGTGAAATAAAATGCATCAAACATGGTGAAGTGGAGCTGTAGTAAACATGCAAATGATATTTGAAATCAAAGAATTTTAAGCTCTATTTTAGATGAAAGATTTTTTTTTTATTTTTTTAATGTTTATTTTTGAGAGAGAGCATGAGCAGAGGAGGGGCAGAGAGAGAGGGAGACACAGAATCTGAAGCAGGTTCCAGGCTCCGAGCTGTCAGCACAGAGCTTGACAAGGGGCTTGAACTCACATACCATGAGATGATGACCTGAACCGAAGTTGGACGCTTAACCAACTGAGCCACCCAGGTGCCCCTAGGTGAAAGAATTCTCTTAACCACAGTACTATCACCATAGAAAATATCGCTTTCTGATTTTGCAAAGATTAACTGATAAGGATTTCTAAATTCTAAACTGACTTTTTTGCTGAATCCTTTGCTGGCTTTGGGGCACAAAGAATAACTTTTTATATGACAAAATTTTCATTTTGTGTTTTCTTAAGAAGGCAAATAATATAAAATTTCTATCAAAGGGAAAAATATTAAACATATCTATGTATCTATAGATATATTGGTACAGACACATTTTCTCATGCAGTCCCCAAACTCCAAGCTATAGAGTTTACTTTTCCTACAGTTAATTTTCTTTTACTTCCCAGTCACAGAAGGATGTAATTATGGTCAGGTAGAAAAAGATTTTGAAAATTGTTCATTTATATATACAGGGTTCAAGAACTCCTCTCACAAGAAAGGAAGGCACAATATCATGGGGCAAACAGAAACAGAACGCACTTCCATTATATACAAATAAATAAGTAAAAATCATAAATATAATGAATATTTGCCACTTTATATTAACATAATCTCCCTTGAGGTACATTCTTTTGAATCCTTTTATAACTTCAAATCCCACACACATCACATATCATAAATATTACGGTTTTTCAATTTAGCCAACAGAAAGTGTTAGCTACTAAACAATTAAATACGTCCTCCAAATGTCTATTTTACTTTTGGAAGTTTTGTCCTGCAACACACCACCCCCAACACCTGCCATCCAGCTTAACTTCAAAGGGGTATTTCATATAAAACATCTGAGAGAAGGAGAAAAATCTGACACCAGATTGTCTCACCAGTGTGTGAGCCTCCACTTGAAAAAAAAAGTGCAAAATAAGCAAATATATATTTCTTAAAAGAATGAGGCAATTCAAAAAACCAAAAGTTTAGAAGTATGTCTTGCCATGACACTTGATTATCTTGGACCATACAACAAAAGAATTAAATAGGAGAGAAGAGGCTAGACTGTCTTGGTTGAAATTCAGGCTCTGTCATTTATCAATTACATAATCTGTGGGGTTTTTCTTAAATTTTTTTAATGTTTATTAATTTTTGAGAGACAGAGAGAGACACAGTGTGAGTGGGGAAGGGGCAGAGAGTGGGAAGCACAGAATCTGAAGCAGGCTTCAGATTCCGAGCTGTCAGCACAGAGCCTGATGTGGGACTCGAACCCACAAACCGTGAGATCATGACCTAAGCCAAGTCAGACGCTCACCCAACTGAGCCACTCGGTTGCCCAGCCTGATGTGTGGGTAAGTTAACAATCATGCTGAGGATACATATACCTCATCTATAACATAGAAGCAATTTTATTTACTTCAGAAGATTGTTTTATGAAATAATGGTGATCCCATCCATATGAAGCATTTAAACAGGGCCTAACAAAGAGTACTCAATAAATGTTAGGTGATGTGAATACAATTATATTGGGTAGAGGACTATAATTATTATTATTAGTGCATATATACATTATATACACACATATATATATTTGTGTGTGCTTGTGTGTGTGTGTATATATATATATATATATAAATCAATATATATCAATCATTCGTAACGACTTTGAATCAGTTCAGAAGGTTTAACTTCACTTTCTAAACATTCTTAAGGGCTGATATTATTAATTAAATAGCAATACTGAATGGAAAATTTAATCCACTTAACGACCTTTTATGTACTAAGACATTAATCCATTTTAAGGATTCATCATAGCATGCATATCAAGCAACTTACTACACTGAGACCAAATTTCAATTTTTCTTCTAGCTCCTAAGACTCTATCCCTGGCAAAGCGGTAACTGGGGCAAAAATCAAGCAAGCAAACAAAAGTCCCCAAACATCAATAACTCATCCTTTCCCCAAATTTCATTTATATCCATAAGGAATCAGGGCTGAATAAATAAGCTCCCAAAGGAACTAGGAATGTCATGCTCTTAGTAAATGTTGGAGCAAGCTGGAAAATGAAAACCATCCAAGAGAACTTAAGTAGTACAGGCTTTTATGCATACATATTCACACAGACACACACTCATGGACAGACACACACTCTATGTCTTGTTGTTCCCCTCATACTAGAATTCAACAAAAACAGTGGACCATAACAATTAATAAGAATTTCTATTTTATGTAAATGTCATCTCTATCAGTTCACCAATTCACTCTCTCAATTACTAAACTAATAAAAATGACCTTTATCATAACAGTAACTGTATCTCAAATCTGTGTTCAAGTAAACCCAATCCCATTCTTTTCAACTGAGGAATCACTGAGGTCTTATTTCTATATAATTCCCTACGTTGCTTCTGCCACATTTAAAATCAATTAGAGCATAAGGATGATGCAGGAAGAACAACACAAGTTTCTGTTTAAAGTAAACATATCAAAGTATGAGAGATTATAGTGTCATTAATTATGAATTGACCTAACTTGACTTCAGTACTTCTGTCTAAGTCGTCCTAAGGGGCTATTTTCATTTCCCCTGAAAATGACTGGGTAGCCACTACATGAACCCCTTTGTTTCTGCCTTCATACACTATACCTCTGAAATCTAAGGCAACATCGAGATATTTATACGGGGCAAGGTGGGAGGGGATGAGAGAGAGAGAGAGAAAGAAGATATCTCAAACATTAAAACTCTGTTGTTGCTAGCTAGCACTAAACAAATTGATAGCTGAGTGTACCTGGGGCAGGAAGCGTAGGGAGAATATATATAGAGAACACGCACAGATGCACTCACTACAGAAAAGGTACTCTATTTCACACTTAACTGTATTTTAATATTCACATAAATCTTCAAGAGAAGTAGTATTACTCATTTTTAGACGAAGAGACTAAGCCCTGGCGAAGTAAGACAACTTGCCAACACTCAAAAACAGAAAGGGTTGGAGGCAGGCTTAGGATTTGAGTATGTCTGACTGACTTCAAAGCTTTCACCACTATGATAGATTGCCTTCTACAGCTAACTGCACGACTGTCTAGGCTGGGTATGATTCTTGAACAAGTCAACATATGTCTCATCCAAGTGCAAAAATTGTATAGATTTGGAAGGGAGGCTTTTTTGCTTTGTTTTGGTTTCATTTTTTGCTTGTTTCTCTGTTTTGTTTTAGATACATATTATTTAGGTACCACTAACAAGAACATTCTTATTCTTGAATCCTGAGGTCCTTCCTGGCATATTAGGTTTTCTCTGACAATCATTATGAACAGACCAGCTGTCCAACATCGCTCATAAAATAGTTCCTAATTCACACAGAATCGCTTGCCCTGAACCCCTCTCTCCTGTCTTCTTTAAAAAGCATATGTCACAGCTGCATTTCAACTACACTCAAGTAGTGCCTCATCTGTGAGCCATCTCAATGGACAACTAACATTTTGAAGTGCACACAAAATGGGACCAATAGTGCCTTACTGTTAATTAAAACCATCCTGACAGCAACGGACTTGGCCTTTATGATCAGCTTCTCTCCATGTTTGCTGAGTTGAGTCAACACATCTGCACCTGTAGGCTGGCTCAAGATGAATCAAATGTGAAAACTGAAGTGATCCTTGAAAAACAGGAGGGTTGAACTCCTTTTTCCTAAGATAAGCAATTCTCCTGCATCAAATGTGTATGTGTACATTCAGTCCAATACTTGGAACATCGCTATTACTGCTAACAAAGGAACGTTACACATTCTGATATCTTAAAGCAGCTGTTTTCAAATGATCTGGTGGCAGGAGCCTTTTGTACTCTTAAAAATTATTTAGGACCCCAAAGTATTGTTATTTGTGGGAATTCCATCCATTGATGCATTTATGTTAGAAATTTAAATGGAGAAAATTTTTAAATACTTAACTCACTCACTTTAAAATAAAGATACCTTATTAAATGTAAACATAAATAACATTTCCATGAAAACTGTATTCTCCCAGACAAATACAGTGAAAAGAACAGCACTGTTTTACATTTTTACAGATTTTTTTAAATGTCTAGTTTAATGATTAGACAGCTGGATTCTTCTATCTGCTTCTGCATTCAGTCTGTTGCAACACATTATTTGTTGAAACAGATGAAAAAAATTAAGCCTCACAAAGACATCAAGGTAGAAAAAGGATCTTAATACCCTTTTCAAATAATTGTGGATATTCTTCTTTCATACTGCACCACCAGTCAACATGTAGTTGATCCCTTAAATGTTAGTGGCAATGTGGGGTCTGAAAATACATCAAGGAACTTTTTATAATCTATTAAATTAAAATATATTGTTTTGTCTTGACCTTTACCATGCATGGTTTTGACCTCGGGGACTCCCTAAGAGGATCTCTGGACCAAACTTTGAGAATCACATATGAAAAAATAAAATAAAATAAAATAAATAAAACAAACACAACTCTGACGAAAGTTTGAATGAGTTATTTAGCACATTGACAAAGAAAGATGTAGTAATTGTACAAAGAACCTTATAAAAAGATTCAAGACTTCAGTTACTCCGTAGGAGCAGATTTGTACAGATTAAAAAAGAGGCCCTCCTGGGGACCCAGCCTCACAAACTTGGCTTAGAGAGTAGTAGAGAGTCAGTTGGATGATAGCCTCTGATTGCTCCCTTGGCCAGATTGATCTTTCACTGTAAACAAACTACACAACCTCTGGTGGTAGACTTAGTCACATTTACATACAAGGGACAGCAATTCAACAGAGTAGAAAAAAAAAAAAAAAGAAGAAGAAAGCAAATTTGCACTTGTGAGCCAGAACTGTCTGATAAAATTCATGTTATTCTCTCTTATTCCTTCACTTTTGCAGTCTAATCATGACAAGTCTGACAGTTAAAAGTTCATGATCAGTAGACTATAGTATAAGGTCCCAGCCCAGGGCTTTTATTTTATGACCTGGGTGTGGGGGTAGGTGGGTGGGAAGTAGGTAATAGAAAATATTGAAAAAGAAAGAAATTTAATTTTTAAATTGTAATAGTAAGAGCTTTTTTTTAAAGCTCTTTTTTTTTTAAGGAAATAATTCCTGTCACTTAAACACAATAAAAATTAAAATTTCTAAGCATTTTGACTTAGTTTCATAAAAAAAGGGGCATAAAGAAAGTGATTTTACATCATTTCAATGAGAATATAGTGAGAATAAAATGGAACAAGAGATTCTAAAATAGCAAATTTTGTTAAAAAAACTGAAATAGCTTAAAACATTTTTCCTAAAATTTTATGAGACCACTAATTTTAGCTAGTTTGCATCAACTAAAGAGTGCATCAGTGAAGAAAGATATTTATAACTTAATTACTATTCAGTAAAAGTTAATTTCTATCTCATTGCTCTTTAAGTTATCATGCCATGCTGCAAATAATAAAAATAATAATAATGATGATAATAAATGATTTATCATGCCATGCTGCAACCATTATCAAATTCAGAATGGTCCTTTATTCAATTTATGTGTATGTAGTTCTAATGAAAATTTGACTTTTACCAACATAACTTACCATCAAAAAAACTAGCTATTTCCTACTATATCTGGTGACCAGAGGGTTCAGTTCCGAAGGTAAGGTAATTGCTAAACATCAATGTCATCAGAGACTTGTGCTGTATGGTAAATATGCAATTTTGCAAAATGCAAGGTTTATAAGTGATGACTCATATATAATGGAGTTTACCAAGAAGTCTGAGATGCCATTTAAAATGAATATATTAAATGCTGGTCATGAGTAGAAAAACTACTGTATTTGGTACTAATTGTGGTTCTTTTTTCCTTCACCACTGTCTGAGCTCATTAGAATCACATGCTGTGCAAATCTCTCCCCTTTGGAAAGTCAGACATTATTGCCTCCCTTCTGCCATTAGTTACCCTTAAGCTACACTGTACCAAGAACTATGGGCATTGAAAGTGCATACTGCTACAGTGGTGAGGACAGTTTCTCTTCCACAGATGAAAAGTATGCACGAGCTATACTGAACATTAAAGTACGCTCTAGAGCTTGCTAAAATCCTTCTAACAGGCTCTTTTGGTCAGCCTTTCAACATAGATACAATAAAAACGTAAGATGCATTGCATATCCTACTCTAAAAAGTAATTTTAGAGTTTTACTAAAAATGAGTGCTAAAACCCAAAAACATAAATGTGAAGCCTAAAACAATTTAAAGATTTATTTTAATTACAAAAACTATTTAAATTACAAACTGAGGGCTGAAGGGGGAGAGGGAAAGAGGAAGGGGGGTGATGATCATGGTGGAGGGCACCTGTGGGGAAGAGGACTGGGTGTTATATGGAAACCAACTTGACAATAAACTATTAAAAAAATCAAATAAATAAATAAATAAATAAATATAAATAAATTACAGGGCTATAGGTAGTAACACAGAAAGAAAATCTATTATGATCTATGCTTCTCATAATGGTGACTTATGGAAACTCCACATTTCAGGATAGGAAACTGGTGTTTAGCATGAGTATCTCTACCTAGAGTACACTAATGCCCTGTGAAGTTAATTTCCAGTTGGCCCTAGATATACTAGAATTATAGACTACATTCTTCATTAAATAAACAAACAATAACAACAAAAAGAACTACATTCACATTAACTTTGAAATTGTTCAGAAATCAAACTGAAAATTATCATATATATATATAATACAATCATTTTCCTGTTCACACAAAGGATTCAGGTGTAAGTTTCATGCTGTTTAGAAGTATCTATTTACTTGGCTCACAAAGCAAAATGCCGCCAGTGTAAGTTCCATGCTATTAAAAAGATGAGAGTTTTGCCCATGAGTTGCCAACACAAAAGTTACTCCTCTAGGAGGTAAGAGGTACATATATTAAACCCAATGAAGTGTCTTAAGACTAACAAACACCTTTTCTCAAATTAAATGTTCACCAAGAAAACTCATAATGATTTCTTGGCAGCAAAATAATTTATTTGAATATTCTGGTCTACTAATAAATTCAGTAAATTCTCAAACTGAACATTAATAAATTGCTATTCTTATTTCCTTTTTTCTTCTTAAAAGAAGGTATTCATTTGATATTTTTATCAATGGTCTATCAAGGATAAAAGAGCAATTTCAAGAGAAAAACCTAGTCATATTCTTAGACCATCAGTGTATTTTGGTAAATAGCTACTTAATTTTAATACCGGGCATTATGCAATTAAATAATTTATAAAGTAATGTTAATAGCTATCAATAATTATTGCTGCTTAATCATTAGGTATCCTTTACTTTCAACTATAAAAGCTGATGATGCCACAATAAAATATTATATGACCCTGAAACTCTCCAAAATTTAAGTAATGTAAAGTTAGACATCCACCGTATTATTTCATTAAGACATGAAGAAGAGAAACTATGAGTATCTAAATACTCCTGAGCCTTACCATTATATTACTTACTATTAAAGTAAGCAACACAGAACTACAGTTCTCAATATGCCAGGAATCCAACACACTTCCTTATTTTGAATGATAACAAATGAGGAATAGTACTTTGCCCATCAAAGTAAATGATCTTTAATGTATTAGACAGTCAATGGTGAGTTTATGTTTATAAAGGGTTCTTCATAGTCCTATAAAGTCTTCATTAACCTGAGATTTCATGCCATTTTATATATTTTAAAAGTGTCACATATTTATAGTTTATGTGCATAATATATGAAAATGTCAAGAGGGGTGTGTGTGTGTGTGTGTGTGTGTGTGTGTGTTTTAAGTTTCTACAGCTTTCTTTTTACTCCTCAGTAAAAGATTACTTCAAATCAGACCTACATTCACCTAAGGAATGGCACTTTTGTAGAGTTTATCCCAAGGAACCAGGAGAAAGTTTCACTCTTTCCAATCCCACTAATACCAAAGCTGATTCAACTCCTAGAAGGGATCAATGAGTATAGGAAATCCCATTAGGTAATTCATAAGATAGTTGATAAGAGTCAAATATTAAGGAATTCTGGAAGAAAACTCCAGTGTGGAAGAAGGTGATTAGGACAGAGAGAAATGGGGAGAACAGAGACATGACAGGTGGGAGGAAATACTGGTAGTTTCCATAAATGCCCCTCCCTAATCAACCAAGCAAATGTTTTTACAATGGTTTGCTCAGATGCTATGGCAAATATTCTAGGTATTCCTGTGGGTAATTTCTTCATTACAGTTGAGACCATATTTTGAAAGGTGTTAACTGAAACAGGCTGAAAGCAATATTTAAAAGTATTTTATAGAGCAGCAGGTCTCCATGTGCGGTCTCTGAACCAGCTTCCTCAGCAACACCTAGGAACTTGTCAGGAATGCAAATTCTCAGGCGCAATCCCAAACCTGCTAAATCAGAGTACCTGCTAACACAGCAATCCAGGTTTGAACAAGCCATCCAGGTGATCTGATGCACAGTAAAGTTTGAGAACTGCTGTTCTACACTTGAATGACTCCCCAGGGAGAAAGTTTGGTCAGAGATCATTCAGTTTGTCAGTGCACTAAATAATGCCAACCATTGCAAAAGCACGTAAATAAAAGGAGAGGTTTACCATTAGAAAACACAGAGCCACAGACATGAAAGAACTTACAGGAAGTAATATAAGTAAACCCATACTTTGAGAAGTTCTGAAATCCAATATCTGAGAAATAATTATTGATTTCATGTCCGTAGTTTTGAAGTCTACTTATGTAGAGCATAGTTACATATATTTTTATTAAACTGATATATAAGAGCACAAGCCACAAAATTCACTAACCTGAAATTGAGTGATTAAGTAAAGAGCATTCACTTTTGATAAACAAGAATTTAATGTATGTGCTGAACCCTTCTATCCTGTTTCACTCAGTTATTTTGTGAGCACTGTTCCCTCTTCTACAGATAGGGACAATATGGGTGATACTGACTATGCAATACTTGGACACAGAGATTAAACTAATGCCCCCAGTGTGCTACTGGAAACTTCTGAGCCTGATCTTACTAAAATGAGTAAGAGAGTCATGCACCAGTAACCTGACCTTTAACCTGAGCTCGCCTTTGGGGAATTTTGAAACAGACTAAATCAATTGAT
Organism: Cryptoprocta ferox; assembly: GCA_028646485.1. Lineage (NCBI taxonomy): Eukaryota > Metazoa > Chordata > Mammalia > Carnivora > Eupleridae > Cryptoprocta > Cryptoprocta ferox. The sequence goes on from CM053573.1 coordinate 30,472,717, forward strand.
ATGGCCATTACAATTGAAGGCCCTGTCAAAATTTTTACAGTATTTGAAAGGGGTAATTGGAATCTGAAATGGACTGTAAGCAACACAGAACTACAGCTCTCAATATGCTAGGAATCCAAAACACTTGATTTCTTCTTTACACTCAAAAACAGGAAGGAAACAAAAATGTTATACAACAATTTCCAAACAGCTACTGAGAGATTCTACTATTATGATTCCATTATACGTCCAATAATTCTTTCAATAACATAAGAAATGATAGGAGATAAATAACTTTTAAAAAATGACTTTAACAATTATCTCTTGATGGCATGCACTCAACATTTTCCCCTGAAAACGTCATAATTTTAGAGAATATGGAACACAGGGAAGAGAGTTCTCTAACCTAGTTCAAAGGAAAAGTATTTTACAGGAGAGCCTAGTTAAAGATCATCTTTATTTTACATTTAAGAAAAAGCAATTAAATTGAAGCTTAAATTTTTCAATTTCAAAAACGAAAATATATAGCTTGTTTGTTTCGATTTATGCCTGGCCCAAGGGGTACCTTTTGTACTGGCCAGAAAAACAAAATGCTTCTTAACATCGATGTGTGTTTTGAATTATACGAATAAGCAACATATCAGCTGTGAGGTGAGACTACATTGAAAAAGACTGCTTCAGCTTACGGAAAATACCAGCTGTCTCCACTCTGTGAAGATGGATTACCACCTGTCCTGTTATCTTCCATACACAATACAAGGCACGTTGGCCATTTTAACCAGGATAACTGTACCCATATGTTCTTTAATTCTGGTCTGCATGCTGCCTACCATTAAATATCCATAATGGATAATAGTAAATAGGAGATTAGCATGGAAGACAGGGTGTTTAAGCAGAGTCTAAGCCTCTGTTTTATTAAACCTTCCTCCTTGTTCCTGAAACCTGTACAAGCAAAAATATCTGTGATAATGGAATCAGTTTTAGCTAACTAGTAAAGCATCCAAGTGTAAACAGAAAACAGTGATTTTTTTTAAGCCTTAGGAAGTTGAGGCTACATGTCAAAATAAATTAAAACACAGGTTGTCATTAAGAAAAAAACCCAACACTTTAACCTTTAAAATGATCACATACATAATTTGCTATTAACAATTTTGCTAGAAATTCCCTCCTTTTCTTATCTCTTACAAAAATGCTACATGATTGAATGTATTTGACAGAAAACAGTACATGAAAAGGAGCACAGAGTTTTAAAATATTATAGTTGGAAAAAGTTAGCTTTATTTGAAAATTAAAATGGATATTTAGAATGATATCAGTTACTTTACGAACTCTTTAACCAACAAATGGAGATAGATAAATATGCATTTCTACTATGGAATAAACTGGAGTAAAAAACATGCTCCATTATCAAATGTATTTATTTATCTGGTCGGCTTAATATGTAAGCAGTAGTATATGAAAGGTGATGATCAGATATTGAGTTCTATTTTAGTGCGTACAGGGCTAACTTCAGCTAAACAGAAATCACACACAAAGCTGTGTCCCTACTATGTTTACATTATATGCTGTAGTCAACTGAGCAATGGACCAAACAGGTCAACTAGCAGCTGTTTTATATAGTGATCAATACGTAGGACCTCAAGTCAGTATGGTTTGATACTAAATATTAACTAATAACGTAAAACAATGCAAAAAATAATTTATAAAAAGAGTACAAAATGTATTTAAAATCCCATTGCTTCATTTTAGATTATAAAGATAATATAATCTCAACTATAATCTCTCCATTGTAAATAATCATAAAATTCAGACATTCCTGTTGGAGGAAATAATAGATTGATGTTTGCAGGTGTATTTAGTCTTATACTGTTGAGTTCCGATTTATATTAGTCAAACATTTTATTTCTTTCAACTTGTGAAATGTTAGAATTTCTAATTAAACTTTGAAATAAAAAGAATAGGAAGAAGCAAATAGAGATTAAAGGACCACGTCACAAAAGCTTTCTTGATTTGCAAAACTTTTCTTAAAGGAAAGCAGAAAGCTGTTGTAATGGTTAAAGACAGAGCCCTTTTATGTGTGCAGATGGGAAGTACTCTCAGAGAGGGTCATATTTCCTTAGGCTAAAGACCAAGAAAACTTAACTGCCCCAGGCCTGGAGTTTAGTAGCGAGAACAATTCATTCATTGAGCACTAAGATTCAGTAATCAAAGTATGAGGACAAGGGTGTGATTTTCATCTTATATAAGGACAAGTGACCACCAATTCAAAAGAAACAAATGGCAGTAAGAAAATGGAATCTCCCATATGGCTGGGATTTTTAAATGTGTGGTCCCTTATTTATTCACTTTTAAATTTCATTTTGTATAAATCATTGGCTATATAATAGGCTGCTGTGTTTGACAATTTCCACGATAGTTTCATATTATATTTTAAAAATCTCTTCAAAAATCAAAAAGAACAAAACGACTTGCTTTGATCAAAAATTGAAAAAAAATATGCTAAGTGTAGAAATTTACCAAATATTTAATACCAAGTCACAATACAAGATGTATACAAATTTAAAGGTAACAGTTACACTCGTTTTTTCAAATAATATTTCACTCACTGCATGCAATAAGTTTTGTCGAGAAGTTTAATGTTAGAAGGGGTTTAAGAGCCAGATGGAAAAGCTGTGTATATTTAATATACACATTTATCCCCTGTCCATTTGACGTACTGTTTAGACTCCAATAGCCCTCATCCTATATAACTGTTTCTCTGACACTACTACAAATCTCAATGGATGACCAGAAGAATCAATACTATGAATAAATGTTTTTATTAGATGTAACTTGCTTGGTTTTATAATACTAACCTTGGAAATAGATGCTATGGCTTAGAATATGCATTTAATTTTACCTATATAAACTTAACTAAAACCTTAGGTAATAACGGAAAAAGTGCATTTTAAAGATATGTAGTTAAAAATGGCAATTTTTATGAAAAATGACAAATTGATCATTTGTTTTACATGAAAGTCCTTTCTCTTAAAGGATCAGCACAGAAAACTTGCAAATAGGCCTATTCCCTTTTTTCATTATTTTTACTGGATGTTTGGTTGAAACAAGACAAACAAAACAGTGACAAACTGGAAGGACAGAAGGGGTATGGAAAATAGTAATCCCACCATTGCACATGCTATGGTAAAAAAATGAAAGCCTATGATCTCTTCTAACAAGTTCAACATTAGCCTTTATACTTCAGGGCCCTGGAAACACAATGCTCAAAGATATAGAATTGACAGTGGCTTAACTTCAGATTTACTCAAAATTATAAAGGTACCAAATAATAAGAAACACCTAGAATTTTCTAAAGGATTTTGACAATTCTTAAAAAATTTCATATTTTGGGGAGATAAAAAGAAAAAAATAGCATTGGTGTTTCTGTTTGGATTTTAACCCACTTCTATCAAAGATTTCTATATTCAATGTCTATTTAAAATGAATTTCATAAACCCCCATGATTATTTCTAAACAAAATCACAATGAAAAATACAGATCAGATTAGCATTAGTTTTTATCTGGTATAACATATTTCCAATATTTCTACATACTGACTGATTACACTTCCCTCCCATATCTTTATATACTTTATTTATGACAGATTTTTAAAAATATTTTTCTATAGTATAACCCTTATTGAGATATGAGGCTTAATTACTAAAGTAAAATTTCGATTATATCCAAAATATGCTTTTAAATATTTGTCTACAGAAAAAATCTTAATTTATATAAAAAAAATCAAGTGGGAATGCATTCAGGTCACTTTTTCCAAAATGTTCTTTTCTAAATGAAAAACTTTGGAATTGCTCTATAAGTAATATTGTCTATCTAATCTTTCTCCCTCCCTTCCTCTCTCCCTCCCTCCCTCCCTCCCCCTCTCTCTCTCTCTGATTTTTTTTTTTTTTTTTTTTTTTTTTGAGGAGGTGGAATTGGGGACAGGTCCTTGATAAGGTAAACCACTTCACTTACGAGTCTCAGTTTCCCCACCCACGGATATCAGAATAAAACATGGAATGCTTCACGATTTGTGTATCATCCTTACACAGAGGCCATGCTAATCTCTGTACTGTTCCAATTTTAATATATGTGTTACCAAAGAGAGCACTATCTAATCGCTTTAAGTATCTGTCTTATAACAGTTGTGACAATGAATGGAGTAGGGTACTATAATAATGGGGAGTACAATTTTCAAGCTAGTTAAATAGTATAGTTTCCAGGGGTTACTGTCCAGCTTATTCAGACTCTGAAGAGACATTACTTATTGGGTTCAGGTATTCTCTTTTTGAAAAACAAAAAAGAAAAAGAGACAGATGTACAAATAAAAGTTTATTTATATCCATCTTCTTTGAACTAGTCAGAACAAGAAATCCTCCACTGAAAACTTTACTATATACCTCAAGTAGAAAGACTTAAGTGATAGCAGACCAGTTAAAAAATCTAAAATTGAAAATGTTCACCTTGAGTTCGGAGGCTGCATCACTAAATTTTCATATATGAATCAATTTTCATATATGAATCAATCAATCATATATGAATCAATACAGCCAGAATTTCTCTTATACATGCCTATAAAAGTAAATCTGAAATATTCTGTATCAATAAGGATATTACCTCTTAGAAAAATAATAAGTATTTCTAAAGTAAGCAAAGATTAAGCTAAATTACACAAATTTAGGCTACTTATTTTGCCTTGGTGTCATATTAATATGAATGTAGTTTGTTGACGGTGGTAAATTAAGTTGTTCTATATCTAGAAATATGATTCACTTTATAAAATATGAATTTCCATCATCATTCTTCAGCCACAATAAAGAGAAAAGAAAGCATATTTAGGAAAGACTGTTAAAACTCCAGTCTGAAGAAGTCCTTAGTCATCCTGAACCTTTAAATAGGCCTCTAGCATAAACTCAGATCATATCCCAGTAAGATAATTTCTCTGGGGACATATCATTCACTCAGCTTTGAAGGATTCCTCTTAGACAGATTCATCTGGCCTATTAACAATTCTAATTCAAAGAATCCAAAGAAGAAAGCAAGCAAAAAGGAAATAACTATTTTTCCCCCTCAACCCCAACTCAGCTTCCATTCAACAAAATATCTTCCTTCTTTTTATTCTTTCCGATGCGAATTCTTATTCATGTTGTTGAAGATCAGAGCTACTACACGACAGAGCCTAAATTGTTCTGTGATTGTTCTATTTTTTTAGGTACACACCACAGGTCTATGCCACCAGCCCATTGGCTTTCCACACACATTAACTGATGGTAATACTTGATCATAAGTTAAATATTAAGAACTCATGTTGTGAACACCAAAGTCTGTTGGTATCAGATTTTGAAACAACTGTAAAAAGAACACATATATATAGTAAACCATTTATGGAAAAATTGTAAAATAATTCTAATATATTCCTTCTATATATCTTCTATGATATAAAGTTAAATTATGTTAATGACATTTACATCTATAAATGGAAAAAAAATCAGTGAAAACCCCATTTTGCAAAGAGAAATAGGTAAATATTTTGGAATGCCTAAGGTCCATAAAAGAGGCAGAGTATTAAAAGTGATGAGAGAAATGTGTGAAAACCAATGATGGAAGAATGGCTTGGAAAAGTTATTAACTAGAAAACGTTCTAGCATGGAAAATAAGGTAACTTTCTGGTTATTAAACATGGTTCATTTGAGAGAACCATAAATAGCTATAAATTTTAGGGAACATTTGATGGTTTTAACACTCAAAGATAACCCATTATCCCTTATTTGGCAATTTTGGGGTTTTGTTTCATGTAAATGTGCAGCAATCTTTCTTAACTCACTGTCGGCTTACTCTTCAGGGTATAAAAAAATCACCAGGTAGTCTGTGGTAGGGCAGCCAAAAGAAATACAGCATCAGCTCAATTAGATCCTGGCTTTGCTTCTTGAACTTTACAAGTTCAGACTGTTGATTGTTCATTTGTCTTCTCAACTGCCTCTTAGGAGCCAGAAAATATACCTATGAAGTTGAGGACAATGTACCTATATATACAACCTTCATACTTTGCAGAAAGGAATTCTCATGGGTCCTGACCCTACCACCATAAAACATTCAGATATGAAAAGAGAAAGTACCTGGCAATTGTCCTAATTTGGGTGTATACCTAATTCTCCACCACGATGTTTCTGCAACCAATTTACTGATCATGTTTTATGGTTCTTTGTAGAGCAGAGGAACGTTAACACATTGACAAGATCTTTCATATATTTACAAATACTTTACCAATTTTAGTGAAAAAGTCAATGATACACTGCCAAGATGTTATCTCTGCAATGATCAAATCAAATTAGGACTACTCCCTCTATTAAGAAGTTTTATATCATTCAAGACTATCAATTCGTGTTTGATTTTCTCAATGTATTATATCTGAGCCTCAGAAGATCACGGTCACTTGAGCTTCAAGCAGTCCCATGTGAGTTCTCAGAAGTGAAGCTGCTGGGGATCCTCTAAGCAGGGGACTTTGCACATTTACTAGTTCACCCGGTCCAAGGCCAGACGGAAATACTGGGACTTTCACATCACGGAAACTTATTAGCCAGAGATGAGTAACTCCCAGTTTTTAAGTTGAAGAATTACATGCTGAATTCGATAACATAAAACAACAAGATTAAGTATAAATTAAGTACAATCAAAGCAAATGACCCTAACAGAAAACTGAACACATCACAAGAATAGTCTCATCAATACAAGAGAAAGGGAAGCAGCATGTGTTCACAATGTAAGGCAACTGACGCTTTCCTGCTTCCCAGCTATTTACTTAGTGGATTGTCTCGTCAATATCCAGGCTTTAAAAGATTACCTGTGCCATGTCAGAAGATCCCACGTATTGATCTCTCCTGGACATCCCAGTCATGTTCTTTTAAGGGGTCACATTAGGAATGGTGTCTTGACTCAAAGTCACTTTATATTTTAGTTTCTATACCTGAAAGTATTATTACCCTGTCTGTTAACCAACTGGAATTTAAATAAAAACTTGAAAAATTTAAATTCCAGTTAGTCAACAGTGTAATATTAGTTTCATGTGTAGAATTCATTGATTCATCACATACAACACCCAGTGCTCATCACAAGTGCCCTTCTTAATGTCTGTCATTCATTTAGCCCATGCCCCACCCCCCTCCAGCAACCCTCAGTTTGTTCTCTGTATTTAAGAGTATGTGCGGTTTGCCTCACTCTCTGTTTTTATCTTATTTTTTTCCTTCCCTTCCCCTATGTTCGTCTGTTTTGTGTCTTCAATTCCACCTGAGTGAAATCATATGTTATTTGTCTTTCTCTAACTGACAAAATCACTTAATATATCACAACAAATTGAGGAAGATATAGGTTAAATTCCATAGGCCTTATTAAAAAAAATAAGACAAAAAGAAAGAACACCGATCACCTATCAATTTGCCTCCTCCTTTTAGCCCAACTCAAGTTTTATGTGGGAAGCATATTTTTAAGTATACTAATCTAAAACTAGATTGGTTTGTCAATAATGTAAACATATCAAAGCCACAGATTAATCCTAAATGCAAAATATATAGATATTGAACCTCTGACTGTGGCAGAATAAAAATGTATGATTCTCATGTGTGAAAAGGATTTGCATGTACAACATTAACATTTTATTGGTTCTTGTCTGTAACTACAGATTAGGAAAACAGATAGAAAAATATAAACTGAAAATTGTACGTTTTAGAATTTACTGAGTGCCACATTAACAGTTATTTTGCCAAAGGAAGTAAATGCATATTGTGCTTCGGCCTTATTTTGTGGGAAGGTAATTGTCTCAAATACAAAATGAATTGGTCTTAAGTTTCACATTAATGATTAAGAATCTTTCATGATTAAGAATTTTCTTTCAGTGTGAGAAGAAATATAGCATAAGGATCATGAGCATGGGCAAAGTTATTTAAACTACCTGGGCCTTGATTTCGTCTAAAAAGTAAGGGTTATAATCACAATGCCTACTTCACTGAGTTTTTTGAGGATTAAGTAAATGAATAAATGTAAAACAGTGTTTGGCACAGAGCACGCACTCAGAAGTACTGGTTATTATTACAGTTAACACGGCCTTCCACCTCAACTTCTTCAAATTAAAAAAAAAAAAAAAGACTTAGATTGTATTCTATAATAAGGTTTTACTAAGAGCCAATTTATCCCACTAAGCTAAATATAAAACAGAAATAAGTTATGTTAGCCTGAATATTAAAATTCAATATTCTTCTTCCTTTGGGTCTGTTCAGAATTTCAGTGGCGATATTCCACACACATAAACACAATTTCCATTGCTAAGTACTCTCTCTATGGTGCTTAAAAAGCTTCCAAACAGCCAGGAATGTACTTAAGCTGTTTGATTAGCCCCTTATGTCAGATAAATGAACAGTTTTTGTAAACATTAAGTGAAATACAGGTCATTTTGAAAGGAGAGATTCTCTGTAGTACAATAAATGTCCCAAATGGAATGTCTCTGAAATAATATGATTTTGTTCTCAAAATAAGTCCACCTTGTAAAAAGTCAGAATTTGGGGGACATTAGTATAAAAAGAAAAGGGTTATGAGTGGCAGGATACAAATGGGCGTGTTTGCATGTAACATTTGTAACAGTTCACTTGCACAAAAAACACACTTAAACAGGGAGTAAAAGCTGGCACAGTTAAATGTGCAAACAACTATCAGATAAAGGGAAGATACAGCACATATTTAAAAAGCAGAAATGATCTCTAGCCATAGAATCAATTAAAAATACATAAAAGACAAACTAGGTTTCCACATGATTAAAGGCATGTAAGGCTAGTCAACAGAATGAATGCTGTGACTGGGGTGCCTAGGGGGCTCAGTCGGTTAAGCGGGTGACTTTGGCTCAGGTCGTAATCTCGCGTTTCACGAGTTCAAGCCCCACATTGGGCTCTGTGCTGACCACTCAGAGCCTGGAGCCTGCATTGGATTCTGTGGCTCCCTCTCTCTCTACTTGTTCCCCATTCATGCTCTGTCTCTGTCACTGTCTCTCTCAAAAATAAACAAACATTAGAAAAAAAAAAAAAAAGAATGAATGCTGTGAGAATATAATCCAAAACTAAGGCTAACGTTGTCCTTCAGAAAGAAAAACCAAAAAAATCATCCCTTACAGAAACAGTTCTCTCCCACCCCCACATCCCACATCACCAAGCAGAAATGTCTGCGGAAACATAAAGAAATGCAAATGCACCTCCTTTTTTTTTTTTAAGATTTTATATATTTTAAATTTTTTTTTAATTTTTAATTATATATATATATATATATATATATATATATATATATATAAAATGTCTATTTATTTTGAGGGGGAGGAGGGGGCAGAGAGAGCAGGAGAGAGAATCCCAAACAGGCTCTCCACCATTAGCTGTGAGCCCGACATGGGGCTGGAACCCACGAACCATGAGATCACGACCTAAGACGAAGTCAAACACTTAACCAACTGAGCCACCCAGGTGCCCCGCTAAGACGTTAGTTAAGTAATCTCTGTACCTGACATGGAGCTCAAGCTCTCAACCCTGAATCAGGAGCCACACTTTCCTCCAACTGGGCCAACCAAGAACCCGAGAAATGCTCCTTCTGAAAGTAGCTTATCATCCCTGCCAAATATGATCATGGCCAACATTCACTCACTAATTTCCCCTGGACATGCAAATCCACATTTCCCAGCTGAAAAAATGAAAAATGTCAATAAAAAAATACACAAAGTTTCATGAAAAACCATAATTTAAATTTTTTTATGCTTTTATTTATTTTTGAGAGCAAGAGAGACAGAGCACAAGTAGGGAGGGACCGAGAGAGAGAAAGAAGGAGACACAGAATCCGAAGCTGTCTCTAGGCTCTGAGCTGTCAGCACAGAGCCTGATGTGGGGCTTGAACTCACAGACCAAAAGATCATGACCTGAGCCGAAGTCAGATACTTAACCGACTGAGCCACCCAGGCAACCCGAAAAAGCATAATTTTAAAGAAAGTTTCATAGACAGGGTCATCATAGTAAATTAAACTTAAAACCCTCTTCCTCTCCTTCCTCTTCCTCTTCTCTATTTTTCTAGAACCAAGGCCTGACTTTTGTCCAGATACTAAGATTATACAGTTCTGCAAAAGCATAAGAAATAACAGAAGTTCTGAAGACATCACTGATTAGCTAGAAAAGATAACCCCCTCTTATCTGTTCAATGGCTATCTCTGACTGGTCCAAATTACTTTCCAATAGTTAACCAATTATGCAATTATTATGTAAGATAGCAAATAGCATTGCCTATTTAGAGATAAGAAAATGAAGTCACAGAGGTTAGGAGGTATTATCAGGTCCTTAGGAAAGTCCCAGAAAATCAATTCCAAGCATTAAACTTACATAACATCCATTCACCAAACATTTCAGAGACTTGCCAGGCATTGTTCTAGATCAGCAGTGATAAAGAGTGACAAGTTCCTTGTCCCCATGCAGCAGAGACAGCAAGAAGGGAAATCAATGGTAAACAAATGTACAGCATTAATCACATGATCCCAACCCTATCTTGGATTTTGTATGTTTGTTTCTTTGTTTGGGTTTTTTGTGAGTCATTTATTGCTAAAATGGCAAAGGGCTGAATTAAGATCCCCTTTTCCTGGAGGACACATATAGCATGGTGGGTTACCACTGGACAGATTCCAGGTTCTTAGGCTGAATGGGAGAACAAACTGTCACAGACATGTGTAACTCTGCTCTGCAGTAGCCCCTGCCTTTGTACCAAATCAAAAGCCTTTTAAGGGTAGAAAAGATAATGGGACTGGGAACAGAGGAATAAGATTGTACCCCTTGCTCCAGAAGAAATTAATCTTCTTTCAAGCTATCACTTCCACTCATCGACTCAAGTTGCCTACGAAATATATTCCTCTAGATCTTCACCTACATGAGCCTCTTCACCTACATGAGCCTCAGGAACTCAACAGCTTTCATTGCGAACTGATTGCCCAAGGTCCTCAGATGTGTGAATGACAGAAATAATAGCATGAAGTAGAGACTTGACCTGTATTCTGTGGATTTAGTGACTTATGTTTTCAAATATGTATTTTCATATTGGCAAATATTTTCATTTACAACAGCTACATGTTATATATTTAATATTATAGGGATATGGCCTGAACTACAGGGGGACAGGGAGCTGGGGAGAGGAAGTGATTCTAACTGTAATCATTTCTGTTACTGAGCCAAAAAAAGAAATTTTATTTACACATTATAAAATATATTACTTTATAAACTGAGGAAATGGTGCTTTTGAATAATAAAACAGTGAGTGATTATAAAGACATGTATACTCAAGTTTTTTAAAACGCACTTAGCATCTTAAAATGTGACAGTAACATCTAAACTTGAATCTGTAAAATAATTTTAAATTAAATATTAATCAAAGGTACAATTCTACCAAATCAATTTCATGCACTGCCATTTTAAAGGATGAAGGCAAACTAAAGTATAAATTATTTATAAGAAAAAATAACCCACAATAACACTGAACTAATTATCACAGTAACTGTAGCATTTCAGGGCAAGAATAGAGGAAGAGAATTTCTTTGTTCATATTTTTCCTAGCCAAAATTTCATGAATAAATCATATGCTTCAACCCTATTTCTAAGAATCAAAAGAAGATTTGAATCTGACAATTTTTAAGACATTAAAAAGAAGCTTTAACTGAATCCATAGCAGCATGTAAAAATATTCCGTGTGTGTGTGTGTGTGTGTGTGTGTGAATTTGACTGTGTGTGTATACTTTCTGACTTCAATAAAAATCTCTTTAAAACTGGAACCATGTCAGTACAGCCACTATGGAAAACAATATGCAGGTTCCTCAAAAAATTAAAAATAGAACTACTATAAGATCCAGCAATTCTATTCCAGGGTATTTATGAAGGAAATGAAATTACTGCCTCACTAAGATATCAGCACTTCCCTGGCCAAGACATAGAAACAACCTATGAATGAACAAATAAAATAAATACACGGTATGTTTGTGTAAGGGTATGTGTGTGTGTGTGTCTTTGTATGTATGTGTATATACACACACAATGGAATATTATTCTGCCATTAAAAGAAAGGAAATCCTGTCAGATGCAATAACATGGACAGATCTTGAAGGCATTATGTTAAGTGAAATAAATGAGACAGAGAAAGACAAACCAAACACCTAGATACAGAGTACAGATTAAGGGATACTAGAGGTGGAGGCGGGATAAGGGCCGGGGTGGGAGGGGAGAAATAGATGAAGGTGGTCAAAAATGACAAACTTCCAGTTATAAGATAAATAAGTCCTAGAGGCTACAGTTACCAATACTGTATTGCATATCTGAACGTTGCTAAGGTGGTAGATCTTCAAAGTTCTCATCACAAGAAAAAAATTATGATTATATGTGGTGAAAGATGGGAGCTAAACTTACTATGGTAATCACTTTGCAACATACACATGTATCAAATCATTATATTGCATACCTGAAAGCAATAAAATTTTATATGTCAATTATATCTCAATTAAATTAATTAATTGAATTACAACCATTTCACTTACATTAACAACTTTCTGCCCCCCCTCCCTTGGTAGCAGTGTTATAGCTTAGAAAATGGTTATCAGCATAACTGAGTCAGTCAAAATAAGTAGTTACCAATGTAAAGGACTATGTTCTTCTAGAGTCTAGGCTTTATGTCTTACTGTAAGCAAAAAGGATGTTCTAAAATCTTAAAATATTTAACATGACTGTTTTATACTGACATGAAAAATATTTATATTCATATATATTTTTTAAGTTTATCTTGAGAGAGAGAGGGAGAGAGAGATAGCAGGGGAAGGGCAGAGAGAGGGGGAGAGAAAGGGGAGAAGAGGAGAGAGGGAGAGAGAGAGAGAGAGGGAGGGAGGGAGAGGGAGAGGGAGAGAGACGGAGAGGGAGAGGGAGGTAGGGGGGGAGGGAGAGGGAGAGAGAAAATCCCAAGCAGGCTCTGCATCATCAACACAGAGCTCAATGTGGGGATCAAACCCACAGACCACAAGATGATGAACTGAGCCAAAACCAAGAGCTGACCACCTTACCAAATGAGCCACCCAGATACCCCCCCAAGTGTTTATATTTTTCAATATTCATATTAATCTTCAGAGCAAAATTTTTATTCTGATAATTTTTATATCTAACATTATAAGAGAAAAATCTAAATTCTAAAGTTTTTGGAAGGATTCTCTGTGGTTATGCCTCACAATTGATGTTCAAGCAGTATATATTAGATTAGTAACGCAAATATTGATATAAAATTTTAAACTATACTTTTAAGTGTTTAAATCTAAATCTAAATGTTAATGAATAGTTTGTTTTATGTTGGGGGTGGGGGAGAATGATGCTTATTTCTATTGAAATAATATACATATTACTTTTTCAATACCTCTGCAAGCATCCCCTATTTAGTTTAAATTCTAAAATTTAATTTCATTCTATTTAAGGTATAATAAATTTCATAGCCTGAGCTAATCATCAGAATAGAGTATTAAATAAATGAATGTTATACTGGAAACTCTTTTCAGAAAAATTAGCTGAAATATAGTCATAGATTTAACTTGCCATTGGAGTTGATTCTAGGTAAAAAAAAAAAAAAAGTTTCTAAATTGGAGGAAAAAAAAGTGAGGCACAAAACACACCACACTGAAAAAGATACATAATGTATGTGATCTCTCATTTCTACTGGAGAAACAAAATGCCAAATTGCACATTAGCACCTTCGAATATAAAGAACACTTTTTTTTTCATTACTGTTGGTTGGTGGGGATCATTATACAGAATTGTTTATTGACAGAAATTTAGTAATAATACTCCCTTTGTGACAGGTACTAGGTACAAGTTACACACAGTGTTTAGAATTGAGTACAAGGGATGCCTGGGTGGCTCAATTGGTTAAGTGTCCCACTCTTTTCTTAGCAGAAAAGGAGGCTAAGAGTAAAGGATGGCTTTTCTGAACTTTGAAACAATAAATATATTTTTTCCAGACCAAAGGGATAGGGGTAGGAGAGCGTGAGTTCTAGACCACCAATGTCAGATCACACAGATCCTTGCAAATCATTTTAAAAGAGTTTAGACTTTAGGGGATGGAAGAACTCTGAGTGAACAATCAAGAGGGACAGATTAGATTTTTTGCAAAAGAGTATTACAGTTATGTAGTTGAGAAACGATGGTGATACAAATTAGAAGAATAATAAGAGGAATGAAGATAAGTGGAAAAATCCTAAAGCTATTTAGGACAAATCATCAGCAAGGCCTGAGAATCAACTGGGATAAACAGATGGAAAGAAAGAAAGAATGAATGAATGAATCTCAGTGTCTGGTCTGGAGAGCCAAATGGGTGGTGATATCCGTTTCATAGCTAGGAAAGAACAGAGGAAGGGCAGGAATGGAAAGGAAGATGGTAAGTCTCACGTTGGACATTTCAGCTGGAGGTAGTACCAGGATCTCCAAATGGAGCTAAGTGTAGAGGTCCAGGCTAGAGACAAGAGAACAGGGTGTGAATCAGGACAGCAGTCCTAGCAGAATCCAAAGAGGTAGGTATGTTCATCCAGGGTAAACCACAGAGCAAAAAGAGAAGAATAAATACTGTAGAAACTTGAACATTTCAGCTATAAGCCAAGACTAGGCTAGATAAATAAGAAGAAAATCAACATGTAGGTGGTGGACCTTGCTAGTTGCCTCATGAATATCCATTCTCTGTTCTTCCTTTTAACAAAATACCAAATTTTAGAGAAGAAATGGCCTGGTTAAAAACACTTCTCCTTCCCAAAAAGAAAACTACAGGCTCAAGGTGGAGTCATTTGCCCTCAGGACAGCAAACCAAGACTTCATTGTAGTTTAAATCTCTCCATGAATGGAATTTTAAGCCAATACATCTGAAAATTTCTGGTCTGCACCAGTGAGGTCATCTGCCACAGGGGCCCTCTCCCTTCCCCAAAGGAAGACTACGTAATGTGGTAAAGATAAGACCACCGGCCCTTCCCCTGATGGAAGGTTCCCTTGCCTCAAACAATCCTTCCTTTGCTTTTGCTAATAACTACTGGCCCTACCCTCCTTCCTATAAAAACCTCCCATTTGTCAATGCGCTCCTGGGAGCATCTTTCTACTTGCTACGGGGATGCTGCCTGATTCGTGAATCACTTAATGAAGTCAGATCTTCCATTTCACTCCCTTGGATTTTGTTTTTGAACATCATACACTTTTGAAACGAAAGGTGGCCATGTGACATAGTTCTAGCCAATGAAATGTGATAGACTTCTACTGAGTGAGATTTCCAGAAATTTATTGTATGATTTAAAAAAAAAAAAGTGCGGGTGGGGACGGCTGCTGATTTTTTACATTCCTCCTTCTAGTACAGCACAGAAAGGTGATATTGAGAGGTACGGCCGTCAGCTTGTAACCACAAGGAAGAAAGCCACATACTAAGGCTGGCAGAGCAGAAAAACAGAAGGAAGCTGGATTCCTGATGGCTTCTTCTGTCATACTTTTGTGGTACAGCCTTCCTCCAGAATCAAATTTAAGCCTGTCTGTTAAATCGCCTGACTTTGGTTACATGTGGTAGGATGTAATCCTGATCTAGCTGAGTGCCATGAAATTCTGGGAAAGCGAACATTTCACAAAGGAGGTTAATTGTGTCAAATGCTTGCAAGAGGTAAATTATATCCATTATAGAAAGCAAAGTTTAGAAAGCTGAGGTCAAGACTATTAACAGTAACAGGATATTAGTGAGAGAGAAGGGTAAGGCCACACACCCCGCCAAAGCACCTCTGCAAAGTTTTGGTACAGCACCGTATTTGAATTGCCTATGTTTGGAATATTGAGTACTCCCCTGTTATAGCCTTCAACCTACTGATGGAGGAGAAGGAAACATCCCTGGAAGAAAAAGAAAAAAAAATAGAAATAGAACAGTATATCATATTCTTACTCGTATGCTCTTGAAACAAAGAAACGATGTAGATAAATAACCACAAACCTGAATCTGAGACGTGCAGACACTTTTGAAATTGTACATCCACCCACAAAATACCAAACACTAGTTTTCATCCAAAGTGCATTCTGAGAAAACAAATTGTTTTCTGAAAAAAATATTTTGGCATTCCATATAAATGTGGGAATTGTAGTAACTTAGATCTCCTGCTCATGTTTCTTAGGATTCATTAATATTATAAAGCCTCAAAAGTCTTGTAGAAAAGAGATCTGTTTAAAAGATTGTTTAAAGACTTATTTTACAAAGTATTTTTTAAAAGCTTACAGACACGCCTCACTGGAACAAGTTTTGAGAAAGGCCACAATGAAATATTTGAATGCTGATCATGCCAAGGACAATAACTCTATAAGCCCTCAAAAATATATTTATCATGAAAGACATACATGCATTGATATATGAAGATTATATATCATTTCACAAATATTTATATGGATTTTAAGTACACTTATGTATGAGAAGATGATTGACTCTGGGAACAAAAAATTCATCTGAATGTAAGCATATGTGGCATTAGTTTGTCAGCCTTAAATTACCTACAATGACGAGAAATATTCTTTGGAACCACAGAAAAGGAAGGAGTAAACTTAGTACTGTGCCTTGCACAGTAAATAGCACATAATACAATGGCTACCATTTATATAATGCTTTGTCAACCAGGCACAGTTCTAAGCACCTTGTATATATCAACTTATTTAATCCTCCTCAAACCCCTCTAAGGAAATTAGAAGTAATGTCTCCTTTTTTACAGGTGAGGAAACTGAAGCATAAAGAGGTTAAGTAAATTCACCAAGGTCATAAAAGAGCATTTATTGCATTTGCGGAGAACAAAATTAAGGACAGACTTAGTTGTAACTAATTCTATACAAATTATATGTGCAAATCTATACAAAATATACATGTGTGTATATATATATATGCAAAATAGATATGTACAAATTCTATTTATAACTATAAAGAGTGTCTATTTATAACTATAAAGAGTGTCCACAACCATGGATAAAAATGGTTGTACAGGGTTAAGAGAACCCATTATATTCAAACAACGCAAACTCCTCTTGGAATAGAACGTAAGAAATGTATGGTTATTCACCTGGGGTTGATGATTAAAATTTTAAGGGAGGCTTAAAGAATTATAACCAACAAAGCTCAGAAAGAACAGAGACTTGAGTGGTATTGGGGGGGGAAGGAAGG
>CM053573.1:30490466-30618561 GCA_028646485.1 Cryptoprocta ferox
CTTGGTAACATCTACTTGTATTTCATTTCTCAGCTTGATCCCAATTCTTCTCAGCACTTATCACAAGTTTTAACAATAAAATTATTTGTATGCTAGTTGCTTTTTTTCTGTCCTCCTCCGCTCTCCCCATTATACTGTAATTTCCATTTCTTTCTTGTTCACCACTGAGTAGCTAGAACTAAATAGAATGCCAAGAAACAGTTATGTTGGAAAAAAAGAAAAATACCATTTTTGGGGGTGCCTGGATGACTCAGCGGGTTAACCGTCCTGCTCTCAATTTCCATTCAGGTCATCATCTCATTGTTTGTGTGTTTGAGCCCTGCATCGGGCTCCATGTTGACAGTGCAGAGCCTGCTTGGGATTCTCTCTTTTCTTCTCTCTCTGCCCCTCCCCAACTCCCACATTCACTCACATACAGTGCTCTCTCTCAAAATGAATAAATAAACTTTAAATAAACACCATTTGTTGGGATAAACTCTATTTTGGTATTCTTCACATATTTATTTAATTTCTGACTGTTTAAAAACATTTTAATGCCCATTTTGGGTAACAAAGAGAAAACTTTTATGCTCCCCAAAACATGCAATAGTAATTTATTGTAACCTGACAAAAAAATTTAAATTGATAATTAATGACAGCTTAAGATAATTTATATTGTATTAATTAAAATTAAGCATACTAAAAAAGGTTTAGGTATGTTTTACCAAATTTGTCACTAGTTTTAAAATACATACAAATTATTCTCAAGTTGGTCTGTGTATGTGGGAAAGACTTCTAGCATTTAAGTCTTAAGTAAATTAGGATGATTAAAGGAGGAATGATATGATGGTAAGATTGGAGACCTAACCAGATCTATCTTGTTATTTTAATATTTTTTTACAGATGGTACAGTTGATAGGAGGAAACACTGCCAAGAATTTCCTATAAATAACTAAATAATGAATTGATTTTCTGGAAGCCTCAAAGGGCTTTTATATCTAAGTATCAACTAGTGTTGAAAAAATCATCTGAGTACTTTTCAGCACGTATGAATGTCATCTACTTTTTGAGAAAATAAAAGGAGTGGCTCATAAGACTGGTAATGGTATATGTAACCTCTAACCCCATGATTACTGGATTGAATCTTGTCCAGGACGGTGTATCTAGTAATATTCAGCAGAAGGAAGCTCTTTTGTCATATCCAACCTAGAAAGCTTTCTTTTCCACTTAGTCTTTATCACACAGATATGTGTTCCAACATATCCAATGCCTTTTTTGGCTACCTAAGAAAAGATTGAACATTAAATAGTGAATAGTTTTCCCCAGAGAACATATAAGGA
Organism: Cryptoprocta ferox; assembly: GCA_028646485.1. Classification (NCBI taxonomy): domain Eukaryota; kingdom Metazoa; phylum Chordata; class Mammalia; order Carnivora; family Eupleridae; genus Cryptoprocta; species Cryptoprocta ferox. Next base: position 30,491,786 of record CM053573.1, read on the forward strand.
CCTTAGGATATCTAAAAAGACACCTATCCAACTTTCAACAGTAGTTAACTCTCAGTAATGATATTACAAGAACATGTATGTATTTTAAAAGTGTTCTATAATCAAAAATAAAATACAATATTCCAAAGTGATGTAAAAATGATCTCTGGAAGCTTATTAATCACATTCCTTAATGTGTAGTTGGGAATAAAGAAAAGGAAATATATAATGTGCCTCTGCTCTTAAGATCTTTCTATAAATCTACTAAATATTAGTATATAACAATTATGTGAGATGAAGGAAAAAATATAAAAAGTTTGTCTAAGAAGTCAGCTGAACACATACCTTGAGCCTATAATGTAACTGTTTAACTAGCCATGGTTTTACAATAGAATACAACCCATTGGTTATTTACAAATAAAGAGTACATTCTCTGACAGCCAATTTCCCTAACGCCCACACTCAAATGGTCACCAGACTTTGGCCTCTTCCACTAAATACTCATTGAAACTCAAACCTTCTTTTTATACCCATCATCACTGTCATCTCTCACTGCCTTCATACCTCATATTATACACTTTTTGAAAAGATTAACGCCACTTCTCCCCAAAAGAAAAGAGAGAGAATTTTTATGTTCTTTCAAAAAAAAAAATGACAACTATCTTCTCTCTCAATGTAGTAACTAAAAGATGCTGTTCTGACTTTTCCCAACAAATACGGAATTCACATTACATTCACTTATAGATATAATGTGTCTACATTTGATTTACGACACCATTAAGGGTGACATTTGGAGGCAACAAGTGGTCTGATGGCCCAGTTACTTACATCTTGGAGATTACATGATTGTTTTCACCCTGATTTTCTGATTTTTATTTCTTAGTTACTTAATATACTAAAATAACTATCAATCCCAGAACAAAAATCTAAAAATAATTATTAAAGGTGGTTATGAACTGAATATTTTGTCTCTCCCCTTCCCTTAAATTCATGTTTCAATCTTAATCCCCCATGGGATGGGATTTGGAGGTGAGGACTTCTGAGGGTAATTTTCCTTTGATGGTTCATGGGGGTGGAGCCGTCAGCCTGGAATTGGTGTCCTTACACTAGGTGAAGAGACCAAAGCTTTCTCTCTACCACATGAGGAAACAAAGAAAAGAACTCTCACCAGAACCTGACCATGCTGGCACCGGATCTCTACCTACCAGCCTCCAGAACTGTGAAAAACAAATGTTTGTTGTTTAAGCCACCCATGGTATTCTTGTTACAGCAGCACAAGCTTACTAAGACAGGCAATAACAAAAGAATATATTCTGAATGCTAGTAAAAACTCAGGTCTTTAAGTAAACATAATAATGTCATAGAACTTAGTAATACTGCCTTTTTATTTAAGTGAACAAATATATAAATTTAATTAGGAAAAATATGAATGGTATCCCAACTGTAAAGGTTATAAAAGTCAATTTTTTCATTTGTCTCTGAAACAAAAATGATTTTAATCAACACTATTGCATGTCCTGTACTAGCACTGAGGATTCAAAGGTAAAGGTAAATTTCTTATACTGTGGATTTCAATTAAAGGTGGAATTTAATATATTCAACACATTTCATACTTAACCATAAATTATTTTAAGAAAATTTAATTACTAAAGCATTGTACTTACATTTTAGTATATTAACACACATTTTTATTTTATTTTATTTTATTTTGAGAGAGTGTGTGAGCAGAGAAGAGGGACGGAGGGAGAGAGAGAGAGAGAGAGAGAGAGAGAAAGAGAATCCCAAGGAGGCTCCATGCTAAGCACAGAGCCTGACATGGGGCTCAATAGCACGACCCTGGTATCAAGACCTAAGCCAAAACAGAGTCAGACACTCAACCAACTGAGCCACTCAGGTGCTCCAATACACATACCATTAAATTTAAGATAAAGTTAAGTCCATTTGTCAACTCAGAAGCATCCAGAGCCCCATTATATAAAAAGAATCTTGGTAACTGACAATAACAGAGGTAAAGAGGAAAAAAGGTAATGAAAATAATAGCACCAACAATTACATTTACGATTTATAATTTATGATTTCTAATTATGTGTCAGTCACTGTGCTATACTTTATATGCATAATTTCATTTAATCATGAATCAATTTTGGAACAAAGAATCAGTTCATTTTAGAATATAAGTGGACCAGAAAGTAAAAGATTACAAATTCATTAAACTTAATGACTCTTTAACATTCTTTCTTTGAATAATGAAAACAAAAATAAGATAAAAAAGGGTTTTAGAATGTGGTGAAACCACCTGAAAATGGCAAGTTAAAAAAATAAAACAAATTAAGTGAAGGAAACAAAGAATATTTTTATTTTTTTAAAGATTTTATTTCTTGATTTTGAAAGAAAGAGTACACAGGGAGGAGAAGTGAGAGAGGAGAGACTCCCGAGTAGGGACTGTACTGTCAGCTTGGAGCCCGATGTGGGGCTCGAACCCATGAAACCGAGATTATAACCTGAGCCAAAATCAAGAGTCAGATGGCTAACTGACTCAGCCACCCAGGCGCCCTGATTAAAGATGCAATATATAGCAAATTCAACTTCAGAGATAAAAAGTCTATCAGTGAACAATGTGTGTGTGTGTGTGTGTGTGTGTGTTCATATAAATTGTATAAATAATTCTAGTGTCTGACCATAATAGAGGTCAGATTGTGTGTGTGTGTGTGTGTGTGCACGCACGAAATCAATGGCATGTTCTGCTTCCACCTGCTCATCTGAACCATTTCCCTTTAGGAGTAATCCTTCCATCTTCCAAGGTCCAGAATTTGGGAATACATTCCATTATACCTAGGTGAACACATGGCTACTTAGTGTCCATGGTCAATTTACTTTGTCATTTTACCCAAAGGAGGAAAATTGAAGAAGTCAAAATCTAAATCACTTTAAGCAGTATCATTTAATAATAATAAAACAAAAGATCATGATATATTGAAAATCATGGGAAAATATTACCTCAAATATAAACATTTACCTTAAAGTAATTACTATCAAAATGTATCCCAGTTAATAAAATCTGGGAAGACTTAATCTTTGATTAATTGGACAAAATGATTTTTTTTTTTTTTTTTTTTCAGGAAAGATAGTTCCCTGGTTTTGCTGCTAAGACAGTGAGCAGATGTCTGCCTGGTCTGAAGGGAATTTCTTTTCCTCAAGAGAAAACAGCTTAAATAGGAAACGAATAGCCATATGCTGGCTGTGCACTGCTTAGCAGATGACGTAGAGGGCCATGTTCTACAATGGAAAGCATGAAGGTCAAGGTTCAAATTAATTTTCCTTAAAATTCAATGCAATTACCCAAGATCAAATTACTTATGAAATATAAGTTGTGTCTAAGAATTGGGCTATCAATTTGTGCCAGACATAAAATGGAGTTCTAAATTTAGTGAGTGATAATGGTGGGTATAGAAGAATGGACCCATAAATTATTTTCCTAAACATTTAGTGGACTCTTGAATAGAGCTAATCCAAGACAAACAAGAAAATACTGCTTGCAAGCCCCTTTTAGAAAGCTTAGTTTAAAATTTAATTCAATAAAGTTTTCAGAAATCTTAGAAACAACAAATATCAATATCTCCTAATTTTTCCAATTTAATATCCCCATCAAGATATATCATTCTTGGTTTGCAAAGAAATATAAAAATTAAAAACTAAATTAAAAAAATACAACTGTGATTAAAAAATTCTTTTTCTTTATGGAGATAAACTTCCAAAAAGTTCCAGGAAACTTTAGGTATAAGGACAATCATATATTTCTTACTATTCTAATTTTTAGACTTTATAATTGTGTGAGGCAACTTTTTAATTGCATTGAAACTGATTTTTCAAGGACAAGGAATATAGCTTTTACTATATGGCAAGGATAGGCACCAAAAGGTTGGTCTAAGCAGATTATAATTGGCATTTAACTTAAGAAAATAAAAATAAACAATCCTAAAAATAATAAATTCAGTCTTTGGGGGGCATTATGTAAATGTCAATAAATATTAAAAACACAAAAGACACAAATTGGTATCATTTCTTTACAGAAATGAAGATTTTAAATGATATTCAGTATCTTTCTTTTTTTTTTCTAAGTTTGAGAGATCGACACTTGTTAGGAACCAAGAAATCCAGTTGTTGTTACAGCTGTAAAACTTGGTTTAAACGCAAATGAGACACAGATAAATGTTTTTAAAAGCACCACCAACAACTGTGCTGTGAAATGTGTGTCGCCTGTAGGCACTTTTGTTAATGCTATTACTTTGGACTACAGGGTCACTATAAAATTAGATGCAATCTTTGCCTTCCTGTGTCTTTGGGAAGAATAAGAATAGTTATTGAACTTCTGGTACCTAAACTAAGAAAATACAAAAAAAAAAAATGTAGTTATAAACCCCAAGAAAATATAAAACCAAACTAAAGTAGTACCTTACAGATTTAACCTACAACAAATATGGCCTATGGTTCCCCAGACCTCCCCTCCTCAGAGGGGAGACAAAAGTCTACTTTCCATTTTAGGACACAGACATATTTTAGAATGCTGAATTAACAGTAACCATAGCCTAAAATAAGTAACTGAAATATGTGTAAACTAAGTTATTGCATATCTATTTGTAGTGCACTTTATAAAGCCTGAGTTTACAAAATAATGGTTTCCAATTTTTTTAAATACACAAAATCCATTTTAACTCAGAGCACTTAATTTTTCCCCATATAACTTATGTAACCAAATAATACAATTTATCCAAATGAAAACATGCTTTTAATTACTGCAATTAAACAAGTATAAAAAATGTTGGTAGCAAATACTACTCAAACTTTTTTCAGGGTTTAGAATAATTATTATCACTAATAAAAATATTTGTTACCAAACTGTCCTTATTAATAGCCAAATATATTTGATAAATATACACTATCTATACATTCTGGCTTTATACATGTGTGAATTGTTACTCAGTATAATCTTAAAATACGTTAAAGTACTTTAAATTTTATTAAGAAAATTATAATTTTCTTTTTTCTCTGGAGCTTGAAACATTTTGGAGACATAATGAGAAATATCACACTAAAATCTGTGACTTAAGCATTTAAATATTTTACTGGTAAAAGTTATATAATGAACTTTGGTTTCAGTTCCATGATGGTATATTTGTTGGCTAAGACTGGAAGAGCATTTCCCATAATGGACTCACAAATAAATCGAATGTCTTGCTTAGAAAAAGAATTTAACTGGAAACCAATAATGTCTTCTAAAATAGCTACACAAAAGCCAGATTAGAAAAACACAGCTCTCTAAATCCCAGTGCTTTAAGGGTATCTCGATCATCTGAAGTAAAACTAAAGGAGTTTTGAAAGGCAAGATCCAGGGGCGCCTGAGTGGCTCAGTTGGTTAAGTGTCTGGCTTTAGCTCAGGTCATGAATCTCTGGTTCATGAGTTTGAGCCCCACATAGGGCTCTGTGCTGACAGCTCAGAGCCTGAAGCCTGCTTCAGATTCTGTGTGCCCTCTTTCTCTCTCTACCCCTCCCCGACTCGCACGCTGTCTTGCTCTCTCAAAAATAAATAAACATTAAAAAAAGAAAGGCAAGATCTAGAAGGTAAGCATTCAGACATTCTATTCAAGTATAACCTTTTCTAAAAATTCTGGCAATACTCAGAAATTAAGTAGAGTAAGAACTAACACAGAAACACAATAGGATCTTTTACATCTCTATTGGTGTACACTTCACTTATAAGGAATTATAATTTCAGAGAATAAACAATGACTCTATTTTTCCCTCTTGTCTTCACTTTCTAACTACCAAGAATAAGAGTTGGCCTAGGTCATCTATATCATTTTGCTGGATTCTCTGAATTTCTTTTCAAATGTTAATCCCCACAGGGAATAAGTATTCTTAAATATAAACGTGTCAAAAGTTAGAAAGGTATTAATATCATATCCTCAAAGATGACTTTATCAAAATATATACATCCTTTTATAAAAACATTTAAACTTCTTTTGCCTGCACTACATTTAAAGTTGGGATTTAAAAAAAGAAGAAGAAGAAGAAGAAGAAAAGAAAAAAAAAAAAGAAAAATAGCCTGCTGCCATGATTACAGCTTTTATATATCTCACTGATGTAGGTTGAAGATCTTCAGTGGGAATCACTGGGAATCAAGGCAATAAGTTTATGATCATTAAATGTGAATAGAGAAATATAAACTTGAGTGTCAATTAAATGTTTTAAAAATGGGAATGGCTAGTGCTGACATAGTCTTCAATGGTTATTTGCATTTTTATCTAATTAAGTTTTACGCTCATATCAGACATATTTAGCATTCTCTCTTTGTAAGTAGTACATAGTTCTACAAGTGTGATCAACTCATCTAAATTCTTGGGAGCTGATTCCACATTAATAATCTGATTAAGTTGGAAAATCTATTTCTAAATTCTTTGTATAACTGTATAATTATCTGTGACTCTATATATTCAGTTTGAGTTGAACATTGGAGACAATTTAGAGATTATGAAGCTGATTATATAATTAAAATTCTGAATATAAATTATATCAAAATATCAATCATCTTGAAAAATATTATATATAAATCTGCATATAGTTATGTATCCAGTTTCACCTGTAATTTTATGTGAAGTGAATTAGAGATCTAAATTTCATCTGTCTTTCCAACCAATCCCTATGTAATTCTCATTCTCTCTCTCTCTATACAAACACACACACACAAACACACACACACACACACACACACACACACACTGACAGAATGATTCTTTCAAGGAAATGAGACTCTCTGGCTACCTCTTAAATGTTTATTGAAAATAAGAGACCCCCCAATTTGTATTCAAACACACTCACTACACACCTAGACTCTAGATATAACAATTTAATCATCCGTCAACAGATCCTTCTTGAGGATGCAAATGAGCTACATCTGGTATTTGTGTAAATAAACTAAACCATTAACTACCTGAGGATGACATACCCAGGCCTTCCTCCCAGAGTTCATTACAATAGTCAAGATAATAAAGAATGAGGCACATACATATATTTCTCTAGCTATAGTTTACCGAAAGATAATATATTTTTAAGAATTAGAAAGAATTAGAAACAGTTTAAAACCATATCTATACCATGAGTTGAAAGTATTTCTCCAAACGAAGACAAATGAAAAATACCCCGTGCTGTCCTTTTTATAGAAACACCTTTGTATTCAATATATTTAAAAGCACCAAAGGAGAAGAATTAAATTGATTTTAGTAGAAATGTTCAACAGAAAGCAATTCCAAATTAAAAGTAAAATGGTTCAACAACTATGTACAAATCCCAACCTAGCTGGAATAATCAGCTACAATGAAATGTATGAAAAAATTAAATAGGTAGAGGATTGTATTCAAATAGAAAGCTAGAAGGTTTCCTCAGGTAAAGCCTGGGGTACAGATTTGACTTTTTGTCACCATTCCCCAGGCAAATGATCTCAATGTACCATTCCCACTTGTCAGAAGCCCATTTTACTTACTAGCCACCTCCAGCGATGCATTATGGCTCACAGCCTCTCCTAGGTAATTCCTTGCTACACAGACGTAGACTCCTTCATCAGGCCTACTTTTTCGTCCATGTACTATACGTAAGAAAAATAAAGATCCACTTGGCAGCAACATTCGGTGTGATCGAGGGTCATCTTTGTCTGTCTCCACTCTCTCCCCCCCTTTGTACCATTCGATAGTGGGTGTGGGGCGGCCTTCAGCTTTACAGTTCAAAGTTGCAGGTTCTCCTTTCGACACAATTAGGTCCGAAGGGTGTTCAACAATGCGAGGTGGAAAATCTTCCTGACGAAGACGGGAGCCTGCAGAAGAATTGATGGAATATCTTCATATCTCCACTTGGAAACAGTTAAGGGTCTAGTTCAAAAGCCTAGGCTCAAGCACTGCTATGTAAACAGGGAATAATACTAACTACCCTGCCAACCCTATTTAGTAATTAATCTTTCTGGTGTCCACCTTAACCACACCTTCCAATTCTTGAACCCTTTTGGCCCTCCACTAAGAAAGTGCTCTTGCTTAAGTTTTGCCTGTACAAATCCTGGCTGCTCTTCAAATCCCTTGCCCACAAATGCTTTCAAAAACCATCGCCCTATCTGTATAGACCTCATTCTATGTCTGTGTTTGCAGAGGAATGTGTGAGAGAATTGTAGAGCATTATAAATAATGGTATGGATTCTTAGAATCTCCTTTGTAACTAACATCAGTCAACACTTTAAAAAACCTATTCAATATACTAATGAAAATCATATTCAAATATATGATGAAGCTTTTTATATAGATTTTTATATCTTCCTAAATAATAAAAGTATGTATGTGTATACACTTTCCAAGAGTTTGAATGAATTTCATTACATACCAATAATTATATGTTAATATTTAATACACTTCAAAGATGAAATGTTATATAACTGAGTCTAAATAATTAAATTTAACATAAAATGAAAAAGGACACTGGGAGAGGGCCTACATTCTGAACTTTATGTATTACTTAATAAGTGAAGTCCTGAGTGTACATATCATTTAAATATTTTCTGTGTCTGTACTTTTATTTTTTCCCAGTGAGATTATAACTTCTGAAACAGGGATCAAGATTCATATTTTTTAATATACCTACCATATTGCTGCCAAGGATAGATTTAATATGTAAATTTCTTAAAGATTTCTCAAATGCAACAGCCCAAGGCTTAATTTAATTGAGCCCCAAACCTTGATCTTATCTAGTCATCCAATCTCAATGAATAATGCAAAGTAGAAACCAGGCTTCCTTGACATCTCCCTTTCTTTTCCCTATTTCTCAAATCAATCTACTCATCTCCATCTCTACAGCCAGCTACCAACTCAGATCAAACTACTATCAATTCCCACCAGGATTTAGGAAAGTTCTTAAATAGCTTCACTTCAGTGTAGCCAGATGAAGGTTTTGAAATGCAAATACAATCTGGGTTCTCCCCTACTTCTGTGGCTCTTAAAATAAACTCATTGCTCTTAAGATAAAGTCTTTAACAAGATCTTCAAGAGTGTGCTCATTCCCCTATCTAGCTCTCCAGACTCTTCCAGTTCCACTTCTTTCTCTCTCTCTTTTTTTTTTTTTTTTTGGTCACCCCACCTTGTGTTAGACCACAAATAAATTGTGATTTCTTCTACCACAGGCCTACACCTGCCACAGGGTCTGTGTTGGAAATGATTTTACCCTAGTTAATAACCACTTTCCTTTCAAATCTCTGTCGTCCCTGATCTTACATCAAAAATTAAGTGATCCTTTTAAAAACCTAAACACCACTATATAGCTACATTTGGTAAGAATGATCAGACTTAATTTAAATTTTTTTGTTTGATGCTTTGAATACTGTCTTTCCCATTAGTCTATAAGATCTATGGGTCTGATTTTGCTCATGGTTGCTTCTTTTATGCCTGGCAGAGTGCTGAGCACATGATAGGTACTCAATAAATATGTATTGAATAAATGAAAAAGAAAAGAATGAAGTGGTGATGGGGAAGACCTATTTGGGTTTTTTTTTTTAATTTTTAATGTTTTTATTTATTTTTGAGAGAGAGGAGAGACAGCGTGAGCAGGGGAGGGTCAGAGAGAGAGGGAGACACAGAAACCAAAGACAGGCTCCAGGCTCTGAGCTGGCTGTCAGCACAGAGCCTGACGCGGGGCTTGAACCCACGAACCGTGAGTCATGACCTGAGCCGAAGTCTGATGCTTAACCAACTGAGCCACCCAGGCGCCCCAAGGGGAAGACCTATTTGAATAGAATGATCTGAAGCTTCTAAGAATCATGTGTTTTACAAAGAGACATTAAAGATTTTATTTTTTAAATTATAACCACATACATTGTATTCAACCTTTCTGAGACTGTAAGCTCTGCAAGGGCTGATTTATATCTCTAATTTGTAACTACTACAATTAACATTTGTTTTTCTTGATGAAATGAACAAATGATGAAATTAAAACAGCATTTGCTTATATCAATCATGAAATAACAAAAAGTATCATATGAAATACTGAGTAATAGTTTTATAATCTGAAATATTGAGAAACAGCATTAGTTCAATGGATGGTATACAACATACCATAAATTCTTTAAATGAAACCAGGTTCTTAAGGAGGAAAAAATAAACCAGCAACATGAAAAAATAACGTGGAAACTCATACTCTCTCACAAAGGCTATACTGAAGTCAAATGAAATTTAAATTAGATTTTAGATGATTCAATTGCAAAAGCTAGAAAATTTCAGAAAACAAAACATTATATTACTGGCCCTGACTTGGGATGTAATTATGAAGGGTGGATACAAATGAGAATCAACTACTGAGATAATATATATTTAATTAATAAAGCACAGTTTATTTTAAAGCCTGAAAGTTCATTTCAGATAGGAAATAGGGATGCATCATTTGCTATGAGAAAACAAAGAAGGACACTTAGAACTGCCTGAGAGAAGGTGTCCTGAGACATAAAATTAGAGATGAGTCTTGAAAAAGAAGTCAAGAATAAAAGAAAGGAGATGATTTCACCCAGAGGCACAGCTACAAAAGAACATGGTACACTTGTGGGACCTGGAGGGAGTTCATATGGCCTCAGTGTAAGGCGCATGCCAGAGATTAGCAAGTATGTGCCTGAAGAAGTAGTCAGAAGCAATAATGTGATGGGCTTTGCATATCAAGCCAAAGTTCTGGAACCTAATTGAAGGCATCAGAACATTTAAATATTTTTTAAGCAAGGCATAGTCAAGTTTGGTTTTAAAGAGCTCACTACTTGGTAGTATGAAACTGGACTAGAGCAGGCTAAATTAGGAGGTGATGGGTCAGGAAACTTTTGTACTCTTCAAACAACTAAATTCTGCAAACTCTGACAGATAGAGTAGAAAACAGAGGAAAGAATCTAGAGATCATTACAAAATCAACAGCATCTGATCCTTGGCAATACGGGGTAAAACAGAATTGAAACATGCACAGGATGGAGAGGAAGTACAAGGTTGAGAGATTCTGAGTTTGTGATCGGAGCAGTGGGTGACGTGTAGTCTCAATGAAGGTGGAGAATAAAAGAGTGAAATGTGGTGACAGGAAGGACAGAGGAGACGATTTCTATGTATCCATGAATAAGACATGGAGGGTCTGGTGTATTTTTGAATATCCAAATGGAGATGACAAGTTGGCGACTGAATATTCAGTTGGACCTCAGCAAGTGACTCTCAGGGGGAGCCATAGATGAGACTCAATCTGGAGACTGAAAGGAGGGGAAAGAATAAAACGGTCTAGGGAGAGTGTAGAGAGGAAGTAGCAGCCAATTACACAATCTGGAGATCACCCAGGCTCCACTAAAGTACAGTGGAGCTCAACACTCTCTCTGTCCGTAACCTAAAGTCCCATAGAGCTGGACCACAGCTAGCGTGACTCTTGGGCATGGCGAACACAGGCCTCAGCTTTCCCCGGAATGCTTGTACAGCAGTATTCAGGAAAAGAGTTTCAGCAATAAAATGGTTTCTGTATTATTAAAGGCTAAATTTTCAAAAATGCTCCTTGGAATCCTCTTTCCTCAGATTGTTAATACATATTGCTCAAAAAAAAAGCTACAGCTCCCAGGACCTTTAGTCTTGCTAAAGCACATTGTGATGCGTACAAAGAAAGGTATCCTTTGCAGCATTTCTCAAAATTATTTGACCGTTGAACTCTTCAGTTTCTTTTCTCAGGATATCCTACTGAACTTTTTTCTAAGGAACACATTTCCAGAGAAAATATACTCTGTTAGCATATAATAATATGCAGAAGAATGATTAGGGTTAGCAAAAAAGCTACTTAAATATAGACTCAATACCTTTGAAAACCATAACAAAAAACATAGAAATCTCACATTCTTCATAATGCATAACTTTCAGAAAAGGAATTTTCCAATTCCCAAGTGATATTTATGAGTAATTGGTTAAACTCCATAATAAAAAATTATAAATGCCAATCATCATCTCCAGAAAAACTACAATACATTATTCTTTATTATGAAAGGAAAGGCAGGAAAATGAAAACTAACATTTATTATCCATCATCTCCTTCATCACAACATCTTTATGAGGTGGGCATTGTTATATCTGGTGTCCATATGGAGGAAGTGAGACTCTCAGCTGTCATTCAGCTGGAAGGTGGCAGTGCTGGGATTCAGTCCTAGTCAAACTCAAAACCCTTGCTCTTCTCAACTATTCCATAAATACTGCTAGGATTAATTAGCTAAAATCCACAGAGAAACATGCTTTGTCTGTTCTTGTTTCCAACCCTGGAAGCGTTCTTTTGGATTGCTTATTTTTGAAAGTGTGGATGATAAAAACAAGATGCAGTGGAACGTGGTGGCGTCTGTTCCTCTCTCCCTATGAGTACAGAGAACACCTAACTATAAGCCACACGATTCCATATTCCTTTCATTCAGGAGAGATTCTGATGATGAACAAATGGAGGTATAAAGCTCTTCTTATACTGCACCATCTTCTCTAAATAGGAGGTTGAATTTTGGGGTAAGTATCCTTATATTGTCCGTTGTTAACACTGAGAACCTCAATTCCTACACATCTTCTTGCACAATGAAAATTCGGTATCACTAGGGAACCTGGCTGGCTCAGTTGGTGGAGAATGCAACCCTTGATCTTCTGGTTGTGACCCCCACATTGGGTGTAGAGGTTACTTAAAAAAATTTTTTTAAATCTTTTAAAAAATCAGTATTACTGGTTCTCTAATTTTTCCCACCACCATACCTTTAGGGAAAAGCCTCTCATCTTCTTTCAATAATGGATTTGCTTTCTTAAAGGGAAACTTTGTGAGAGTTATGCCAAGATTGGATACAGAAAAGAACACATGTGACTCTCAGAAGAATGTAGATGAGTCTTCCTCCCTAGAGGAGGTGTTCACCTCCACTGTGTCACAAAGCCTCTCTCTCTAATATTCTTGACTCATTATTCATAAAAAAAGACTTCTCTCTTCCCTCATAAACTCTTGAGTTTCTGTAAGCCACCTGACAAACACCATCCTAGTTATGCTAATGTGTTGTTATTTTGGTCACTTGGTTTGTTTTATGTTATAAGGTATAAGGTTTCTATTATACTCAGTAAAACCAACTTCCTATTTTCAGCCAAACTCTGCACAGGAAACAGAAAAGTAACAAAGAAGAGAGGGTAAAAGAAGAAAAGGACTGACAGAATGAGGCTTTAACAAGGCACAAGGTGATAATGTCAGCTGCCCTCGGCCAGAATACTGGTAGAACCTTGGGAATAGAACATGGTTGACTTTAGGCGAGGGCAACATTGGAGAAAAGGGCAAGGCACAATTCCTTCAACAACTGCCCAGTTGGAAGATAAAATATAAACACAAGTGACTGAAATATCTAAATATTTACACAACCGCAGCTGGAAAAAGATAGACACATTAGCTAAGTATTTCAAGGAAATATATCAAAGTCACATGAGATTTATGATGAGGAAACCAAACTCCTACTTGGATGTAAACTGTTCCCCTCTCTAAAACCTCCCTTCTACAGGATCACAAAGCAAGAAACTATTTAAGAGACAGATCTTGGTAATATTCTATTGAGATATGCAAAACACACACATATGTAATTTTATTCTTTTTTCATATATATGATTCAACTCTTTTTTCCTAGCATGGCAGTAACATTTGTCTCAGTGTTTTGTTTATGTTTTCAAGTCTGTTTCTTCTTAGAAGATTGAATGAAACAGTATTTACTTTATTAACAAAGTCTTATTTTGATCTGAATTTCTCTTTCATATTCTTTGGTAGGTTAAAATTAGAAACCATTAAATGATTAAAATATCCATTTGTATCATATATCCTATGAAAAACATCTTGCAGCACAGAAAGGCTTGCAAAATTACTTAAAGCACAAGAGTAACAAGTTCAGTAAGTAGCTGACAGATGCACAATGAACATTAACAGACAATTGGTGACATCTGTCCTAGGTGGGGGTGTCGGGATTTAGATCTTCCTTGACAACAAACCTATATTTGTAAAAGAACACCTATATTCTTAAAAGAGCCTTTGCCTCTTAACCTTTTTATTCAAGCTCCATTTACATTTTAAGGAGCATACAGCCTTCAATTATTAACATAAATCTTATCGTGGGCACCAATCCTGTAATTTTCCTGTCAGAATTCATCCTACAAGGAGATATTTGTTAAAAATAAGAAGACAGCATCCATTAATTACTCACTGTGTAGAGGGTAGACTACTGAGTCATACACATACACATTTCCCAAATACTCACTCATCATTGGAATAAATATAAAAACAGACCATATCATGGAAAAAAAAAAACACAGTTTCACCTGAAACTATATGGAGGAAAGAAATACAAGGGAAACAGAATGCACTAAAACAACTACATGATTAATGAATCATGCATTTTCTTTAGGTACTTTGTTTCATATGATTGTAATTCTCCCTAAATAATTCCCCAAATCAGCTGAGTATCTGTTGATAGTATCTGTTATCACCTAAAATGATTACTAAAATTGCCCAATATGGAATTCTAGAAGTGAATCCCTGGTGTTTTTGTAATATTCCTACAGAATCTAATATTATATGGCTGTGTCTCAAGAGAAATGAAGAAGACTGACAGTAGAATAAGTTAAATTTTAAAAAACAATATTGTTTGCTCTCCCCCCGCTCTGATTTTTAATAATACGGAGTGTAAGTAGAATAAACTTTTCTGTCAGGGGAACCAAATATAGCAGAAGCTACTAAGGCATTAGCTGCAGAAATGACCTCAACACACTCAAATCAGTCAGGATTTCACCCTGAGCTGTAACCAAAGGGACTGTAGGGTTGAAGCTGGTTAGCTGAGTTCATGCTTCCTATGTGTCCTTGTAGTAAAATTTCCAATTAATATATAAACAGGAGAATTCCACCTTCTGTAAATGTCAAATAAAAATATTTGCATATCCTAAAGTCTAAATTTTCTCACCTATTCATTGGTTTACCAATATATGGAGCATATATTGTACTAGGAATTGCGCTAATCATGGGCAATCCAAAGAAATATGAAATATAATCCTTGACCTTGGGGGCCTGGGTGGCTCAGTCAGTTGAGACTCTGACTTCAGCTCTGGTCATAAGCTCATGGTTTGTGAGTTGGATCTCCACACTGGCTCTGTGCTGAGGGTGCAGAGCCTGCCTGGGATTCTCTCTCTCCCCTCTCGCTCTCTGTCCCCTGCTTGTGCTTGCTCTCTCTCAAAATAAATAAATAAACTTTATATACACCTTAACAGCCTGAAATTCACCAGGAAGAAATAGCATAGGTGAGGGAAAACAAAAGAAAAAATAAATAAACTAATGTAGCATTTATAGGGAAAATTTCTTCAATCTAGAGAATGGATTCAGTGCCTGAATTCAAACCCAAACTTTTTCACTTGTTAGCTGTGTAAACTCAGATAAATTGCTTAACCTCTCTGAATGTTAGTTTCTTCATCCGTAAAGTGAGCATAAAAATAATATCTATATTTTATAGGTTAGCATAATCCTCAATGCCTAAAATATTACATTGACCCTTGATTGTAACCATTAATGTAGTATTAGAAATTGGCATTAACACCAATGTTTACTTTTATGTTTCTCCTCCCCATCCTCTCCTGGAATTATATTAGGATTTCTAATATTTTATAGAGAAATCAGCTACTTTTTTTCTCTAAATGTGTAAGAAATGTTACAAACTAAGGAAGTCTCTAGTTTTGGTTGAGAATTCAACTCAAAATTATTTTCCATTTACACATTTCTTGGCAAGATCTGGCAAAATTCCAGTAAAACATCTATCAGAAGAGAAGAAACACAAAATAAAACCAAACATGAGCACTTAGCCCACCCAACTTATTGTTTTAGTAAGAATCATCAGAATTCGAGCCTGTTCAAAGCCATCTATAAGAATGTATCTGTGTTCCTTGTGGAAAATATACCATATAGATCTACTGATTAAATGTATTACTGCCAAAATTTGAAAGTCACACTAATGCTTTTAAAATACTACTGGGTGAATAATCATATTTCTTTCCTTTTCATTACAAATATAAAAATCTTACGGGTTCATCCTATAGATCAAATTTGCTTATAATTGTGCAGAATTACATTTCAAGACACCTTTCTTTTTTCTATTAAAAAACATTTTTTAATGTTTATTTTTAACAGAGAGACACAGAGTGAGAGCGGGTTAGGGGCAGAGAGAGAGGGAGACACAGAGTCTGAAGCAGGCTCCAAGCTCTGAGCTGTGAGCACAGAGCCCGATGTGGGGCTCGAACCCACGAACCTGAGATCATGACCTGAACCGAAGTCGGAAGCTTAAGTGACTGAACCATCTAGGCGCCCCAAGATGACCTTCTATAGATATACTACGGTATCAAAATTCACAAATAATCCTTTATTTACTAATACCTACCATAAAGGGCCAAAATAGTTAGGCCTAAAAATATAATAGCTTATTTTAGCTGTTAGAAGCATTTTTCACACACAGGAAATTTTACACAGTATTTTAAACTGTGAAAAATAGTATTTGGGTGGTTCTGTGAATGTTTTTTTTATTGCTGGGAAACATAGTTCATCCTAATATTACATTTTCAACATATTAGTACAAAATATATAATTATAATCAACATTAATCTACTTTTCACTTTTTATATATAATATGGAAATTGCAGTTGGTTATAAATTTAAGCCAACTATAACCTCAATATACAGAACATGAGCAGACTTCCTTATTGAAATTAAAACTCAAAAATACTCATACTGTATGCACAAACCTTGCTTACCAAACTTCCTTTGTCCTGAATTTAAATTTCCAAGGGAAAAATTTCTATCCTGAAATTAATTTTATTTTTGTGTTTAAAATCATACTTTTAAGTCAGAAATTAAAAGTTCATAGAGGTACCTGGGTGGTTCAGCCAGTTAAGCATCAGACTCTTGACTTCGGCTCAGGTCATGATATCAGGGTCATGAGATCGAGCCCTATGTTGGGCTCCGTAATGAGCATGGAACCTGCTTACGATTCTCTCTCTACCTCTTTCTTTCTACCCCTCCTCTGTTCCCTCTTTTTCTCAAAATAGATTAATTAATTTTCTTTTTTAAAAGAACATTCTATGTTACTAGGATTATGATTTACATATATCAAAAAATGTATGTAAAACAAATAGGGATATAATACAATCCATTAATCATATGAAGTTCTTTTTAATTATTATGTAAAGTAGTATTTATCCATTCTTTCTCTAAAGATTTGCATTAGATTTTCATAGACTCTGCACATTAAAGATATTAATTTACTGACTCAATACCCTAAACTCAATTAAAGAACTAAAAATAAAGCTTTCAATTTTACTTCTTAAATTAGGTAGTCTTACTAAAGGTATATTTTGAGAACCCTTGAATCTAGGTAAATTATTAATGTTGTCGAGATGGGAGTACAGAATTGTAATTTCAGGGATAATTACGTAAAGACAATTATACTTTTGGAAAACAAATATTTAAAATAGCCTTTTAAAGGATTACTGAGAAATCCCTATAGGAATGCAGTCAACTTCACATTTTTAAAGTCAGTCAGTACTTCTGACACGTACAAGAATTTCTAAAGAAACTTGTTTATGCATTAGCAAACTGTCATTTTTACCTCCTCTGTATCTACCCTATTTCTCTCTCATTGTATCTTGGATTTAGATCTTATGTATTCTAAGGAGCACCTTAATAATACACACTGAAAGGCTGATTCTATCACTTGACATTTGAAATCTGGGGACTTACAGGTTATTCCAAATGGGGACTTAAAATCTACTCCCTAATCTTTATTCTCTAACAGGGTAAGTAAATAACCCATCAGTCCAAAACAAACCTATTGTGTGGTTGATCTAATGGAAAAAGTACCTTACGTGAAATATCAACATCTACTATAATAGATTAATTTATGGAATGTAATAGATTAACTTACTTATGGAATGTAATAGGTTAACTTATGGAATGTAATAGGTTAACTTACTTATGGAATGTAATAGGTTAACTTACTTATGGAATGTAATAGATAACTTGTTGCAAACCGCTCCACCACCCTTTTTCTTATGGTTCCTAAGATCCGACCAAGCCCAAGCCTACAAAATTTTGCTTAGTCACTGCCCCGCTACGATTGATCATTTTAAAAGAACAAAGAACTTTAAATTGATAGGTTCCCGCCAAAAACTGGTGTCTATGTGTTACAATGTAATTGGCTACCATGGAATGCTGTGAATGTAATTGGTTAACTAGATAATGACATATCCCTGCCACCTTTGTTCGGGGCCATTCTCTGAACTTTTCTCCTTAAGATCAGGAGATCAGGTTTGGCCTGGCCGTAAATAAAATCTTGCCTCACTTCGATTAGGCGTTTGGTGGTCTTTTCGACGGCACCCTGTTACATTTGGAGGTCCCACCAAGATCTTCACAACCACCCGAAATTTGGAGGCTGAAGCGGAACAGCTAGGGGGGACCTCCCGAGAGACGTTCCTCAGCCCCAGCCTTCCATCCTCAGACTCGGTTTAAGTAAAGTATGCGAGGCGGGGCCACTTTTCTGTTTTCTGTTCTGCTGGCCAGATCTGTTCTGTAGCATGGAGGGAAGGCCTGACGTGGCTTACTTTCCCCTAGCTCCGGTGTTTGGAGGAGACGTCCCCATGCACCATCTGGGTCCTTAAGTCATCTGGGTCTTTGGACCATCTGGGTCTCCGGACCATCTGGACTTTTGGGCCATCTGGGTTGGGCTTGATCACCCTGACCATTTTTTCTGCTTTGTGTGTCCTGTTAACCTGTTAAATGTTTCCTGCTAACCTATCTTTAACTCTGGTGTGACCCTCTGTTTAACCCCCTTCGTGGGTCAATCCCCGTCTAAGCCTTGTTCCCCTCTTGAATGCATGTTAAATAACTTCTCCAGTTCCAGGAAAAGAGGAAAGAACTATGGCTTTAACGCAAAGCCATCCTGGCTGCGGAACCACTGCCAGCTGGACTGGCCGACATTCTCTGGGGTTGACTGGCCCCCAGAGGGCTCCTATAATCTTAACCTTGCCTCTTCTGCCTTCCCCTCCCCCTCCTGTTTCTGCACCAACTTGGGTGTAGTATGCCTCACTGCTTCATCCTCCCACCCTCAAGGGCAAGGAGCAAAGGGTACTTCCATGGACATCTAGGTCTTGGGAGCCGGGGAGACATTCTTGTCTTTCCTGCTACCCTGAAAATGGCGCCAATAACCTGTGAGAGTCACCTGTCTAAACCTCCAGAGGTAAACCAGTTTATCATCTGAATTCGAAACGCACATATGCTTTTGTCTAGGAGATTAAGTGGAAGGCTAGACGCAGCACTTCTTCCCGCCCCACAGTCACACCAAGTTGGTCGGGTCCTTCAGTAAACCTGTAAACACCTGTTTTGTGGCCACTTCTGCACCTGTTCTGTCCTGTTGCCATTGTCATTGTTTTTGGTCTTATCTGTAAAAATTCTGTGGGAGGGAATATAATAACCTGTGGTGTGTGTATGAGTGTGAATGTGCGACTCGGTCTGACTTGCCTGCCGAGTTCGATTCTGTGGCTCCACAGGTGGGCACCCTTAAGGTCCCAAAAAGCCTACGGAGTCTGAGTGGGCCCATCTGTGATTCTGTGGTGAATGGCATACAGTCTATGGTGGCATCAGAATAGTTTCCGATCGTAAGTCACAAAGCTGAGACCGCTACTGCTAAGCATCACCTAAGTTCCTTCGGGACACGGCCAGATGAGCACCTGACTGGACTCCTCATCAGAGGGGTCACCCCTACCCCTTTGTCTTTGCAACACTGCCTCATGGGAACATTATGGGGTTGGGACTGTGCAGAGAAGGAGACCTTATTGGTCTGGCTGAGATAAAATCAGACTGAAGGGGATGCTAACTCTCTCTGCTCCTCTGCCTAGTAGATGTGAGGGCTTCTCCCTCATTCATTTAGCAGGTTAACGGCTATAATTGGAGCCAACTATAGTTAGTCTTCCTCAGGACGGAGACTTTAAGGAAATATTCCCACGCAGCTACCGAAGCAAATTTTGTTTCGGGGAAATTTCCCAGTCTTCTCCAGACTGACATGGACTGCCTAATTCTGCTGGTTAAAACAAAAGAAACCTGAAGTCTGCTCCTCTGTCTGAGCTGAAAAAAAACAAATTTAAACTGGAAATTTTCTTTCTCTGCCTCCTGCTGGAGCCTCTCTTTTGCCTTCCCTTCCCCCACTCCTTTTTTGCACCACCTGGGTGGGGAAGGGCCGACCTGTATAACTGACTCCTCAAGGCCTCAGGCCTCTGCCCTAGGTGTTGTAGCAAAAACCACAGAAGTCAGATTTCCCTGCCAATTTTCCAGGTCAAAATTAACTATGGGAAACAAAGTGTCTTACGTGGGCTCAAGTAAAACTTATTCAGTGTTTAAATTAATTTAAGTCTGTTGGCTTGGGAGAATGACTTAGAGGGATGGTTAATTATGTCTGTCTCAGTTTTCATGCATAATTGTTAAGATAATTTTGAAAGTCCTTGCTAACCTATAAGGTTAAAGTTTTGTGTGCATAATAAATTGAGATTGAATTCATTGGCTATCCAACGAGATAAGCTAAAGCACTAATTACTAGATGTAGGTTTCTGCTTTTGACTTGTAAAAAAACTAAGGATATTTAAAACTGTTAAAAACATGCTTTGTACTTAATTGGTTCATAAATTTACCATCTAAGAAAAAAATTCTGTTATAAACACCTTTCAGTTGGTTACTAAGTCCTCAGTTGGAGACTAAGGTCTCCTAAGAGTTAAAATTCTGCTAAGTAAACTTCAGACTGTTGGAAATAAGAAAAGTAACCCTATATGCAGGAAAATGGGGGATATTTAAGAAAGATACAAGAAATGAAAATGCATTTTTGTTGAGGGTAAAAGAAAGTAATGTTGTCTTAAATGAGACTGGAGAGAAATGGCTTTGGAAAAAAAGTTTAAAGGCAAAGGAAAGTTGTAGAAGGTTTGTAAAGGGAAATCTTTGAAAAGGAATTTTATGTGTGCTCAGGATAGACTAAGGTTGAGACGGATGGAATTTATCAAAGTACACTGGTATAAGGCTGAAACTCTGCTTTTCTCTGTTTAAAAGACAATGTTTTCTTGGATTGTTGATCTGCTCTTGATAAGACAATGTAAACAAAGGTTTTCTCTTTTGTCTGCTGAGAAGACCAGAGCTTTGGGTTTCACCTTTATCAGGTCTTTGATTGCTTAGTTAAAACATCTCAGTGTTAAAGAAACTAGGTTTTGCTAACAACTATATAATGCTATACATTCGCCTTTAGGATCTTTTATTGCCACTTCGGTTTAATAAAATTTTAAGATTTGTAATGATCTGTAATCCTATTTAGGATGTGCTTTATAACTTCCTAAGGTTTTAACAAACTTCCCAGTATTTAAATGGTAAAGAAGTCTTTTGACAAATGAGGCCCTTTTATTTAGGATGCCAAGTTACTTGGAAAAGCACATGTTGTACGATGGTAAACCTTAGGTTGTATTGCATGGGTAAATGCTGCAACTGCCTAAATATATATGCAATTCCTAAAGTTTTAATGTTTTGATATAAGCTCATTACTTAATACTCTGATTAAAGTGTTATGAGTGTCACTGAATTTCTTTGTCAATTGCATCATAATGAACTCTTGTCAGATCTTTAACAACGTCTGTTTATGAGATTTTGTCACAAACCGTGTTTCTTCCTCAAAGAGATTTATAAAAAGGACTTTTAAAACAAATACAGGTATTTGACATCTTTAAGATTCATACTAAAATGGGTAAAAAATTCCAGAGCTAAAAAGCTGCATTCACACTGAACAAGAATTCGGAACAAGGGACTAAATGAACTGCATAAGATTATAGTTTTGTGTCTCTTGTTGGAAATATTGCTGGTTCTCTAATGTTTGCTTATTCAGATTAAGGAAACTTTGTCTTAAGAGATCTCTGATATACAGAAATGTCATAAAGTATTCACTTATAGACTGAAGTATTTATCTTTTCTCTCTACCCAAACCATCTGAGATTTAAAAACTCCCAGCAAGTATTCTTTCTTTCATGGCAATTACAATTGTTTGCCTAAGTGGTTATTTTACCAAGGCTTTGACTGGAATGTCATATTTAAGAGTCATGCATAGACTCAATGACCAGACAGCGTTAAGGACCTAAGGTTGGCTTTATGAAACATGGAGCCATAAAGCCTCTTGGAAATGTAGGCTAGATACCTTGCTTACAAAGTTACCAACAGCCTTCCCAGGTGAGTAAAGAAGGTCACTTCCTGGCAGGTGCAGGAACCTCAGCATATCTTGGGGACCTCGTGAAGAGGAATTTGCCCAATTCAACAGGTATTGCAGGCCTGTCTGATGGAAAGTACTTGGGTTGGCTTCTGGCCTGGAGAGGCTACTAGAATTTCAACCTAGAGATTCCTTATAAAAGGTCCCAGCAAAGCAAACTTTAAAAAATCCTCATGAACAATCCTTATTCTTGCGGAGCTTATGTAAATAATTAGGCCAGGGTTGTTAAGACTGGAGTTGTTCCACAAATGCATTGGTCTCAACTTGGCTATCTCTGGGAACGAAGGTTTTCTTAGAGAAAAAAACTGTTTCAACAACGCACCACTATAAATGTTAAAATTCTAGTTCTGATTGTCTTGGAATGTTTGCTGTTTGCCTAGATTAGACAACTTGAGGTAACCTTCAAAAGGAGTTGTTACAGTATTTCATGTATACACAATCTTCTGTGCTTGTTATTCTGTGGGGATGATATTTAAAGGATGGGGGTCACCCCTTTCAAAAACTTAAGAGGTGGCCTTTTGCCCTCCTCAGGACACGCTGCACACCTTATGTAAAGGGTATCACCCCTTTTGAAATACTTTGTGGAAGACCGCCACCCTTGCTTCCAAAATTGGGAAACGAACAATGAGCAGAAGTCTCTAATCAATATATCCTTAAATCCTTGCAGAATCTACAAAGTACACTTCCAGCCATTCATAAATTGATAAAGGAAAGCTGACAGGAAACGCCCCCTGCAGTCGAATCTCCAGAAAAGGAACTGGGACCTGGAGATTGGGTCTGGGTGCAACGTCACTTCTCTCTGAACCTGGAGGCACGCTGGATTGGACCTTTTCCGATCATCCCGTCTACTCCCTCCGCTGTGAAAGTTGCTGGCTGGAGCCACTGGATCCATCGCTCTCAAATTAAAGCGGCACACCCCGACCACAGTCCTCTACAATGGACTGTCAAATGGACCGAAAATCCTTTGAAGGTTCGGTTGGTAAAATAATCTACTGGGTAATTTTATTCTTGGTAATTTTCTCAGTTGGGGAAACATTTTCTGACCACGCCCCTGTCCAATACCGATGGATAGTCAGCAAAACCACTACAGAACAAGTTCTAGCAAATTCTACTTCCTATGCTTCCCCTACTCTTTTGATCTCTGTGACATAGTTTCCGAGCATGCTGGTATTTCATTTGGGGGTGGCGCATACTGGAATCCCTATTACTACCTAAGAAAAAACAGTAAGGATTGTATGGCCCTCAGGGAGGCACAGCTATATGCCTGCCCCTCTGATGGGCCTCCCCATTGCCAAAAACAAGGCCAGTTTTACTGTGCCTCATGGGGTTTCAAAACTATCGGTTGGATTAATGGAGAAGACCAGTTCATGCTATCCATAGGAGTGGTGTCTGCTACTAAGAGTCAATGGTTAGGGGCGCCTGGGTGGCTCAGTTGGTTAAGCAGCCAACCTTGGCTCAGGTCATGATCTCACAATTTGTGGGTTCGAGCCCCGCGTCGGGCTCTGTGCTGACAGCTAGCTCAGAGCCTGGAGCCTGCTTTGGATTCTGTGTCTCCCTCACTCTCTGACCCTCCCTCGCTCACACTGTGTCTCTCTCTCTCTCTCAAAAATAAATAAACATTAAAAAAAATTAAAAAAGAGTCAATGCTTAGTCAATATAATCATTAAAAATGGTTTAGATCCTAGATGGGATGCAGGAAGAACATGGGGACTGAGAAAATATTCCCCTGGTTTTGACCCTGGCATTAAGCTTACCATTCAGAGATTTAAACTTAAAATTGCCTCAGAGGAGCCCATAGGGCCAAATCCTGTAATTAACCCTCTTCTTGACCCTGGAAAGCTGTTTCCCAAACCCCCAACCCAGCCATCAGCTAAATTCAAGGCCCGTCCGTCCACCTCCACTGCCAGGATGATAACTCCATTCCCTGCAAGGAATGGACCGAGTTTAAAGGAGACGGACACCCTTCAAGCCTTATATCATACCTTCAGGTTTTTAAATGCTACCAACCCCAACATAACACGGGATTGTTGGTTATGTTTGGACCCTAGGCCTCCCTACTACATAGGGATAGGTGCTCTGGTCCCTTTGGGAACAGGGGAAGACTGAGTCAGAAACCTAAGCGACAGCCAGATCAAGGGCCATTGTACCTGGGGGTGAAATCCCAGTCTTACCCTAGGAGATCTAGAAGGAACGGGAACCTGTTTCTATGCTGGAAGTTATCAGATCAATCAGTCTAGGTATTTGCTTTATTGTAAGAACACCATCTACTTGCCAAATGATACTCATGTGGGAAGCGTCTTCTACTTCTTGGTACCACCCTCTGGAAGGAACTTGGTTTGCCTGTTCCTCGGGTTCAACCCCATGTTTAAACCTCCATCTTGTAACCCAGAGGTCTGATTTCTGCATCTTAGTTCATCTCCTTCCTCAGGTTTTTTATTTCTCCAGTGAAGGAGGTAGAGAACACCTCGGTTTCATGCCCCAGTCTCGGTTCACAAGAGAACCCATTTCTACCATCCTAGTGCCCGTTTTTGTAGGGCTGGGAGTAGCAGGGTCCCTAGGCATGAGTACTGCTGCTTTCATTACAGGAGATCAAAACTTTAAATTTTTAAGGAGACAAATTGATCAAGATATATCAGAACTAGAAAGAAATACTGATAAGTTATCTGAATCTGTAAACTCTAGCCAAGGTGGTACTCCAAAATAGAAGAGGTTTAGACCTGTTATTTCTAGAGCAGGGAGGGCTTTGTATAGCTCTTGGAGAACAGTGTTTTTATGTCAATAATTCAGGAATCATGAAGCAGAGTTTGAGCCAGATCAGACAACGATTGGAAGAAAGAGAAAAACAGAGACAAAATAATGAAAATTGGCACGAATCCGTATTTTCCTGGTCCCCCTGGCTAGTAACTCTCCTAAGTGCCCTGTGGGACCCCTCATCATTCTCTTTCTAATTATAACTATAGGACTCTGTTTGATAAAACTACTACTTCAGCTAATAAATCAAAAATTAGGATCTATAAAGCTTATGGTATTACATGGCCAATACGTCCCACTAGCCCAAATGCCAGAATAAGGTTATTCAAAGGTTTGAATAACTAACAAACAGGAGTGGGGAATGTAATAGGTTAACTTATGGAATGTAATAGGTTAACTTACTTATGGAATGTAATAGATAACTTGTTGCAAACCGCTCCACCACCCCTTTTCTATGGTTGCTAAGATCCGACCAAGGCCAAGCCTACAAAATTTTGCTTAGTCACTGCCCCGCTACGATTGGTCATTTTAAAAGAACAAAGAACTTTAAATTGATAGGTTCCCGCCAAAAACTGGCGTCTATGTGTTACAATGTAATTGGCTACCATGGAATGCTGTGAATGTATCACTGCTGTCTTTGTTCTGGGCCATTCTCTGCACTTTTCTCCTTAAGATCAGGAGATCAGGTTTGGCCTGGCCTTAAAGAAAATCTTGCCTCCCTTCGATTCGGTGTTTGGTGGTTTTTTTCGACAGCACCCTGTTACACTACAACTTTTGATGCAAAAAAAAAATCCAAAAAAAGACATCTCCTAACTAAAAACATCTTTTATTCTCTCTCTTATTTGAGATTTATTGTTTTCTCTGTTTCTTTTCTTCTGAAGGTTAAGTCTGGCTTTTTTTTTTTTTCTTTTTCCTTTTGTAATAGAGGTGCAGGGTCACTTTTTTCTGATGTATTTTTTTGTTATAATATGATACGTATATGCATTTATCATTCAGTATGTTAATGCAACTTTTTTAAAAATCTTTTTAATGTTTTATTTATTTTTGAGAGAGAGAGAGAGAGTGTGTGTGAGCAGGGGAGGGTCAGAGAGAGAGGGAGACACAGACAGGCTCCAGGCTCTGAGTTAGCTGTCAGCATAGAGCCTGACTCGGGGCTCAAACCTACGAACCATGAGATCATGATCTGAGCTTAAGTCGGACGCTTAACCGACTGAGCCACCCAGGTGCCCCTTAATGCAACTTTTTAAAAGACATTTACTTATTTCTTTCCTTAATCATTTTAAGTTTATTTAAAGAGAGAGAGAAAGAAAGCACAAGTTGGGGAAGAGCAGAGAGAGAGGGAGAGAGAGGGAATCCCAAGCAGACTCCCCACTGTCAGCGCACAACCCAATGCAGGGCTCAAACCCACGAACTGCGAGATTATGACCTAAACCAAAGTTGTATGCTTAACCAACTAAACCACCCAGGTGCCCCTAAAAAATATTTACTTATTTATTTGTTTTGAAACAGAGAGAGAGAGAGAGAAAGAGAGGCGCATGCGCATGTAAGCGGGGAGGGACAGAGAAAGAGGGAGAAACACAATCCCAAACAGGCTCCCCCACTAACGATGAGATCATGACCTGAGCCAAAATCAAGCAAGCATGTATGTGTATTTATATACCTCTTAGACAACACTGAACTATTTTTGTGGGCACACAAAAACATCGATAAACAAAGTGAAGAGTCGTATATGCAAAATGGAATGAAACATAGAATGTGTGGAAGCAATATCTTTGACTGAAAATAAACTTTCCTGGAAAGGTGAAAATCTGTAGGAGATTAAATAAATAAATGCCATACACTCTGACACCATCGCTGTTCCATCATGCCCTTATGTGATCTCTAGTTCAAAGACCGGATATGGACTTAAATCAAATAACAGGTATCAATTGCCTCTTCTTTTTTTTTCCTTTTTTAATGTTTATTTTTGAGAGAGAGAGAGAGAGAGAGAGAGAGAGACCAAGCATGAGCAGGTAAGGGCAGAGAGATAGGGAGACACAGAATCCAGAGCAGGCTCCAGGCTCCCAGCACAGACTTGGGGAGCCTGGGTGGCTCAGTCATTTAAGGATCCAACTCTTGATTTTGGCTCAGGTCATGCTCCCATAGTTGTGAGATAGAGTCCCACATCGGGCTCCTCCACATTAGGTGTGGAACCAAGATTCCCTCCCCACCCTCTCTGCCTCTCCCCTGCTCATGTGCGCGCTCGCTCTCTCTCAAAAAAAAAAAAAAAAAAAAAAAATATATATATATATATATATATATATATAATGTTAAAAGTATACGTCTTCAAAAATAAATAAATTGTTTTAAAGATACCTTTTTTAAAAATTCCAATAATTTTAAAAATGTTTTGATGCCTTGCTAAAACTGCTAAAATCCAATTTTTTTCATTTGTAACTTAAAGTTTTGGTACTTTGATTATAATATTGTCTTTCTAAAATATTACTTTAAATTATCTATAATTATTTAAGGTCTACAATTGGAATATGAGTTAAATATCTGATTTTTTCTTTAATGTCACATTCTTAGTAATATCACCTTTTAAAAAACGCTTATTTGTGCCTTCAGTTTGGTTCACACTGATCGAAACTTCCTGAAATACTGATGTCTAGTGAAATCCCCTATTTTTATTTTGGATTATATTCCTTAAGGGATTTTAAACTAAAACATATCTTTAAACATTTGTTAATTCTGCTCAAAAAGAAGCTTCAAAATTTAATTATTATTTATCCATTAGCCCAACAACTTAATGTTTAAATATATAATTTACAAGCATAAATAATTCTAAAGGTTGATTTAATAGATAATCATATCTATAGCATCATTTTAGGACGAAGTCCCAAGAACTTCTTTCTAATAGGTACCGTCAGTGTGAAAGCAGTAATATCTCATTCCCTGAACACAACTTCCCAATAAAAGTATATGGAAAAATCCATATATCTAGTTTATTGATGCAGACAAAATTAGTAAGGTGAATTTAACTCATTCTTTTTAAATACAGAAATCCTCTTAGGTTATCCAACTCAACTGGGTTTAACCATGACCTTCCCAAATTTAGTAATGAAAATCTCCTTCAATCATTTCTAGGAGCTATTGGACACCCTCCCTCCTTAAAAAGCAAGATAAAAAAGACTAAAAAAACCCAAACAAACCAAGATCCTATCCCAAATATCCATCATGGTAACTGGTACCAAAATTACTGATCAAATGAAATAAAAACGTATATTAAAATTGTCCTAAGATACAATTTTGTAAGACAGAAAATGCATTACATCTTCTGAAAACATCATGGACAGAAAAAGAAGAGTCAGCTCTTGGTCAACCTATTAGACAAATAAGAAAAAAAAATTGGCTGTGAGACAAAGTGTATGAAGGAAAGAAATTGCCACATTACTGTAAGATTTGATGTTTTTAGTTTTAATACAAAAATATAATAGTCTACCCAATGTGGAAATATAGACAGAAATCCATGCAAAGAGGAAACCTATATATATATTTCTTAAAAACAAATATCTGGAAACATCTGCAAATGCAAATAGGTATATATATAAACACATCTGTATACATATCTATCTGCATATAGATATGCATATATAAATTTAAAAAGATTACTTTGACTTGCATGGCTGAAATGAGATTATAGAAGGAGAAATGTAAAGGAATACATAAGAATAAAGAAAATACTCAAGGAATAAGGTATTTTTACTGACTTTTCCCTTTATAAACTTTTCTCTTGGCAAAGTGTAAGCAGGCTATCTATTATTTCTAGTGTTTTGTTTTTGCTTCACTGTAACCACTGCAACACACTATATGTTCACATGCAGAGTTCAAGGGGAGCTTCTTCCGATTTCCAGATTTTCCATTTCACTTCACAATAGCTTTGATCCATAACACACGAAACACCATCCTGACTGCAATCTACAGCATGCCCCTTCTTTGAGTTCCTACCATCCTACACATATAAAACCATACTCTTGTGGTCTTCAGGATTAAAGATGTTTATCTCTCTTTGCAAACCTGACACCCAAGGAAGTGCAAAAACCTTACAGAGCTACAAGAGTTGTGGATTTTGTACACAAACAAGTTTTTTAAAAGAAAAAGATGAATCAAAATATTTATGGAGCATGAGATGCGTAAGATATGGTTCAAAGTGACAATGACAGTGCCACCTTATATAACTTCCAGAATCCTTACTTGGTTTGTCTTGCTTCTACAGGGTTACTTAGTTATGCTGGTGTGTTTGTTAGAAGAAAAAAAAACAAAAAACAAAAAACAGTACTTACTGAAAAAGCCTCAAAAGGACACAACTAATATTTTCATAATTATCTCATTAATCTTGAATGTCAGAATAGAATAGCTAAGAGGTATTTGTATTCCAACTCATTAGCTGTATTAAAATGTAATAAAAACTGTTCCTAAGTGGGTACTATTAGGATCTATAATTCATAGATGAGGAAACTGAAGCACAGAAATTAAGTAGCTAGCTCAAAACTTAACAGGTACTAACTGATAATGATTCATATCCATGTAGTCTACTAAATAATCTGGACATTTGATCACTAAACTATGCTATAAAACAGTACAACTGTTCACAAATTTACCTTGTATAAGAATAAACATCATAGACCCAAAGGTTTTGTTTTGTTCTGTTTTGTTTTATTTAACTCTCAAGTTAATATAAGAAACAGTAGAAAAAGTAAACACTTTGGTTCCACATGGCAGTTGGGAGAAGAGAATGGAGTGGATTGACATCAGAATATTCTGGCATTCTCCTAAGCCCATAAATTTCTACCTCTCCTCAGTTACTGGGTCAGTTTCTTCATCCATAAGATGAGATTAATATACCATGTTAAAGCTAGAATAAGAACAGATAAATCTGCCAAGCCTCACACCTTCCAAACAAAGAAAAACTTTGTTTGGAAAATCAAAAATATTTGATTAAGGTTGACAATAAATAAAACATTCCTGGTAGCCAGAAACAGGACCCTGTTCTTCAGAATCCTACAAACATGAGGTTAGGAGTAAAACTTTTTGTAAAAGAAGACTAAAGAAGAGGTGTTCTTTGCCTGTTGAGGATGTGCCTCTAAGTGTCTGTGAATTCTTGGAAACAGACGCAAATTTCTGTGGCCACGCAGAGATACAAAAATGACACAGTTTTAGAAGAGGTTCCAATCTTCCTAAGAAGTGTAAGGATAATGACTTTTTCTTGATGAGTAAAGAAAAGCTCAGAGGGCTAAACACCTCCTAAATAATTTATAGAGATATGTGCACATATATCATATTTGCACAATATATCATACTGCACAATATCTCCCAAACAATTCATAAAGAGCTGAGACTCAAGCTCGGAGATATAGACTCCAGAGCCTGCACTCCCTGCATGGTGTTGCCAGGCAACACTGCCTGCTTCCCTGACTTCTCATTTTAAACCTCTTTTCACACCTACTTTCCCCTTGATGCTGGACTCAGCATAGGCTGAGTGGAGTAACACCTGCTATCATTATTCCCTTGCTGAAGCAGGAAGTTCAAGTTATTTTCTGTTGAGAAGTATTTTAGCAGACATTAATACTAGGGAATAGCAATAGCTGGCACGTAAGTACTGAGCACTTAATATGTTCCAGGCTTTTATTGGGAATGGCGAACATGTGATCTCCCTGTACCTTATGTATATAATTACTTTGCAATGCTGGTGAAGTAACTCTATCCTACAAAACCTTATGATCTAGGAGTTTAGGGCCTAGAAAGATGATTGTTTCCAAGTGGGGAGGGCCTTACCTATGTTGAAGAGCTCAGACTCCAACAAGCATGCGATGAAGTACCAAGAGCAAAATACATCGAGTAAACCCAAAAGGAGAAATAAGAGCTGGAAGTTAAGGCAGGCAAACTGCTTTCTCAGAGAAGATGAGGTTTTGGTTGATTGGATATGGGGGGCTGGATACAATCTGGGTTGGTCAGAAGTTCTTTGTTCCTTAAAAGATCTGGAGTTTTGTGTTTAGGAATATATTTGCATTTTTCTAGAGAGTAGTTCCATCTACAGAAAAGACCACCATATTCTTGAAGAGAGGCATTAACATTTTTAAAAATAAATGACAAAATAATTAGGTGTATCAGTTTCTTAGGGTTGTCATGACAAAGCATCAGAAACAGGGTAGCTTAGGAAAAAACCAGAAATTTATTGTCTCATGGTTCTGGAGGCTAGAAGTCCAAGATCAGAGTGGCAGCAGGGGTAGCTCCTGAGGGCTGTGAGGGAGGATCATTCCATGCCTCCTTCCCAGCTTCTAGGAACTTCCTGGAAGTTCCTTAGTTTCTGCTACATACCCAACCCAAAGTCTTCATCTTCACACGGCATTGTCCCCATGTTTCTGCTTCTGTGTCTCAATTCTCCCATTCTTAATTTTTTTTACATTTACTTAATTTTGAGAGACAGAGAGAGACAGAGTGCAAGTGGGAGAGGGGCAGAGAAAGAAGGAAACAGAATCCAAAGCAGGCTCCAGGCTCAGAGCTGTCAGCACAGAGCCTGACGCGGGGCTCGTGACCTGAGCCGAAGTTGGACGTTTAACTGGCTGAGCCACCCAGGTGCCCCCCAATTTCCCCATCCTATAAGGACACAGTCATATTGGAGTAAGGCTCACCCTAATGACTTCATCTTAACTTGCTCAACTCCAAAGACTCTATTTCCAAACAATCTCACATTCACAGATACTGGAGTTAAAACTTAATCAGCTTTTTTATGGGACACAATTCAACCTGTAAGCAAGGGATAAGCACAGATGAGTAGGAAGGATGCTTCCAAATGGGGTAAACAAGGGAGGAACAGAATAACGTGGTAATAAGAAGCCCAGAATGATTTGTATGAAGGGTTCGGTCCAAGGCTAATAGAAACTAGGAATTGAAAAGCTAGCTGCAGCCAAACTGTTAAGATCTAAGAATGTTTGAAAAAGCCTTTAGGATTCTAGCCTATTAGCAACAAAGAAGTTCTTGAAAAGGTCTGAGAAGTAAAATAACATGATGAAAATATTGTTGAGCATTAAACTCACAGGGTTGCACGGGATGCAGAGCAGAGGGGGTAGCCCTGGCACCCGATAAGATAGATAATCACCCCCACAGCACAGATGTGAATTTAACGAAGGTAATGGGGATGAAATAAATGAAAAATCCAAGAAGCATTCTGAAGAATTCACACACTCAGTCCAACAGCTCTGAGGTTCGGGATCTAAGAGACAAGAAGAAAGCTAGCTTAGGGCTGTTTTCATTTTAAACTTGTGTTTGACTTTGAAAAAGAAACCAACACTGTAAAGCTCATTTTTTTTTTTCAGATATTGAGTATGACATAACTCTAAGACTTTAAAAACCAACTTGAAGCTCAACAGATGATATTTTTAAAAGAGCGCAGAGGAGGGTTTCTTTCCAACCCATTCTCGGAATGTTTTATTTCAAGAACTATAGTTTCAAGTTACAATTTATAGTTATACTGTGTATCTCCTAAGATAACTATACTTGATAATTTATAAATTATAGTCAATGTGTTCAGGAAAATGCTAGCTGTCTAAAAGGTATATTTAAGATTTAATGCTAAATTTCATATACATTTTGTACTGAAATGCTTCTGATGACACACAAAACATGCTGATGTAATGAAGCAATATAAGGACAAATCCTGAAGGCTTAGACCACAGCTTTATTTTTGCAGATCACCTTTTAACCTGTTTTGTAAAGAGACAAAATATTGAGGCCACTCCTACTTCTTTGAGCACAGTAAGAAATGTTCTTTGGGGGAAATTTTTTGGTGGGAAAATCCCATGTACATAAAAGGAGTCTTCAGATGATTACATTCCAAGTATAAACTGAAACTATCTAGGTAATTTATCTTCTGTAAGCATGTTTATTCCTTCCAAAGAGAGAAAAAATCATGCTATAGTTGTTACTTAATTAGAAGCACTTTTCAATAGGGGAGTTCCTTTTGTAAAGAAAATGTCTGCTCCTAAAGAAACTGATGTTTCACAGGGACGACTTTTAAACATAATTCTCAATATCATAAAAACTACATTGGGGGCAGATTTCATTATCCTTACATTCTTCTTTTTTTTTTTTTTTTTTTTTTTGAGAGAGAGACACAGTGTGAGCAAGGGAGGGAGGGCAGAGAGAGAGAGACACCACACAGAATCTGAAGCAGGCTCCAGGCTCTGCACTGTCAGCACACAACCTGATGCAGGGCTCAAACTCACAAACCATGAGATCATGAACTGAGCCGAAGTCAGACACTTAACTGACTGAGCCACCAAGGTGCCCCACATTCTTCTTTTTTTAATGTTTATTTATTTTTGAGAGAGAGAGAGAGAAAGAGAGAGAGAGAGAGAGGAGGAGAGAGAATCAAAGCAGGCTCCAGGATCTGAGCTGTCAGCACAGAGCTCGATGTGGGACTCGAACTCAAGAACCGAAATGTGAGATCATGACCTGAGCCGAAGTGGGATGTTTAACCAACTGAGCCACCCAGGCACCCCTCATTATTCTTAGATTCTAATCCAGTGCTGTCCAAGAGAACTTTCTGAATAATGATTAAAATGTTCTATCACGTGCTCACTCTGATACAGTAGCCACCAGCCACATGAGGCTTTTGGGCACTTGAACTCACCTTTTTTTCAATTTATTTCAATTAATTTCATTTAAATAGTAACACATAATTGGTGGCTACTATGTCAGATGACACAGTTCTAATCTGCTGTTAAGTAAGAATAAATGCGAAAGAAAAAAATCAAAACCTACACCTGTGGCTCATAAACACTAGTATCTATCACAGTGAAAGTCATCATTTATATCCAGTGGGTCTTAACTGTTGGGGAACACCCCAGTGAACTAGAGAAGGGGATCTCATTAATAATTCAGATGTCAGGGACCCCCACTCTGATCTACTAAATTAAGTCTTTGTTTTTTTAAATTTTTTTAATGTTTATTTATTTTTGAGAGAGAGAGAGAGAGAGCAGGGGAGAGGCAAAGGGAAACAGAGACACAGAATCTGAAGCAGGTTCCAGGCTCCGTGCTAGCAGCACAGAGCCTGACATGGGGCTCGAACTCACAAGCCGTGATATATGACCTGAGCTGAACTCTGACATTCAACCAACTGAGGCACCCAGGCACCCCATACTGAATTAAATCTTTAAAAAAATCTATTTATTTATTTATTTATTTATTTATTTTGATTGAGACAGACACAGTGCAGTGGGAGAGGGGCAAAGAAAGAAGAGAGAGAGGGGCACCTGGGTGGCTCAGTCGGTTAAGCGTCCGACTTCAGCTCAGGTCATGATCTCATGGTTTGTGGGTTCGAGCCCCACGTCAGGTTCTGCGCTGACAGCTCAGAGCCTGGAGCCTGTTTCTGATTCTGTGTGTCTCTCTCTGCCCCTCCCCTGCTCATGCTCTGTTTCTCTCTGTCTCTCAAAAAACAAATAAAAGTTAAAATATTTAAAATAAAATTTAAAAAATGTTTTTAAAATTAAAAAAAGAAAGAAGAGAGAGGGAATCAAAGCAGATTCCGCACTGTCAGCACAGAGCCCTACCTGGGGTTCAAACTCAGGAACCGTGAGATGACCTGAACCAAACTCAAGAGTCCGACCCTTACCCGACTGAGTTACCCAGGTGCCCCCAAAAATCTATTTTTAACAAGTATCGGAAGTAATTCTGAGGCACATTATGGTTTGAGAACACCTCATCTAGTTCTGCTTTCATTAGAAAGTTGAGTCGTTGTTTCTCCAGCAGGAAATATGAGTTTGTACAGTGTAACTATTGAGTTCTAATATTAAAACATATTGTTTTGATTTAAATAACATTGGCACCTTTAACCAACATTTTTTAAGAGCTCCATCTCTTTAGAAGCAACTAGAGAATGAATTATTTTCACATTTTAAAACACCACTAAGTATCAACGAATTTCCCTAGACAAATGCTACACTTCATCACATCTTGTTTCTCTGCG
Organism: Cryptoprocta ferox; assembly: GCA_028646485.1. Taxonomy (NCBI): domain Eukaryota; kingdom Metazoa; phylum Chordata; class Mammalia; order Carnivora; family Eupleridae; genus Cryptoprocta; species Cryptoprocta ferox. Next base: position 30,526,909 of record CM053573.1, read on the forward strand.
GATCCCAATGTAAATGAATCATCTGCCTCTCGGTTATTACACACAACTGTTTTTTTTATTCTACATCTTTAAATCCATGCCCTAATGTTTGTTATGTAAATCTATGCAATGCCATTCTCTGCTTATCACTTTCCTTATCTGTAAAATGAAATAAAACAAATGAGAACACCTACCTCACAGGATTGTTCTCAAGGCCCAACGTGAAGTGGCTGGCAGAGTGGCAGGCACATAAACAATTAAGGTTAGGTACGCAGGTTTCTTCCTCTTCCCAATGACTGCTTTTCATTTATCCTTTTAATCCACTTCTCTGTCAATACTGTTCATAGTTGCCAGAAACCACTTAACCCCTACTTGCAGCTTCAGGGCCACAAAGAGCCCTCGAACACTGCCTCCAGTAGACAGGGGAAATCTAAGGACATGGGACTCTTTGTCAAATTATCTTTGTATGACTCTTCTGCTATGACCTGGTCACTCTTGTCTACCTCCCACCCCTACCCCATCCTCAAAGCTGGCTACTGTTTTATTCCTCTAAGCCAAACCTAGTTCCAGTAACTAAAACCTTGCTTCCCTCTCCATGACTTGGTTTTGTCTTACACTCAACCTTCCCTGTTTGCACCCCCATCCAAAAGAGAAAGAAAACTAGAGAATAAGACCCTCCCTCATCCAAATAGGACTTGAGAATAGAGTGTTCTGGATCTGAACATACAGCATTTGACATATCTTGTTTAGAAGCAAAAAAGCAATTATGATCCTTTTTCTTTATTATTTCCTAGTGGTGTTGTATAGCTCTAGGGTTGGTCCCTGTTTTTAGTATATTTTCATTTTAAAGAGTCAATCCCACATATAATTTGAAAAAATTTCCTAAAATTAAAAAAGACACAAAAAAATAAATCTAATAAAACATTCCAACATTACATGAAATGATTTCTTCATCTTATAAGATAATATAACTGTTCTTGCAATAGGGTTAAATTGAATACTATCTAAAACAAGAGCAAACAGCAAAACAAATTTTTATTTTCTCAAACTGGGTACAATTACATAGAAAATTCTTCTTTTTTTAATTTTTTTTAACATTTATTTATTTTTAAGAGACAGGAAACAGAGTATGAGCAGGAGAGGTGCAGAAAGAGAGGGAGATACAGAATCTGAAGCACACTCCAGGCTCTAACCTGTCAGCACAGAGCCCGATGCAGGGCTCGAACTCACAAACCACAAGACCATGACCTAAGCCAAAGTCGGACACTTAACCGACTGAGCCACCCAGGCACCCCTATGCAAACTTCTTCTGAGGTTTACCTGCTTTTAGTTAAGATGAACATATCACACACTTGCAAATCATTTTGAAATAAGAATAGCAACTAAATAAACTCTCTTATTTTAGTCTAAGAAACTTAGGGTGGAGAGAAATCAATATATTAAATACAGTTTACTTTTACAGTTCTGTTAGAAAAAATATCAAAAGACTTTCTAAAAATTTTACTTGTTATCTCATTTGGAAGGCCATGAGATTTAATTTGATGACAAGTCACTTTGATATGACAACTTCATAAGGACTTCAAAGAATATTAGCAACTTAAGTGAAAGTCTCAGGAATCATAAAATGGAAAGCTTGATACTTCATGGCAACTGCAGAAATGCAATTTTTAATAAAATGCAGATTTTTTTAAACGACAAAATAACTCTTTGACCTTTTAAAATAAGTTAGTAAAAAGAAACTAAAGACGCAAGTTTGGCTAAATTTCAGTTTTGTTTCTCTTCTTATTAGCTGTTTCTAGGTCAACTCAACAACATCAATAAAGTACAAGTTTCTACATTATGTGAGGTACAATGTATTTTCTGACAAATAAGTTTAATTCATGTGACATACCAGTAAATTTTAGATCATAGTGCATTACTGATAAGGGTAAATAAAAATGAATTTTATGATAGGTATAACTAGGTGCTAGTCTTTATGTATGTTATCTTAATGAATATCCATGACATTCTTATTTTAAAATATTCACGGATGAAGAAAAGGCAGCTCAAAATAGTTAAGTGTCTTTTTTGAGATCTAATTTTTGGTAAATCACTTGAGACTGACTCTACTCCAACAAGCTGGAATCACCTGAATTTCGTAAAGCCAATGTGCACATCAGTGGATCTCAACACCTAATCTGGGGGCTCCTGGGTGGCTCAGTTGGTTAAAGCCTCCGACTCTTGGTTTCGGCTCAAGTCATGATCTCACGGTTCATGGGTTCGAGCTCCACATCAGGCTCTAACGCTGATAGAGCGGAGTTTGCTTGGGATTCTCTCTCTCCCCTTCTCTCTCTGCCCCTCCCCACTCGCTCTCTATCTTTCTCCATCTCAAGATAAATAATAAACATTTAGGAAAAAAATGTTTTTTTAAGTAAAAAAAAACCTAATCTGTATCAAGCACTACCCTATAAACTAAATACAGTAACTTATTATGCCACAAATGTACTTTTCTAAAATATAAGAAAATAGTTTTTGTGATCAATACAATATACACTTTCCTTATTTTTTTATTTTTTATTTTATTTTTTTATGTTTTTATTTACTTTTGAGAGATAGAGACAGCACGAGCAGGGAAGGGTCAGAGAGAGAGGGAGACACAGAACCTGAAGACAGGCTCCAGGCTCTGAGCTAGCTGTCAGCACAGAGCCCGACGCAGGGCTCGAACCCACGAACCGCGAGATCATGACCTGAACCGAAGTCAGACACTTAACCGACTGAGCCACCCAGGCGCCCCGAATATACACTTTCTTTAAAACTTTATTGAATTCCTAGCAGCTTTGTTCCCCCCTAAGTCAAATGCTATTAAATGATAACTGCTATCATCACAGAAGCTCAGCTATTAAAATCAGGTTGCTTACATTCATAAAGGATGGATAGAATGCTGTCCAACAGAACACACAAGACTACAAATATGTAAAATACCCAACTCAAATGTCCTCCTAGCAACTATCTGGAATCACACACTGGTAAAATTGCTAATTATGTGGCACGGAATGTTGGAAACATGATAGTAAAGTGAGGTTGACCATAACATATTTTATCCTGACTCTATGTCAGGGTAATCGAAAATGCCTATAAGAGTAGTAGAATCGCATAAATCTCTGGTGAGTTCTACTTCCTGAACATTCTCAGCCAATCCACGTGGGAAGCACAGTGTCATCTGACTATGCATATTCAATGATGCATGTGCTGCACTGAAACAGCAGCCCATTGTGATGCATCTGGCAGCATCATGTGTGGAGATTTTAAGCCCTCACATTTTCTAAAGTCCGTCTTTCAAAAACCCCAAAGCGAAACATATGAAAATGATTATTTTACATAAAAATTATATGGGCACAAACTTGATTTTCCATTGCACATGAAAATACAAATAGACAACAACTTATTTGGTGTTTGCAGACAGAATTCAATTACTATTATTAAGCATTCCTAATGATCTATGGAGTTTTAAGCGAGATATTTCACACAAAACATGAAGATAGCTAAGTACACCTTTCATTGGCAGCTTCTGGATTTTTAAATACAATCTTTTTTTATATATTTTTTTATTTGAGAGAGAGCAAGAGTGAGTGGAGGAGAGGGGCAAAGGGGGGGAGAGAAAATCCCAAATAGGCTCCACACTCGGTGAGGATCCCGATGCAGGGCTTGATCCCACAACTCTGGGATTATGACCAGAGCCAAAATCAAGACTCGGGAACACTCAGCCAACTGAGCCACCCAGGTGCCCCTTAAATGCAACCTTTTTGGAAGCATAGGGAAAAACGTTAATACAGGGTTATTTGGTCACTTTATATTTTATAGTATTTTATTTCTCAAAAAAGCAGGACAGAGAGGAGACAAAAGACTAAGTAAAGATAAAAGTAAAGAGAAATAGTAAACTGTACATTAATAACCTCAGTGGAATATTTCTTTCTCTGCTTTCGGTATAACTGACATACAATGTTATACTAGCTTCAGGTGCACACAGTGACTTCATAATTCTATATATTACTCACTGCTCATCACAGTGAGTTTCATCGCCATCCATCACCATACATTACAGTATTATTGACTATATCCTCTATGCTATACTTTTCATCTCCATGACTTATTTTATAACTGGAAGTTTTGTTCTTCTAAATTACCTTCACCTACTTCACTTATTCCCCCTAATCCAAGAAGGCTTTTGTCTTTTTATACTCACTTAGAATATAAGTAATGACTGAATCAACAACATTCAAGTGTTTTTTGATTTTGAGGAACTGTTGGTAATATCAGCTTCACAAATTAAATAATTTAGGAGAGATTACTATACCCAGTGTGTCAAACATAATATATACTTAAATAATGATGGATCTCTTCTGATTTCCTTCTTTGATGTTGGATAAAACAAGCAAAGGATTTTCAGATTAATAATACTACATTACATGATGTTATGAACAACTTTTATCATTAAGACTCAATCTTCAAACTTTAAACCATATCCACGCCTGTAAAGTTTAAGGTACATTGAAGTGAAATTCCTTTATACTTTTAATGAACAAAACTAAGCATAATTGTTGTTTAAATATCACTTCTCCAAAATCTGAAAACAGATTACATGTTCAGGGAATTTCGTATTAATATTATTTACAACATAAAATAACCATAGTAATAGAATGATCAAGTAACTGTTACAATGACAAAAAAAAAATATTTGGATAAGTAATGAGGAACTGTCTTCCAGAAATATTTTTATTTATTTATTTATTTATTTATTTATTTATTGAGGGTAACTTCCTTTGATTCTTTTTGGTGGCTCTATTTTTTTAAATTAAGATATAACTAACATATAACATTGTATTAGTTTCAGATGTACAAAATATCGAGTTGATATCTGAATATATTACAAACGGATGCTTTATCATTCCCAGTTTAGTCAGAGGAATTTTGAACACTAGAGTCAAGTGTCCCATTTAAGGTTATTTAATCAATTAGTAATTGAAGTAGGAGTTGAAACTAGGTCATTTGATTGCAAAGCTCTCCCTACCATTTTGATACTGCTGGTTTATCAGTGGAACAGATTTGCAGAAAGTATGTCATTATTTTCTCAGCAGCAGCAGCAGCAACAAAATTAAGAGGAAAAGACAGCTCTCGGATTTGGTGTAGAACAGAATCACCTGGAAAGTTTCCTATAAAAAATGCCCAGGACTCAGCTTTGCCCTTCTGAACTGGTCTGAGGTCTGGCTCAGGCACTGAAATTTGAGAACCACCACCTCATACCATATAAAAATGAACACAGACACAGTGATGCACAGAGGCAGAGGTCCCAATGCTGACAAATGGGTCGGCCCTAAAAACCTGAAATGGGTGAAGAGGCCAGGTCAACAGCAGCAATGCTGATATCCCTCCAACCTTCCTAACACAAAGGGAAATGAGAAACCTACAGGTCCAATGGACAAATAGAAGAGTTCCAATGACAACAAAATTGGATAAACAGGTAAAAATAGAATGCTTTGTACTGACATTTTAAATTATTCAAAATATCCAAAAAGCTGGCAAACCAGTTTCTTTTTATTCGTAGGAAGGGATGTGGCTGTTTGTCATAGGAGTTAGTTACCACGCAGCCGACTATAGTCTACACTGAAACCACATAGCTGACTATAGTCCACACTGGAGTTTTTAGAATTCCTTCTTGCATCAATAAAGCCGATAGTTTGAATATTTTCCAGTAGTGTCAGAAGCTTATCTTCAAAGGTCTATTAAACACAGTATAATAGTGACATCTCTTTCATGAACATGAAGAATGGATCAACAATAGCTTAAGAATATTCCAATGTCAAAAATTTCAAGAGTAGTGATTACAGTAATGCTATTATAATTAGGAAACAACAACATACATGGTACTGGTCATGGGTGTCCTAACTAGAATTATAAACTCAAACATGTAAAGGAATTTGACACCAAGTGGCATTCCTAATTTTATTCATGATTCATTATTTTCCACTAATTATTAAAATCATTCATTCCTCCTTCCCAACTGTTAAAAGTAACAAACCGAAAGTTTCTTCAGTTACATATTAATTGTCCATGGTGGGGATTTCTTTTGCAAGACTGGGAAAGTCTTTGGCCAGTATGCATTTTCTCCATTCTTCAGGTAACAGGCTCCATTCATAGACCACAGTGGTGAGCATGGGCTCCAGGCTGGTGACACCAGTTACTAGTTCAGGAATGTACACATGACTAATGCTGGGACAATTGGAACCCTTCCCTGGGATTTTCCTAACTAGACTTGGCAGGGAAAAGCTATCAGATTGTGAGCTGCCAAGCATCATGTTTGCTCCTGTATGAAAAAGACTGGTCTATAAAGTAGAAAAATGTAAGAACCACACAAGAGGAAACAGAGGAGAGAAAACCAAAACATGCTGATGTCATTTCATTATTTGTTCTATTTCTCCCTTGAATCTGATCCCACCAAGGCATTTTCTATGGCTTCAGCACATGAATCAATGAATTTTCCTTTTGCTATTGAATGGATTTCTTTCACTTGCAACCAAATAGTCTCGATCCACTAACTTCCCTATATTAAATAAAGCTTCTCCTCCTGTGGACTATGTCATTATAGAGACCCTGCTAGGAATTTTACACCACTGCCTGTCCACTTCTCCAACGCCTAGGTTTCTATTTATCTCCTCTTCTTCCATTAAGTCTTGCCAGACCAGTACAATCCATGCCCTTTTTATTTTCAAAAAAATACTATAATATGTCATTTTGTCATCTATAACCTAATATTCAAACGGTCTATTATTTAAACCTTCGCATGTGTAGGTTTTTCTTTAACTTAATTTTTAACAGTTTAAGACATATATATATGTCTTAGGTTTATTTGTAATCTATACCATAGGGTTTTACACATTTCCAAGCATACATATAAAATACAGCGAAGGCAATATGAATGAGTTCTGGTAGACTTTTCATACATTCCAGTGGGAACTAAGAATGTAGTACTAGTTAAAGAATTTGATTTGCTCAGATAAAAGATGTTACATAAATACCAGGTATTTAACATTTAAGAGTTCTCTGAATCTTTCTGAAGTGTTTGTTACAAATAATGATGTCTGAGGTGGACATGAAGTACACTCAAATTTAGTCTCTTTTTAAAAATGTCACTGTCAAAGAGCATTTAGTGTCTATTACATTTTTCTCATAAAATATATAATCTGCACTATACTACTTAGGTCTAAAGGGAACTTGTAAGACTGAATAGATGAGCTACCTAAATGAAGCCATAAGTTTTCACCAAATCAAAAGCATTTTTCTTAAAATACTCTTGCTGTTTTAATTTCAAAATACTCCGGCTGTTTAATAATGTGGAATCATTTAGAGAACTATTTTCTAATGTGAGTTATACATAAATTCTTTTCCAACATTACAGGCATCTTTTATTATATTTATATCATGGGCCAATGTATCAGTTTCTATTAATGTATCCTTAAAATCCACAGTACTGGACTCTTTTGTAACACATTAAAGAGTTGTTTGGCAAATGAAAAGAAAAAGCAAAATAAAAAAAAGAACAGAGAAAGAGAAAGAAGAAAGACTGAAAACTGAAAGAAAGGGAAATTCCAATGTGATTCACAACTTAGGAAATTAAAAAAAAAGATTTATTTCTTGATGGAATGTGTTTCTATTGAAAACTGAACCAAACAAAAGTCATGGTAGCGGCTGTGGATTCTTTAGACAGATGGTGTCAACAGACCAGTCGATTAGTCAGCTTGGCAATGGAAGAAGGATAGTTTTACAAAATACCACCAAACTCAATATATGAAAAATAGAAAGAGGCTTGAATTTGAACTCTGATACCTGATCCTAGTTACTGCATGGTTTGTAAAATAGGCTAGTCTTGTCACCAACAGTTTAGAGTTTCCTCATTAGATTTTCATAGAAATGGTTCTCAGCACACAAAAGCCAAATCCCAGAAGGGACAGCTGGGTCTAACAGGTGAAGAGATCACGTCTAATGGTTTTCCTATCAAAGCCCCACTGCTGATTTTCTTTCTTCTTCTTCTTCTTCTTCTTTTTTTTTTTTTTTTTTTTTACCTAATATAAACTAACAGTACCAACTGCTATTGTTTAAAATACATCACTGGAGAATTTACTCATAACCTAAGATAAACAAATCTTGTATCCCAAATTTAAAGTCCCTATTGACAAATACATTATTTTTTTGTTGTTGCTCAAGGTAAATTTTATATTAGATTATATTTCGTCAAGTTAAAATTAGCTTTCAATAATTCTTTCCCAAGAGCATAACCATGTCAACCAATGCCACCAAATTAAATCAGAACCAGAAAGTTCAATTTGATTAGTAATTTTCCCAGTGAGCATGGGGTCCTTCTAATGTAAATTAAATTTTCATTTACATGGGAATGAGAAGAGGATATGGGGTCTTGCAGGAAAAAAAAAAAGAGCTGGTTTGAGAATCCAGGAAGCTGATTTTGCATCTAAAATCTGGGGTATCTAGTCTCTCAGACTCAGCTCACCCTTACATCTTTATCTATAAGATAAAGAGATTCTGGTAAATTATATTTAAATCAAATCTCTTCCCAGCTAGCTCTGATTACAAAAGCCAGTAAATGAACATTTTGATTCCTCTGAATGTTATTATAAACAGCACTTGAAAGATTGCCTCCTATTTTCATGACTAAAGGGAAATTGTTTAGGTAAAACAAAAACTTTTTTGACAATTTTGTTGGTTTCATAAAGATAAAACCAACATGCCTTCCTGTCCTCTTTAGGGAGACTATTGGCACAATGGATAAAGAGAATGAGATTTGGACACTGGAGTCCCAGCTCTGTCCTTTAACTCGTATAAATTTGGACCACCAGTTTTCTTAATTTTTCTAAACTTTAGTTTCCTGACTTAAAAAAAGGCAACTATTGAGAGGACTAAATGAAATACAATGTGAAAAATACTTTATCTACTCTTGACACAAAATCCTTCAATAAATACTTCTTTTAAAAGCCAAAATTTAGGGACACCTAGATGGCTCAGCCCTTAAGCGTCTGATTCTTGATTTTGGCTCAGGTCATGATCTCACGGTTCATGAGATCAAGCCCTGCATTAGGCTCTGAGCTGACAGCACGGAGCCTGCTTGGGATTTTCTCTCTTCCTCTCTCTGCCCCCTCCCCTGCTCATGTGCATTCTCTCTCTCTCTCTCAAAAATAAATAAATAACCTTTAAAAGCTAATATTTTTAGATCATGGCTTTCTAGTCAGCAAAATCGAGATCAAGGAAAACCAGAATTGTTGAAGTTACCATTATATGAAGACTGAAAGTAATCTGTCAACCTCTTCCATAGCCCTGGGTGCTCAGCAACAAATGAAAAGGAAACAAAAAGTCCCAGCACCTAAGTGGTGAGCATAATTATGTTTCTACATTCATGTGACATTTCAGACCATTACACCCTAACATTCAACTTTGATCCTGAAAATTCTACCTGTTTTAAAGCATTTATTCATAAAGACCTTTATGTAACAAATCCTTAAATTACATACACACATATAGGGAGGTCTAATCTTGTTCTTTTGTGTGTTTTGTTGTGGTAGTGTATTTTTAATCCTAAATTTAGTCAGAATCGGTTCATCATACTAGGACATGACATGTATTAAGTACTAAACACAAGAACAGACTCAATGTAATACACACATTAGAACTGCTATAGCAGGGTGTAAGATCTCAAAATCAAGAGCAAAGGGTTAAGCCAGAGTATTGAGAAATAGCAGTGACAGCAAAATAACGGATCTCCATCCTACACTACGCATCTTGGAATCAGTGTTTCCCCGAACCCCAAAGTGGAGGCCTGAAGAGCTACCTAAAGATGCATGAAAAAGAAGGAAAGGGCCACTCAATCATATAGTTTCATTAGAATTACTGTCCGTGTCTGCCTTAGATCTGACCTTGACCTGCCTCTACTCATCCCTTGTACAGGGATGATTAGGAGCCAGGAGTCATAAGCCTGGCTGACAGACCTCAGGATTCCAGGAGTCCGTCGGCCTAGATTTACCTGTAGCCTCCTTTCCTGGTTAAGGCACAGGACAGCACAGTCCCTGTCTTCACATTGTCTCCAAACCCCTTACCTACTGTAACCAACTCCTGGACCTTCTCTCTCCCTCTCTCTTCTTCATATCAGCTTTTGCCCAATTTTAGTTCCACTCAAATCCTGTGCTGACGCTTTGTTCTCCTCAGCATGTATGACTGAATCTGTGTATTTTGCTACATGTAATTATACATCTTGGAAGCCTTTCTTCACTTATTATGACCAATTAAGAAATCTACTCTTGTATTAGAAGATAAATAAGAATGAGGTCAGCAAAATGTATAAAATGTATAGGGGTAATGCTTTACATAAAAAAAAAAAAAAACAGGCAAAACATGAATTCTCCTCCAAAATTTTCTTCAAGACCACAATATGTGCTTGCCTTGTAAATTTCATAAATGACAGCAAATATAAACTATACCCCCATTACATTTTAACAATGCAAATCTGAAGTTTGCCTAACACCAAATCCCTTTTTTCCCTTAAATTTCTTCACTTAATATGAAAAGGCGATGGTTCAACTAGGCTATAAAACTGAGAAATTGGTATAAAACTATTTCCATTTAAGCTGAATATTCCGTCATCTGTAAGATAAATTCCAAACCACTTAGCCTGTCAGTTACAACCTTTCACAACCTGACCTCAGTCTACCTTTGTAAACCCCAATTCCCACAATTTTCCTCAGATCTGGAAAAATTAGATTGCTCACTGCAGTGCAAGCATGCTTTGTTCTTTATCCACACACTCCTCTCCTCCTAAAACTCCCTTTTCTTTCCCATCCCCCCCCTTCACTCTATCTTCTCCAAAAAAAATCATTAATTTAAAGTACTTACTCTAGCATGATGCTATTTCTCCCTGCAAAAGTTTTAATCCTATTTCTTTATTCTCTGCAATTATAACTTAAATTACATATATTATTTAATTATTCATATACATATTTAATATTTATTTATTTTGAGAGAAAGTGTGTGTGTGCAGGGGAAGGGGAGAGGGAGGGAGGGAGGGAGAGAGAGGGAGAGAGAGAGAGAGAGAGAGAGAGAGAGAGAGAGAGAGAGAGAGAATCCCAAAAAAGGTTCCGTATTGTTAGCACAGAGCCCAAAGCAGGGCTCCAACTCAGGAACTGAACTGTGAGATCATGACCTGAGCTGAAATCAAGAGTCGGAGGTCCAACTGACTGAGCCACCCAAGCACCCCTTAACTATTTATACTTTTGCACTCAAAGTGCAATGTAAGCCTCTTGTGGAAAGGGGCAGAAAGCTTTCTTTTTTGTTGTTCTTTTTAAATTTTATTTAAAGTTTATTTATTTGTTTTGAGAGAAATAGAGACAGCATGAGCGGAGGAGAGGTAGAGAGAGAGGGAGAGAGAGAGAGAATCCCAAGCAGGTTTCACACGGTCAGCACAGTGTTCAATGCGGGTCTTGAACCCACGAAACCATGAGATCACGGCCCGAGCTGAGCTGAGAGTCTGACGCTTAACTGACTCAGCTACCCAGGTGCCACTCTGTTTTCTTATTCTAACCAGAGCACTAGCAGAGGATATCAATTCAACCATCAATCAATAATCTAAAAATAAAATTCTCTAGCTACTTTGAAAAGAAATAAACCACAAAAGAAATTAATTATGAGAAAGTAAAAATCTTTTTAGACACACGTACCACAACATTGGCATCATAATCCGAAACCATAAGTCCTACTCATTAACACATACATGTGATACTGTTCCAACTAATGATTATAATCACTTAAGGACCTTATTGAAAATATCGCCAGTCCCACTAGGCTGAGAGAATGTACTAACCATTGTATAAATTCTTAATATCTGTTTAGTAAAGCTGCCCTGATAGATAGATAGATAGATAGATATATAAATGAATAAAAAATAACTATTATTCTGCCATCTAAACTGGGAGAACAGAATATCTTGCTAATTATTTTTAAATATTACCAATACACTCAACATAAACATATATACAAATCCCACATATGAATTTCCTGAACCTTAAGTTATTTTTGCTGTCCTTTCCTATACAGTCTCAATTTTCCACAAATTTCAAAAATTATCAATTGCACTAAATCTGATTTTTAAATTTTAGATACACATATGTATTCATTAAAGGCCTATATATTTACAGATATAAAGCCAATAAAAATGCATGCTTCCATCTAGTGGCCAGTTCAGTCAACCAAAGTAGGTGTGGAAGAATGGATACATGAAATCCCCATGAAACTCACAATATCATTTCAACTAAATAACCCTAGTTTTGTCTCTTTTGGACTAAAGTTTCTTTTTTTTCCATGTTTTTAATGTTTATTTATTTTTGAGAGAGAGAGAGAGAGAGAGAGAGAGAGAGAGAGAGAAACAGAACACAAGCAGAGGAGGGGAAGAGAGGGAGACACAGAATCCGAAGCAGGCTCCAGACTCTGAGCTGTCAATACAGAGCCCGACGCAGGGCCCAAGCTCACGAGCCATGAGATTATAACCTGAGCTGAAGTTGGACACTCAACCAACTGAGCCACCCAGGCACCCCAGGTCCAAAGTTTCTAAGACTAGGTGTCTTCAGTTTTCACTTCTTCCATATACTGCCTTACATTTGTTTGACATGTTTTGAGAACAACATTTATTTTTAGTAATCTCTACACCCAATGTGGAGCTTGAACTCACAACCCCGAGATCGAGTCACATACTCTTCTGACTGAGCCAGCCAGCCACCCTTCCTCATTTTCACATTATTTAGCAGCAAAGAGATTTATACCTGGGTCTAGTTCTGTGTTCCAAAGCCTGTGTTCTGCATTACGCATTAAGAGACAAAGAGCTGATGATCCACAAATAGACTGTTTTTCCTCCTAACAATTAAAATCTGACTGTACTTAAACTGGAAAAGTTCTGCAGATTATATTCCCAGCCACCTCCCTTGCAGCTGAGGTCAAACACAACTTGAATCTATTCTTCAACTATTTACAGACCTCTTTATCAACGTTAGTACTCTTCAAGTTCTGACATCTCTCTTCAGGCCAGAAGTATTTATTTAATCAACAAGTACGGCTTGAGGAACATCAGGCTCTTATTCATGGTTAAATAATTAAAACCGGAAAACACATCACCAAGTGCCTAATATATGCAAGCATTAATTGGTTCAATTGGTGAATGTTTCCCCAGACTGCATTTGTTTCTTATGCAAGGGTGCTGTGTTCTTATCCATGCCTCATGGCTTTCAGGGTTTGCTAATTAGTGCTTTCCTAATCCCATTCAGAAAACTGGAGCAAGTTTTTGCCATTCCCTTTCCATAAATGGGTGGTCACTGAGATTAGGTCAGGCCAGCTCAGCCCACAATAGCATCCTTAATCAGCCAACGTGAAATAAAAATGAGGCAAAAATCCTGGCTTTTATCTCACACTGTCTTTGGAGCTAATTAAAATGCAGAGGCTCTTCCTCCTGTTACAACCCTGCTGTTCTATACACTAATAAGCCAACAAAAGGTGCTGAAAGCAATGGGCTGAATAATTGTTGAAATTTACAGTTCCTTAAAGGCAACTGTTAAAAGATTTCTGTCTCCTCAGCAATGTAGATCACATTCTGATAAAGAATCACTAACATCTCCTCTCACATTTATTTATATAAAGAATCACACAAATCTAGGGAGGATCAGGATCCTATAATTGTTGGTTTTTGCTGATTTTTTTTTACTTATTTGGTTTTTAATCCACTTTACTAACCAAAGAGTTAAAACAACACCATGTTCTTCGACTGAAATCTGCCCCCAGAGAACCCTGGGCCTCTGCTGCTTTTAAAAGTGCTATGAAAGCCCACTGGCATAATAAACAAAAAGGTAGAAGGGGAAGTGGAATAAGACAGGATGCAGACAAAAAGAAAAAAAATTAACACACCACACACACACACACACACACACACACACACATGTAATACGCTCAAGTAATCTACTTGGGCTCATACCCTTCCTAGTCATTTTACCCACCAAAAATAAATCCTTAAATTAATAATCAACCTTAATGAAACTATCTTCTAAAATAGAGTAAGCTTTTGATCTTCCTGTTCCCTGCCTCAGGGTATTCCTTTATATTTATTAAAATACACCTTGAGCATGTTACGAGTAAAACAATAATTTCCTACACTTTAATACATGCACAAGCATATAATTTAAGGAAACATTTGCCAAGGAATAGCACATGTTCCAAACACATATACCAAATTAAATTCACATTATAATTATATTTAAAAATCAATACATTAAGTAAGAATTCAACATGTTCAAAGAGGCGTATTAGCCCCAAACTGTAATTATAAGAAAGTGACCTGCCTCCCTGAGATTGAGCAGGATGTAAGACGTCTGTCCAGACAGTGAGGATTATAATCACCCCCTCCTGCCCCACCACACACACCTCAAAAACAGGAACATAAAGAACTTGCATATTTTCATCTCTGTTTGGCACAGGTCACTATGCCTTAATGATGTAAAGACTTCAGAAGGCATCAAGTTTTTTCTGAAGCTACACAAAATGCTCTAAAGGCTCTAAAAATGTAAATGTATAAGGATAATTAATAAAGCATTCTTTTCTAGCAGAAGAGCATTCCCTATTTCAAAAGTTTAGACATCTTCTTGAAGATCTTCACCGTAGGGTCTTACATGTACTATCGTTTCTCTGCAGCCTGGTATTTACTTAAAACAAACATCATAACAATAACTGCTGATATTTGTAGCACAGGGAACTGGCTGAAAGATACACAGTGAAAAAACTTTCCTCACTGGATAGAACTTAGCTCCTTAGGTGCCCTCCCCCACCTCTGCTTTGTTACAGGTAATTCTATGAACTTCCTCAAAACACTTTAGTCCATGGTAATGTGTAAGAGTTATACACCTGGTAGACAGAGCTTTGAAATAATCCAACCAGGGAGATCATTTTAAATAAAAAGAAATAATAATTGAGAGTGATTAGTGAGCTTAAAATACACATTACCTTAAACCATTAACCACTAACATCCAAACTATCATTACATTCTAAATCACAAAAGATAATAACGACACTGACACAAAACACAGTATATGTATTTTTCATAGTAACTTATTTGATCCTTTCAACAACCACATAAAATACATCTTACTAGTTTATCCATATAGATGTCTAAAAGCTAATGAACACAAAGTGTAAGGAATTCACATTTCCCAAACACACATGTAATTAGGCACTGAGTTTGTGCACTTAATTATTATGGCATTCTATATAATTAAATAAATTATAGCATATTATAGTTCACTTTATTGTACTCGATGTAATAGCAATGATTTCACATGTATAAAGAGTTAGAGACTATATTAAGTGCCTCACACAAATTATCTCATTTAAATCTCTACAAAATAATGAGGTAGGCCCTATTACCATCTCACCCTTAAGTGACTACAGATCAACCTCTCAAACAAGAAAGAGATGCCCAACTTCTGCTACACAAAATTCAATAAAGCAATGGCATTGTGATGAAGGCATTTTTGCCTAGATTAAATATTGGGCTTTTTCCTTTGAATTATGGTAAATACTATCTTAACCATTTTTTTAATTTTTTAATGTTTAATTTACTGTTGAGATGGACGGGGGGGACAGAGAGAGAGGGAGACACAGAATCCGAAGCAGTCTCCAGGCTTGAGCTGTCAGCACAGAGCCCTACGTGGGGCTTGAAAACCATGAATCATGAGATCATGACCTGAGCCGAAGTTGGACGCTCAACCGACTGAGCCACCCAGGTGCCCCTACCTTACCCATTTTTAAAGATACATTTCAGTAGTGTTAAGCATATTCACATTTTTTCTGAAACAGATCTCCAGAATTTTTCCAGCTTGCAAAACTGAATTCTAAACTTATTAAACAGCTACCCCTTTCCTCCTACCCCTTAAAGCAGCCAGACACTGAGCATTTTTGAACCATTATAAACATCTATAAACACACTCATATATATACAAATGATAGTAACCAAATTCAAAAATTGATTTTTTTAACTTTAAATTTATGAAAATAGCATAGATGTGGAAAGCATTTACACAGTAGGAGTTGAGCCTTTCTATCGAGTTCCAAGTGAGAGAAAATTCAATAGTTGTCTTTTTGTAGATTTTACACTTTTCGACAAGAAAAACAGGGGAGGTGACTTTGAAAGATTTCAACACACTAATCACAGTGATCAGAATCAAATGACTGATAAAGGAGAATCTGAAATGAAAAAGTAGCAACTAAGAAGCAAATTTACATCTCTGTCTTCTTTCCACCTTATCACCTACACTGCCATACACATCCACAGGCTGATTTCCTAAAGGGAACAAAGAAACAATTTTAAACTAAATTACCACTCCCACTATCTTTCCTTCTTAGTTGTTAAATGAAAACACAAAGAATCCTGGAAGACATTTACAGAATCTGTTTCTCAATCCCAGGGGTCAGGACACTTGATATACTAATGCTAATCAAAAAAGCATATTTTATTTAAATTGCAAGATTCAAATACTCAAACTATAATAAAAAGGGAGAACAGCCTATCAGGACTCATATTACATCTTTTTTTTTTTTTAGTGAATAATACTTGGCATTGTAGAGAATAATATTAAGAAATTACAAAAAAAGCTAAGCAACAAAACACCAAATCTTCAATATGAAGGTACATACAGATGAGGGGAAAAAAGGGGTTAAGACATGGGACCAGTTTCAAGTATAGATATAAGTAGTCGATATATAAGTAATTAGGAAGTCACTACTGTCTTGGGTTAAATTGGAAGACAACTGGGGTAAGGGTGTGAAGACAATAGTAAGTTTATTGAAAATTAGAAAAAAAAACTTTTAAGGAGATAATTTTAGGGGCAGTTGGCCCAAAGTTGGTACAAACTGCTTGTCACCTGGAGGTGGCACACTCAAATAAGGTGAAACACATAAACAAACATATGGTTAGCAGAATCCATGTTATGCATGCATGTTATTGATACATAACAATAAAATATTAATAACAATGATAATAATACGTGATAAGTTATCAAAGATCTGTGGGTGACACTGTGCTATGCTTTATTCTTTATTTATGCTTTATTTATTCTTTATTTATGCTATCGCTTTATTCTTCCAATAACCTTATAAGAGGACTGTGACGATGATGACCATGATGATTGTGCAAATCCCTTTGACAGAAAGGGGAAATGAGTCTGGTAGATTTCAGGAACATCCGTTGAGGCACTCTGACTCCAGAGTCTGATATTTGCCATTATTCTCTGCTGCTTTATGAGATTAGGAAAATCAGGAGCCACTGCTAAATTTACCTTCCCCAAAGCACAGCTGAGATGACTCAGAAGGTAAATGAAGAAAAGAGAGGTAGATCAGAAGGAGAGAAGCAAGTCAAAAGTCTGTTTCAATAAACATCAGGTTCACAAAAGAATGATGTGAGAAGCACAGAGACGTAAGATCAGTAATAATTATATTGAAAAAAAGATGAACTGTAAGCAAAGTGTAAAAGGTGTTAAAATCTTGTGGTGTCTCTTAGGACCATCCTTTTTTTTTTTTTAATTGTGATATAATTGACATATAACTGTGTGAGTTTAAGGTACTGTACACACTGTATTGTAACAATGCAGTGTACTGATTTGATACATTTAGATACTGATTATATGATTACCATCAAAGGGGTAGCTAACGCCTCTATCACTTCACATAATTACCATTTCTTTTTTTGTGGTGAGAACAATTAAGATCTAGTCTCTTAGCAACTTTGACATTTATAACACAGTATGGTTGACTATAATCACTATGCTATGCAGGAATATCCAGAATGGATTTAACTACTAGTTTTAGGTGTGTACCCTTTAAAAACATGTCCCCCTCCCAAAATAAAAAATAAAAAAAATCTCCCAACTCCCCCACCACCCCCCAACCCTGCTAACAACCTTTCTACCCTCTGTTTCTAGTTCAGCATTTTAAGAATTCACATATAAGTGATATCATGTAGTATTTGTCTTTCTCTGTCCATGGCCATCATGTGCATTTCCACCATGGGTCCTACTATGTGCATTCAGCTCTCAGAGCTCCTTGATGAGTGAGCATGATATAGGTCCCTGTCTTCCTTCTCTACCTTCTCCCCCCCCCATTAATTTTCCCCTGATCTCTGTCCCTGTTCTTAATGCGAATGAGGAAAAATGGATCATTCAGACTAGTTGGCTAACAGATTCCCTGACACAGGTGACTGACTATACAAATCTTGGTCCAAAAAAGTGAAAGGAAATGTGGTATATAAAAGACCGCTTAAAAGTTTTTTAGGAGGGTAAAGATTCAATGAGGAAGAGAAAGAATCTTATCTTATAGCAGGGTTTCTCAAATGTGTCTCAAAGTGACATCTGGAGCAGGATCATTCTGTGTTGTGAGGGGCTATCCTAATTGTGGTATACAATGTTCAGGAGCATTATATGGCTCTCCTCACTAGATGCCAATGCACCCCCATTTATAACCACCCAAATCACCAAATGTCAGGACAACCATCTTAGACATATTTGTTTTATTTTGTCCTTTTTGTTTTGACTATTATTTTAAACTATTATTTGTATGGTGTATTCAAAAGATTTGCAGGCAGCAACAAAGGTGGGATTTCAAACAAAGCCTGGGAAATTGATGTTGCTAAGAATCTATGGAAATTCCACCTATTCAAATATCAGCTCTACAGAGTGAAGATTCAAATTATATGGACAGTGACAACCCCAACAGCGAAAGGAAGGCCAGGATTAAACCTGGAACAGGTAACACGGGGTTAATGATCACGCAAAAAGGAGCAGCAAAAAGGTTGCTGAAAGAAGAGAACAGGACTTATGGCATGCCATGTTCTCAAAAGCCATAAGGAGCCTGAATAAGAGGGTAATCAGAGAGAGTTCACAGGAAGATCCAAGAAAACAAGAACCCAGATGATGCCTTTGCTTTGAGACAAAAGGGGATGATTGGCTACCTCCGAGAAAGGGTTCTAAAAAGAACATTTCCAGCTACCACCTGACCATTTGGTGCCCTGGAGCAATCCTTAATTACCATAATGGAAGGAAAGAGTTAATGTATATTCTAATAGGCTTGGGTTGCTAGCAATTTCTAGCAGCATAGGTTATACTTCCATGGCAGCATTCATTGAGGAAAAAAAGAATAAAAACCCACTCCTTCTGAGTTGTGGGTGCTGATCAGTCAACCATGCTGGCCAAATCCTGCCTCTCAAATCTCTTTGTAATATATACCATTCACCCAGGCAGAAGTCTTCAATGACAGCTATTCATGTGTCCCAAACTGATCAAATGCAGGCCACAGTGATGGTTCAGCACTACTTGCCTTTCCTGAACGAACAGAAAAATTTTCCCAACCATCAGTCTGGCACACAAACTCTACTGCTTCTTTTGGACTTTTAATGGAGTGCCCTCCAAATGGCACATCAGAGAAAACATTTCATCTAAAGAACACGTATAGAAGGCAGCTACTTGTTCAGCGGCAACCCTGGTCTTTTGGGATATGTGCAGTCTTGGTTCTGAATAACAGGGGATAACGGGGCGGGGGGGGGGGGGGAGGCTTTCCCCTCTATTCTAAACACGCCTTAGTCTCCTTTGAGTCAAAGCCGCTAATTATGCCAGGCAGGCTGAATGATGAGTAGTGGTTTTGTGATCCCAACTATTGTTCAAAAGGGCTGAGATCACCAATGCATTTTCCTAGGTATAGAGAATTTGAAGGGAAAAGTCTGAGTACTTATTATCTCTTTGTTTTCTTAAACAGTGCCTATTTACAAACTTTTCACTAGTGAGTAAAAACATTTACTGGCAATAAAACACAGCAGTGTTTCAGAATGTTAACCTCTTTCCCCCATAACATGATAAAGTGCTCTGAGTGTTTAAGAGAAACAAAGCTGCTTTCTTTTTGTTTCTTGCCACAAACACAGAGTGAGGAGATGGGAAGAAAAAAGAAAAAAATAGAAATAATTAATGCATATGTTATATATATATTTGCTATATATTATATATAAATATGTAACAAATATTATATATGTATATATTTCCTTTAGAGCTATCTGTAGTGCAAAATTAAGCAACGCACCCTACCTTTATGAAACACCCCAAAATAAATGAAACAACAAACACATCATGACGGATTGGGGGGAGGTAATTCTTATTCCTCAGAGAATCATATTGGTAATGGAATATAGGACATAAGAATGAAGAAAAGAGAAATGCTGGGTGATACATCCGGTGGCCCCTGAGGTAGACTAGCAAGCCTCCCTTTGGGTAGCTATCTGTTTTCCAAGAAGTGAGTGGGATCTTGTTAAAATATTTATAGTTTTAAAACATTTTAATTATCTTGAGGCCTTGCCTTTATAGAGGTCCTTGAGGCAAGAGTCATGCCATAAAGATATTATATAAATATGGAGAGCTGTATCCAAAGATACATAATGAATCATTGATAAATGAATATAACAAGTGAACTCACGATTGGTTCTATTCAGCCCGCATACTCTATTTATGAAATCTGCTAAGTTATTGCAATATCGACTTTAGCATCAAGGATACCGAAACAAATTTGGGGGAAAAGTTGTGAGCATATGAAGGACTGTCGAAATGCTATTTCCTCTTGAAGAGTGAAATTTTAAATCTTGCTGTCTATGTATTTTTCTTCATATGTTTGTAATTTATTTCTAAGTTCCCTTTTTTGCCAGAATTTTCATATCCATTAAACAGAGCTAAGAACTGAAAGGCAAATTTTTATGAAGGTAATTGTGTTTATCACTTAAGACTGGCAGACTCTTCTATTTGGTCCAGTTTGGGGGAACATTCATTTTAATTAGGCAAAATTGGAAGCAAATAAGCTGTGAAGACAGAAAAAGATTGTTGTTTGTCTTAACTTCCACAATGCAATTCTGGAGTCTCGCATTTTTGTGGTCTAACATATTCCTTATAGGGCACACCAGATTACTAGCATTATGGACAGAAACCTTTTATCTCCACCTGCTGGAAGCATGAAACATAACTGGGTCCAAGATAATCACTGACATATTTTACTGACATATTTCAGGAAGAAAAAAAAAGTATTGTACAAATTAGATTTAAAATCACCCATTTTAAACTGTAGCCCTCAGTACATTATTTGTCACTGAACTGATTCGCAACCCTAAAGCCCTTTGTTTTGTGATTGTTACAAGGTTTATTCTGCTTGTCTATTTCTTTTAAAGTTGGCCATGACATTTCATCAAAATTGTCAGGCAATTATTTTGCAAAGAAAATGATGTAAATAGATGATAGTTGGATAATAGTCAAATTATGGTCCTTAGGAAAGACACTGGTATGGAAAGATCATATATCATATTTCTTGAGTTATGAGAAATGAATATATATTTCTTACTACATACAAAGAAAAATGATGCTGAGGTAAGAACTTCAAAAAGGAGATTTCTCTTTAAAAAAGAAAAGAAACCTCCTTTTTTGATATAACATGGGTTTTAGCTGCCTCAAGGGGTATGGAAACAGAAAGCAGCTGCTTGTGTTTACCTTCTGTTGCATAAATTAATCATCACTGGATTATTCACTAATTTACTACAAAACTTTATGTATCTTCTAAAGAATATTAGCGCTTTTTTAGATTGTTTAATTATAATGGGATATAATAATTTTAGTAGAAGCCTAAGACTGCTACAGAAAGCCAAAATAAAAGTTAATACATAATGAGTATAAAAACAAAGTAGTTGCCTTTAGTTGAAAAATTTTTATACTTTTATGGTATTTAAAAAGAGTAATAACCACTGTAGGGGAAAAAAAGGAAAGAAAGGAGAAATTGTCACCATTGGATTTTTCCCTTTTGAACTAAATAATACTTTTTCCAAGTTTCCTAAGAAAATATTTAGTACATTATATATCTTTCCAAATACACCAGGTTCCACCCCCCAATACTCTTACGATCATTTTTGACTGGTAATATACCGTTTCAGTCATGTCGAATACGTAAGTACAGATGAAGAAACCATTTCTCAGCTAATATTTCAGAATTTTATAAACTGTATATTTCCTCTACCACTTTTAAATAGGAGAGCAGAAGACCTCTGCCAAATATCAGGATATATTTTAATGATCCTGAGTCAGTTTTCGGGAAAATAAGTTAGTTTCCTTCCTTCATTCCTTCCTTCCTCCTTCCCTTCCTTCCTTTCCAACCTCTCCACCCAACACAGGGCTCAAACACACAACCCCAAGATCGAGAATCATATACTCTAGTGGCACCTGGGAGGATCAGTTGGTTCAGCGTCCGACTTCAGCTCAGGTCACGATCTCACGGTTTGTGAGTTGGAGCCCCGCATCGGGTTCTGTGCTGACCGCTCAGAGCCTGGAGCCTGTTTGAGATTCTGTGTCTCCCTCTCTCTCTCTCTCTGCCCCTCCCCCGCTCATGCTCTGTCTCAAAAATAAATTAAAAAAGAAAATTAAAAAAAAAAAAAAAACAGAATCATATGCTCTACCGACTGAGCTAGCCAGGTGCCCCAGTTTTCTTTCTAAATACAGACAAAAGTGGAAAGGAGTGAGTCAGAATAGCACTAACATATATCTAACAACAAAGCAAAAGAATTCTATTCATGCTTTCAATATGTATTTACTGAATGGCTGTTATTTACAAGTGATGTAGTTGGCTCAGGTGAAATCATAAATAAAATAAATGGTAAACATCTCCCTTCCCCTTCCAAATTTACATTTAGCTCACTCCATGAGGAAGGTATTTATATTCTTTCTCACACCTGTCAATTCTTCTTTAATTAGACTTTATTAGATACTAAAACAAATTACTTATACAAAAGCCAAATATACCTGATATTTTATATCAGGTAATATTCGCAGTAACTAGCACTCCAGAGTTCCACAGATATCTGTTGAATGAATGAAAAAACAGTAAGAAAAATTAATCCTGAATTTATCTATAAATTAATCTGTTTGATTAAGCAATCAAATAATGGCAAATATAAATTGCAGCACATATAGTTAAAATAAATGCCCTTTGAATTGCTTTTGCAATAGGAATCAGTTTGTGCTTGTTCCATTTAGGTTTTAATAAATCACTATGGAAATATTAGCACTATATTCCAACCAACTATGCTATTATTATTAGCAGTAATTTACATTTAAAAATCTAAATATGCATTCTATTATGCACAAAATTAGCAACTGATTATGATGGCAGATCAAGCATGCATAATGGCCTCCACTCTTTCTGAAACCACTGACAAACAAAAGTTCTGAGATGGGATAGAGGGTCTGGTATCACCAGTGAACAAATTTCTGAAGGCAACAGAAAGAATGAGAATGTGTTCAGGAATGAAATAGGGTAGCCGCTTAAAATCTGCTGTGAGGAGGCTCTAGATAATGTTCAAGTCTGCAGAGGCAGGTATTGGCAATCAAGGCTCAGTCCACAGGTACTGTGGAAGATGGCTGTGAAAAGGATACTCAAAAAAGGGTTATTGATTAAAGGTCTGTATAAGGGCAACTCTTTCACTTGAAACCTCCCCCTTCCCAAATGCAGGCAAAAACAGGCAGCTGGCATTTACCTCCAGCAAAACCAGCTGATGCTTTCCCAGTGAAACTGAGCAACCTGTCAGGTGAAACCTAGCATAATCCTCTTCCTTAATCTGAGTGCTCCTATAGCCTACAGCTGGCTTCCTTAGCGGATTCCCCACACAACTCCCCCACCCCCACCCCGTCAAAACAAAGTCTCACTTTTATTTACCTGACACAGAACTCATAATGAGATTTCCAAGTAAGAGTCAGTTGTAAATCAGAAAACTTTCATTAACTATACAGTCCCTTTTTCTATAGGAAGGATTATCAAACATACAAGAAAAGCTGCAGAATGAGATGGAATGGCCAACATTAAGAAACTAAAAATTGACTCCAGAGGAAATTAAGATAACTCAAGCATCACAGAAATGGGGGAGGGAGAGAATAACAATAAACTTATTTCTGAATAAACTCAGGAATATTTAGGAAATGATTGCACCCACAAAACAAGAAAATAGTGCTATGAAAAAGAATTAATAAGAAAATAAGAGCATGCTTGTGGAGATTAAAATTATGACTAACTTTAAAACTATGGCTAAAATTAAAAATGAAGACTATTCAGTGAGCTTACAGGGAAAACAGTCCATATTGGAACACAATGGTGGATTGCTCTGGGAGTGCAGTTTTCACTGATGGGTAAAGAATAAATTTATTTGACATAGAATGTGGTGGGCATACGCCTTCTTCCTAATGGCCCTTATATTGTTCAGGTATCCATGCCTCACCAGCAAGGTGAAGGTGATCCCAATCCTGGCTTCCTGTGCTTAAACTAACCTCCACATCTCATTTCATTGGTCCCAAAGCAATGGTTATCTGAAAGTGGCTCAATCAGACCAAAGAGAAGAACTTTCGTCATTTAGTTGGGTAACTTCCTCTCACTGTTGTTAAGATTGAAACGAGGATCCATAATTACCACCAGCAGCCATTTTGCCTCAACAACAGGGAGCACTCCCAAGCTGAGGTAGACCACAGGGTTGTCAAAGTTAAGTGGCAGGAAGAATACAGTGCTTGATGACATCTGTGAATAGCTTGTTCCCTGGATTTCTATTCGTATGACATAATGCATTTACTTACTGCTCAAAGCAGTGTAAATCAAGGTTTGTTGAGACTTGCCAGCAAAAGCTTCACAACTCCAGGGCCACAACTTAATTTAGAATGCAGACACCCTTCGAATTGTGCCCTGTGTTAACCCTGCCTACAGTAGTAAAGTCAAGATGTGGGCAGGCACGAGATGAACTCAAGTGGTCCCAATCAAGGTCTAGAAATACAATGTGATCATGGAGTCATCTCAAACAAGAAGACATCAAGATGTTGAAGCATGCCTTGTAACTCCAGTGTTTCCCAGAGCAACAGAAAGCCCCTTTCAAGGAAAGCTCTGATGTAAGTCAGACTCTTCTACTTTACCAGAACCTGAAACAGCAGGGAGGACCTGAGGACCAAAGAACATGCCAAGATTTGAGCTCGAGACACACAGTTCGCCATGGAGTAGCGTAAAAGACAGATCATATTTCATGCAGGTATTTCACGATACTCTGCTAGGACTTTCTCAGTCTCCTCTACTAACCTTCATTCATTATAGAACCCAACTAAATTTAAAATCATCAATGTCAGTGTGCCTCAGTCGGAAGACCATGTGACTCTTGATCTCGGGGCTATGGGTTCAAGCCCCTTCTTGGGTGTAGAGATTACTTAAAAATAAAATTTTATTTAAAAAAATCATCAATGTCATGGTAAATTATCCGTGACACAGGAGGACTGCATTCAAACCAAATAAAATGAAATTAGTGCATGCTCTTGAGTGAGGCGTGTTCCAAAATGTGTGTGTGTGTGTGTGTGTGTGTGTAAAAAGATTGATTTTAAGATGCTCACAGGTGCATACCTGCACATACTTTAAAAATGTTCCCAAGAAAAAAAATAATTTAATAAACATAATCTCACCCTGAGAAAAGTAGGTTTTAAGGAGAATTTATTTTTCTCCCTCACAGTTATTTTTTTTAATTTGAGTCAAGTTTAGACAGTAATACAAAGGCCAAGAAGCCTATGCATTTACTCACTTCCTTATTTAAGTTCAGAAAAGAGCATAATATACTTATATATGTAGTTGCACCCAGTCAAGTCAGTTCTTAGACTTATTAGTGCATGACGCTGTTGACACAAGGCTAAGTGTAAGCCTTGACCTTTGCACTTTCGCTGTGACCTCAGGAACCAGATCTACGCATCTCATGGCAATCTTTACAACTTGAACGATGTCAGATCAAGGCTGCTGTGTTTTTTAAAGGATCAGTTAGCCCTAACGAAGTCTATTTACTTTGCCTGTTGTTTGTTATTAATTCCTCTGAGCTTTTTTTCCCAGAAACTCCAGTCCAATTTAATCTACTTCTGTAAAAACAAAATGTTCTCTAAATTCTTTAAAGTTTACATCTAAAATCTGTTAAGCCAAAATGTTTTTCCCACAAAATCCTGTCATAATTTGACAGAAATTCAAACCAAAGCAAAAGCTTTAAGTAAAAAGTGTTTAAATATTAAAGGAGAAGAGAATGGCTAATTTAATACATCCTAGGGTTTTTTTTTAATGCCCAGGGTATTACAGTTTCCAGCACTTATCTTAAGTTCTATGAGAGCAGCCTCAAAATATCTAGTCTTTTAAGCAAAACTGGTCCACATAAATGTCAGACTTCATTTCTAAATCTGTCTTTAAGATCGATAAAGATACTAAACACAGCTTTGAAAGGAAGCTTTAGCCTTCTAATCCTATTCCTGGGTCATAATAAGCAACCTTTTGCCCTCGACCTCCATCCTTTACTGAAATCCAGTCTCCAAGATTTGCGTCCATCTAGTGAAAAGGAAAAAGGCTATATCAAATTACCTAAGTACTTACTGGGAGAAATGGAGAGAAATGGAAGCATTTGGGGGGTGCTTGGATCTATTAAAAAGTGACTGGAGAGAAAAAGGCAGTTTTCCCTCCTAAGAGTGTGCTAGTATATTTTATGGTGGTAAATTGCCTTTTTCGTGTAAAAGATAGTAAATCTTTTGATGCCATTTGTTAGGATGGTCTTATCTCAACAGAGGCCATGCATTCAGGGTCTAAAGTTTCTGAATCTCAGCAATGTTAAACAGGACTTTTAAAAGAACTTTCAATTCAAAATACCGAGTAAATGGATTCACACAGCACGAATTTTATTGTAGACCAACCTAATTTTCACATTTTCCTCTCTATAACAAGCAAGTCATTTGTTCTCTACACTCATAATGGAAAGAAAACAAGAGTTTCTTTGTTTGTGTACATTAACTCAATGCTGTAAAAGTCATCCAGTCAAGCTTCACTATACATTCACCCTTAAACCTTAACCTGACTTGGAACAATATTTGTAGCCTCTAAAATTACACTGGGTGAACCCAGACGGAGTTAATCACCCTTCACTGTCTCAGTGAAAAGTATAATGACCCACCATTTAATGTGAAGCCATTAAAATGCTGGAAGGGGCAAGAATTCACATTATGTGTTTATAAATACCTCACAGACATGAATCCATACATTCGGGCTGCGAGGACACTTTTCATATGGCACTTGCTCAGAGAATCAGATGGAAAATAATGATTGCCTATACACTCCAATCCAGAAGTATCTATTCCATTGTCTTATATAGTGCACCTTGTACTTTTAATACTGACATAAGTTCTTTTTTTTTTACATTTTTTTTACATTTATTTATTTTTTGAGAGAGAGAGTGAGACAGAGCATGAGCGGGGAGGGTCAGAGAGGGAAGGAGACACAGAATCTGAAGCAGGTTCCAGGCTCTGAGCAAGCATTCAGCACCGAGACCAACACGGGGCTCGAACCCACCAACCGTGAGATCATGACCTGAGCCCAAGTTGGACGCTTAACCGCCACTCAGGCGCCCCGTGACATAAATTAATTCTAACAAATTCATCTGTAACTACACAAAGAAAATCCATGTCAAAGTTGGGTAAATATTGTTTTCTTATGCTAACTACCATTGCTTCCCACACAAGGCAAATCCGTAAGCAAGATCTTCCATTTCTACTTTTGGCTTTCTATTCCCAATCCTTCCTTCTAGACTGCTACATTATATAGTCCAGGGGGCACTGTTCCTATGATATGTGGGGGTCTATACTCCAGGGGCTGGTCATTCAGGTCAGCATGAACCATTCAACTACAACCAGAACAGAGGCCTAGACTACTTCTCTCCATCTCCCTGGTGCACCTCAGATGGAACCACCAGCAACCCCACCTCAGCAGCCTCTTAAATGTTCTCCCCATTTTGCTCTGGCCTCTGTAATCTACCCAGAACAGAGTGTGCTGAGTAATCTTGTCAGTTTTTACAACAGAGCATGGTATTCCTGTGTTTACAACCATCTTAATTCACTTGAAATAAAAAAGAAGAGTCCTTACTAGGCCCTTCAAGTCCCTAAATTAGAGAATGAAAAGTGCATATCCACAGGCCAGGTACTTCATGAACAGGGCAAGGAAGGCTGAACATTAAGACCTGAGCATACACTGAGGCGCCTGGGTGGCTCAGTTGGTTAAGCGGCTGACTCTTTGATCTCAGCTCGGGTCATGATCTCACAGTTCGTGAGTTCGAGCCCGGTGTCAGGCTCTGCACTGACAGTGCAAAGCCTACTTGGAATTCTCTCTTCCTCTCTTTCTGCCCCTTCCCCCACTTGTGCTCGCTCTCTCTCTCTCTCTCTCTCTCTCTCAAAATAAATAAATAAACTTAAAAAAGAAGACCTGAGCATACACAATAGGAATGAAGGATAGCAGCAGGGAACGCGCGCCTGAAGGGGTAGCCCCAATCCAGGTCCAAGTGATAGCTTCCGCATGTGAGGGAGAATCAGAAGTCATCAGATCATCTAGTTTCTCATGAGAAGCTAGAAATCTGGGTTTTTATATGAAACTTCAATTCTTAAAAGTTGCCTGAAATTTTTAAAACAATATGGAAAAAACCAAATACCTGTGCAAATTGCCGTAAGAGGCTGTTGGGTGATGAGATTTTACAATTTCCATTCATCACCATACACGGACAAACTGACCCTTCTGTTCCTCGAATTCACCAAGCTTTTCTTACCCTAGAACCTTAGCACATACTTTCCCCATGGTTTTTTGCATTCATTCTTATCCCTCGGATCTGAACTCAACTCAAATGTCTCCCCCGTTAATCTTTCACCGAAAGATTTCTATCTAATGTAAGTCCTCTTCACAAATCACTACCACACCAGCCTGTTTGATTTTTCTTACAGTGCATCATCCCCATGGAAGAAAACTTGACCAGTTCCCACGAGTAAATTTAGTTTCCTGATGTATTAATAAAACCCACTTTCAATAAAGATCAATACAGCATATGCTCAACTGAGCCAATAACATACACACGGCACACACACAATTTTCAAGCTTCATTACTTCATAAATGCATATTGGCAGGATGACAGGGTTTTTGTTCACTAACTATCTGCAATAGCATTCTGTAATATAGAAAAAAACACTCTGTGTGTGTGCACAGACATATGTTTCTATGTGTATGATCTGAACAGATATGGGTTAATATGCAAAAAGATGTTAATCTACCTCAATGCAGTTTGGCCAGATGGACTCTTTTTGAGGAGAATTTCATGTAGATATAAGTCAGTGGTTCTCAAGTTGAGCCAGTGTCCCCTAAGAGGCATGACAATGTCTGGAGACACTTCTGCATATCAGAACTAGGGGGATGCTATTGACATCTAGTAACACAGGCCAAGGAGGCTGCTAAGTACCCTGCAAGGCACATGACAGCCTTCAAAAGAATCACCTGGTCCATGATGTCATTGGAGTCAAATCTAAGACACACTGATCGATACAGGGTCTTTTCTTTCCCTCACTCCAACTTTGCCAAAAACGGAATGGTCACCCCATATTTTTGTTTTGAGGGGCAGGCAGGGAATAATTTTAAATTTTTCCCTCAACATCATTATGATTAAATTTGTTTAAAAACTTTGTTTAAAGAAAAAGTTTGAATGCTTCTCCGACTACAAGCATGTAATTCCACAAGGGACCAAAAACGAAAACAAAAACAAAAACTGGTTGTGTTGTTTTATTTTTGGTTTGTACAATACCTGGTCCATTATGAGTGTTAACAGCAGTGCCTTCTCATTTTATGCTTCACACTGGCCAGGTCTCTAAATGCTTATTTAATAAATGAGGCACTCAAGTTGACGTACAAGACCCTGAGGTGGACTCTAGGCACATGTACATCAAGAAGAAAGTCTCCTCACCCTCAAATTATTCAAAATCTAATAATGGAAACAAGCAATATAGCACAACATAATTTGTACAGTCTTACAGTAAAGGCATACACAGTATCATAGGAGTGCATGAAAGACCAATTCATCTGGACTTGAAGAAGTGGATGATAAGATGGGGGGAGGGGAGCCCAAAATGTCTTCCTCGACAAGATGTCTGAACTGCCTCAGATGTGCTGAGTACTAACCAGGCAGATGAGAAGGAGGGAAACCATAGCATTTTGAAAGAGGAGACACGTTGGAAAGGGCATGTCGTTTAGCATTGCTGGGGTAAATGGCTGGTTTCTCTTTTGGAAATAGGAGGAGGAACGCATTAAGACCCTAATATGTGAATGTAAGTGAATTTCTTCTGTCTCACTACACATTGGGCCAGATCTCTTTGTTTCCTACACACTTAGAGGTTCCAGGTGCCTAAAATTTCCTCAACTACCTCATTACAGGCCTGACCTTAAACATCTGTCTTCATAACCTATTTTTGCCACCTTTGTTTACAGAAAAGTCCCTTTGAACCTATAGACAATGATCACAAATTCACACTTTAATTTCAAAATTAGAAAAGCTTACAATTGCAAACATCAAACCTTATCTAAGATCAAATCAGCATTCGTGCGACCTGCGGTCCTGTGGACCAGGGCTCTGTCCGAAGTATTTTTTTACACTTCCATTGTTTATCCCAAATAATGTTACACGGTGATTACTCAGCAAATATTTGTGGAATTGAATCATAACTTGAATCTACTCCAGACCCCGTGTTTTTTACAAATCAATAGTTCATATTGAAATTGCACTGTACTTAACAAAGCATAAACATGTTCAAAATTGAGGTGGGTGAAGCTAAAACGGACTCAGAAATAACCGTTTCCTTTTTTCGCTTCTTTAATAATACATGCCTCTAATCCTAGGTACAGGCTCATATTATGGTAATCTGAACAGTAATAATAATAATAACAACAACAACAAAAACAACACAAACAAGCAAGGAGGACTTATTTTATTTTCGGTCCTGCCCTCTGCCTCCCTCTTTACGAACCTCAGGCTTCTCACTGTAGGAACTTCTCTTACCAATTCTACTAAAATGTCTCCAGAAGCTTTATCTCTAAATAATTCTATTAAACCCAGATGGGTTTTTTTCAGCATTTCAGGCACCGCAGAATGCTCAGTCGGACAACCCACTGGCTTCGTAAACTCAGCCGACCAAAGGACAAGTCACAGCATTTCCTCTATACAAATTGTTCCTCCCTGACTGAAGTCCCTGTTGCTCATGGGGTCATCTGTGTCACATGCAATCCCTCCATCTTGCATACGTTCTATCAATTCTATCTATTCATTCTACCATTCCCAGACTCTTTATCTCATCAACACTG
Organism: Cryptoprocta ferox; assembly: GCA_028646485.1. Taxonomy (NCBI): domain Eukaryota; kingdom Metazoa; phylum Chordata; class Mammalia; order Carnivora; family Eupleridae; genus Cryptoprocta; species Cryptoprocta ferox. The sequence goes on from CM053573.1 coordinate 30,558,218, forward strand.
TATTTATTCATCATCTGTCCCCTTTATTATTTTGATAGTCTTCTAAGTGTTCTCATTGCCCGTGGTAGCCTCTCCATTCAATCCATCATCCATGCCACTAGTTGAGAGATCTTTCCATCCCATCCAAGGTCTTCCCTACCTAAAAACCTTTCCTGGCTTTCCTTTGCCACATAATGAACTTCAGTACAGTGAGCATGGAGTAAGAAAACCTTTATATTCTGACCACAGGCTTATCCTCACAGGTACTTAATCAGTAAGTAATCCCAAACACTTTCTGGTTCCTCCAGTCATCCCGCACCATCTCTCTTCGCTTTGTCTATACATACGTGTTTCTTCTGTTTCATCTGATGGGTAAACAAGCAAGGGAAAGGATAGCTTCAATATTTACTTCAATTATTCTTTAACCCTGGTAGGGTTATTCTCCAACCCTGGTAGGAAGTACATTTTTCCTTCTTGTATATACACATATGTTCCTTCTAGAATATACATACATGTATTCTAGATAATGTATATCATTATCTAGATAATGTATGTATATTCTACATTATACATATGTATTCTATATAAATACATATACATTCTATATACATATATATTCTATATACATATATAATACATATATATTTGTATATTCTAATTGTTCATGTACTTTCCTCAATTATCAGGCAATGTGACCTTCGTGTGTAGGGAACATAACTAAAGCCACCTTCATGTCACCAGTGCCTACAAGTCTATTACGTATGGCAGGTACCCAGGAGAAGTCATTTTGAATGGTAAATATCCTATAGAACAGGAGAACATCACACGGTATGTTTTATGCCCATCTTCTTAAGAGTCCGTTTCAGTAAGGTACCAGGAAGATTTTTTTCTAAGTTTTTTTTTTTTAATAACGTGACGTTCTAGAATTCTCTAGATATTTCTCTACAACCTCAATTATAGAGCTTACTCACTGTAGATTCCTAAAAATAAATAAATAAAGAGTGAAACATTTAAATCTCTCATTACCAATAGTCAAGGCAAACCTAAACACTATAAAGTTCTTTCCTATTATATTTATAGAAAAATTAATATTAAACACAGTTAAAATATTAAGAGAACATAGTTTTATTTATCTTTCCTTTGTAGGAGGATTTCACTTTTTCATTGGATATACTTGATCCGTTTAGTCTTTGTGCATTTAACACGTGTTCACTGAGTACCCCCTATGTGCTGTGTGTGGCAACTACTGAGGATACTTAGTCCTGTAAAACAGGCAAGGCTCATATCTCACAGAGATGTGAGACTAATGCAAAAAGCCGAATTTAAATAGCAATGGACACTCATTAATAGTGACACTATTTAAGAATAAGAGTACACAGTGACTTTAAGGGAGACTTGTAAAGAAGTCAAAAAAAATTTTTCTTTTTTAAGTGACCATGAGCACATGGTCAGCCGTGACAGGTATACTGGAAATACTGGCCTAGTATGAAATGGTGGCCTACAGACACCAACATGGCCTGGGATGAAATACAAACACCAATATGGCCTGGGATGGAATACGGACACCGATACAAAGGCAGACATGCCACATTCAAACTAATAGCGACATTACAAAATAGACTGTCCCTTTGGCTGTGAAACTTAGAGTTTACAGCTTTCCCTACCCTCTCCAAAGTTCTTCTGATATTAGTATTATTAATTAGTACTCAATTAGCATTAAGTACCACCACTCCAATATTCTGCTGCATCCTCAGAAAATATACACTCACATATACAGAGATAAAATAAAATAACATCCATAACATTTCTGTACATTGAGATTTGGAAGTGAAAGTTCTATCCATAAATTTGATCTATTCTGAGATGGAAATGATGTCTTTATTGAATAATCCAAGAAGTACTGTCATTTATAACGTGTGTCACCAACAGATACACTTTCATCTCATCTTACTAAAACCACACATACACTAGACTTCAGAATGTTAGCATTGGTTTGAATTCTGAGTTTATTTCTCTATCACTTTTTTGGACTCTACACTTCTACCACTTATTAAATATTTCTTCTGAAAAAAATGTCTTTTTCCATTTTGATCTCAAAACTCCTCAAGGTAGGTATTATCCCTATCTTCAATTCACAGATGACAAAATAGAGGCTTAGAAAACCTAAGTCATATAACCAATTTCACATAGTTCACTAATGTATTAACTACACTTTCTAATTTTCTGTATTCTTTTTTTAAGTTTATTTATTTTGAAAGAGGAGAGAGAGAGAGAGAGAGAGAGAGAGAGAAATGAATGAGCAGGTGAGGGGCAGAGAGAGAGAGGGGCAAAAGATCCAAAGCGAGCTCTGTGCTGACAGGACAGAGCTTGATGAGGGGCTCTAAATTATGAACTCTGAGATCATGACCTAGCCAAAATCAGAGCCTCAACCAACATAATTCTTTTGTATTCTTGATGCTCTGGCATCTAGGGCCTTGCTGACGAGGGGAGACCACCGCTTCCAGGGCTAGTCAGATCCTAGAGATGGCAAGCACTCGCTGAAGAGCACAACCTTCAAATGCAAACCAATGCATCCAGAGCCCGCTCACTGGGCCACCATGCCACCTCTTCTGTCTGGCTCTTCTCACCCCAAGTCCAGGCACTGAACAACTAGGGACCATCCTGTAGCTCACAGCCGGCTGAGATTACTGAAACTATCCAATCTTAAATCTGTTTGGCTTTCATACCCTGCTTTACTCCTTTTTCCCCATAATCAAGGCTTTTTGCCTGGCTTTGCTCTCCCTCCTTCTGCCTCCCAATCAACCCTGTGGCTTCCCTGTGTGGCCCGGCATTGCATCCTATGCCCCTGGTTCTTGGAATCTGTGAGTAAAAATGTCATGACAGTCATCACCAAGTCTGTATGTCTTGCTCTTGCACATTACAATAAATCCCAGGTACATTTTAAAACAGCCAGTGATAGTACCAAGATTAGAGCACAGGCAGCCAGAAACACAGAATGTGGTAATTATTTTCTAAATAAATGAATTACTCTGGAGGCTGAAATCTTACTCATCATATTCCATAAAAGACATATTTTCCCAAACTTCTATCCATGACTCATCTAAAAATCAGGTTCTTGTACCATAGTATTAATGCTTCTAATTTGATTTTTGGTTTCTTGAAGAAAGAACTTACTAGTAAAGAAGGGAGTTACATACAATGTTTCTAATCAGAGAACATTTTTAACCTGTGAAGTTTGTTACTGGTACTTGTCTACCTCCCCTTCCAGCTTCACTGGCCCAGTTTGGCCCCCATAATTACTCCAGGACCCGAGTGGCCTCATTCTTCTCCATCCCTGCACTTTCCAATGTGTCGCCATCCATTGCACCAAATAAAAACTTCCATTCCCCAAGTGCTAAAAGCTGAACTCCAAGTAAAAGAGGACCTATAATCTGATTAAAATAATTCACAGTAAATTGCAAATCTCTTAATCCTCTTAGAGGCATTAACATTTTTTTAAGTGTGGGGGGGGGAGCGGGGGAGAGGAACAACATGCTATAGCCTCTAATTGTTGGCATTTTTGTACAGCATAAACAATATATATTTTGCTTTATTCAGATAGAAATGGCTATCACACTGGCATGGCAATCTGTCCAGAAATCTGTCACCAACCTGTCAAATTAACCCCGAATTTTCTCTTAACAACTTTCACACTTTTTCTGCTTTTGTTTGTTTGTTGCTTTTTAAATCTTTGGCAAGAGGTCTTAAGGTTTGGATTCTCTGTAGGGAGAATTTTTATGTTTAGGATTTGTAACTCAGGGTCCATACTGAGCAACTATCATAAAGTATTATCTTTAAAAAAAAAATCTCAATAAAGACTACCAATCAGCAAAATAATAAAAACAACACAATAATCTATACTTAGACATTAGAACATGTCAAACACCATTTTTGAACACTTCACATATATTAATTTAATTAATATTCACAGCATCCCTATGGAATATCTATCAAAATTATTTCCATTTTGGAGTGTCTGGGTGGCTCAGTCAGTTAAGTATCACTTCAGCTCAGGTCATGATCTCACAGTCCGTGGGTTCAAGCCCTGTGTCGGGCTCTGTGCTGACAGCTTAGAGGCTGAGCCTGCTTCGGATTCTGTGATTCCCTCTCTCTCTTCCCCTCCCCCACTCATGCTCTGTCTCTCTGTGTCTCTCGAAAATAAACATTTAAAAATTTTTAAAAATATATTTCCATTTTACGGATAAGGAAACAGAAAAGTGAGATGTGTAACCTACAAAGGTGCCTTGGCGGGTCAGCAGTGAGGCCAGGCATTTTAACTCTGAAGCCCATACTCTTGCAATCACTGCATGCTACCGGGAGACACAGTGACTAAAAAAACTCACTGATGAAGAATCCAGCTGATTGTATAGTTCCTAGGCTAGAGAAACTACAGAACTTAATTCTAGAAGTGGCCTAAATATCAACTGTTTCAACTCCTATACTTCAGAGATGAAACGAACTCGCTCTGGCATGGTGAAATGCTAAGTAGTGGCCATTTCAAAGCCAGTAACAACCACATCTGAATCTGAGTCATGTTTTTCCCTCACCATAACATAGTTAGTTCATAACAAAAATCATAGGAATCGAGAATCTTCAGGCAAAGGTCTACACCCAAAGTCCTATCCAACCCATTTGGTAGGATCTAGGAAATACATAAATATTGAAAGCACCCATTCATACATTAATTTCAAATTTGGTGCTTCACAACATTTCTGCCACAAGTTATTCCAGAAAGTGTTTGCCTTTTTCTTTTTAAATAAACACTGGGATGAAGATTTGTAGTAGTTGGTAATTCTGGTTTTTCTTCTTTGCAATTGTTTACTTCTCTGTTCATAAAAGAATAAAATTTTACCCAAGAATAAGAGGGTGTATTAATCCCTTTCATAACTCCTGTCAAAGCAATTTATGTAGTGAATCGCTTATTAATTCACTGAATGTGCTAGTTGTGATAGTTAATTAGATACATACCCTCATAGTTGGAAAGAAGACCTAGACAAAGAAATGCAATACAGCATGATTGCCAGCAAGGTCATATACTTTTTCCCCCCCTAGGGTGCTATGGAAATACATATGGAATATATCATATCTACATTGGGAGGGGGTAGAAGGCATGGCTAAGGTTTTCTGGAGGAGGAGATGCCCATATTGATTCATTAGGGGAAGTAGGAATTGGGATGGAAAGCAGGGAGGGAGGAAGGGAGGGAAAGGAATGGTTCTAGATAGAGCATTCCCTGACAGAGGGAAAGCATCAAGACAAGCCAGAATAGCAAGCGGGTATTCACCTGGCTGAAGTTGGCTCGTAAGTTGGGAACTTTAATTAGGCAGATGTGCAATATGGTCAAATCAATAATACCAATGCATCTTAAACACAAAGGACTTTCTCATGAGAAAATAAATCAAACATAATGTTTCTGTGGTTCACAAGGAAGAGTCTTTATTTGGAAGCAACAAGGGAGATGAAATAGAGTCATAGTCCTGGGCAATGAAGATCAACCTGATTTAGGCAAATTAACTAATATGTCCTCATGACATTTTTCTAAAGGCTGTGATTACCAAGTATAGAAATAATTTCCATATAAACATGGAAATCATGGCTACATATCTTTTAGGTGATGCAGAATCTATTATTGGCAAGCTATTTTCTCAGAGCATTATCAAATTATGCTCATCTTTAAACATGCCTCCCATGGACAATGAAATGCTGGTGATGGTTTCCAGCTTCAAATGAATCTGCACTCCTTGCTCAGGGCACATTACTGCTTCTGACCTCTTCCCCTGCCCGTGCCTTGACCTTCTCCCACTCAGACATTATTCCTTGCCTTGTGCCTGTGAGCATCTCGTATTATTTGTGAGCTGTGGCTCCAGAATTTAGCATGAGGAGGGCTGCCCCTGATAGATGTCTAGCATGAGTAATACTCCTAATGATCCCCAATGGGACTCTGCCATATTCATCCAACAGGATGAGTTGTTTGAAGACAGAAAGAAATCCCATGCACTTTACAGTAAAACACAATGAAAAATAGAAATTTCTACATAAAGGAACATTTGACTTAGATTTGGTAAGGAATGATCAGTGTTTTTAAAAGAGTTAACAAAAGTTTCTTCACGTATATTTAACTTTGAAGGAGATTTTCAACACCTGAGCAAATTATACCATTGCCTAAAGAAACCCTCCAAATGTTATTTTAGAAACATTTATGAATTATGCACAAGGTTTCCTCACAGAAATGCTAGATATGCTCTTGAAAACTGTGCATAAATCAATATTTTTAAAAATTAAATAACATTTCTCATTGACAGATTATTGCAGAAATGTTTCATTTTCATTTCTGGTTAATATTCAATCGGCAATGATTACTGACCCTTTAGATTATGCTTCTCCACTGATAATATTTCTGTCAAATAGCTAATGATCTATAAACAAAGAATAAAACAAATAAGGGAAACTAGATTTTGGAAAGAATCCTGCAATAAATCCTTGCAGAAGTTAAAGCTCCTTTGGAATTCAACCACGGCCTAAATTTCTTTATTTTATTTCTTCAGATTCCCTTACTGTATTTTTGCAAACTGTAATTCCAGTCAGCACAGTGGTACATCTTTTAATAGCAATCAGTAAACCTTTAGACTGTGTTGATGTTTTCTCTTCTTATTCAAGAATATATTTATTTATTCATCAGTTCATCAGGGACTCTTAGCTCATCAAAGGGCTTGTCGGTTTGTTTTCTTTGTTTGTTAGCTTTAGGACAAAAGAATAAACATAAACAGTCAAACTGATCGCTTTGCCTGGTTCAACAAATACAATTTGTAAAATGTAAATAGCTCTTAATAAAGGCAGAAGCTTTGAGTTAAATAAATAAGCAATTATGGAACCATTTAACTAGTAACACAGTGAGGAAGGCCAAACATCAGAAAAGTGAAAGCTTCTAAAATACTAAAGACAACAAAAAGTAAAGCTATACTTTTGTGATTAGAGTAGGAATAAGCAGCAACAGATCGGTCAGTCCTAAGTGGGGTGGATAATATAATAATGCAGCCACAAATTGGTGACCTGTGGGGTCACATTTGGGGTAGAGACATTATTATTATTATTATTATTATTATTAATTACTATTATTAACCCTCAATTGCTCCCATACTTCAGTTAGAAGATTTTACTTAAAAATATGGAATTATACCTTCTCTTGAAAACTCTGGAAGCCTGTCTATATAGGGCCCATATTTCTCCACGGCAACATCCAGTCAACCATCCCTCAGACCTAATACAGGCTCTCCCTTACAAGCCCTGTGTAGGTATTTCATTTTTAACCATTACAAAATACTACCAGAGAAGAAAAAAACAGAATCTCACAATTGTATTTTGTTTCTCTTCCCCACCAACAATTGTGACGTCAGACCAGGAAGAGCAATTCTAAGTTGGTTCAGGGGGAAATCAAGGTGAGAAGATAACTATCTTGCTTCTTAAAATATTTTAAATCTCCTCATGAAGAAAAACACTACATTCCAGAATGCTTAGAGAACTTTTAGGGAAAATGAAAGATTAGAAGACTAGCAAAAGTTAAAAACTATACACATTTTTAACGACAAAAAAAGGTCGGTTCCTCAAACTTGATGTTACACTCTAGGACAGGAACAAAATAGTTAATAAAAACCGTAACAACATAACCAAGGGAAATGAGCCTTCCTCAAATGAGGAAAATCGGAAGAAACTCTACCTGGAGGACAGAAGATTTAGAAAGAACATAACTGTCTTCAAATACTGAATCAGTTTCACGTAGAAACTAAACTAGATTTTCCATGGATAGCTTTGGAAGGTAAAAATCAGGGCCAGTAAGACAGGGAATAATGTTGGGCTCCAGCTTAACATGAGAAAAATGTTTATAAAAGTTATAAATGGAACCTTCTATACTATGGGAGGTAAGTCCTGTCACAGGAAGTAATGAGAGTTAGATAAAGACTACGTGTTCTGGATACTGCAGACAGTTAATTAGAGAGTTAATTAGAGACATCAGAGACACAGTTAATGTTCTAATGATTCTCTGACAGGTTAATAACAGTAATACACATTGTATTATATCTAAATCTTTTTATCTGTACATGGCTATCCATACCCTCAGAGAAAATGCCAAAAAATAAATACCTTAATCTCTAAAAATTCAGTGATCACATTTACATTTATTTTACATCACTTCTTCACTTGGTGGAGGCTTTTTTTATGGTCTAAACAGAGGCTCCCTAAGCAGTCACAAGTATCTCTATTAAATTACCGACAGGGTAATCAACCACTGATCACCAATTTCTTAAGTGCAAGGTATAAGCTTTTGTTAAATATTTTATTGTCTTGTTAGGTTGATTAAATAAATGAAACAAATGTATGCAATTACTAAAGTGTCCTCTAAAACATAACACTGTCATAAGTGAAAATCTATAATGACACAGTGTTGTAAAATCTACCTCTTCAAGTAGATTATGTCAGTTTTTCAGATCACACCCTGGATGCATCTCGCAGACATTTCCCTTCACCCAACAAGATATCCCATGCTTTCTCTCAACATTCTCTGATAATCTACTTATTCCAAGAAGTTATCCCTAAGTAAATCCCCTTGCTCTATCAGTTCCCAAAATGCATTTCTCCCTTCTCCCACCATAACAAACGTCTTTCATTCATAAACTGTTAACAATTCACTGACATGATGCAACATTCATTTTCCTATCTATATGTACACAACCAGAATCTTGTATTAAAAGCTCTTGTTCATTATCAGGTATGTCTGATACATTCATTAAAGTGTCTAACAGCAACAGAAGTTGACAGCTGGTTAATAGTAATTTTCGATTGTTATCAAGATTGATAGTGAGTAGTTTACTGAGGAATAAAATGATGTTAATAATAAGCAAGTCAAAAAAATAATAAACAGGTAGCATTATCAAATATAAATGAATGGCAAATTGTAAAGCAATGAATATAGGGAAATAAATTTATTATAAAGTATGTATTTTTTAAATATTTATTTTTGAGAGAGAGAGAGAGAGAGAGAGAGACAGGGCATGAGCAGAGGAGGGGCAGAAAAAGAGGGGACAGAGGATCTGAAGTGGGCTCCAGGCTGACACCAGAGAGCCCATTGCAGGGGTTGGACTCACATACCATGAGCTCTTGACCTGAGTGGAAGTCAGACACAAGCAAATGAGCCACCCAGGCACCCCTTATTATGAAGTATATTTTAAGACAAAGAGGGGCACCTGGGTGGCTCAGTCGGTGAGCGTCCGACTTCGGCTCAGGTCATGATCTCACAGTTGTGAGTTCAAGCCCTGCGTTGGGCTCTGTGCTGACAGCTCAGAGCCTGGAGCCTGCTTCGGATTCTGTGTTTCCCCCTCTCTCTGCCCCTCCCCAGCTCATGCTCTGTCTCTCTCTGTCTCTCAATAATAAACAAACATTAAAAAAATAAATAAATAAACAAAGAGTAAAACCTTAAGGCTAAGCCCCCAACTCCCATATAAAGGAGGGTTTTAAATATGATACCATTTTGATTAGTAGTACAGAGTGAGGAAGTAGTCAGGAACTAGGAAAAGTTTCCATCTTTCCTTAAGCCTTATGTAAAGTAGCAACCTATGGAAATAATGAAGAGAATAGAAATGTACCTCCCATTGAATATTTGGAAATACCTGTGGAAGCTCACTGAGTTCAACTGAGAAAACCATACCTTAGAAATCATAGAACCATCTTAGTCAGACATATGTATTTAAAAGAGTAAGAAAAAGCAAAGGAACATTTTAAAAATCAACCACAATTACTTCTGAAAAGCTACTGATTAGAGCACTGTTTTGGATAGTTATTACAGGCTGGCAGGTTTCATTCACAAGGATCATGTTAAACAATGCTGCATTCTTTGTTTTCTATAAATTTATCATCTGGGAAGGATACACCTTTAAAGAATTATAATCACAAATTCTAATCAAGCTTCTGCTTACTACGCTTCCATTATCTATAACACCTTATCACCAAGTAGATCATCTATTTTCAAGCTCAAAAAAAAAAAAAAAGTCAACACTAGTTCCTTAGAGAAGTTAGATCCCAATGATAATGTTTTCCATATATTAGGAAATTTCTACTCACTTAGACAACTGAACTATCACGAAACTTCCTTGGTTTTCACTACCTCAAATTTCCTCTACAAATGGAAGAGCACTGAATTCCACCAAACCCTGTTGTGGGGCTGGACCTATGCTTCTGTGTTCTGTGCTATATTATACCCGGATGCACTCTTCATTATGGGTTATCATGTGACAAGCAGAAGAGAGGAAGAGAGCATCAGAAAAATTCTAAAACTTAAAAAGGAACTAAAACAGCTTTGTAGCACGATCTACCACAATCTTGCATCACAAAAACCATCACACACACACACACACACACACATAACCTTATTACATACACACTTTCTACTGTTTCACCTACAATCAATTTCCTTGAGAGGGAATTGTGTAGTGTGTCTGTAAAATGGTGAAGAACAATAATTCTGTGATAAGACAGGCTGGTTTCAAATTCTCCACTGAATTAGCTGATTGCCCATGGTTAAGAAACTAACTTTTCTAAACCTCATTTTCCATATTGATAAACATGGATGATAGCAATGCATTCATTCCTCATGTGGTATTAAATAAGACAAGGCATGTTAGCAGTTTACTGGGCAGATAGTAAACATTTTATACATTTTAGGCTTTATAATAATTATTATCATCATTATTATTATTAATTCCTACTCCTTCATGTTCAGTGTATGCAACTGGGACTATACTGCATCAGTTCATCATATAATTAATCACTTTATTATTTTCTTCATCTGGTAAGATATATATTTTTTAATTACCATGTATATTTAAATCATTAGGTTAAATGTGTCAAGTGGAAAATAATGAAAGGATAATTTTGAATATGAAATCTTAGGAAATGATGAGCTCCTCAAATCGAATGGTCCATAACAGGAGAAAAGACCGAAAGATGCAATGAATTTCGTTTTCCCTCTGGCCACACTAAGTCTAACTGAAAAACTGCCCTCATGATGCTTCTATTCCAACCCAATGCACTGAGGTTAATAATGACCTTGTCTGCAGACGACACCCCCCCACCCCCACCCCGCTCTGCATAGTACCTTGGTGAGGCTCTGACTCTCTCCTATCTTCCTTCCACATGTTTAGGTTTGGGCAATATATCACTAACTTCATTCGTTTAAGCAACTTCTAATTCCAAACTTAATACCAGATTACAAAGGCAATTCTCACTTCTCCTCAAATACGAAGGAGAAAAAAACCAGTGACGTTCCCTTCTACAGCTTATACAAGCCAGTTTACTCTGTTCAGACAATGTGTTAATTGAATGGTCTGGAGACACTAAAATTGCTTCCCTTGACAAAAGTCACTTAAAGCTACCCAAAGGTGTGGAGTTAACACATACAAATGTGCTTTAACTCACTTTGTTATGTGAGCAAGCACCATTTTAGTGAAGTTTCAGAGTAATAAAGACTGCCTTTTAAAACAAGCCTGAGTAAACAAAATCCATTTTAATCTCTGAAACTAAAAAAGTATATATTTTTTATTATATTTCCGTTAGATAGGAAAGGAATCACAGGCAGATACTTTTAGCCCAACTAAAAGTTAGCACATTGTTGGAAAAGTGGGAAAGACATTGCAAGCTAAAACAAACAAACAAACAAAAAATAGTATAGTTAGATAGTATACAGAGTATTTAAATGCGGAGATGAAATTTTGAGATGGTGTATATCATCAGCACCATATGATGCAAATGACTTGAAACACACATATGTGGCCTGATTCTCTAACTCTTTGGCCCCATCTTCCTTTCAAATGCTACCTGGAATTGATAATAACATCAAAGGGCCTCGGGCATGTTTGAGAGGAGAAACTAAAATAGGACCTCTGTTTCCTCTTCTGCTAAAATCCAGGAAGGAGTTTGCCAAGATGATGTATTTTTCCATAATGGTGCATAAATTATGACCATATACAACATGCTACAAAGAACGTTATGGTCAAATAAACATTGTCTTGGGGGCGCCTGGGAGGCTCAGTCGGGTAAGCATCCGACTTCAGCTCAGGTCATGATCTCCAGGTCTGTGAGTTCGAGCCCCGCGTCAGGCTCTGTGCTGACAGCTCAGAGCCTAGGGCCTGTTTCTGATTCTGTGTCTCCCACTCTCTCTGCCCCTCCCCTGCTTGCCCTCTGCCTGTCTCTCTCAAATTTTTAAAGACATTGTCTTTTTCTGCTTATTGAAAATTTAAGTTAAATCAAGAGATAACATTCACCCGAAATGATTTTTAAAGTACTAAATGGTCACATTTGTCAAATGAGGTGACAGGCATTAAGCCTACAGACTCTTGCACATCAACCTGGTGGCTGAAGACCAGTTTTTCTGTAATTGCTTACCTTCTCTACATTCTCTCCTAAATAATAAAATAAATTAATTAAATAAACATACTCTTTATCGGCTCTAAGCCATGGACAGCTGTGAACACGACAGAGGTACTTCTCTAGCTGAATGAAATCAGAAAGATATGCACAGTCAAGCTGTTCAAAATATTGTTTTATGTGTGGAACAACATTGTCATAAGATGTTTGGAAGCCAAGCAAAATCTCAGAAGTAAGGGAATCTGTAGCAGCCTGTTTTGGCTGAAGGGAAATGAGACTGAAATCTCCCATGAAGCAAGCAATATGACACCTTCCAGTGTTAGAAATAGCCTTTTGGATGGTTAAAAGAAAAGAAAAGAAAAAAGCAGAGAGAGAGAGAAAGGCAAGGAAGTGAAGATCAAAGCTAACTCCCTGTACACTACAGATAATCTTTTTTCTTCCTTTTCTTCAATAGCAAGATTGAAGGAAAGGGCTGAAGGTGGAGGGAGAAGGGGAAAAGGAAACCATGCTAATTCCAGAATTGTAAAGAAAGGAGGTGGTCTTTTGATCTCCACAGGATGGCAACTTTATTGGCTATGCATAAGCAATTTCCAACCAGCTGATCAACCAGGTATTAATGCTCAGCCCCTCCATGATCAGTAACCATGAAGTGAGTCATCTGTGAACAGCAGTCAAGCAGAAGGCTCATCTCCTGCTAAATGACTGCCAGCCCATGCCCGACATAGAGGGGAAGGGCAACCCCAGGGGAAATGATTGTCTCTCCACAGGCTCTTCCTTGACGAGTACCAATTACTTGCCTTGGGACTCAGAGCAAAATCTTTCTTCGAGTGTGCATAAGTGAGAATGACATCCAGTTTCCAAAATACAACTTGGAAACTATGTGCTTCTGCAACCCCAGCAGTCATTTTTTTTTTTTTTTGACTTCTGTTCAGTCACTTCTTTTAAGCATGCCAAAAAAATGCAGACATGATAAAGGCTAGAAGAGAATCAATTCAGTGTGAAGAAATGATTGGCTTGCCTGGTGATCTAAAAACCTAAAGACGATTTACTTAATGACAGGAAAAGACATGCCTCCCTTCCAGATTTTCAAGTCTTTGAACCCCAGTCTTATTTAGGTAGATTTTTTGGATGAGTTTTAACAGTAAAAACAAACAAACAAAAAAGGTATTGAGGGGCTCCTGGGTGGCTCAGTCAGATAAGCATCCAACTCTTGATTTCAGCTCAGGTCATGATTTCAGGGTTCGTGGGATCGAGCCCCTTTTCAGGCTCTGCACTATGAGCACAGAGCCTGCTTGGGATTCATTCTCTTTCTCTCCCTCTCTCTCTCTCTCTCTCTCTCTCTCTCTCTGTCCCTCCCTGACTTGTGCATGCTCTCTTTCAAATGAACTTTTTAAAAAATGATTAAAACATAATCTTCTTTACATTTTTTAATTTCTCTTTTTCAACTGGGAAAGTACATGGTGGTTACGATTTTGGAATCAGCTTGGTGCAAATCTCTGCTCTTCCATATCTCCTAACTTCTCCATGATGTAGTTTCTGCTACATTAAACAAGGCTATAGAAATATTTTATTAGTAATAGTACCTATGTAATAAGGTTCTTACAAGTATTAACAATATAAGGGTGAATGCTCAATAAATATTGATAACATCTTCATAGCAAGAAAAGTTGTCATTGTAGAGTTTCTTATGGTACCCCAAAATTCAAACTCCATCTCATTTTTTATTATGTATTTCCTTCTATCGTTTTACTGGTACCCTCTAAGCAAAAGTGTTATGACATACTAGGAACTAATTAGTTTTTCACTCCTTTATATATATCAGGGTAGTTAATATTCTCGTCTTGTTTAACATTACTTTAAAAAGCTCTTCTATATTCATTAAAGATTTAAATGTTTCAAATAGATTTGTTTTAAAAACGCAAAATTCTAGTTCTTTATATAGTTGCTAAATACAGAATGTACACACTGACATCAAATTTTCAGAAATCTACTTTTCAGATTTGCTTTTCATACTGTGCATAGTCAGAGGGTGTGCTTATGTCGCTGTTCTGTCTGCTCCCACTCCACCTCCTCCTATATTTTAAAACTAGCTTAATTCTGGATCTATTTCTACTATACTTCTCTAGACTTCTGCTTCTGGTTTCACATTTTTTCCTTTCTTTTTACCAGTTTTCTCAATTTATTCCACAGATTACCTTAGGTCTGACTTTAAACTGAATAACCACTTTGGTTTCTCTTTACTTCCTATAAGAAATAAAGCCTGAGAGCGCCTGGGTGGCTCAGTTGGTTGAGCATCCGACTTCGACTCAGGTCATGATCTCACAGTTTGTGGGTTCGAGCCCCGCATCAGGCTCTGTGCTGATAGCTAGCTCAGAGCCTGGAGCCTGTCTTCGGATTCTGCATCTCCCTCTTTGGCCCTCCCCTGCTCATGCTGTCTCTCTCTCAAAAATTAAAAAAAAAAAAGAAATCAAGCCTGTAAGTCAGGTACACTTTTAAGAAGCAAACATTGGGGCGCCTGGGTGGCTCAGTAGGTTAAGCGACCGACTTCAGCTTCGGTTTGTGAGTTTGAGCTCTGCGTCAGGCTCTGTGCTGACAGCTCAGAGCCTGGAGCCTGCTTCAGATTCTGTGTCTCCCTCTCTCTCTCTCTCTCTCTCTGCCCTTCCCCTGCTCTTTCTCTGTCTCTCTGTCTTTAAAAAATAAATAAATGTTAAAAAAAATTTAAAAAAAGAAGCAGCAAACATTTTTTCAAAGGGCCGGAAATTAACATAAGCATTACCTTAGCATCTTTTATTAACACAGATGACACACTATGATCTTCATTGGCAAGTGAGGAAACCATTCATGTTTCCTCCCTGTCTTATTCCAGTTGCCAGCATTGTTAATTTTAGATATCCACTCAATGTAAAATAAACAAACAACTGTCTTTGTAGATCTGAAATTTAGCATTTTGTGCCACTTTAATTCACTCAAGAATATTTCATTTATCCTACTGAAGACTAAGGGAAAACTTCAGGTAAACTTTCTGTCCTAGGAGATTTTAATTTTTTTTAATATTTCATTTATTTTTGAGAGAGATAGGCCGCATGAGCAGGGGAGGGTCAGAGAGAGAGAGGGAGACATAGAATCTGAAGACAGGCTCCAGGCTCTGAGCTAGCTGTCAGCACAGAGCCCGATGCAGGGCTCGAACCCACGAGCCATGAGATCATGACCTAAGCCGAGGTCGGACGCTTAACCAACTGAGCCACACAGGTGCCCCAGGAGATTTTAACCATAAATATCTTATGTGTTAGAGGTCTCATTATCAAGAAATAAGGATATTCTAAAAGATGTCACAATATTCAGATAAATGTATTTAAAAGCCAAAAAGTTTAGGGGCGCCTGAGTGGCTCAGTCAGTTAACTGTCCAACTTCAGCTCAGGGTCTGTGAGTTCGAGCCCTGCGTCAGGCTCCGTGCTGACAGCTCAGAGCCTGGAGGCTGCTTCGGATTCTGTCTCCTCCTCTCTCTGCTCCTCCCTTGCTCGAGCTCTGCCTCTGTCTCTCAAAAATGAATAAATGTTAAAAAATTATTTTAAAAAAGCCAAAAAGTTTATAAAGAAACTAATAAGAAAGTTTTGGAATTACAAAAGAATCTTGTGTGGAGGTTTTGGTGGGGGGGAAGACCAGAAACCCAGATTAGTGGCTCACACAGTGAAACATCTAAAAAATGGCCCTCTTCCCACAAGAAAAAGATCCCCTTCTATAAAGGAAGAAAGATAGCACTGCAAATTTTTACTTTATGTGAAATTCAGATCTCATCCTAAATTTGAACTGAAATTCAATTACTTTTTCTCCATAAAATCAGGTTTTAGAAAATGGAGTTGAGGACAGCAACTCTACCAAGGAAGAATGTTTACAATCAGTTCCTGAGAGATCCTACAGATTCTTTTTTCTCAGTGCTACCCCATCCGTTCCTCTCACCAAAAGACTAGCTATCGACAGAAAAGAATACTCAAATACATAAACTCACTAAAGAAATCCACCTTAAAAAATGATTTTCTGAATATGTTTTCCCCCCAAAATCTTAGTTACCTAGAATAAGAACAGTTGCAGCATTAGATTAATAAATAAAAGGCTACAAAAAGCAAACACATATTCAAACATAACATTTGATGTTAAGTATAACATCAACACATCGAAATAGAGTGTATGCTCTTTTTGAAGAAAACTATAGGACTTTGTTAGCTTGGCATCCAGATTAAAAAAAAGAAAAAAAGGAAAAGAAAGGAAAAAAAGAACTGACAACCAATAGATACTTTTACAGGTTAAATCTTGTTGAAGTTACCTTACTCCCTAGGTACACTTTGATTTATTTAAGCTCACCACATTTCTCTTAAATACACTCCATTAACAAGCGATAGACTGTGATCTTAGGCTTGAGGCAAGATATGAAACACAATCTTTCAAGAACTTCATTCATTCCCCGTCCAGGTGTCTTGAGCACGCCCCACTCTAGTTACTTATCTGAGTTCTGTGAAGTTGTATTCAAATTAATAGTGTGGCTTTAGAACAGCACACTGTCAGGAAATCACCCCAGCAGCCCAGTCATTTGGCCTCCCAAGTTCAGATTCGTGGCAGAGTGAAAGTCATCAGAGGAATGATAAAGAGCTTCAGGTTAAACACGAGAAAGCCCCTCCAAAGACATCTCTGACCCACAACCTGGTGAATGACACTTCGATGGGGAAAACTCAGGCTTATTAAAAATCATCAGTGACTTAACTGGAAAATTAAATTAGAAAAAACAAAGCCTGGATTCAGTTAAGCTTTAAGATTATAAATGCCTCCTATCTATTTAAATTACAAATCGCAGATAAATTCATCAAATTATTAAATGTAAAAGGACGGTACACACCCACCCTGGATAGTTCCCGGATATTCCTCCAAGTGAAGACAGAATTTTCACACTGATGCGACCAGCTTTCAGTGATACCCTATTAGTGTGACCCTATCTTTAATCTACAGACGTGATAAAATGTCCTAACATATACAAACTCAACTCAAACAGTGACTAATGACCATTAATCCCCCTATCTTTAGTAATCTGCCTCTCCAGTCATTTATCACACTGACACTTCACTACACACACGTGAATAAACTTTAACTGAGGAGGTGAATCAACAAAAATCTCAAAGGTATCTGAAGCTGTAAATTAAACTATGGGGAGACGCAGCAAAGAGAGACAAATAGAGAGATCAGACCTTAACGTTTTTGATTTGCATCTGCGCCTGGGCGTGGGGGTGGAGAACTATTCAATCATCCAGATCTGCAAACTAAGAAAAAAGAAGCTATATCACAGAAAGGGGATGCTGGAAGTAAGAAGAGGCAGTTCCAAAGAGCTGGTTTCATCTACTCATCCATCCACTGCAAAATATATAAAAACTTCAGTTTTCTGTTTTCTTCAAAGGAATAACAGTTTAATGAAGTTCTCAGTCTAGCTGCAAATGTTCCTTTCGGTCAGGAAGCATGTTCACTAGGCTAATTCTTTTAGGGATCTGCTATCATTTAGCTGATGTGCATTTTTTTTCATATTTCATTGACTTAAAGTAAAATCCTCAGTCAAAATATCAACCATAGCCATGGACCACAAAAAGCTAAAACCAACCCTTCAAAACTGTTTCATAATCATGAAAATTGAGTGACTCAAAGTTACAGGCCCTGATGCAACTTGAAGCTCAGTATTCAACTATTAAAAAAAAAAAAATCCCCTGAGGTGTAGTGTGTGTGTGTGTGTGTGTGTGTGTGTGTGTGTGTTAAGTCCTGAAATTGGAGCCTTGATTGAAACCAGAATCTACCAAAAGGGAAGAAAGAAAAGTTGAGTCGTGGCTCACCCTTACTAAAAGTTTCTTAGGGAGTGTTAGAAAACTACTTTAAGTGTATTTCCCTCAGCAGGACCTCATGGTAGCATCCTTCCAACAATTCCTATAAAAAGTTTCAGTACCATTTAATTAATCGTCAAAATCTTAAATTCAGCCTTCTGTTTTCCCTTGCCAGTGAAAATTCCCAGACAGCTAACTGTTCCCTTTCATGTACTTGCAACCGCTGTTTTCCTTCTAAATCCAGCCAGAGTGGCTAGTGGATGTCCTACCCTAAGAAGGAGTTATTTCCTGAAGTTTCTTCAGAATCGAATTTAATTACAGACCTTGGTTACATAAAACTAACTACTAATAACTCCTTGTGCTCGGAAGAGGAGGGGCGAACTGGACGACCAGGTTCAGGAATCCCGGCGGGTCTCTGGGCCCCAAGTTCCCCGGGCGCACATCTCCCTCTGCCAAGGAAGCCGCCAAAGGATAAAACTCATTTCGGCTCATCCTGGGGCCCCAAGCTCACCGCCAACCGCTGCCTCCTCCACCCGGGAGCTCAGACCGTGCGTTTGCCCGGAGTGAGCTGGGCGTGCCCTGAACTTGGCAAAAGGCCGAGGTCTGAGATGAGGCTCGGGGGTTTTGGGGGATGGGGGAGAATGGGACGACCCAAAGTGCAAACTAAGAACCTTTTCGCTTAAAACTCCCACAGGGATCAAAGCCCTCCAGCCTTAGAAGGGAGAGGTCGCCGAAATCCGGTTCGGGGTTTGATTCTGAAAAGTGGGGAGGGGGCGTGCAAGGGGGATGGAGGGTGAAGAAAGAAGACGCGAGGTTACCTGAACAGAGACATATTAATCCAAAGAGGTAAAAGTGAGCAGGCTCCGCGATCATTGTCCTCGGGTGGATCCTGCATACAGTCTCATGCCAAGAGGAGGGAATAGAAATGGGGTGCCCAAATTTATGAAGCCACACACCACACACACTACACACAAAGGCTTAATATAAGCAACGTGGGTCAATCCGCCAGGAGTTTTCAGGGCAATTTACTTGTCGACCTTTCCGGACGCTTGTCAATACCTCGGAGCCCTTTGCAGACTAAGAATTCCAAGGTTAGCCTTCTCTGGCTCCACGGTTTCGGAGGAGGCTCGGCCACTTCCAAGAATCATCCAAAGCGAACAACAAAGAGCCGAGGGAGAAGAGCAGTTGTGCGGTTTCCTGCCTCCGGGTCTCGCCGAGCCTCCCGGCGCGCGCCCCCACACTGTGCGCCCGAGCGCCGCGGCGAGGGCAGGCGCGGCAGCGGCAAACTTGGGGTGTGTGAGCGGATTAGGGAGGGCCAAAAAGTGCTTCTCCGTCTACAGGCTAGCCCAGTCAACAGCTGGCCACCAGCGGCGGCGAGGAAGGCAGCCAAGGCAGCGGCAGCAGCTCTGGAGGACCGGCACAAGGTGCTGGGGGTGTGCCTGGGTGGCTCCGCGCGCTGGGGCCGAGCGAGGGGGCGGTGCGGAGACAGTAGTTGCCCGAGCCGGCCCTTGTTCCCATCACTTGGGGGATACGGAGGGCACCGGGGACAGCAGCAGGTCCGCGGACAGACGCGCACCTCCTCTGTGCCTCCAGCCCCGCGCAGCGCTCACCATCGCCCCGGGTCCCTCGCCCGCTGGGGCGCGCGCTCCAGGCACCCCGAACTCTCCGCTGCTGGGACGCTGGAGCCCAAACTTCCTGAGGGTAGCTGCCCGCAGCCCTGGCTCGTGGTGGCTCTAGAGAGGCAGCTCCTGGACCTCCCCGGGGTGGCGGAGAGGGGTGAGGAAGATGCTGCGGCGGGTGGGAGCGACGGCCGCCGGGGCTCACCAGAGCTCCGCCGGGATCAGCGGCGTCTGAAGTTTCTGCTCTCACGCTGCCTCTTCTCTGGCTCAATTGCTTGTGGGTTTCCCCACCGTCCCCGCAGCTCCCAGTTTCCTCCTTCTCCTCCCCGGCCCGCGAATACTTAAAGGGGCCGCGCAGTCCTTTCCATGCTTCACTCTACACTCTCCAGATGCTGGTCTGGCAAGTTCTGCTCCTTCAGATTTGCATCCACGAGCCAGGGTGCCCGAGTGCGCCCTCAGGTGAGAATCAAACTGCTCTGGATCAGAAATCCAAACGAATGGGAACTTGCCTTGTTTTTCTGGCTACCCCTCGCTCCCCTGCACCTTTCTCCAAATGGAACCTCCCAGCCAAAGACTTCAAAAATCCTCCTGGTCCAGCTTAACCTCTTCCTTACCGCTTCCAGAAGTTGTAATCAACTCACAAATAACTCTACCCTACATTGCTCTGCATTTCCATTTTTTTGTTTGTTTTTAATCAAATTTGGGCAAACAAACCTGTAGGACAGGAGGTAGAGTGATGACTATCTAGAATATATTAACGATTACACGCTATTGCATAATAGATGTGCACCCTATTACAAAAATCTCTTTCTTTTACACTGCAGTTGTTGACAGTCATGTAGAAAGTCTATCCAACCCAAAAGGCTCAGGGGTGAGCCATGGGGGTCTTTTCTTTATGTTTCACCAAGAGCCTCTGTTTCAACTTTGCTGACCCTAGGTATTAGAATGTTAACAATGGGGAAGTAATTCAGAAAGTGGGACAAAGGTAAAATTAAAAAAAAAAAACCTTGACTTTCCCAAAGTTAGGCCTTTATAAGAGAAGCCATTCAGCATTTTCTAAACCAGGGGGCCTGGCCTTTGACACCCCATGCACCTCTGAAACCTCAAACTACCAGCTACTATTTATCAGGCCAAGTCTCAGTTTTCTCTTCTCAAAAAATTCTCTTGAGATATTAACAAATATTAACAAATCCTACCCAAAGCAAACTAAACCTAGCATATCTGAATGGCAATCTTGCATTTGTTCACTTTTTTTTTCTATTAAGTAAGACACTGTACGTAAAACACCTGAGATATGGTGAGTGCCCAACAATTAGTAAATATTGGTATATAGAACTATTCTTCTTTAAAATAAATCATTACCTACAAAATTACATATAGTAACTTCAAAATGATTATTTGGTATCTACCAGGATGCACCAGACCTGCTTTCAGTGATTGTCTCTGGGGAGTAGAAATGCATGATAGATGGTGGAGGCGAGGGTGGATTTGCTCTTTTCTTTATGCTGCTGTGCTTTTCTATTTTTTTTAAGTGAACACATGTATTACCTAATGAAAGACAAAATTTTAAAAGCAAGTCATACATTTATTTTGGTTGCTTCTGGTACAACCGATAACCATGAAGCAGAACTTCGTAGAAAGAAACTCTGGTTAACAGCACCTATCTCTGAAAGTGAAAGATAGTTTAATCCTGGGAAAGCTGACTGAAAATTCAGTAAACAGGCTGGAGATAAGAATTCAAAGACTCCAACCAAAATCTTTCCAGCAATAAAAACAAGAATGTGCATTAACTGCTGGAAAACATACATTGATTTGGTCTTTGTGCAAGGATATGTAGTGAGAAACGTAGAATATATCTCCCCCCCACACTTGGGAAAAAGCATGCTTTTAAGATCAGCTTACCCACTAACAGAAAATAAATAAGGTAAAGCATGGTACTTGAGAAAGAGAGGAGAAAATCCTTCAAATCCTCATATCATCTTAGTGCATTTTAAGTAAAGATTTTGAACATCCCCTTAGTAAAAGGTGTATATTTTTAAATACAAGCTAGAATATGTATAAGAATTCCTACTGCATTGTTTTCTGAAGTGGGTCTTCTGGTCTCTAGAAGTTTGCTAAAATTTCTCAAAATCTCTTTTATCGATCTCATTATCATTGAATGGAAACCATATGAATACTCCATTTACTCCTTTTGTTTCTCAACCTCAGTTAGCAACAACCCTCTGTCCCCCACCCCTTTCCAATCTCCTCTATCTTATCCTTAGCGATCCTATTACCTAGGACTCAACAGTAAGAATCCTCAAAGAGTTAATTTTGGCCAGCCCGAAGAGGACCATCATAGGTCAGTCTCATATGCTGGCCCTTTCTTTTTCCTCTGCCTCATGCAAAGTGTACTTTTCTGTCAATTATATCAGAAAGGTGGCATCTGAAGATAAGCATGTGTATTCAGAAGATATTAGGGATGCATAACAAGCGAAACTCAATGTACTTGGGAACTTTTGCAGTTCCTTCCTCCACTCACTTACTTACTGTTACCCATGAAAAGAAACACTTTATAAACATCATCTATGTACGAGAAACAGTAAAGGGCTCTCTAGTGGCAAGATGCAAATAGAAATCCAACCACCAGGCCCTCTGAGCTCTTACTTTAGCAAGCTACACAAATTCCAGAGTGGAACCTATCAGAAGAAGTAGAAACAATGTGTCATTAGCGTTAAATGACAGTTCAATCATTCCTGGAGATGGATGAATCATAGCAACTGCCACCTTTCCATTTCTACTCCTGAAGATTAAGTTACTGATAGAATGCAAAAATGTCCGCTGTGTCTGTCTGAGTATGCGTGCAAGTCTGAGTGTGTAGACATGAATAGGGTGTCCACCTCTGTCAGGCCTTCGGGCAGCTCTGACATGTACACTAGAACTCTGACTCATTCCAGACTGGTTGGGAGACAATGAGCAACGTAAGGAGAAAGGGCCATAATTTAGACTCTGAAACTCTATTCTGATCGCTATGATCTGAATAACTCATGAATTCTAAATTTCCATTTAGAGAATTCAGATCCCATTTGGAACTTATGAAATTCGGGATCCCTAAAATGTCTCCTTGAGCGTTTTGAGGAAACTCAAAAATAATACACTCAAATAGTCATGTGAATGGGGCTTCTTTGGCAGTAAAAATTCTAGAGCTGTGATAATCTCTTAGGTTGGTCTGATCTGATTTTTTCATGCGGGTAGTTACAGGAACTCAGGAAATAACAAAACTCCCAGGGTCCCTCCAGGAATTCCAGATATCACTTACGCAGATCAGGAGGCACAGAGTTCCTAAGGAAACTACAAACCAGAACATTGCTCTCTCTCTCCACCTCTTAGGAAGAAGCCTTAGAATCAGACTATGCTGGGGGCAGAGATAGTCAGAGGTTCCTGGAGATGTGATGAGAAGCAGCATGTAATCTGTACAGTCCACAAGAACTGCATATTCCAAGATACCATCTCTTAGGGTATGACAGTGAGCTTAGCAATTTTTACATGAAACTGCTGAATGATCTGTGAAATCTTTGGTAGCTAAGTCAATGAACTATGTAGAATATCTGAATGATTTAATATTTGAATATTTTTTCTAAGTGTGGATATATATGAGAAGTCCCACTCAATAAAGTGACCTAATAAAGAGAGAATAAATATATCTTTTGGAAACTTTTACCGTTTTGAGAAGCCCTGTTTCTTTAGTAAACACTGCTGGGTCCAAGCCATACTGCACATGTAGTAATATCTCTAATCCTGCATTACTTTTTTTTTTTTTTACTTTTTTTAGTGTTTATTTATTTTTGAGAGAGAGAGAGCATGAACAGAGGAGGGGCAGAGAGAGAGGGAGACACAGAATCCAAAGCAGGCTCTGGGCTCTGAGCTGTCAGCACAGAGCCCGACGCGGGGCTTGAACTCACGAACTGTGAGATCATGACCTGAGCTGAAGTCAGATGTTTAACCGAATGAGCCACCCAGGTGCCCCTCCAATCCTCCATTCCTAACAATTAAGAGCTTCAGCATTCCTTGCTAAACTGCATATGGTAGTTACTTTGGGGGGAACTTATTTTTGTTTAACTGAGCAATACAGTATTGCTTACATATTCTAGCTGCCATATATGATAGCAGTCATATGTAAGAAATCACATACAGTGGAGTATATAGAGTTAACATGCAATGCAGTTGAAGGAAGAAAGGAACAATTTAGGATTAGAGTAATAAAAAATGAAAGAAAAGAATACTAAATAAGATTTTTAAATAAGATTTTTAAATAAGTGTAACTCCTTTTTATGAAAGAGTAAAGATTACCATGGTGCCTTCTTTTAAATGGACACAGGACACATTTTAACAGCATTTCTTTTGTTTGTTTGCTTCTCTGCCTTTTAGAATGTGTAATTATGGGCCCCAAACTGGGAACCATAGGGAGAAGAGATTTCCTGGGTTATCTGCCTTCACTTACTTAAAGACTTAAGGCACTGTCACCTGGACTGATTTCTTCACTACAGGAAAGGGTAGGATAGAACTCCATTAGAGTCACTGTCTCTAAAGCTCATTAAAAAATTTCAACTATGATGCACTCAAGCTTCTCTGGAATTACTTACTGTAAATGTGCTTGCCTTTTAGCTTCTCAGCATCTTGGGGACATTGCAGATGTTTAAACCTAGGTGCTATATTGGTAAGTCTTTTTGGTAGAATCTGGGACCTTAACTATTTGGGACCTTTACAGACATTACTTTGATCTAATTCTCACCAGATTATGTGAAGTGGTGTTATCATCCTAACTTAGAGATGAGGCTGAGACAGTAAATAATTAACCGAAGGTTCAGGGGTCTGTAAGTCATGGATCTTATATTTGAATCCAACTTGGTTTGAACCAAAGCACACAGAAGGGGAGGAGAAAGAGAGTTTCATGGTAGGATAGACTTGGGAGACTTTGATGTCATCACATTTAAAAATGTTGCAAAGCCTTTGATATGCAAATGAGCATATGAGTCCCCAAGGGAAGAGCATCTGGAGAGGCCCTGCCTTTTCAGTAAGCATTGCTCATTCTACACCACAAGGCTACTATAGTAGTATCTCCAATGCTCCACACCTGAAGATTAAGATCTTCGGCTCTCCCTGACTATATTGCATCTGATACTTACTTGGGGGAAATGTATTTGTCTTGAAATGAGCGATGTAGTATTCCTTACTGAAAAAAAGCTATAAATTGAAATGACTGCTTGTCCAGGCCACACTTCAAAGAGCAGCCAGAGGGATCCTGTTGAAACCTGAGTCAGACCACATTCTCTCCTCTGCTCCAAACCATTCAATGGTTTCCTATCTCACTTAGAGTGAAAGCTCACCCTTCCCTAACAATGTCTCCTTCCCCATTTACTTGGCCTTGCTCACTTTGCTCCATAGCAAAGGCCTCCATGCTATTCCAGAGTATTATCCAGCAACCACCTGCCTCAAATATTTTGTTCTTACTCGGCTTGAATCCTCACTTCCATAAACCTATAAACCTCCTCTTTCCTCTCTCAGGTTTTAATAAAATCAAACCTTCTCAGAGTCTTTCCTGATCACCAGTTGTAAAATTACATTTTTACACAATACTTTCCCTACCTATTCCATGTTTTCTTTTTCTGTTTTGTTTTCTTTTTCTCACCAGAGCACCTACCCCATCTAGGATACTATATATTTCTTTCTTTATTTTTGTTTACTGCTTCACTCCTCCTAGAATATTATATGGAGTCAGGAATTCTTGACTACTTTATTCATTTTTATATCTCCAGCATCCAAAACAGAGCCTGGCACCCCATGGACACTCAAAGGTTTGTTGAATGAGTGAATATATGAATGAATGAATCGCATTTCATGGTTGAAATACCTTTTGGGAAAATGCTTCTTTAATGAACATATTTCTGTAGTTCCAAAGTATATTTTCTCCAACATGTGGTTCCATTATTTATTAAATCATGAACTTTTCATAATTCAGAAACCTCAAGTTTAAAGAAACTGACTTTCCCCAGACCACTCCCTTGATTGTACTTTATTCAAAACCAGAACCTAGTCCTCTTTCCATTTGGAAAGAGGATATTTCTTTCCATTGGAACAGGTTAATCAGAAACTATTGGACAAGATTCTCTACCTTTAGAATCATCAGTAGATATGATACAGTACAATACCTATTATATTATTCTCTATTATATAGTGAATTTTGCACATTTCTAACTTATCTTTAGGAAAATAGGAATCATAGCTTTTAAAAAATTCTTCACTTCCTAATAGCATAAAACTAATTACAGCCAACATTTATAAAGCATTATGTGCTAAAGGCACTGTTTTCAGATTGTACATATTCTAACTCATTCAAATCCTCAGAAGTACATTATTTGATCAATTACTATTATTATCCTATTTTATACATGAGGAGATGGAGGAATTCAGCTCCATACATACAGGTCAAATACATATTTGAACCTTAGCTACTTAGATTTATCCCTGCAAATAAAAGCTGTTACTTAATGTTATTCTTCTTTTTTTTTAATGTATATTTATTTTGAGAGAGAAAGAGAGAGTAGGAGAGTGGTAAAGAGAGAAAGAGCAAGAGAATACCAAGCAGGCTCAGTGCTGTCAGCACAGAGTCCGATGCGGGGCTCAATCTCACCAACCGCAAGATCATGACATGAGCCGAAATCAAGAGTCGGTTGCTTTACTGAGTCATTCAGGTGCTCCTAAAGTAATGTTATTCTTAGAGATTTGGTTCCAGCTGGAGAAAACTATCAATGTGTCAGTTGTGTTTGTTTAGAGATTTACTTTCATTTTGGGAATAAGTACAAGAAAGTGAAGTATAAGGAGCTGTCGTTCTACTTTGATATGAAATTTTGATGTTTAAATCTTTTTTTTATTTTATGTACAAAATGTTCAAAGGGTTTTTTGTTTGTTTGTTTCTCTTAACTGATGAGAAGGCATGGAAAAATATATAGTACACGTTTTTTTAAGAAATTCAAAGTACATTGAAAAACATGAAGATGAATATATATTTTTATCTTACCATACAATTCTGCTATCTTTTGGTTCTTGCTTCCAGATATATCTGGTACCAAGCATATACTATACTAATCATGAATTAGAATTCTCTTAAATTGGGATCATAGTTAACAGCTGCACAGCTGAATGGAACACTCTATAGGCTTACATTTTGACACAAACTGACTATTTTGTAAGTAATTTACATTATATTTAATTCTGCAGATGTGTTTTATAAAACTGCGTAATGTTTTTGGTTTTTCATTGCTTTTTTAAAAATCCTTTCAAGAAACATTTAGAAGATTGAGGTACATATGTTGGGATTGATGTCTCATTTTCTATATTCATTATGTTTAGTCCCACCTGCTGCTTTGTTTATTCAGAATAATGTTTTACCTAGGCTCTAACAGTTATTTTAATCTGTTCATTAATGAAATATTATGTTGATATGAAAAACACCTTGAAATTCTATTAGAGTCAATTTTGAGGTTATATTCTGGGTCAGTAAATTAAAAGTAGGCCTACATATTTAAGGTTGTACTAACCAGAAAAAAAAAGTATCCAAGTTTATCATAAATAATACTACTACTAATAACATTAATAATAAAGACTTAACTAAATTGCAGTACGATACATCATTTGAAAATTTTACATTATTTATTTTAAAGCCTATTAATGTATTTCTCTCTTATGGCTTACAGAAAAATGATTTCTCATTTGAAAAGCTAAATTAGGGCTTTAGGATTTAATAGCCTGGTGTGATTGAGGCCTGGGATTCTAAATCTGGAGGTGCTCATTCTTGTGGATAAATACTGAATCCATATCCCACAATTGTCCTTGAGAAACTAACTGCTGTTGAAATTGACATGAAATGTAGACCTACTGTCTTAACAACAAGGATAATTATATATTTTCCCAAGAGTTTAATCACCTCCTCTCTAGTACCCTGGCCACATTCCAACAAAATCATCCAATTCCATTATTCTAACTAAAAGTCTTTGTTGATTTGATCTAATCTCATCTTCTCAATTTCCTATCACTATATAGTACTTAAAACCTGCTTTATTACACCTAGCAGGTAGAATCTCACTGTACAGTACATATCTTGTTGCATTTATGTATCATATTAGTATCTTTGAAACAAAACAGATGTTTGCTGAAGCCAGGAAAACAACCTTACCAACAAAAACATTATATAAAAATTATTCTATTTATTCATTATTAATTTTTATTTACAATGTTTCAACTATAAACTTTAAAACTATTTTATGAATTTAGCATGTCAATGTTTTGCCACAAATATTCTTAGATAACATATGAAAAGCAATATGGTTTACATTGCTATATTCAGATGCTAATTGGTTCTAATGAGATTTTATTTATTTTTCTTCAAAATATAAGGGTAACATATTTTTAGAATATTTGGAAAAAAACAAAAACACTCAAATTTATAAAAATTCTCTCATATATAATCACATATGATGTCAACATTTTATTATATAGTCTTTTCTTTCTTTTCTTTTTTTTTTACTATGCATGTAGAGACTTTTCTTCTTACAATATGGAATAATAGTCTAAAAACTGCTATGTAACCTACATTTTCACTCAACAATATGTCAGAACAATTTTTTCCATGTCATGAAATATTCTTTAACACCATCATTAAGAGTTAAGTAAAACAGACTTCCATGACATGAGTGTACTAAAATATATGTAGCCAATCTCTGATGGTTAGGTATTCACTCTATTTCCAATTCTCACTAAGCTGTAGAGAACCTGATTCTTAAAAAAAAAAAAAAATCATATTAGGATATTGTCTTTCTAGTTAATACATTTCATTTTAATCACAGATATTCTACTCAAGCAATACATACTTCCCCCAATATAAGTGACTCATTGTTTGGAGTTACCATAGCTGGTTCAAATGGCCTTAGAACCAACATATACAAGAGTTAAAGATCACAAACAACAATAAAGAACCATTAGACAATTCTTAACACCTAGGGTTTTCACTTTTTTTTCCCCCAAAAGGATTATTATTTGTTTGTTCAAGGAGTGCCTTTTGTTTTCAGTACAAATGATTAATAATTGAAAGTGTTTGTATTTCACAAGTATGCTTGATTTCACAGGCTTTGTATTTCACACCAGAAAGTAAACTCTTTTCTTTTAGCGAGGCAATAAATCAAGACATAAGGCTTTTCCTACACAATTACCTTCGAGAAAAAGTATAAACTTAAGGACAATTCATTATTTTGCTAATTGCTCTTTTCAGCTAGAGAAAAATATATATTATTTACCATTTGGCTATTATAATTCTTGACAATGACCATAATGTGACCAAACACAAATACGCTAGTCTAAATAGGGTCAACCTAGATGTACTATGTGCATCTTAGTTTATCCAAATCATGTTATTTTGGTTAACATCACCTATTTCTTGATTTTCCTCTAGCTTCCACATGGGTTCATTGCACAACAGGAGTTTGAAAAAAGTAATTATCCTCCCTTCCCTGGTGAAATAGGAACCATAAAGTTAGAATAATTAAAGAAAAGACATTGGTTCTCCTACTGGATGCCTTAATATTTGAAGGTAAAACGCCATTATATCTTAAGGGTGGTAATTTTATCACGGTTAAATATTATTCATAATATTTTCGGCAAATATAATATTATATAATATACTCTTTATATGACAAGTGTATTTTAAATAATTGTGAATTGTTTTCAATTCTGTTTACCTCATACAGCTATGTACCGAACACCTGGGAAAGCATAATTAATAAACCAGATTATCCACTACTGTAGATTTTTCTGATCTGATATTAAAGGGATTTAATATTTCACAACAATAAGAATATAAAGTTGAATAAGATGAATCATGAATATAGAATGAATATAGAGATGTTTCTTTCAATGTGTTTATACATCCTAGAACATCATTAAATGTGTTTTCCACATAGGAAACTATGTGATTAAGGGACCAGATCGCAGTCTAGAGGGCTTGCCTTTTTGCTCAGACTTCCCCTGGGTGAATCCTTCTCATTCTTTAAGTCAGATGAAAGTCTCTTCCCTGGAAAAGACATCCCAGACCTGCCATTCCCACCTTCCCCAATAGGTCAGCTGTCTATGTAAAATGCTTAGAAAAAATATTGACTGTTTCTTCATAACACTTATCACAAATAATTGCTGTGGAAATATCTTTTAAGCCTGCCTCCTCTGCAAGTCGGATAAACTCCACAGCAGCACAGTAATGACTTCTGACTTGTTCACCAATAGCATTTTAGCTCTTATCAAAGTACATTGAACATGACTTTGTGCTTACACTTCTGTATAATATACTAAGTTTTGAAAAAAAAATTCTTAGCTAGACTAAGGAGGAATAAGAAGAAAGTCTATATGCAGTTATCTGGGCATTCATGCCTTTTGCATTTAATTTAACTATACGATTCTCTCAGAAATGGACAATTACTAGAAGGTTCACTCTATTTCAATGTTCTCAGTAGAGGAGGTGGCGTCATTTTGTCCTTTCCTCTATCCCAGAGAATATCTGGCAATGTCAAGAGACATTTGTGGTTGTCACATTAGGTGGAGAAGGAAAAAAGGCGCTACTGGCATCTAGTATATAGAAGCAAGGGATGTACTGAACACCTTACTTTATGCAGGAAAGCCCCTTACCCACAACAGAGAACAATCTGGGCCAAAGTGTCTGTAATACCAATAATGAGAAGCACAAATGTAGTCTAACTTCAATATGTTTTCAGCTATTTTTTTCTTGTGAGGATTAAATAAGATAGTGGACAGGTGTCTTATAAATTGGTTTAGTTAAGTTCTACAGTTATTAGGCAAGCAATGCTGTGTACCAATGGTAAAGGAAAATCTTGTAAATATTGTAAAATTCAATGTAAACATAGCCAAAGCATTATTAAATGCTCATATGTCTTAAAGTGGAAAGTTTAATTACATTCTTCTGATAAATTGTAATCTAGCATATTTAAAGAGGCATACTTATTCAATAATATGTTATTTACTTCCAGGTATACTTGGAATGAATGGAGTAAGAACAATGATATGTGAAGGCAAAATGTAAAGCTGAATTGGTGTGGACTTAACCAGGTATGTGTTATTGAGCAGATTCAGAAAACTTACGGTAACAATTCCTAAATACTCCCAAACTTGATAAGATGCAAATAGTACTAATAAAAATGTGCTTTTGTGTGGACATGACTTTGAGCATATAGTGAATGTTGAATGAACATATAGTAAAGATATCTGTTATATTTCATAGTATATAAATACACTTTTATTTATATTTCTTTAGTAAGAAAAAGAGGCATATAACATATTTATGCTACTCATCTTCCAAAGAATTCCAACGAATGTCCAGGAGAAATTCAAAGTTGAGCATATTTAGTGGTTAACTTTGCTCTTCAGAGCAGGTAAAGTGATAGTTGGGTGCTCACTTAGAGCAATTATGAGGCACAATACTTGTTTCTAAAATACATAAAGAAAGGTGTCTGGGTGGCTCAGTTGGTTAAGTGTCTGACTCTTGGTTTCGGCTCAGGTCATGATCTCACAGTTCACGGGTTCAAGCCCCGCATTGGGCTTTGTGCTGAAGGTGTGAAGCCTGTCTGCGATTCTCTCTCTCCCTCTCTCTCTGCCCCTCCCCTACTCTCCCTCTCTCAAAAACAAATAAACTTAAATAAATAAATAAAATGTATAAAGAGATCTCTGTCACTGACTAGCTGGGTGACCATGGACATGTCTTTTCTTATCTCTAAGACATATTTCCTTCTATATTAAACAAAAAGAATAATAGTTCTTACCTTATAGGAGAGCTGCAAGGATTGAAACACATAATATGCATAAATGCTTACCACAGTGCTTGAAATATAGTAATCAAATAATATATATCCATTGATTATTATTGCTATGCTTCACTGTGTCAAAGAGAATTATCCTGGGAACTTCAGGATTAAGTTTACAGTTAGTAGTAGTAGACTGCAAACAGTTTTTTTTTTTTAATAACTAAGCAAAGGGTGTAAGGGTTGTTGCTTAAAAAATATTCAGAAAGCCATAAATACAGCTTAAAAGATATCTACACAGAATAATTTTTAAAGTAACTCAAATTTTATTTTATCAAGGGAGTTTGGAATTAACACAGTATTTGGGAACCAATATTCTTAAACAATAGAACGTAAGTGTTCATCTATTTAAAAAAATTATCATTTTATTTATTTTTGAGAGATAGAGAGTGAGAGACAGAGCACAAGTTGGGGAGGGGCAGAGAGAGGGAGACACAGAATCCAAAGCAGGCTCCAGGCTCTCAACTGCCAGCCCAGAGCCTGATGATGGGGGGCTCAAACCCACTACCTGTGAGATCATGACCTGAGCTGAGGTCAGATGCTTAACCAACTGAGCCATACAGGCGCCCCTATTTTTTAATAACCCAACTGAGTATATTCCAAAATTAAAGTTTCCATGGTATATCTGAAATGTGAGGTTCTATGTTGCTGAGATGTTATTAATGTAATATTCTCAAAATGTATTCCCCTTTTAATGCTTTGAAAATGAGTAAAAATGATTTTAAAAGTAACCAAGGATTAAACTTTCTAAATCAGAAATTTGGAATTTAAAAGATGCATAATTTTCCATTTTATTCTGAAAAAATGATAAAAACCTGTTTAGAATTGTATTTCATTACAAGTTCAGAAATGTACAACCTGGGTTATTGAGGGCATAAAGCCAAGAGAATGAAAATAAAAATTCTCAATTTGTATATTTCAGTATCATGAAATAAGCTTTCTAATGCTCATTCATTTGTAGGTAGGAGAGACTTAAGGGAAGATAACAGTAGCTCCTAGAATCAAAGAATCAGTTATTTAAGTGTGGGAGGTTCAGAGATCTTGCCTCTGACGTTATATATATATATATATATATATATATATATATATATATATATATGTTTAGTGATATATATTCAGTATATATAATACTGATATATATTCACTAAATAGTGATATAGTGAATAAATTAATTTTCCCATGCATCGTAAGGAGTATTAAAAAAAAAGCCCTTCAGAACCCATTTAACCTTGAAAGAGGAAATATTACTTTGCATTTAAATTGACTTATTCAAGATTTTCCTCACATATATATTATATAAATAATCTTTATACATTCTTTGAGAAGTAGATTTCCTTAGTCCATCATAAAATTATTTTAAAACAATAATTAATATAATAAGCTGAGCTTAAAACATGAAGCTTAGTACTAGTATGTGCAACTATTTTTGGGTAAAACATAAATAACCAAAGAGGCATTCTTTTAGCTCAAAGATAATTCTCTTCATATCCACTATGAAATAGGTAAAAGAGTCTCCTGGTAGAAACCTCTTTACAAATATTGGGAATTTGTAGTGCTTAAAATTCCCTTCAAAGACTGGGTAACATTTTCTATTAGGTTATTTCTAAATTCATGCATGTTCCCTTGGACTAATTTTAGATTGTAAATTCACTACAGTTATAGTACATTATCAAAAACATAATAATCAAAATCCAAGGCACACACACATATTTTGATAAAGAAGTTGACAATTCATCTCTTTATATTTTATTTTTGTAACTTTGTCCATAAAGGAAAATACCTTCTCCATGAAAGGTTTCAATTGGCTGACAGTGTTTAGTATACAAAGCTCTGTTGCCCTCTGCTGGCTAGAAATTGATAAATAAAAACTTCCCATCTGTTCCTTAACTAAATGGGGGCCTTAGACAACAGAATATGGGAAAGAAAGACAACAGTTCAAAGTTATAAAACGTATGTTAGAGTGACAGGAAATAAAAAGATGAATTTTTAAAACATTCTTAGCATGTTACAAAAACTCTCTTAGCTTTGGTTATTTTTAATTAGTTTTTGTATTAGTGGAATTGTTTGATTATTTTATATAACCCTAAACACTCATTAATGGAAAAAAAAACTATACTCTATTTCATTATTTTAATGTGATCATTATAAGACTCATAATTGTCTAGAAATTCTTAGGGTTTGCCAACAAGAGATATATGATGTTCTAATTATTGGCACACTTATGAAATGTTTTAATAAAATTAGTATATGTCTAATATAAATTTATTTTTTAAGAAACACTTTTTATCTTGTTGAAAAAATTTTCTCAAGATAGTTTTAGTAAAAGTACAAACAGCTGGATATCAGTTGAAGTTCTTCTGTACTAATTAAACAAATGATTTATTTTACACACTTCCTTCTCTTTTAAAGCATTCTTTACATGCCATTCACATCTCACTGAGGAAAAACTAACATCAGTGTATAATGGTGCGTAAATTTTTTAATAAAAATAACAGTGACATTGCCCCAAGGAACATAAAATGCATAGACTGATGAATTTACCTGGTTTCATTTTAGCACTGCACACTGCTTTAATGCTTGATTACATTTATTTCAAAAACATTTCTAAAGAGTAACCTTACCGTACATGGCAGAAGAGTCAGACTTTATTATTAAGGGGATCTTGCTGGTTTTTCTAAAACATACATGGGTTAAAAGTTTAAAACAAAGCTGTCACTGTTTTTTTCAGAATTTTGGCTGGGATTTTGAATCTGGAATTTATTTTATATTTTCAATAGTTTCTCCTAGCTACAATATAAGTTGAAATAATCTGTTTTTCATTTCTCTGAGTGTATTTCTTTGGAACATTTATAAAACTTGGGTCATGGTTCTTTGAAACAGGCTTTATTCCATGAGTTCTGCCTTCCCATTTTATCCTCAAAACCAGTGTCTATTATGAATCAAGAGGATAATTTTTCCCCATGGCTTCCCTGTCAAAACAACTGTCAATTCTTTTAAAATTTTCTGGAGTAAATAATGTTTTATAACTTATTCTAACTACCTCTGTTCTAGAATGTGTTCACATCTCAAATTTTCCAAGAACATATTTTCAGTTCAATCTTTAAGTCACTTGAAGTCTTTGGTTCTCCAGAAACTGAGAGGAAAAAAAGTTTTATCCTAAAAAAAGCATAATTACAGCAATAAGACGGAAAATAATGTTTTACTCTCCAATTCATAAGTGAGATTAAAAAACAAAAAAACAAGATGTGTGCTGTTCAGTTTTTCACATTTAATCCACATAAAAACACTAGAAAGATTTTTTTTTTTTTTTTACAACTTCCGTAACACTTAGGAGGATAGGAAAAAGAAATGCTAAAAGATGGGAGGCTGGTCCATATTCACACAAGATGGCCTGTAGATCAAAAGGCAGGTCTGCTCACCTCTAAGTGCATGGTCTTTTCATAACACCTCTCACAGCCTCTGAGGGAGGAAACAAAGCTGGGAATCATTTGTAACAGGGTCTTAAAATGATCATGTCCTTTGTACCCGGCATCCTAACTCTGGAAAGCTAATATTACATGTCCTTGATAGCATTAATTAAAATAATGCAGAAAAAGGGAGAAAAATAGAAAAGGGCTAAATTTTTTTTTCTCTCCTTCTCTTTCTTTCTTAAGATTTTAAGTAATCTCTACTTCCAACATAGGGCTCAAACTCATGACCCTGAGATCCAGAGTCTCATGCTCTACTGACCGAGCCAGCCAGGCACCCTGAAAGGAGCTAAATTTCTAATAAAAAAATAATGGACAAATAAACCGTGGTGTGATTTAATAGAATATTAGTCATTAAAAATAATAGTTATGAGTTACTTGGAAAGCTGAGTTACTTAGGATAAAACTGACAAAGAAAAATTTATGTATTATGTAATTAAACTGGAAAAGATGGGTTTGTAGGTACCAAAAGAGAAAGGTATCCTGTATGTTGTTGAGTGAAGAAAGCTAGTTATGTATTGAAAAATAATAATAATATGAATATACTAAAACATGTAAATGTTTAAAAGAAATTTTCCCCTCTGCCCTAATTTCTGTATAATATGTATCAAGCTATTGATGATATAGGAAACAAAAACTGTTAGTAATTTGTAAACTATATATTTTTATACTATTTAAATTTAGAACAGGGGCACCTGGTGGCCCAGTCAGTTAAGCGTCCCACTTCAGGTCAGGTCATGATCTCACAATTCGTGAGTTCAACCCCTGCACTGGGCTCTGTGCTGACAGCTCAGATCCTGGAGCCTGCTTCAGATTCTGTGTTTCCCTTTCTCTCTGCCTCTCCCCTGCTCACACTTTGTCTGTCTCTCTCTCAAAAAAAAAAATGAACAATAAAATAAAAAAAATAAATTTAGAACATATTACTTTTAGAATTATAAACAGAATAAAGATGTAATACTAACAATGATTATAAGTAGGTTGAAATTCAATGAAATAATAAAAGTTTATATTATAGGGTGATAAATACATATTTATTGTTTTTTAAAAAATATGTTTTATTGAAAAAATATAAAATAAGTATTATAAAAATAATTAAAGTTCTTTACAACTATTAAGTTCCTTCTATTTCTCTATCTCATGGATTTTTATGAGAAATTTTTTTGCTTTTTTTAAAATTTTTTTTTAACGTTTCTTCACCTTTGAGAGACAGAGAACAAGTGAGGTAGGACAGAGGGACACACACAGAATCTGAAGCCGGCTCCAGGCTCTGAGCTGTCAGTACAGAGCCCAATGCGGGGCTCGAACTCATGAACCGCGAGATCATGACCTGACCTGAAGGCAGATGCTTAACTGACTGAGCCACCCAGGCGCCCCTCTTTTCTTTTCATTATAAGCATAAAGATTTAGAAAAATCATGTATACAATCGGTATATTTTGAGTATTGGGGGTAAATGTTACCTTGAATAAAAAAATATAGATGTGATTTTATTCATCTTTTCCTTTCCACTTGATACCAGGATACACTATAATGACCAACATCTGAAAATCCCACCCACTCATAAAAATTATCAACAAATCATTCTTCGACCTCCCCGCTCCATCCAACATTTCAACCTGATGAAACTTTGTCTCCCTACTGGGAGTCTGCCTAATTCTACAAATTCTAACAGGCCTATTTCTAGCCACGAATTACACATCAGACGGAGCAACGGCTTTCTCGTCAGTAACTCACATTTGCCATGACATCAACTATGGCTGAATCATCCAATACATACATGCTAATGGGCTTCTATATTCTTCATCTGCTTATTTATACATGTAGGTCGAGGCATATACTACGGCTCCTACACCTTCTCGGAGACATGAAACATCAGAATCGTATTATTATTTACAGTCATGGCTACAGCTTTCATAGGTTACGTTTTACCATGAGGCCAAATGTCCTTCTGAGGAGCTACTGTCATCACCGATCTCCTATCAGCAAACCTATATTGCTACTAACTTAGAAGAATGAATGTGAGGAGAATTCTGAGTAGACAAAGCCACCTTAACATGATTCTTTGCTTTCCGCTTCATTCTTCCATTTCTTATCTCAGCCCTAGCAGCAGTCCACCTTTTATTCTTACAGGAAACAGGATCCAACAATCCCTCAGGGATAATATCTCAGGTAAAATCCCATTCCACCCATACTACACAATCAAAGATATCCCAGGCCTCTTATTCCTTATCCTAATACTAATACTACTAGTCCTGTTTTCACCCAACCTCTTAGGACACCCAGACAACTCTACCCCCACCCATCCCCTAAACACTCCACCACACATTAAACACATTCCTCTTCGCATAGGCAATCCTCCGATCTATTCCTAATAAACGAGGAGGAGTCTTAGCCCTAATCCTCTCTACCCTAATCCTAGCGATCATTGCCCTACTCCAAACTTCTAAGCAAAGAGGAATAGTATTCCAACCACTCAGCCAATGCTTATTCTGACTTCTAGTAGCAGACTTACTAACCCTAACATGAATCAGAGGTCAACCAGTAGAATATCCTTTCGTTACCATCCATCAGCTAGCATCCATCCTATATTTCTCAATCCTCCCAATCTTTATACCCATTTCCAGTATTATTGAAAATCATCCTTTAAAATGAAGAGTCTTTGTAGCATATAAAATACCTTGGTCTTGTAAACCAAAAAACAAGTATACCACTCCTTCTGGTTCTCTGTGGTGTGGCAGAAAGAGCTAAACAGAAACTTGTTTAAATTCGAACATCATGTCAGATAGCATTGACTCTATACTGCCTTTCATGTATAAACATCTTTTAAATCTCGCGCCCAAAGAACCAAAGAAGACTCTGCTTTTGGAAGAAATCTTTATATATATATATATATATGAATAAATTAAGCAATGAACACACACACACACACACACACATATATATATACAGGTCCCAAATTAAGTCTTCTACAAATTAAAAAGAAAAATCCTTAAAACTTAAAAGCATTTAAATGAGTAAAATATTAACCAGATAATGATGTTATTAAAGACTACAAGTATAACAAAATTATCAGTTTCCTTTATTCTTCCTTTGTGAATAAAAAACGACATTGACTGGAAGTTTTATAATGGTGCAAAGGAAAGAAGGCCCCTGTGTGCCTCAAATTTGATATTTTAAGTTGAAGTCAGCTGTTAAGAATTACTGAATTATCCAGGGCAGAATCTCGGGTACGGCTCACATTACAGTATGTTGGATATGAAAAGTTGCACACAAAAGGGGTGAAAACTTTGCAGTGATTAAAAAGGCCTGTGGGATTGAATTTTTAGATTCCAGAGCAGCACATCAAGAGGAATGTTGCAGATTCCCGAGTTCTTGCAGCAAATTGTGTCTGTAAATCAATGAGGTGTTTCTGAGGAAACATCAAGATGGCTCTATAGAGTATATAAAATTTCTTTTCATTCTCATGGGAATGAAAATTAAATCTTATGGGCGAGAACAAATACATAACAAAGTTAAGAAATTGACCATATCTAGAATTCAATCACACCAGAAAGTAGAGGGATATAGTTTGCACTTTCACTTATCTTCTCCTTTAATAGTAAGCATTTGAAACAACATTTGTTAATGCTTTCAGGATTCACTTTAATTAACCTTTATTGTGTCTTTTAAATATTCTAGGCATTTTGTAGGTTATAGTGAGAATTTCAGTAGTTTCTCTGTGTGAACACTGCATAATTTCTTCAGCTTTTATTACTTAGATTTTAATAAAATTTCTCTTCCATTTAATATTTATATGCCTTTGAACCATTCTTCCTCATAAATACAACTGCCATGTAATTAGACATGATCAGTTAGTAGATAACAGAGTATGTAGGTACTGTCGATTTAAACACGTAACCCCAAGATGAGTATTAACGAAGAATTCCATTGTTTACTCACACAAAATATGCTTCTTTCACGCCAGGGGTGATAAAGATTGATGAAATTTGTTACAGAATTTGTATATATTGAAAAGGGGTTTTATATTTACCGAGTAAATTCTTTAGAATCTATGCTGCTAGATCGAGTCTGTTTTTAATGTGTGCAAATATGTGAGGAAGTGTGTATGTATGCATTTCACTTTAAGAAAAATAAATATTCACAGTAAAACCTTGATTTTTTGGTAAAGGATATCATAAGAGTTTGTGAAATTATTCAAAGTAAATTAGAAATATATATTTTAACATTTCATTTTATGTTTTAATTTGGCTTTTAATTGAGGAAGTTGACTGTGAATGGGTACTGACCAGTTTTACAAATGTGATCTTTGTGATATTTAATGTTTATTTCTTAGGAAAGGAGTGATAGTTATTTTACTTTATTTTATTTTATCTTAGAGAGAGAGCACAAGTGGGGGATAGGGGCAGAGTGAAAGAAAGAGAAAGAGAGAGGCGGGGAGGAGAATCTCAAGCAGGTCTCTACACTCAGCATGAAGCCTGACACAGGGCTTGATCCCAGGACCTTGAGATCATACCCGAGCCAAAATCAAGAGTTGGACGCTCAACAGACTGAGGCACCCAGGTACCCCTTTTTAAAATTAAACTTAATTTAATTTAATTTTATTTTATTTTATTTTACTTTATTTTATTTTATTATTTTTTAAGGAGTGACAGTTATTTTAACCACCATTCTTTGGAAAAATAGAAGTAGTTATAAGTTCAATTTTCTCTCTATTGTCCCTTCATTATGATCCAAGAATTTATTGAAAAGCTAAATCAACTGAGATTGAAGTTCCTCTGAACCAAGAAAATGTGTATGACAGTGTTTTCTTTTCTTTTCCTTTTTTTCCCCTTAATGTTTAATTATTTTGAGAGAGATAGAGAGAGAGAGATAGTCCCACACAGGCTCTGCACCTTCAGTATGGAGCCCCGGGGCTCCATCTCACAAACTGTGAGATCATGACCTGAGCCTAAATCAAGAGTCCTTCACTTAACTGACTGAACCACCCAGGCGCCCTGGTTTTCTTAAACTTAACCTTCGTAATAAAATAATTGAAGGTAGGAAAATTACACATTGGAAACTTAGTTTAAGATGCATAGAGCATCTGAAACTAAATGTAGTGGAGATTCA
Source organism: Cryptoprocta ferox (assembly GCA_028646485.1). Classification (NCBI taxonomy): domain Eukaryota; kingdom Metazoa; phylum Chordata; class Mammalia; order Carnivora; family Eupleridae; genus Cryptoprocta; species Cryptoprocta ferox. Next base: position 30,598,587 of record CM053573.1, read on the forward strand.
TCTCTATCTTATGGTGATTTATGCAACCGCATTGAAACAAGAGCACATATGTCTTATACTCTAGGAAGACTCACTCTTACCGAATCAGGGAAGCTGATGTGTGTGGTGGACTCTCACACTGTGCACCCTTGTGATGGTGGTGTCCTGCCTACAGCTACTGTGGAGGTGTGAGCCTTTTCTTTCAACCATTTGGTCTAGTTTCTGAATCTTGCAGAGAGTTAACTTTCTCACCTAGGTCTGTTTTATCTTTCTGTATTGCAATCAGCACAAATTAGGAAGCACAGCCGTGAAAATCAAGAAGACACACCTTGCTTTACAGAAATAAATTTCTCAGATAAGTTTTCAGCCTATTTCTCACTCAAAAGGTGAAGTCAACTTTTACCTATATACTTACAGATCTTGTAATTTTCTTTCCTCAATCTCATTTCACTACTGTAAGCTGAACACCTGGGTGGATTTTAAGATTCAGAAATTTTAAATAAAAGCCATCTATAAAATATTAAAACTGGAAGCAAAGCCCAACAACAAACACAAACAAAAAACCCAAACTCCCCTTGAAGACAGCATCGTCACACCTGGTATTATAAATTAAATTCTAATGATCTTCCCAAAGTCACAGGGGATCATGGGGTCAAATCCTACATTTCCTACTCTCAGGTCCAGACGGTAGCACTTCCTGTGGCCCAGTAGACACTCACAGGCAAATGCCTAGTATAAGACAGAACTAGCTGTATTCTCTAACCCCTCAATAAATACAGACAGCAGTCTCCACACAGAGGCAGCTCATTTCCCTCCATGAAGAAGAAAAGCATCCCTCTGTTGGTAGATAAATCAAGTGTAGAAAGACAATCAGGAGGGTAGTAAGTTTGCTGCATGGGAAGGTCGTGCAGTGAGGAAGAAAGATAATTGAAGACTCTTAGACAGAACCGATGTACAGAAATAGTTTGGACCTCATGGTCTGTATATTATGGTAATTTTAGGTAGACAGGGTTAAAGAGCATTAGTTTTCATATCTATTTCAAAAAATAGAGATAATTGTCCTACTTACAGTAAATAACAGTGGCGGTACTTTCCTCCTTTCTTTTTATTTCTTATTTTGGAATCCAATTCTTTATTGTTTTCCAGGGAATGTGTCTTCCTTCCTCTAAAAAATGCCCCTTTATTTATCCTGTGAAAGTCAGCCTTGGAGCTAAAGTGTTATGTGCTTTTAGAATTGAATTGTCAACCAGTGTCATCTGTGGGTCAGGAGATTAGGGAGTATTGTACTACTTCCCAGGGAGGAAAAGCTGGGCAATAGAAATGGCATTGGCATTGGACTGAGATGGCCATGGATGTAAAATTCTGATCATCTACTTAAGGATGATGTGACTACAGGCAGTTTTCTTAACTTCACTCTCAGTCTCCACATTTGCACACTGAGGATAACAACAGCTTCTTTTCAGGAGTACTGTAAGGTGAACGAAGATATAAGTTACATAGAAAATGTCTGAGATATAGCAGATGCCCGATAAATGACCATCATCACTATTACATGGTTGCTTTTATGACCGATTTTAATTTGAATAGATTGATATTAATAACAAGTTGTAATCAATCACAGAAATATAACAATTTCTTTCTGATCTAGGCTCCCAAAGGACTTCTATTTAGAAATAGACTCCTTGAGTCTATTTCTAAATAGACTGAGTAGACAGAATACAAATGATGTCAACTAACACATGAACAGGACTCAGGATTCTCCTCAGTCTTTCCCATAATCTTCAGTAAATCTTGTGTCTCATGGTATCTTCCACTAATGGGAGGTGCACCTCACACCAATGGTGCAGATCAATTGAGATAACAGGTCAAAATGTGATTTGTGAACCTTACTATTTAAAAAAATGTTAACGCAGCATTGAATTTTCAGTTATTCATACCATTTTATGAGTCTAACATCCCCCAAATGCTAAATCACCAAATTCTCTATATTGATACCATTTCAGGAAATATAAGATATAACCTTTAAGAACTAATAAGAAGAATCTTAACTAAAAAGAACCATTTACTAGAAAGGGTGAAAAGTAAACTTTCCATGATTTGAAACTAAAAAGGATTATTTACTAGAAAGGATGAAATTGTCTAGCTTTGAAATAGGTAATACCTAAAGTGTAACTATTGCTTTATCTCCAAAGCAAAAGCATAACTCTCATTTTCTATTTGCTTTTCCAATATAAACACACCAGCTCTTTGACAATTACACTTATTACCTAGCTCTTCCACTCCTCTCTTTCTTGACATAATATATGTTTAATATTTATTGGCTGCTGTTATTAGAGCATTACTCTATACCTCTTGATGTGGACATGGGGCACCCTAAAATTATGCTAGCTTTTAATTTTTACTTTGCCATTTCAGTGGTTAACTATAATTCCTAGCTCTGGATCGCATGAGTCAGAGTCTTCTCTCTCTCAACATAAAGCATTCAATTATGTGATACTTCCCTTTAAACTTCGATATCTCTCTAACTGCTTACGAGAAGCATTCCAGACACTTAAGAATAGCCCAGAAGGCTCTTCACACACCAGCTCATTCCTTAACCCTTTCCCTCTTTTGACTTTCTCATGCGCCTTGAGAGAACTACCAGATCCTCAAATTTTCTCAGATACCACCCACACTCCATACTGGAGACCTGTCTTTTCTCCTGTTTTTTTTTTTTTTTTTCTGTCAATTTCCTGTTGCTCACCGGACAACAGCCTAGATGCCCCTTCTTCCCTCACCATCCCTACGCCTCTAGGAGTAAGAGATCTGCTTGGGGAAATCAGGATTTTATAGTCCTATATCACTTTACACATTCATTGTCTAGCACTTAGTCCTACCTCCCTGTATCTTTGTCTGTGTTTTTGGTTGCTACTTCTGTGACTATTTCTTTGATTTATAAAGTAAAGTCATTAATCACCTAGACAATGTCATGTACACTTATGTGTGCCCAAGACTTGGGGATTTCTCTTCCACTTCCTCAACTAAGTCTTAAAGATATAAATATTTGTGAGCCATTGCTTACAGCTTAAAGATGAAATGGCAACCTCTACAAGTAATGATTAGTCTTAAGTTGGAGGAACACTCATTTTTTACATATCCCATAGGATGTTCGTCATCTGTCTCTGTATATCAAATTATTTGGTATATTTTTTAAATGAGTGTCTCTTCTACTTCGATGCCATGACAATGAAAGAGTGAAAGATACGAGTAAAAACTAGAATTAGGCTAGAATAATAACAGACAGAATCAACCATTTACATGAGAATGCCAATCAGAAGCCTTTGTTTTCTACCAGGTTTTATGAACTTCTACCAGATGCCGATGTCAAAGTACAGCTTGGCTAAATTCTGCAAGCACAGATCTGCTTTTTCCAAAAGGAGCCGCTCTGGTTGGGTTCATATGGTCATCCCACGCAGGCAGCCTTTCACATTTTACCTTCTGTGAACAGGAGCGTAGAATGCTGTCAATCTCCCTGCGGTCTCTGAACAAATGTTACACATGCCACTGCCCACCAACTGGGGTTGGAAAAGGGAAGCCCCCCTCTTGACCCAAGGTTTAGTCACATATTCATAGTCATTGTGGTAGTGGCAATGAAGAAAGGCCTAGCATCACCTTCAGTTCTTTATTTATATCTGTGCCAGAAGGAGTAAATAATCCTGACAGGGTGAGACTGCAGTACAGACATTTCCCCTTCCCTTTGGCTCTGTTCTGTAACACTCGAGGCAGGCAACTTTCACAGCATTGAGCTCTTGAAACATTTTGAGGTCACTGTTATATTATTCCCAGAATCATAAAAAAAAAAAAAAAAAGAGATGGCTACCACTTACTAAGTCCTTCTATGATCCAGGTACCAGATACATACATACATATACATGAAACCCAGCTATATATGTAAACACACACTCTCTCCCTCTCTCTCTCTCCTCTCTCTCTCTTTCTCTCTCACGCACACACACACATACACACATTCATTCATTCATCCATTTATTCAGCAATATTTTGAGCAGCGAAAATATGCCAGATAATATTCTACACCCCCCTATATCCTCTCTCATGCATATCAATTTGATATTTATAATAACCTAACATATCTTTATTCTTTTAAAGTTGAAAAATTGAGATTTAGGAAACTGAGGTGCAGAAAGGTAAATACTTCAAATATGGTAACACAACTAATTAAGAGCAGTGCCCACTTTTAAACTCATATGCCATGAAAAGTACTCTTTATATTTCTTGAGATCGCAAAATGAAAATAATAAATTAAACTTGTAATTTCTAAAAGAAAAGTCAAATATAATAGTATTTGCAAGGAGATACTAAGGAAAGGCATTGATGTTCTGAATCTAAAAACAGATTACATCAGACTTCTAAAAAGTAATTTTTTTATCAGTTGAGTTACTAGATCAAAACTTTCTATATGTGAAAAATGTGAAGTTTGTCATTGAATCTCTAGGCAAATATGAATTAAGATAGTGACTCATCTCTATCATGTGAGTTAATCAACCCATATTTTAGATGCACCAGGAGAGTGCTACTATAAATTCTATAATGAAATCTGAATTCACAATAACAGTTTCCTGATGTTCTGTTTTATTGCTAAATCTGGATCTTTCTCCCCACCAAGTTTTCTCATTCTCTTAATGTGCCAATTCAGACAATAAAGTTGTATTTTATCATACCTTTAATTTTTTTCTCCATAATATAAACTGCCAAATATAATTCTTATACTCCTTCTATATTTTAGCTCCTATCTGTTCTTCAGACCATGATACAAAGAGATACAAAAAATTATGGTAATGTAACACTTTCCACAAATAAACACAATTGCCTAACACTCAAGAAGACTTTCAGTAAAATACCCTAGATGCAACACCTCAAATGTTTCCAAGAGACCTATAACTGGAGGTGTGTGGATATCCATCTTAACGGATTACAAAAATAAATCGCATAAAATAAAAGGGCAGTAATAAGCTGATTTAACAAGGAATTCCATTTTTAAATGGTTTGAAGCTTTATCCTTTTTGAATTTGCTGTTCTCAGGCACAGAAGTCATGTGTGGGTCTTCATAACTATTTTTAATTTTTAAAAAATTCTCTTTGGAAAATGATCCATCTGTTTACAGAAACAACCCTTTGCAAAGCCAAGAAGGTCACTTCAGGTCAAAACCCATATCTAAGTTGGTTTAAGCTTAGGGTAACCTAAATAGTGTATCAAATTGGACTACTAGGTATATAAAATGACATCATATATATATATATATATATATATATTCAAAACTCTTCTTAGATTCTGCATTCCTTGTGAAGAACTGGTTTTAAGGGTACAGTCTGGGAGGGAAAACCTGTTGGAATGCAAAAGTGCATTTAACATTTGTTTATATTTCCACATCATTATGCTAGATTTAAACTGTCAAACTAAGTTGATAACAAATGTTAAGTATAGAAATGTATACAGCAACCAGCATTCCGCCAAATCAGGCAAACAAAGAACTCTTGTCAGAGGGTTACAAATTCCAAAGTTAAATACAAGGTAATATTTTAAGGGCAAGGTTTGCTTTTTATCTCTAATTGAATGATTTCTTTAAAATAGCTCACAGTTGCACAGCAGACCAGGATGGATAACATTTTGTATTGGGATTTGGCACAATGATTCACCTACAAAACAGCTCCACAAATGTGATTCTTGTAGTGCTGAACTGAAATTTCCCTTGAGAAATAATACTTGGGATAAAGCATAGATTAAAAAAAAAACAACTTAACTTCCTACTACTTAATGTGGAGAAAGTAGTTTGCATCTTGTTCTCACATTTTGGTTAAGTAAATTAATTCAAATGAAAGACATACATGAAACTATCTTATTTCCAGTTCATTAAGATTATATTTCTATCATTTACGTTAATAGCCAATGAAAAAACAATTACATTCATTAAAGAATATATTACATGACCTATATTCTAAAGGATACAAACATGTTTACTTCCTCCACACAAGACATGTACGATTTGGTTTCAGAAATAATGGGAAAAAAAGAAAATAAATCTAGGCATCAGAAAAGTGCAGTGAGACACTTGAACAAAGGAGCCATATATTATAATCTTCTGATGTCTGGTACCTAATGGTGGCAATTAGCATGGAATTTGGAGGAAGGGAAAAAAGAGACCCAGTTTTTAATCCTGGAACAGTTAGTTGCTAGCTGTCAGACTGAGGACATAATTAAGTCTCAGTTTCCTTTTATGCAAACTGAGGATAGCAACAGTTGATCAATACTTAATAAACAAAACAAATTATTTGTTTATTGTATGCCCCTTCAAAACATAAATAATTGTTACTTTCTGCTATCTACGCCTACCTATTGCAGCATGCCACATTAGGCTCTGAGTAAATGACAGTTCTTTAAATGAGAAGCAATGTATATATATATATATATATATATATATATATATATATATATATATTTGAGTCCTTGAAACACAGAGAGATTCCAGTATAAAACAACAAACAAAACATAGGAATTAAACAAAAAAAAAGTACTATAAAGCAATCCAGGAAAAGACAAAAATGAAAATTAAATTTCTTTTTCCTAATTTTCATCATTATGAACAAAAAGTGAAATATACTAATTTTTACTACAAATAGTAGAAGTTAATAACCTCATCCTTTTTAAAGGATGAAAGTGAAAATGGGGGGGGGGAGTTGGTGATCTGTTGTCATTAAGTTCAAAATTATCAAATTCATTAACTCGAAGCAATAAAATGCATTGCAATGTAATGAAAATAATAGGACAATATAATTATTCAATACAAAGAACTAACAATTACTTAAAATCCTATACTTTGAAAATCTCTTGCTTCCTTACTTGAAATGCTTTAGCTATTTTGTTAGAAACAATCTCTTCATCAGGGGCTAGAATGTGCTCCACAAATATATAAAAAAAACAGCAGTTTTATATAAAACTGGGTCTTTGATCCTCAGAAACTAGTCTTTGTGATAAAGCCACTATTTGTCAAACTTCTTCAATTTCTCCAAATAATTCTTTATCAATATATGATGGAAACAAAAGCCTTCTCTCTCATGCGGGGATTCTTAACACAAGAGACTCCTGAATTTTGATGAGGAAAAAAGAGAATATTTTCACTAACTGCTAACTAAAAGTAGGCATTTAATTTAATTATGAATATCCATAATTGTGGTGGACCATCTCTAAGAGAGCCCTCAATGATTTCTGCCTCCCTGTATTTATGCATAAATTATGTAAACCCTTTGCTTTGGCAGAGACTGGGTCTAGGGAATTGTTTCTAACCAAGAGAAGATAGTGAAAGTAAAAGTGATGGCATGTTACTTTCGAGATTAGGCTTCAAAAGGACCGTGACTTCCATCTTGAGTGTCCTCTCTTGCTCTCTCCCTTGCTCATTTTGAGAGAAGCCAGCTGGCCTGTTGTCAGCTCCTCTGTGGAGAAGCTCTCTTAACCTCTCTGGCCAACAGTGAATGAGGGCCTAAGACTTGCTGATAGCCTCATAGAGGAGCTTGCCAAAGAATCTTCCCAGTCAAGTCATGAGACGATTTGAGCTCAGTCAACACCTTTAATGCAACCATGGGACAGACTTCCTGAGACAGAGGCACCCGGCTAAGTTGTTAGAATATTACCATTTTTCAATTCCAAGGAATTAATAAAGAGTAAAACGCGGATGCCATATACCGTCTGTTTGCAAGACTATGGTCTTACCAAGTGTATATAATTTGAGTTTGATCAATCCACTAGATCCGGAGATCAATTTACAGAAAATGCAGAGTTCAGAGGAACATGATGAAAGCCTACAGGTCAAGTGTTTTGAGTCTCTCAACCAATAAAGGGAAACCTGTAGATTAAATGAACCCTAAAAGACATGTTTAAAAAAATGAGTAACAGTAAGATAAAGGGTCTAAAGATGCTCACTTGCATGATAAATTCATAAGGAAAAGCAAGGAAGTGATTAGTATAACCTGAAGAGTGGTTATGTTTGGCTGGAATGGGGGATTTGTGATTTGGATGGGGTGCATATAGAGGGGTTTCTAAGGTGGCTGGGAGTGTACTATTTCTTGACCTGGGGGTTCTGCTTGTACTTATTTATTCACTAAGCGGTGCGTGCATTTGGTTTGGTGTTCTGTATTTGCATTTTATTTTACGAGAACAGGTTAAAATGCTATTCTGGTAATTTTGATCAAATTACTGAAAGATAAGTAGAGACTCACTTTGTAATGAGAACACTCTCATGGCCATGATATGAGAAATAAAAATGTGACTGTAAACAAAATTGCCAAAATACTTCTTTCCAACATATAATAAAAAGTGTTTCTCTGAGTAAACTGTTATACCAAGCCTGATTTTATCAGTGAAAAATGCAAGCAGGAGGTTCCTCCTTACCATCCTTTTTCTCTTTGTTCTTCTTTTTACCATAATAATGAGCTCTTGGAAGACACTTGAAGCTCACAGGTCACATTTGAAGAAATATCATTCAAGAAGATATAAGGCAGAAACAATATTTTAGAGGAAGCCCTAGCATGTCTAGAAAACCTGTAATCATTCTCAGCAGATAACTGATTATTTGGCTGGAATACGTTTAAAGGAGAAGCTTTGCTCCAAAGTTGGATAAGAGAAAGTATGATTTAAGCATGATAAAGAACCGTAAGCGGTAGAGGGGCAGTAACAACTATAAAGGCTTTATGATTTCTTTAATATTGCCAGCAAGAACATAAAAGGATTCCAGAGCTGACTAGATACTATTAGAAAAATAATTGTGTCTTCCTTGCTGTGAATTACAAGTCCTTTCTATGTGGAAAAAAAACTAGAGGACATACAAGGCAGGAAAGTAAAATTAATTTTCATTTCAAATGCTCTGTGACACTATGCAGTTTTCCCAATTACAAAGATATGTCTCATGATTTTAAGGAGTCAGCAAAGCATATAATACTCGTATAAGAAAATGTTGATTATTCTGTTGCAAATAGTTCCCTTAATGAGTGTTAAACTCTTTATATAAACCGTATTAAGACAAATAAAACTCAGTCACTGAAGGAACATAAGGTTGCTTTTTTATTCAGTAAATTTCCCACAGAGAAATTTTAAATCGTACAACTTAATGATGCTTTTAAAGAGGCATTGTCATGAAATTAGTCTCATTATTGCATGGAGTAGTGAAATTGTACTGAATTGGAAGACAAAAGACGTGGGGTAAAATACAGATTCTGTCAACTACAGACTATGTGACATTTGGCAGCTTATTCAACTTGTCTGAATCCCAGATCACTTTCTGTTAAATGAGAGGGTTGAACTACAGAGATCTACGTGCCTTTCCAGCATCAGTGCTCTCAAGTTAATCAACACAAATTTATTTTCAATTTGTTTTGGGGGCAAAATACATTCTTTAAAGACTGAAGAGCCAGAAGCTACAATGGCCATGATAGTTATTTATTGCAATGTAATAGATTATCTTAAAACGTAGTGGCTTAATAATAAAACAAACATTTATTATCTTACACAATTTCTGAGGGTCAGGAATCTGGAAGTGGTTCAGCTGAGTTGTTCTGCTCATGGTCTGTCATGACATGTGGTCAAGATTTTGGCTGGGACTGTAGTCATCTGAAGGCCTGCCTGGTGTTGGAGGATCCAGTTCTTTTTTTTTTTTTTTTTATGTCTTTATTTTGAGAGAGAGAGAGGGACAGAGATTGAGCAGGGGAGGAGCAGAGAGAGAGGGAGACACAGAATTGGAAGCAGGCTCCGGGCTCTGAGCTGTCAGCACAGCTCGTGCTCGAACCCACGGACTGTGAGATCATGACCTTAGCCGAAGTCGGCCATTTAGCCAACTGAGCCACTCAGGCTCCCCTGGAGGATCCATTTCTAAGTTTACTTACTTAATGGTTGTTGAGAGCCCTCAATTCCTCACTAGCTATTGAGCAAAGACTCTGGTCCCTTATATCATAGACCTCTTTGTAGGGCTACTCAGAACATGAGAGCCAACTTCCCCCAGAGTGAATGACCCAAAGACAGTGTGTATGTGTTAGAAGTTTTCCAAGATTGAGGGCTAGTCTTTTATAAGCAAAAATATGAAGTGATATACCATCACTTCTGTCACATGCTATTCGCCATATGGATAAGCCATCCTTTGGCCAACAGCAGTTGGACCATCCATGAATACTGCAATGTGTTGATCATTGGAGATAATTTTGGAGGCTGGCTATCAAAGTGTCTACACTAAATATACAGATCAAGGCCCAGATACCACTTCCCCAAACCTCCCTCTCCCCAGTAAGACAAACATCTCATACAGTGAGTGATGTGGTCATTGCTAAGGACATTGTTGAAACAAAGAGTTCTTCTCTGTATTACTGATTATTAGCATAGGAAAGAAAACTTTATTTTCAAAAAGTATCTTATCTTCTTTTTCATCAAACAGCTTCATTTGTATATTTATGAAATGCAGTTGTGCAATGTATTTTTCATTTGTCCCTTACATAGCTGGTTATTTCATGACACTTTCATATTCTCTCTTCATAAAGTTTCATCAGAAACTCTGTTTTCCTGCATAGATTAACTTCATCAGTGATCTTAAATCTATTCCTTTCTCCATGTTTATGGATTATGTCTCATCAATTAATCTTTCTTTTTTTATTTTTTTAAATGTTTATTTTTGAGAAAGAAAGAGCATGGGCAGGGGAAGGGCAGAGAGAGAGGGAGACAGAATCTGAAGCAGGCTCCAGTCTCTGAGCTGTCAGCACAGACCCCGGCATGGGGTTCAAACTCACGAACCGTCAGATCATGACCTGAGCTGAAGTAAGAGGCTTAACCGAATGAGTTACCCAGGCATCCCAATTAATCTTTATCTCGCATTCTCCATTTGCTCTCTTGGTTTATTTCCATGACTTTCTATTTACCTTACAGCTCTCTAATTCACTTCAAAACTTCCCGTAAGAATAGTCTACATTTTCTCCTGATTGCTTTAACAGCTTTCTGACTTCTGCAGTCTAATTTTCCCAATCATTATTCCAAAATGGGCCCATCTCCCTGTTTGCCTAATAAGAGCTATTCAAAATTTCCTCAATTTCTAGAATATTTAACAACACTAGCTTCACTTTTCTTCTTAAAACTTCCTCTGTCTTCCTGTTATCATATATTCTTTCTTCCCTTTACCCTTTTTTTAAAAACATCTTTAACCTTCTTGCTTTTAGAGTCCTTTATTTATTCATTTTTTTCATCTTATAAATATCATGTCAGTATAACTTAGACCAATGGTTTTTCTTTACCCTTTTCAGTTATTAACATTCCATTTAATTTACTAAACATTATTTATATCTGAATTTATAATTAATGCTCCAAATTAGACACATTTTCAAAATGTACCCATTTCTCCATTTACCAGATGCAAAAAGGGTCTTTTATTTCTGCTAGTAATATTTCCAACCTTAAATTATACAAACTTGGGCTATTAAAGTGTCAATCTGTCTATCTATCTATCTATCTACTTACCTATCATCTTTCACCTGTGACCTGCCAATTCAGATTATGTAGCATTTAACATTTTTGATAAAGATGAATTAATCTCATCCCATTCTTTCACAACCTTCCTTTGTTTGGATTCAGCCCTCTAATTCTCTCCTCCCTTGCAACTTTCCCTTCATGGTCTTCACCTTCTTTCTCTTCGTCTTTCTCAGAATATTTGCTATTTATAACGTTCCTTTTTTTTAAATTTTAGATGTTTATTTATTTTTGAGAGAGAGAGAGAGAGAGAGAGAGAGAGAGAGAAAATGCAGGGGAGGGGCAGAGAGAGAGGGACACACAGAATCCAAAGCAGGTTCCAAGTCTGAGCTGTCAGCATAGAGCCCAATGTGGGGCTTGAACCCACAGACCGAAGGATCATGACATGACCTGAATTCACACGCCCAACCAACTGAGCCACCCAGGTGCTCTGCTATTTATAAACTTTCAGTGACTTCCTATTGTTCTCAGATTAAGACCATTTAAAAAATATTTATTTACTTAAGTTTATTTTATTTATTTTGAAAGACAGATAGAGAGTAAGTGGGGGAGGGGCAGAGAAAGGAGGAGAGAGAATCCCAAGCAGGCTCCGCATTGTCAGTGTGGAGCCCAAGGTGGGGCTCAAACTCATGAACCCTGAGATCATGACCTGAGCTGAAGTCAAGAGTCAGATGCTTAACCGCTTAACCGACTGGGTCACCCAGGTACCCCAAGACCACAATTATTGACGTATCAACACAGTCCTTCAAAATATGGCCCATGCCACCACCTAAAATTTCATCTCAGGCTACTCTTTGCTTTTATCTTTATTAAGAGAGATAATTTGTGATTATAAAACAGCCTCTGACTCCAGAGTGTACTTGGATCAAAACCAGTTCTACAAGTTAGTAATTTTGAGCAAGTCTCTTAATCTTTCTGTGCTTCAGTTTCCTAATAGGGAAACAATCTGGTAACAACAGTATCAGATTACTGAAAGGTAACTACTTGCTAAATTAATCTGTATATTAGAACAGTCCCTTAGGAAATAATAATACCTGTAATATTTGTTATTACTATTTGATCATATACCTGTGATCTCATGTTTTATTTTCTATTATTTTTCTTTCTTTTCTCTCCCTCCTTTTTCTGATTTACTAAATTCATCAAGTTTCTTTAATTTCTTTACAAATCTTTTACCTCAAATGGCTTTGGAGTGACTCACACTATTTCTACTTATTTATTGGTTGTTCTTATTTCTATTTATTTGTTGACTACTACTTAGAGATGCAAATCTGACTTAATAAAGTCTCAGATAACCAGCGTCTCTAACTTCCTACTGAACAAGACATGAATCTTTTCAAACTTTTAAACTCTGATCACCACTCTTTTTCAATATTACTATAATCAAGTGTGTTATTACCCCTCTGGTTTTACCACCCCCAATAATTTGTTTATATTATCTGAAATGTTTATTTTGATATACCAATACTTACCCACTTAATTTCTTACAATCAATTCCTCCTTGCAATCTAGTCCTTCCGTTTTCTCCTAAGACTTTTTTTTTTGTAGTTCTTTCTGCAAATGACTTCAGTGGTAAATTTTGTCTTGTTTGAAAACAATATGTACTTACTCTTATTATTGAACAAAAGTTTTCCTAGGTAGGAAATTCTAAGTTTATATTTCTTTTGCTTTGGTTTTTTTCAGTCAGCCAGTTGAAAATATTATTCCACTGTTTTCTGATATGTATTGTTGCTAATAAGATATATATTGAAAGGACTCAATTGTCAATTGGATAATCTGTCTTTTGCGGGGGAGGGGAGAATAATTGGTTAGTTTTTGTTTCATTTTTTGCCTTATTAAAAAAATTTTAATGTTTATTTAGTTTTTTTGAGAGAGAGGGAGACAGTGTGAGTCAGGGAGGGGCAGAGAGAGAGGGAGACACAGAATCCAAAGCAGGCTCCAGGCTCTGAGCTGTCAGCACAGAGCCTGACGTGAGGCTTGAACCCAGAAGCCAGGAGATCATGACCTGAGCCAAAGCTGGCACTTAACTGACTGAGCTGCCCAGGCACCCCTCATTTTTGCCTTTTTGCATGGTCTACTTGCTTGGTTTTGTTGGTTAAAACTGAGTCGCAGCTGCACTATTTAGATGGTTTATGTTTATCAAGTTCATCACAGTGTCCATGTTTTTGTTTTGTTTTCTTTTAGATTTTATCAGTTTCACTTGGTTGTATTTCTGCCTGGCTTCTGCAAATATTTAAAGTTTGGGAATGTGGATGTGAAACATTCTTCATAGTTCAGTGTTACCCATTATTATTGGCTTAGGCCACAAGATAAATTTTTTTTTTTTTGGTACTGTGATCCATTTGAAATCAGCTCATTAGAAATACAAGAATTAATAAACATTAAGTTATAAATATAGTGACCTATATTTATAACTTAATTATAAAGCTAACTATTACTTGTTTCTATTTGTTTCTCCTGTGGAAAAACAAGCAGTTTTTGTTATAGAAACACATGATTTTACACACACATGCAAGTTAACTATAATGCAAGATTGCCTAAATCTGCCTTGGAGAATACGAGATGTATTTGTTAACTCAGCAAATATCTATGCACTAAGACCAAATATGATGCATTCATAGAGAGGGATGGGAATTAATGACGACACCTGAATGATGAAGAATTGATTAGATCATTGCACAGTCTATTCCAGACTGACCAAATAATGAACCTGGAATCTTGCTAGGTGGTCATCTAAGCAGTGGCACTGGGCCGACTGTGCAGCAAGGTAACTTTTAGATTCTAAACAAACAGTCTGATGACTAGTTTTGTTTCTTTTAAGGAAAAAGAGCCCAGGCTTGCATTAAATTTCAAGTTATTAATGTTTATATTCACAGTGGCTGCCATTTGATTAAGCACAAAGTCATATAAGTTAACATATAAGATATTAGAAAATGATATACATTATATTTCTTAGTAAGTTTTTAATTTCTTAGTTGCATGAGGCCATGGTGTTCATAGAGGCTGGATCACACAACACCTCAGATTCAGATCTGTGGGAGAGCTTTAAATGGATATGTGAGACATCAAGAATGATAACAAATGAAATCTGAAAACCTCAGTCTCAGGACCTCTATGGTTGTATTTCCCAATTATGTGGTGACGGTTTCCTTAGGACAGTGCCACGGGGAGCCCTTCATCTACCGTCAGACTTTGATACAGGATGAGATTATAGACACTACTAAAGAACATAATCAATATTCAGGCAGACCATAGATTTAAAAAAAATATATGATCTCAGTTCATGCTACCTCTCTCTGGAGAGCTCTATGAAAGGGAGAACAAAGAGTATAGTCCTTAGCATTCAAAAACATAGTTCACTTTATGTGGTCTAACCCTATCTGAGCACATTTGTGATTTAAATGCTTTGCAAAGGTAGATTGTCCAAAGTGACAGGAAGACAGTGTCTATGACAATATGTTTGCTCCCTGGTTAGGTCATGATTATATTCAACAAAATGTCTGCTGCAAGTGCCATTTTGCCACACAGCCCTTTCTTTTCTACAGCCATACTCTTAGATATATGGGAGCAATGAACATAGGATATTGCACATATTTCTCTTCTCTGAAATAGATGTGAAAGTGTAAAAAATGCTTCCACATACTAATCCATTGATATGTTTTATTGACCAATTACTCTTCAAATATGGTCTCATTGCTCTTTGATTGTGTCCATTTAAACATTTCAAACTAGGGGCTCAGTCGGTTGAACGTCTGGCTTTGGCTCAGGTCATGATCTCATGGTTCCTGGGTTCAAGCCCCGCGTCGGGCTCTGTTCTGACAGCTAGCTCAGAGCCTGGGGCCTGTCTTCAGATTCTGTGTCTTCCTCTCTCTCCGACCCTCTCCTGCTCACACTGTCTCTTTCTCTCAAAAATAAAACACTAAAAAAAAAATTAAAAAAACATTTCAGACTAGAAATAAAAAGACACACAGAACTATATTTCTTGAGATCCTTATTAGGTTTGGAAATAAAAAAAAAAGTCCTACACTTTTTCTTTTCCTCAAACTTTGAAAAATTTCCAAATTAAGCACCTTAAGTTAGGGGAGATCAGTTGCTTCACAGATTTACCATCTTTATTCTATTTCAAAACACCTTGGTTCTCAGCACTGGTATTGCTAATATATATATAGCAATAATATATATATAGCAATAATATATATATATACACACACAAACATATATAGAGAGCAGTTCTATGTATGTGAATGTTTTGTTTTGTTTTCTTTTTTTATGAAGAAAGTTTAGCAAGATAAGTTAAACATGGTTTATCAAGGTCAAACATATGCTGTTTTATTTTAGGCCAACATTGAAAAAGAAAGTATACTTTTTTCTGTTTGCTCATTATCTACCGAATACTGCAAAGTCCATTAATCAA
This sequence comes from Cryptoprocta ferox, assembly GCA_028646485.1. Classification (NCBI taxonomy): domain Eukaryota; kingdom Metazoa; phylum Chordata; class Mammalia; order Carnivora; family Eupleridae; genus Cryptoprocta; species Cryptoprocta ferox. The sequence continues at coordinate 30,614,527 of CM053573.1, forward strand.
AAGAAAAATATTTTTCTAATATAAAAATATGAAATATCAATAGTTTAAAACATTTCATTTTGTATTTTAATTAGTATATGCTGTTAGAAGTAAAAGTGGATATCATATAGAACAAATGGGGTGAATTTCCTCCTTCAAACACAAGCTAGAAAATGTTAACATAGAAGAACCATTCATAGAAATTTCCAGAACATTTAAAAAAGTTTGCTGGTAATCAGCAGTGACATTACTCTGGATTGATGTGATTCTTTACCATGGGTTGGGGGGTGGTTAATAAGGTACCCTGTTAACTTCACCTTTGGTAACACCTCCATACTCAAAATCAACATCACGCCATGTCACATATTTGTAGAGCCAACATGCCATGGTGGAGAGGTTCGCTGAAAATGTGTCAAGGATTCAGTTGCGTGCTAACCTTCAGAGTACTGGCATCAGCATATAACTTCATGGATACGTATGAATTTGAAAGAAAAGAAACATTCCTAATTTTATAAATATGGATCTTAATCATTTTTAAAATCAATTTTATCATATTAAAAGGAGGGGTCAGGCAAACTGTTTATATGGCGTAGTGATAAAATATATACTTTCCCCTAATGTTAAGGTACATAAACATAGATCCAATCATAAAGAGCAGGATTGGGTGGTGTATTGGGCAGGACAGGAGGGTTTGCACTGGGAGATACATAGGTTCTTTTTCTAAATAATATTTTACATAAACTCAAAAGAGTTTGAGAGTTGACAAAGAGTTCTGAAAGAATTCTGGTTATCAAGAAATACGTGATAGGAATTAGCACATTTAACTCCATTGTGTTCCATCCCACATTAGAGTATTTACAACAAGGGAAAAATTATTGTGTCACTGATTATCCTATAATATAATAACATAAGCTTATAATGAAATAAATGGAAAGGGAGATCCAAATACATGATGTTATTAGAAATAGTACTTTGAGAGCTACATATTTTTAAATTAATTAATTAATTAATTAATGTATTTTTGCACTTACTTATTTACTTTTTGGTTCAACTTTATTTACTGATAGATTCAGTTTTAACTTTGCTGCCTCTTTTCCTTTTTTTAAAAAATATAAATTATTGTTAAGTTGGCTAATATACAGTGTAGATAGAGTGCTCTTGGTTTTGGGGATAGATTCCTGTGATTTATCACTTACATACAACATCCAGTAAGAAATACTATTTTGAGAGCTATATCTAATAAGAGGTAGCATGGTAAAGATTAAGACCCTGGACTTTGAAACTAATTGGCCAGTAGTCAAAACTACCACTTACTAGCTATGTGGACTTGGGCAAGTAATATAACCTCTCTGTGCTTCAGTTTCCCATCTGTAAAAAGCTGCACAATAATAATATCCACCTGATCAGGTGGTTATGAGAAATGACACTTTTGTACTTAGAATTGTGCATAGACCATATAGGTGTTTTTAAGTAACTAAAACACATAAATAAATGCAGGATCATATATATATGCATATATATATAATAAATGTACAATTTATTATTTGCTACTTTATTTATTCTGATTATTTTATATATAACTTAATAAACTACCCTTAAATGCAAACCAGTTTTTTCATGACAAAAGAAGGAGACTTTGAAATATCAAGAAATGAAATCTTTCCATATGGAGGTTGAGCTCAGTAGTGTATTACTTGTCTACACTAATTAAATCAGAATGCAGAAAGTCCAATTTATAGTAAAAATAGTATAAATTGGTAAATTTCATGTATAAAAGAATAATTACATTTATGGAACATCTGGAATACGGTGCAATACTTAGTTCCATATCCTTTCATAAACTTTGTCAGGGGATTTATTAAAAGAGTAGAAGAACTGTGCTTCTAGCACCTCGTGGAGAGACTTGCCAATACTCTATGTTGCATTAGATTGAAAAATGAGAGCCAAATGGCCCTCATTTTTAGGAAGGATGAATTCATTAAATATATGAAAGAGCAATGAAGCAATTAAGGGTCTCTGAACTAGAACAGGCTGCAATTAAGAGATAGTGACTCCCTTGTTCTAGTAGGCATTCAAGCAGAAGTTGGAAGATTTTTATTAGATAATTTAAAGAGGGAAATTCAAGTTTTGTGCAGAATGCTGGAAAAGATGACTGTTAAAGTTCCTTTTATGCCAGGATTCCAATAACTGTATGAATATGGAAAATGACTTTTCAAAATAAAGTCAAAGGTGGAAATAATATATATAGTGAGAACACTTATAAGGAAGAGACTAAAATGAAGAAAAAGTGAATTTTCTGACTTGTTTGATCTATATATTTGATTTAAACATATCAACTCTGCATGTATATGATTAGTTGGGTGTTAATTTCCTAAATTAAAATGTTAACTGAATGTAAATGAGATTAAAGAATTGAGAGGCTATTGATTCATAAAAATAACTATTCTTGGATATAAGGTAGGACTGTTCAAAATATGTAGGTGGTACCCTCTAGTGGCTGCAACATGCGCTGACCTTAAAATGCTGTTAAAATACACAATAGACATTTTCTTTTTTTCTTTTGTCAATCTGTTCATTCTACGGAACTTCAACCATTGAGTTTCAAAACCTTCTTATTTTAGATGATTAAGAACAAAAGGTCTAAAATTGCATACAATTTTACACATTCCAACCAACAGAGGGCAATGAGCTATCCCAACATGCACTACTGTCCCTAGAATTCCATAGCATAGTAGTTCCTGTGGTTCACAATTAAACCATACATGAGGAAACATGCAACACTCAGAAGTAGGAGTGAAAACACTGTGGTAAAATGTCATCTCAAATAAGAATAATAGTGTACACTTGTGAGACCAGTATTAGATAGCTTACAAAGCATTTCCCATACATCATCACATTTAATCCTAAGAACAACCCTGGGACAGGAGACAAAGCTGTCTTATCTTACAGACAGAGTTTGTCTTGCAAAAGGGAAATGAAGAATCCGTGCACTTAGATTCAAGATCAACCATTTAATAATACATAAATAGACATAAAACAGGTGTTTTGGTCCCTAGTTCACATGTTTTTCTTTCTCTTTATCATAATCTTTCTTCTTATACAACTCTCTTATACTGAATTTACATATTCAACAAGCTGCAGATTCTTTGAGAAATAATCATAGAGACCATGGGTATCAACCTACATATACACCAATAATAAAACTGTAAACTCACATTATTATATAAATTGGAGACTGTGTATACATTAAGTTAAAATTTAGAGAAAATGAGAAAATAGTATTTTATCTGGAATTAATTGATAATGAACTCTTTTGTCCAATATCACAATACTGAAGCAGATAATAAAACTTTATTACAAAATTGTATTAAAATCATATTTTATTTAAAATGCATATATGTTATTCCTAGTAACTTTTAATATAATCTAGAACTTAAAACCTAAATTATAGAACTGAAAAATATACAAATACTATCTGAACTACATAGACACAAAAATTATTGAACTTTATACAAGAATCATTCATTTCAACAAGAATATTTTCCAAAGAGTGAGCTTACAAACTCTTGATCTATTTCATAAGGCTGTTCTACAGTTTTTAAAGAATAACTTTAAAATAGTTACAAGTCAAAAGAGTTGGGCTGAGAGACTACCCTACTGTCAATTTAGAAAATGATAGAACACATACTATTTTTGCTGTGTCTCCAATAAGCCAAACAGAGAACAATGCTTGCCAATAATTCCTTAGAGGAGCTGCATATTTTTAGTGAAAGGTGTTCGATATCCACTTAATTGTTTTGTGTTCTGGTAAAAATTAACCATCCCCAATGAAATTAAACCTAAATTTAGATGAAATGACTAATGTCAGACAAAAATAAAGCCTATAGTGACTAAGTTAATATCAAGTAATTGTGCAAAGTATTCATGTCAATAAAGATTAGAGACTTTTTTAAACAGGCATCAGAGTGTTCATCCCCTTTAAAAGATGGTTGAAATTGTAAGTTAGAGTTTACTTCTTTAATCGAAAATGAACACAGGGAAAATTTCATAACGTCA
>CM053573.1:30619061-30751119 GCA_028646485.1 Cryptoprocta ferox
TGAAATGAGTAAGTAGTATGCAAACATTAGGAAAGGTCATGGCTATGCTACTTCATACACCCTTCATGTTTTCAAGGTGGTGTATTAAAAAGCTTTAGATGAAACCTTCCCTGAACCAAATAAGTACAAGTTCTTCCCAGTTGGTTAGAGCAATTAAGGATTTATGTTTATTTAAAGATTCAAATTTTTCTTAACCTTTTCTAGAGTATTGACCATGAACCCTCAGTTTACCTTGGGATATATCTTAGTATACCACTTCCAGAGAATAATGTTTTCTGACAAGGGAAATCAAAGCAGGGGGCCACAGTTCAGTGCATGTATCTAAATCTAAGAGTTGAAGAGATATACTTCATCTAAGGTGAACGCATTTTAAAAAGAGGGCAACTGAAGATTTTCTAAAGAGAAAATCAACTTATGGAGTCCCAGAAATCGTTCATCAAAAACACACACATCTTTTATAAATAGATAGGCACACATTATTCTGTAATAGGACTATTACGTACACATTTTTCCTGATAGGGATTTTTTTGTTTTTATTATTATTATTATTATTGTTATTATTATTATTTTCTTTCCTTATTTTGAATTCTTGTGAAAAATGAGGGTGCTACACATATCGGTGTAAACTTTTCCCTCCCTTCCCGTCCATGTTAAGATGCCGCCATTGCGTTAATACAATAGGTCAATCATTTGGTGGGCATCATGTCTTTTTAAAAGATTCCCACACTCAGATGGCTGTCAGTGGTGGTGCCAGTGAACCATTATGCAAAGCCCCCCAAACACTTTGTAAACTCGAATCTTTGCGCACAATAGTAAAGTTCAGTGCTGGAAAGAGATAGTGTACTGAATACACAATACTGAGCTTTGTCTGATTGGGGCTTCTGTTAAGGAGAAGGCTACTTAATCTCCCGATTTGCCCTGGGGATTCTAACTGTTTTAATGTGTCCTTTTTGAGAGTCTGTGAACTGTAGAATATATGCTGGTAACAACTTTCTTTGGGGCTTTCCTCGGAAAAGCCCAAAGCTGCCAACACAAGAAAGCTGACACAGTGGTGCTAACAAACACAAAGGGAACCTTTAGCTGTTTGTGCAAACTGCCTGGCTAAAGTTTCATGTCATGCCTTGGTGAAAGATCTAATTCTTTGGCTCATTTCATAGGAATCTAGCTTTTGTGACAGTGTGGAAAGGATAGCTTCTTCTTGGAGTTGGGGAAAAATGGGTAATTTGATGTAACATCAAGAACACATGTGATACATAAAATAATAGAAAGGATTTTAAATTAATAAGACTACTAACAACAGTGGCACTTATAGTATATTAATAATTACCTATGTTGATTGTTTAGTCACGTTGAGATCATTGTTAGGGTCTGTTAATAACATTTTCTTAAATGGGAAGTTTTGGTGAAGGGCAATTTTGTTATTTCTATTATCATTCAAAGTTATTGATATACAAAGAAAACATTACGTGGAAAGCTAACCCCAATGTGACTTTTGAAATTTGAAAGTTTTTTAAGTAATTATGTTTGAAATATTATTCTACCTTTAAGACATAATTTATCTTACTCAAGAATATACCTAAGATCCCACAGTTAGAAGAGCTAATTGTTTTAATCATTCAAACAGCATTTCCTATCTGAAGTTAAACTCAATTTACATAAGCCAATTTATCAATCTACTGGAATTTGGCCATCCAGAAAGTCATATTTGTTTATAGGAGATCTTCTTCTATTTATACATTTATAATGCTTGTTAAACATCATATGTACGAGTTAGTGTAAAGTGGAAAGCTTGAGTGATGAAGTAAGAATATATTTTTCCAAGCACAACAACCAAAGGATTTTGTAATTCTGGGTACACTATAAATTCACTATGTGATAAACAACAAATTGATGACAATGCATGCTGTTGAAGTGAAGACAATAAATATCTAGCAGAGTTGTGGATTAATGAAGTGAAATAGATGAAATCCCAGGTAGAAATGTTCATAGTGGATAAAACAAGAGGGTCCTGAGCCTCACAGTGTGATTCTAATCCCCAAACTCCAGGTCATAGAAACTAGACACCCTACCCCGCCCACACCATAGCTGCCTTCTTAGCTGGCCCGAATGCTTGGTACCTCTATTGCCTTTGACACCTTCTCACCTTCATACCTCTTTGCTCACTGCATACTGACTTGTACATTGGAGAGAGTCATGTTAAACTTAGTTTCACTAACTGGGAATGAAATCTCCCTTATCTCATGTAGTGTTTTGTTCTATTATCATATAGTTGATTTTTAAAAATTTTTTAATGTTGTATTTATTTTTGAGAGAAAGGGAGAGACAGAGTGAGCAGGGGAGGGTCAGAGAGAGAGGGAGACACAGAATCCAAAGACAGGCTCCAGGCTCTGAGCTAGCTGTCAGCACAGAGCCCGATGCAGGGCTCGAACCCAGGAACCATGGCCTGAGCAGAAGTCGGACGCTTAACCGACTGAGCCACCCAGACGCCCCACATATAGTTGACTTCTAATGAGGCTTTCTGGAACACTTTATGCACACATCGAGGAAATGCACTTAGCTTAATTTGAGCAATTAAAATAATTGTTTATTTGTAAATAGTGGCTGGAAAGGAGTTGGAAATGGCCAAGAATGAAAAATTTAAAAGGGTTTAAGAAATTTGGCTCTTAGGTGGAAAACAGAATTGTTACAAGGTAAAGTACATGCTTTGATAATGTTTTCAAATACAGTAGTTTGTGAAGATTTTGCAAATAATTGATTGCTTTCCAATATATCTATCCAGGGATCAATATAGATTCTGCATTTATCTATCTACAGCCTACCCTTGTTTTCTGAATTGAAAATAAACTAGCTAGAGAGTACTTTTTGTCTTGAAAGGATAACAATCTGGGGCCAAACAAAAGTAAACACTTTATGATAATTTTTGTTTTTGTTTTTGTTTTTAGCACCATTCTCAAACCAGCCAATTTTATTCCTTGTGATCATAGTATCTTCCCTGACAGATAAGTATCCGATTTCACTCTTAACTAAAAAAAAAAATGTTCTCATTGGGAAATGGTAGAACCATAACCCAATCTAGCTTAACCTCAATGGTCTAATTTATTCCACATGAGCCCCTCAGTGGCCAAACAAACTACTGTAAGGGAAAAGAAGAGATTTTAACTATGCAACTGAATACCCTTTAATTTGCAGGTATTACTTAATTCTGTGATGAAGGGAAATTCTGTCAAGATTCTTATCTGGTGTGACACATATCTTTGGAGAGAATTACTAAATGAAGATTTTCAGGAAAGAATTTTCAATTTTGGTCCTGAGCCTGACTCTAAGAATTTGTCTTAGTCTTACAGAAGAGCATTTTGCTATCAAATCTTCCTGTGGCTAGTTCTAAATTTATATTAGGCTAGAGAATCCCAGTGTTTTTCACCTTGAAAGCCTGAGCTTTGTAACACTGTTCATTTGATTGCATCAACTGACTCCAGCAGCAAAACCTAATAACTTTAACATTTCTGGATTATTGTGAGGCAGGGTGGTTTATTGTCTAAAAACATAGTTGCTGAATTTGAATTCTGATTTTACCATATATTAGTTGTGTTATGATGGTCAAGTCTAATTTTTCTTTCAGTTTCCTCATTCATAAAATGAGAAAATAAAATTTATCAGGTTACTGTGAGTGTTAACATTAGTGGAGGCACCTGGGTGGCTCAATCAGTTAAGCGTCCAACTTAGGCTTAGGTCATTATCTCGCAGACTGTGAGTTTGAGCCCCGCATCAGGCTCTGTGCCGACAACTCAGAGCCTGGAGCTACTTCAGATTCTGTCTCCCTCTCTTTCTGCCCCTTCCCTGCTCGCTTGCTCTCTCTCTCAAAAATAAATAAACATAAAAAATTAGCTAATATTTAGTGAATGCTTTCTATGTGCCAGGAATTTTTCTAAATGTTTTTTATATACTCTTACATTTTTGAAGTAGGGTCTATTATTATAGCTTATTTATAATAGGTAATTTGTCCCAAATCACACAATTATTAAATTGTGGCACTGAGGTTTGAACCCAGAAATTTGGATGCCAGAATCCATACTCTTAACCCCTAAATGAAATCCTCTACATAAGAAAATATGTGCCAAGGTCTCAGGACAGTGTCTAGTATACAACAGAACTCAGTAAAAGTCAGTTATTGAGATTTTGATCAAAAAGATTGAAAATACCTTCAATCCTACTAAGATGAGATAGTAAATGGACACTATTTATTAATTTATTTTCTCACAAGAGAAGCAGTAATGGACACTAACTGTAAATTATTTTAAATTTAAAATTGTACCCTTAATATAACAAATATTAATTTATTGATAGGAAACAGTATTGGTTGCCACTATTTTAAATCTCTACTTAGAAATATTATTTGACATTATAACCTTTTGTATAGGCACAGAGGCACAGTTTTCGAAATATACCCTTTGAGAGTTTTTCAATGGCATAGTTTAACAAAATATAACCATCATTAATTTAATAAAACTTTCCAAATTCAACATCCTATTAGTTGTATATTTAAAAAAACTGAGCATTTAAATCATTGATATAACATAATTTGAGTGCTTAGAATTAACTCTACTTCTTTATTTATCTAATTTTGGTGATTCTGAACACTTCTATTGAAGGTATTTTCCTTGATATGGTCTTTGCAAGGTATCTGAATCCACAAAAATTTAGAAACACTAATATACATGATTGGAACATGATGAGTCATGTTGATTTAATTTATGTTGTTTGGGCATAGTTAAGTTTTAACCTCACATGCTTTCATGAAGGAGGTCTGATCCAAGCTTCAGTTTATAGAACTGATGGGCAAAGTTTGGCAGTGTAGAAACAAACACAAATTTTTCAGGCAAGATTCTTAAGTAGAATCAAAGTGAAAGAACACATGAGATCACAATACATAAGACAGGGATGAACTTTTGAGCTCTCAGAGAGACGAGAGAGTTTCTGTAAACAGCAACTAAAACACTGGATAACATCTTTTTTCCAATTTAGAGAATGATAAGAATTCTGATGTCGTGACTAGAAAGTAGGAAGACATGATTTTTATCATCTGCAAGGAGACAAGAGAGACTATGCTTAGCCAAATGCTAAGGACTATGTAGAAGGATAAAAATTCATATCTCATACAGTTTAGCCTCAGGAAATAACTTCATTATTCTAAGTTTCAGCCAATTGATTAATTAATAGTGAACGCAGTATGTAGCCAAGGGCATGTCTCTAATTTTAAATAAGGTGATGAAGGAGAAAACTTTCATATCTTCTATATTCATTAGCTAATATATTCATTATACAAACATCTGGTAAGAGCATATTATTGGCCAGCTAATGTGTCGGGCCGGAGGAGCACAAAGATCAACAGAATACCCTTATAGCCCTTTACCAGCTCACAATTAGGTAATGAACAAGTGGATTTTCTCTTGTCTAAAGTTTTTATGTGGAGTTTCACCCAGATCCAAAGGGCAATGATTTTATGCCCAAAGGAATCCTTCAAAAGCTTTCTAGTAATAAAGAATCAAAGGTAGTAATACTAATGTGCACAAAAGATTGGTTGGTGACCACAGGACAGTTCCACAAGATACAATTTTTATTCCACTCCGGTCCTCTTGGTATTTCTCTTTTTCCTTAGTGCATGCCACTGAGAAAATGAAACTCCTCTAGAAAGCATCCAATTGCCTAAAAGAAAGTTAATTTGTCACCTGGATCCTAATAGTTAAGTTGAATGGCACTATTTGCCTAATTTTTCAAATACTCTGTGAGGTGATGTGGCCGTTGAGATTCCTAAATAAGGCCCTTGTCTCTTCTCAATCTAATAGAAGCTCCTATTACAAGGTAAAAATAATTCTCAAACACACACACACACACACACACACACACACACACACATGCAAGGAATAAATATTTTTAAATTTATTTTACACAAAAGGTAAGATTGATAAAGAACACACACTAATTAAAACACAGATTTACGATCATGGCTTACTTTATCCACATAATAAACTTGCAATGTACTAAAGTGGCCCTTTCAAGCGGGTGGTTGAGAATAGCTTTTTGCAGAGTTTTAACCATTTTAATAGTCTTTTTGTAATTTAGAAGGAAAAGCAGAAAGGAATGTTAAATTATATATTTAGAAATTCATGTGTGTTTTAAAAATTAAACATGATGGGGCGCCTGGGTGGCTCAGTCGGTTAAGCCTCCTGCTTAGCTCAGGTCATGATCTCACGTTGGTGGGTTTGAGCCCCATGTCGGGCTCTGTGCTGACACTTCAGAGCCTGGAGCCTGCTTCCGATTCTGTGTCTCCCTCTCTCTCTGCCCCTGCCTGCTCATGCTTTGTCTCTCACTGTCTCAAAAATAAATAAAACATTAAAAAATTACTTTAAAAATTAAACATGTGCATTACGAATGCACAATTATATTAAGATCAGCTGATTCTTACTAGAGTGCATATTTTACATTTCTGCTATAATGCCAGAAATGGATTTAACTGATCTTCCATAAAAGGCTGACGAAGGTGTACAGGGCATATTACATTTTTCACAAGAATGCTTCAGAAAAGCTAAGCCATTGCTGAGACTGCTGAGGGACGCAACTGTCCCTACACTGCGTTACCTGCAGACTGCCGGGTCTCCACTAGAGGGGGATCGCTAGGAAACGCAGGGACATTTTCCTCCAGGCTATGGAAAAACAAGAGGTGGAATCCTCATTTCCATAGAAACAGGCTTTTCTCCCACCTTACTAATAGAGGCTTGTAAGTAGAAAGAAGCAAATTAAAAAAAAAAGTCTACTCACATATATCAAAATATACTTAATTTAAGAATGAATTCTTCTTTACGTTAACGACTAGCAATGTTTTGTAATCATGAACATTTAGGAGGGCGTTTCTTTTCATAGGAACATTTTGGAAGCTAGTGTTAGAACATATTTCCTCTAGATGTGTAAGAATTCTAAAGGGAATGTGCAGAGTAATTCACTAAAATTATCGAACAGTTTGATGTCTACCTTTAATAATCTCGGTAGCTGCTGCTGGTAACAGCAATAGAAATTATTTTTAAAAATTCTAATTAGTATGTATTAATGTATAAATGGAGAATTTCTTAATTATATAGAAGCAGGTCTCCAAACCTGTAATGATGTAATTATTAAAATAAAATAACCCTAATTCTTTCTTTCAAATTAAGTGACACAAGTTATTTGCTCTTTTTTCCCTCCTTTCTCCTCCCACCTTCCCTTCTTTGTTTCTTTTCTGTAATGGTCATGTGGAAAGGGATGCTTAAAGTAAGCGGCTGATTTCTTAAATTTAAGTGGCTAATGACAAAAAAGGGGGTAAGCTTTATAGAAAACTGTATCTTTTGTTGGAGGGGAAAAAAGCGTAATAAAGGGAGTTTGGGTAACCCAACTCATTTTAATCCACCCCAGACAGTATTGATAATTATGTTTATGAAGTGTCGAGATACTGCTGAAACAGGTCTTTCTAAAGACTTGTTAATTAAGTGGACATTTTTGTGATTTCCTGGTACCAAGGGGATCCCCATTTACATATGTTTAAAACTTATTTACTGTGATTTTTGGTGGGAGTTCAACAATTTTGGAAAGGAAAAAGATTCTTTCTGTCGCCTTCTGTCATGGCAAACAATAGCATCACAATACTAAACTCAACTAGTGTTCATGACTGTTGTGTTCAATTTCACACTAAATTTGGTCTCTTTCTCATGGGGCAGGACTTCCATTCTGTCAGTTATACCATATGAGAAAGAGCTCTGCTGCTATAATATTGGCCACGTGATCCATGTATAACATAATCACTTTTAAATTGATTTAGAATTATTCATGGTAAACATTCACTATCTGCTTAAATCGGATGGGACTAAATTTTCTCATAAAAATGATACAGTTTAACCTACTGTCATAAGGCCACATTGAACTGTAACTTTGGTCAGAGAAAATACCAGAATGTGGAATGACTTAAAGCTTATTTTATCTAAGAAGCCATACAGAAGTTAAATTGTAGTTCTTTCAGTTCACGTTTTTTTTCAAAATATACAAATCCTTACCAATGTGGTTGTAAAAATAATACCAGGTTGCATCGTATATTCTGGATTGTTGGGTTTAATTACTTCTGAAATAAACACAGTGAGCACATTGTGAAGAGGGTCACAGGAAAGGTAAGATGCATGCCTTCGACTCCAATTAACTTGATTTACTTAAAAACAAAGGATCTTTCTTTTGCCATCAGCAGAAGACTCAATATTCTGAACAAGTTTGGTGATATTTAATGGTTGTAAGTTTTATCTGCAGTCCTTTGTGGAGAAAAATTATTTGGCTTATAATGAATAAGAACTGATTATTAATTAAAACTAATCATACTGCAGGCTTTTTATTTTTAAGAATGCTCATAATATAAAACTAATATTTTGAATCCCTTAGATTGATATGTATGTGTGTGTGTCTATTTTTCCAATGATATATTTTACCCACCTAATACACTTAAGAGGAACACAACTGAAAAGTCAATTTGTCAAGATTGAGAAAAAATTGGAGTGAAATTAAATATATAATTGGATGTGAACTGTAGTGTGACTCATTTCTTTTCTAAAATTACATTTTAGGAAAATATTTATTCTTCACTTTTAGTGAAGCTGATTTTATTTTTAACATACTTAATTTCTTTTATAAAAGGCAAAATGGGGCACCTGGGTGGCCCAGTCGGTTAGGCATCCAACTCTTGATTTTGGCTCAGGTCATGATCTCATGGTTTGTGAGTTCAAGCCCCACATTGGGCTCTGCACTGACAGTGTGGAGCCTGCTTGGGATTAGCTCTACCTCTGTCTCTGCCCTTCCCCCACTCATGCTTTTTCTCTCAAAAAAATAAACTTAATGTCAGCGATAACAGATCACAATAACAAATATAATAATGGAAAGGTTTGAAATGTGAGAATTACCAGACAAAGTGAGAAAATACTCTTGGAAAAATGGTGACAGTAGACTTCCTCAACTCAAGGTTGTCACGGACTTTTAATTTTTTAAAACAACAACAACACATAATATCTGCAAAGTGCAATAAAGCAAAATGCAGTAAACAAAGTATGCCTATAGTGGGCACCCAGGTGCCCTGTGATCAGTGATCTTTGATGTTACAACTGTAGTTGTCTTGGGGTGCATCAAATCATGATCAAATAAAATGTCAAACTTGATAAATGTGTGTGGTCTCTCTCTCTTTCTCCCTCTCTCTCTCTCTCTCTTTCTCCCCTCAGGCCTCCCTATTCCCTGAGACACAACAATATTGAAATTAGGCCAATTAATGACCCTGTGGGTTCTAAGTGCTCAAGTGAAAGGAAGAGTCACACATCTCCCACCTTAAATCAAAAGTTAGAAATGACTAAGCTTAGTGAGGAAGACATGTCACATACGCTGAAGGCTGGGCCTCTTGCACCGGTAAGTCAAGTTGTGAATGCAAAGGAAAAATTCTTGAAGGAAATTAAGAGTGCTACTCCAGTGAACTCATGAATAATTAGAAAGTGAAACGGTCTTATTGCTGATATATAGAAAGTTTTGGTGGTCTGGAGAGAAGATCAAACCAGCCACACATTCCCTTAAACCAAAACCTAATCCAGAGTGAGGCCATAACTCTATGAAGGCTGAGATAGCTGAGGAGGCCACAGAGGAAATGTCTGAAGCTAGTAGTAATTGGTTCATAAGATTTAAGGAAAGGCCATTTCCATAACATCAAAGTGCAAAGTGAAGCAGCAAGTGCTGATACAGAAGCTGCAGTAAGTCATCAAGAAGATCTAGGTTAGATAATTAACGAAGGTGGCTACACTAAACAATAGATTTTCAATGGAGACAAAATACCTTCTATTGGGAAAAAAGATGCCATCTAGGGTCTCCATAGCTAGAGAGAACAAGTCAATGTCTAGCTTCAAAGCTTCAAAGGACAGGCTGACCCTCTTGGTAAGGGACGAATGCAGCTGGTGAATTTAAGTTGAAGCCAATGATCATTTACCACTCATAAAATCCCAACGCCTTTAAGAATTATGCTACGTGTACTCTGCCTGTGCTCTATAAATGGAATAACAAAGTCTGGATGACAGCACATCTGTTTACAACTTGGTTCACTGAATATTTTAAGCCTACTATTGAGACCTACTTCTCAGATTTTTTTTTTCTTTCACAATATGAATGCTCAATGCCGATGCACCTGGTTGCCCAAGAACTCTGATGGAGATGTACAACGATATGAATGTTGTTTTCATGGCTGCTAGCATGACATGCAACCTGCAGCCCAAGCACTGAAGAGTAATGTTGACTTTCAAATCTAATTATTGAAGAAACACATTTTGTAAGGCTATCGCTGCCATAGATAGTGATTCCTCTGATGGATTTGGGAAAAGTAAATAGAAAATCTTCTGGAAAGGATTCACTCTTCTACATATGATTAAAAACATTGATAATTCACAGGAAGAGGTCAAAATATCACTATGAGCAGGAGTTTGGAAGAGCTGACTCCAACTGTCATGCATGACTTTGAGGGTTTCGAGACTTCAGTGGAGGAAATAACTACAGATGTGGTGGAAACAATAGGAGAACTAGAATGAGAAGTGGAGTCCAAAGATGTAACTGACTGGCTGCAGTCGCATGATAAAATTGTAATGTATGACAAGTTGCTTTTTCTGGATGAGCAAGGAAAGTGATTTCTTGAGATGAACCTACTCTTGGTGAAGAGAAAGTGAAGACTGTCGAAATGATAGCAAAGGATTTAGACGAGTATATAAGCTTAGCTGGTAAAGCAGTGTCAAGGTGTTAGAGGACTGACTCCAGTTATTTTTTTTTATTTTTTTAATTTATTTTTTTGGATGTTTATTTATTATTGAGACAGAGAGAAACAGAGCATGAATGGAGGAGGGGAAGAGAGAGAGGGAGACACAGAATCAGAAGCAGGCTCTAGGCTCTGAGCTGTCAGCACAGAGCCCAATGTGGGGCTCGAACCCACAAACTGTGAGATCATGACCTGAGCCGAAGTCAGACACCCAACCGACTGAGCCACCCAGGCACCCCTGAATCCAGTTTTGAAAGAAATTCTACTGTGGGTAAAATGCCATCAAACAACATTGCTTGCTACAGAAAAATCATTTATGAAAGGAAAAATCCATCCATACAGTAAACTTCACTGTTACCTTATTTTAAGAAATTACCACGGCTACCCCAAATTGCAGCACACACCACCTGAATAGTCAGCAGCCATCAACATCCAGGCAAGACCTTCCATTAGCAAAAAGATTAATTCACTGAAAGCTCAGATGATCATTGGTGTTTTTAGAATAAAATAATCTTTAATTGAAGTATGTGCATTTTTAGACATAATGCAACTGCATACTTAGTAAATGTAACTGTATAATGTAAATATAACTTTTATATGCACTGAGAAACCAAAAATTCGTTTAGATGTTGCTTTACTGAAATATTTGTTGTATTGTGGTATTCAGGAACTAAATTTGCAATACATATTTAATTAACTAGATTTTTGTTCATGGAAATTTAGCTCACTTCTAGTTTGTCATTATTATAAACAATGCTTTAAAGAACAATGTTGTACAGTATTTTTGCATTGAATTACTGTCTTGTTGAGATTAAACACTAGAAATGAAATTAGCTTGGGGTGCCTGGGCAGCTCAGTTGGTTAAGCGGCTGACTTTGGCTCCCACCACTTGGGAGATCAAGCCCTGCTTTGGACTCCGTGGTGACAGCTCAGAGCCTGGAGCCTGTTTCGGATTCTGTGTCTCCCTCTCTCTCTGCACCTCCTCCGCTCATGCTCTGTCTCTGTCTCTCTCTTAAAAATGAATAAAAGTTAAAAAAATTTAAAAAAAAAAGAAATGAAATTTGCTTAACCAATGGGAACACAAATTTAAAAATTTGGTACCCTTACTAGTCTATTCACCTAAAGAGTATTTCTAATTCATACTCTCACTAACAGTCATCACATTCTCAATACGATTCATGCTTTAAACCATCACAGTATTTGCCGATCTAGAAGATAACTGTATTAATTACTTTTTTATTTGCATTTCCTTTGTTGCAAATAAAGATGAGTGTATTAGCATGCAATTATTAGACAATGCTATTTTGTGTTTCGTTAATATTCTATTCCAATCTTTTGTCTATTTTTTTCTTGGCATTGTACATCCTTTTACTAATCAATTGGATTCTTTGTATATTAGGGAAAATAAGTGTTTGCTATGTATCTCGCAGTTATTCTTTTTAACTTTATTTATTTATTTATTTATTTATTTATTTATTTATTTATGTGATTAAAGCCAGTTAATCTTTTTCTGTATCAGGTTTGGCTAACATACAGTTAAGAAGACTTTTATATCCTAAATAATTTAAAAAGACAACAATCTAAATATGCTTCTACTAATTTTATTGTGTTAAATATTAACTTTTTTTTTTGGTGTATGGAGTTCGGTAGGTATTTCAATATAATTTTTGTTCACCAAATTACAAGATGGGTTAAATTAAAAAAAAAAAAAAACAAGAAACAAATAGGTTTTAGAGCCCCACACATCTTAGTTCAAATCTTGGTTCTGTCACACCTTATCTCTATAATTTTGAACTTACCTTCTCTGTACCTCTATCTTCCTAGCTGTGAAATGAGGCTGATGATTATAATATCTAGTTCATGTGGCTGTTGGGACAGTGAATGAAACACAGTGATCATCCCGTTGTAAGTTCCCAAATATATGATGGTTCCAGGTATTATTAGTAGTCCCGCCAGCCAAGAGTCCCAATGTCATTTGTCTCACAGAAAGTCTTTTGGGATTCTGATTTATAGTTAATTTGATTTCTGGGTTCTCACATATTTTATCTTTCTATTTGTCTTTTTTGGTAAGAATAACACATGGCTTTAATAACTATAATTTCATGCTAAGTTTAGAGATTTCTGAAAGATCAAGAGCTCTCTTTTTCAGAAACGATCTGTAGGTTATTGTCCCATTATACTCTACATAAAATAATGCTGTCACATCTTCATACATTCATACAGTCACTATACATATGTTTAGTGAGTGTCTACTATGTACTAGACAATATTCAAGGTCTGGGAAGTAGGGAAGTAAACAAAACAGACAATAATTCCTACGTTTATGAAGCTCAATGTTTAGTAGCTCAAAGTTTAATTTTGAGACAAAATTAAAAAATATAAAAATATATACAGTATTATATAGTGATAAGGAATATGGAAAAAATAAAGCAGGAAAGTAGTTTAATTAGACCTTGCTTAAAGGTTCTTCAGCCAAGACCTGACAAACTTGAGGGAACAGACTATGTGAGTCTGTGGGAAGAGCCTTTTAGGCAAAGAGATCTGCAAGCGCTGAGGTGCTCAGATGGGAGCCCTTCTGGAGTGCTTGAGGGACATTAGGAATTTCATTGTGACTCAACCTGAGTGAATGAGGAAAAGAATAATATTAGAAGAGGTAAAAAAGACAGAGTAGACTAGATCAGATAAACATCTTTCAAATCTTGCAGGATGAGTGAGATGAGAAACCATTGGGGAATTTGGGGAAATGAATGAATGAATGAATGAATGCATGACCTAACTAACGTAACCTGACTTAATGTGAAAGGGGTCAGCTTGTGTGCTGGGTTAAGAACAGACTGTAGGGAGGCAAATATGGATAGAGCGAAAACAGTGAAAAGGTAACTGCAATGACCTACATGAGAGATGATGGCAGCTTGGATCAGTGTGGCAAAGATGGGGAAGTGTTTGAATTCTTACACATATTTGAAGGATTTGTTTTATTTTGTTTTTAATGTTGGTAATAAGAATCAGATAAGAGTCAAAGATAACTTCAGAGATTTTTGACCTCAGCATCAAGAAGAAAAATAGATTGTTTTATACTGAGATGGGAAACACTCATAAGAGTTGGTCTGCTGGGGAACAGAAGTTGAAAGTTTTGTTTTTACTGAATATTGAATTGTTAGGGCCTGTTAGACATCCAAGTGGAGAAGTTGACTAAGAAATAGGATATACTGGACTATTTAGGTGGTGATGTCTGAAGTAGACATAGAAAATCAAGTGTTTAAAGATACACACACACACACACACACACACACACACATATATATATATATATATATATTTAAGGAATTTTGACTGGCATTGTTTCTTTTATTATTTGAATAATGGAAGTGTTATTTCTGAAGTACCATAGCATTTACAAATATCTTATACCATCATTTTTGATTCATTTAAACTTTTAAACTTCTTCCTACCTCAAATTCCTTTCATTTAAAAGCCCTAAATAATGTATCCCACAATTACATAGCCCTAGGTAAATGCCACGGATAAAGAAGTTGAGAAAATTATGAAAATCAAATTTAGAATGTTATGATTGTATGTGAAAGGTAGTAACAGAGAGGTAGAAATAAATGATCAGTGCCTATCTAGCAAAATTAGAACCCAGACTGAACAATTTTGAACACCCTACTCCTCAGTATGACAAAATCATCTTAAGTCATAATCACGATAATTAGTAATTATCATTATTTTCTTGATTCATTCTTCAGCTATAAAATGAAAGTTAATAATTAAAAGGAATTTCAAATAGAAGACGTTAGTCAAATTGAGTAAAATATTTCATGTATAAACGAAAATTTACTCTTGCCAAACAAATAAACTTTTCAGTTCACTCTTTTGCTGTTTTATATTTTAGACACACACACACACACACACACACGCGCGCACGCACACACACACACTCCAATATATCACATAGAATGGGAACTGAAGTAACTCAAGTTCTATTTCTCTTCTTTTTTTAAAGTTTATTCATTTATTTTGAGAGCAGAAGTGGGGGAGCGGCAGAGAAATGGAGAGTCAGAATTCCAAGCAGGCTCTGCACCATCAGCACAGAGCCCAATGTAAGGCTTGAACTCACAACTGTGATATCACGACCTGAGCTGAGATCAAGTTGAACACTCAATGGATTGCGCCACCCAGGTGCCCCAAGTTCTATTTCTTTACCTTTACAATTTAGATGTTATCAAGTTTAAAAGCAAGAATATATGATACCACAAGATTTGGACACACAAAGCTCACTGAAAGGGAGTTCAAAATGATTTTGAACCCCAATAATTTACTCTGGAAATGAATGTGTGTGACTGTGTCCACGTGTATCAACCACTGACTGTATAACTTGGGAGTTCTCTTAATTAACTTTCATACAAAACATACCATTTTTATAAAATATAGACAATTAATATGTGCTAATTTGAAAATTTCATTAAAACTTGACAGTAGGCATAACTGTCTACAGCTACATCGGTAAAATATTTTTCAGAGGAAAATATTTCATCACTGACATTATTTAGAATTGATAGTACATGAAGATAAAAAGGAGACTAACCTTAAATCAGTTTTTATCATTATTTAAATTTTTTCCACAATGCACCCCCTTATTGCCTACACACAAGGCAGATACTCCTATTACAATGCCCTTAGTATGCCCCTCTCAAGGATGACCTCCATGCTTCTATTTTGGGTAACTTTTTTTTTTTATTGAGAATGCCTCCAAATAAAATACGGAATACAAATTGAAACAGGTAATGGAAGCTGCATTTTCACCAGCTCCCCAGATGAATCCTATGTACAGTTAAGGCCTAAAACCCACTGGATTTACAGTT
Source organism: Cryptoprocta ferox (assembly GCA_028646485.1). Lineage (NCBI taxonomy): Eukaryota > Metazoa > Chordata > Mammalia > Carnivora > Eupleridae > Cryptoprocta > Cryptoprocta ferox. Next base: position 30,634,764 of record CM053573.1, read on the forward strand.
GAACAGAAAACAAGAAAGTGAAGGAGAAAGTACCAGAGTGACATGAGGACAGCTAGAAGGATCCTAGGGCAATAATCATACTTCCCCGCCCCACAGAAATGAGGCTTCACTATCTAATTTGCTTTGGCTAATAAATAAATAGAAGTGAAATGGGTCACTTCCTTCCTGTAGCTTTAAGGGCAGGATGTGTGTCACTAAATTCTCCTTTTCTCCCGCCACAATGACTGGCAATGCAACACAGAGATGTTTCTCTATCAGCCTGGGGCTTGAAGGGCAATGATGTTGAGAAGAACCTCGCTTATGTAAGTGAGGAATAAACAACCTTGTTAGAAGCTACAGAGATTTGGGTGTTGTTTATTACTGTAGCATAATCCAACACTTTCTGGCTGACATAAATTACTTTAAAAAGGATTGAGTAAGAAAAAATTGCAAATTTAAAATAAAGTTCAAATAAGGTAAAGAAGACAGGAAAATGTCTAATGAATTTGTCAGTGAGAAGGTCATTGGTGCATTCACAAGAGCAATTTCAGCAGAGTGGTGGTGGGAGTAAAAGTCAGAAAGATTAATTATCCTGCAAATCATCAGTACTCCATGGACATTCTTTGATATGCAAACAGAAAAGGACCTCCAGGTCTCATCTTGTTCATTGCATGTGACAGTTCCAAACAGAAGTCACTATATTCGAATTATCAAGTTACATCTTGTAGAGAAAATGTAAAAAAATGATGTTGCCAAAATTATTAGTTTTATTTAAATTTATTTTTACAGTTATTTATTTTTGAGAGAACAGAGACAGAGTGTGAACAGGGGAGGGGCAGAGAGAGAAAGAGACACAGAATCTGAAACAGGCTCCAGGCTCTGAGCTGTCAGCATAGAGCCGGATGCGGGGCTCCAACCCATGAACCGTGAGATCATGACCTGAGCTGAAGTCAGACACTCAACCTACTGAGCCACCCAGGCGCCCGCAAATTATTACTTTTTAAGGGCTCAAGAACAATCAGCTTTAAAAAAATTTTTTTTATATAGTTAATTTATTTTTGAGATAGAGAGAGACAGAACACGAGTAGGGGAGGGGCATAGAGAGAGGGAGACACAGAATCTGAAATAGGCTCCAGGCTCTGAGCTGTCAGCACAGAACCTGATCCAGGGCTCGAACCCAGGAACCATGAGATCATGACTTGAGCCGAAGTCGGATGCTTAACCGACTGAGCCACCCAGGCGCCCAAGAACAATTAGCTTTTATTTTTATCAACATTATGGAAGATAGTTGGTTTTAAACAATAATGTTCTTTAAAAAAATGTTTAAATCAGAATTCGTTAAACTATGAATCTGAATGTGGGGGTGGCAACCGGAGAAACTCCAGACTTAGCAAACAGGAAGAAACGAACGTAGCAGTCTCTAAACGACTCTTTCGTGGATGGGGAACCGTAGATTAATAAGCTTCATTGATTGATTCATTCAATAAGCAAATATGAAGTACCCACCCTAAACAAGTCATTCTGTGATACACTGAGGTATTCAATGGAGAATAATCATAAATACTCCCTCCAACTTCACAGGACACACGGTCAAGTGAATTTCAGGCAAAAAATATCTATTAACATTTTATTTTTTTAATTTTTAAGTGTTTATTTATTTATTTGAGAGAGAGAGAGAAAGACAGAGCATAAGTGGGGGAGGGGCAGACAGAGAGGGAGACACAGAATCCGAAGCAGGCTCTAGGCTCTGAGCTGTCAGCACACAGCCCGACTAGGGGCTCAAACTCACAGACCGCAAGATCATGACCTGAGCTGAAGTCAGACGCTTAACTGACTGAGCCACCCAGGCGCCCCTCTATTAACATTTTAAAATTCAAAACGCAAAATTTCAATGTCTGTTTTATATATGTTGTGATAATTTAAAAATAGGTGGATAAATACTTTGATACTCTTTCCTTTGAGAGGTGCTGCTTAATATTCTTCTCTTTGAGTTTGAGCAGGTTTAGTTACATATTGGATACAAATAGAATACAGAGGAAGTGATGGTATGGGACTTCAAAGACCAGGGAGCTTAAAAGACATTGTAGCTTCCTTCTTGCTCGATTTCTTCTGGATGATACACTCTGGAGAAGCAGCTAGCTGCCATGCCAGAAACATATTCAAGCAGAAATCATGTGGCAAAAAACGGAGGCTTCCAGCCAACAGCCATGTGAGTGAACCATCTTGGAAGACAAATCCTCAGCCCTAATCAAACTTTCAGGTGACTGAAGCCCTCAGTGACATCTTGATTGCAACCTCATGTGAAACCCTGAGCCAGAACTGTACTGCTGATTCACTCCTGAATTCCTTACCTTCAGAAACTGTACATGAAATAAATATTTGTGGTTTAAAGGAGATAAGTTTTAGACTCAACTACAGAGAATAAACATGGTTACCAGAGGGGAGGTGGGTGGGAGGATGGCTTAAATAGGTGATGGGGATTAGGGAGGGCACTTGTGACAAGCACCGGGTATTGTTTGGAAGTGATGAATCACTAATTCTGTGAAACCTGAAACTAATATTACGCTATATGTTACCCAATTGGAATTTAAATAAAAACTTGAAAAAAAATAAAAATAAACTTTTTAAAGAAATAAAAAAAATAAAGCAGCTTACTTTGGGGATGATTTGTTGTACAAAAACACGTAATTAATGCACTTATCTATTTTCTAATGTATTGTAAATATAGGATTTCTCTCTCTCCTGAACACACACTGTTCTACTACTAACATAACACAATTAATTCTCTATTCCTTTAAAGATTTTCTAATAATACATATTTTGAATATAATATAATATATAATAATGATATATAATAGTTATAATACTTGTGTATAATATTTTAGTTTTGCATACTCCCCAACATAGAGACTCATTTTACAGTAATTAAATTTTAATTTTAATTTCTTTAATTAAATTCTAAAATACTCTTGTAAGGCAACAAAATTGCTTCAAAACTCATTCAAAATGCTTCAAATAATATTTTTGAGGGAAAATCATCTCAACTTAATCAAGGAAATGCAATTTTAGTAAAATGATGTATTTTTTAAATATTTATTTATTTAATTTTTAATGTTTATTTATTTTTGAGAAGCAGAGAGACACAGAGCACAAGCCAGGGAGGGGGACAGAGAGAGGAAGAAAGAATCAGAAGCAGGCACCAGGCTCTGAGCTGTCAGCACACAGTCCAACACTGGGCTCGAAACCACAGATTGCAAGATCATGACCTGAGACGAAGTCGGACGCTCAACCAACTGAGCCACCCAGGCGCCCCAATATTTATTTTTAAAGAGAGGAGAGAATGAGCAAGTGGGGGACAGGTAGAGAGAGAGGGAGAAAGAGAATCTCAAGCAGGCTCCACATGGTCAGCAAGCTCAGAGCCCAATGTGGGGCTTGATGTCCTGAGCTGAAATCATGAGTCGGACACATAACCCACCGAGTCACCCAGGTATCCCGAACATATGTTTTCTTTCTAGAATTTTTGATTCTAGATATAATTAAAACCTTAGCAACAAAATAGAAAACTTGAATTTTGGCTTTGACTGGAGAAATAAGCTGGAGAAATGTGTCTAATACTAATTATGTGTGTTTATAATTATGTTCATCTACATTATGGGTAGTAAGAACAGCCTGGGTCTTGGAACTAGAAAAAGGATGGTTTGATCCTAGACAACCTGCCACATTTTGTGTATTAGGAAAGGTGTTAGATCCCTTCCCTTTTACACCTATCTCTTTTAAGCTTTCAGGCTGAAAATCTCTGCCCTACTTATACCTTCACAGTGAGGTTACTGAGAACCTTGAATAAAGATCTAAAAGACATTAGGAGATCTGTAAGTCACTGCAACTTCATTGGAAATATTGTAGGTACATGGCTATCTATGTATGTTTTCCTAGGACATGAAAAGTTCATTGAATTCATCTGGTTTTCAAAAAAAGTTAAATATGTTGAAAGAATTGTTCCAGGTTATATAAGAGTTGTTAATAACATCTTAAGCTTTTATGAAGATGTGTCATGATCAACCCCTCTCTTTAGATGCCCAAAGGGATAGACAGGCTGAGAAGGCAGAATCTTGTGTTTTTAGAGAAAGTGTTCTCTCTCTTAAATATATATATTAGAGAGACAATATACATATTTATAAATAATTATAGTAAAGATATATATGTATATATCAAATTCAATGCATAGGGTCCATTTAATGAGGTTTTAGTAGCTACAAACAAGTCTGAAACCTCCATCTATGTCATGGCTATGCAGTGTATGTAGCATTTACCTTGAATTGTGAAGAATGTGTCAGTTAAAAAATGCTATCTGCATGCATTTTTATGATTAGATGGTTACCCTCAAAATAAGATCTGTTGTCATAGCTGGCAGGGAGCATTTAACATGCCTTAGGAAAACAGCTGCTACATGTTACATGTTTCAAAAAACAACAACAAACAACTCAAGTGGCAAAGGATTCCCTGAGATAGCAAAATTCATTTGAGTAACCTTATGGCTGATCTTTTTTCTTGTTTATTCAATGTCTAACCACTCAGTTTAATACTTACCACATGGATTCTGATTTCTGGCATCTCCCTGGAGTTATTCAGAGGGCTTCCCGTGTGAATAAGCTAAACTGATGCTGTTACCCAGGCTCTCAGAGAGTGGCCCAGGTTTTAAAATAATCAAGCATTCTTATTTTCAACTTAATATGATTCCAGAGTTCAGTCTTGCCCATAACCATGGTGCCAGGACTCAACAGATCTTTCTTTTTTTTAATTTTTATTTTTTTACCATTTTTATTTATTTTTGAGAGACAGAGAGCGAGCGGGGAAGGGAACACAGAAAGAGAGAGAGAGAGAGAGAGAGAGAGAGAGAGAATCCAAAGCAGGCTCCAGGCTCTGAGCTGTTAGCGCAGAGCCCGATGCACGGCTCGAACTCTCTCCTGAACCAGGAGATCATGGCCTGAGCCAAATTCGAACACTTAACCGACTGAGCCACCAAGATGCCCCACTCAACAGATATCTTTACCAGAAAAGATATTTAGGCACCTGGATGGCTCAGTTGGTAGAGCATGTGACTCTTGATCTTGGAGGTCATGAGTTCAAGCCCCAGATTGGGTGTAAAGATTACTTATAATAATTAAAAAAAAAGAGAGAGAAGACATTTTCTGAGGAGCTGGGTGAACAGTTGAGAGTTATTCCAATTATCAAAGACAGAGATGATGGTGTCTTAGATCAGAAAACAGTAGAAGTAGAAAGTGGTTGGATTATGTATGTATTTTGAGGGTAAAGCCAATTTGCTAATGCATTGAAAGAGACAGACACAGACACACACACACACACACAAAATGATTTTAAGGTATTTTGTTATGGTTTGGGGCTTTTTGGGTTTGTTTTCCTTTGTATTTTGTTTTTCTTCTGACCAACTGGGAGACAGGCATTGCCACTGAATGGGCTGGGAAAGATATGCCATAATTTGTTCATAGTCTTTCAATTCATATGTATGTAGATGTACATGTTTTATTTTTAAATACAAATTGTAGCATACTAAAACAATGTCCCAAATCGTGCTTTTTTTTTCTTTAAGTGTATCTTGGAGTTTCCCCCTAATTACTGCAGATAGAATATATTTAATTCATTTTAATGGCTGCCCAGCATTAGACATATACTATAGGTATAATTTATGCATTTATCCCTTTTAATTCAGTAGTTTTTAACCATTTATCTTAGATATACTTTCTGGTTTTATTTCCAGGTTTTACAACCACAAAAATTGCTGCGATGAACACTCATGTACAAACATCTTTGAGCACATGTGGAAACCATCTGCAGGATGAATACCTAGAATATGAAATTCTAGGTTAAGGTTGTGTTCATTTTAAATTTGGATAAATATTGAACATTGGCTATGTTAATTAACACTCCAAGAAACAATATGGAAGATCCTATTTCTCATTCCTGAACAAGAGGCCATCGGTTCCCTTTATATATATATATATATATATATAAAGGCATTATGCCTTACGCTTGATTCTGACTTACACAGGCATATAGTCTTAGATTGAGTAGGTGATATGAAAAAAGATTGCAAGCTTATTTTTCTTTAATTACATTTTTAAAAGTTTATTTTTTATTTATTTAAGTAATCTCTACACCCAACATGTGGCTCCCACTCATGACCCCAAGATCAAGAGTGGCATGCTTCCTGACTGAGCCAACCAGGTGCTCCATTTTTCTTTTCGTTTTGAAGAAGAAGAAAAAAGAATACAGAAAATATAATTTTATGCAAAGTAAAAGAATAGAAAGAGCAAGTGAGAAATTGATATGCAGGGTTGATAACTATTATGTGTAAACTGAGGATCATATATGAATTTATGAATATGCATTTAAATTGTGCACCCCTTCATAATTTATCTAAAAATGTGATATTTACTGTAGAATGACTCAGTCTGTAACCTTATCCAACAGAAGGAGTATAACTCTCATTTCAGGCTTAAGGACAAATGCATAGTTTTGGATATTTTCCTTCTACAGATTCCACCAACTTCCTAACTTCAGAGTGTGATGTATAGCTAAAATTAAACTGACTTGAAGTGAATTAGAGATATTTGTATATTTTTTAAATACTTGTGATATATCTATATCTATCTATATATCTATATAGACAAAGATATATAGATGTTTGGCAATTGGAAGAATTCATTCAAAATTATCTATCCTCCCTTGATTCATTCTTCTCTTACTGTGGTGGGATATTTTACTCCACAGAATGACACACTGAGATAAACTGGGCAAAAAGGGATTTTCTTATAAATGTAAATCTGGTGCTTTATCTTTTTCAGGATTGCAATATAGTCTGGAACTAAAATTGTATTAAAATTTTCCATCTGAATTACAGAAGATCAGATCTTCCTTATAGAAATCAGTAAAGAAAATCTCAGTTTTGTTTTAAGTTTATTTATTTTTAGAGAGTATGAGAGAGAGCATGAGTGGGGAAGGGACAGAGAAAGAGGGAGAGAGAATCCCAAGCAGGCCCTGTGCTATTAGGGAAGAGTCCAACACAGGGCTCGAACCTGCAAACCATGAGATCATGACCTGAGCTGAAACCAAGAGTTGTATGCATAACTGATTGAGCCACCCAAGGGCCCCTAAAATCTCATCGTTAATTGTTACAATATTGTTAATTAATTGTCTTATAAAGTAACACAAGAGGGAAAGTTTTCTTACTTTCCTTTCATCTAGTTTCAAGATGCCTTGTTGATAATAGTTTACACATCAACTCTTGAAGGTATTTTTTAAAAATTAAATCTATGATATATTTATTAAATAAGAATTGTTAAAATGTTGTTAAAAGTATGTGAGAACAGTAATTCTCACTAAAAGTTATAGGAGTTCTTTTCTCCTGATGACTACCTAGATCCAATATATATATATATATATATAACTATATAGTTATATATATATATATAGTTTAATTTTACATCATCATCTAAAAGAAACATGATGTTATTTAGATTAATTATTCATATAAATATTTATTAATAATATACAAATTTTTAGTATATTTGAGGACCATATTAGGTGCTATAAGCAGAACAGAGGAGTATATAAAATATTATCCTTAATCTCAAAGACCTTACATTTATTTTGGAGAAGTAAAAATTAATACTAAAAAGACAGAGACTTGATTGTTTACTCTGCAGTGTCAGCTCCTGAGTGTACTGAAATCCTTGACTCCCTTTCAGAGCCTTACCTAGTAGATCTCAGGGGCTGGTTACCACTGTGTTCCTGTTCCTACTGCCGTTCTCAAGTCTGGTCTGGGCTTTTAGTGGAAACGGGGAACTTGACTGTGAAGACTTTGCACCATCCCCTGCTCCTCTCCACAACTTCCTGTCAGCACTCACAATCCAGGCAACCTTAAGGCTTTAGGGACAGTGAACAGGTAAACATGGACTTTCCTTAAAGAAAAACTGAACAATCTTATTATAAAAATGTTTGAGTTCAGACAATCCAGAAAACAACAAGGGCCAGAATGGGAAATGAATACCTTTTGCAAAGAAAAAAAGAAAGAAAGAAAGATGATTTGAGTTTGACCCTATAGAATGTAAAGGACAGAGCAAGTATAAGCATGGCAGAGGACAAAGGATTCAGATTGCTTTGTTCCCTTATTTCTTTGAAAAACACGATTTAGATATAGAAATACTTCATTTTGTTCCAAAAATAAAGGTCAGTTTCCCATTACTGGTCTTAGAAAGTTGATCTTAATTAACAAATCTTACCCTAAAGAGCTGAAATGCGGATATAATAGACATTAATAAGAAGAGACAGTTAATAATAAAAGCATGGCATAATGCAGAAATCAGCTAAGAGAGTCTACATAAAGGCATATTTAAATATATATACAAAGTCTTACAAATAATTTACAAAGTGAAGCAAACTGGCAAGTAGGTAATTTCTAAATAATTCACTTGCTTTTAGAGAAACATCTCATTTATAAAGTATGGACATACTTAGAATAGGAAATCTAGACTTTTCATGGATTTCTAGTTTCAAAAACTGCTGTTGATTCAGAAAATAGAGCTAGTGCTGGATTTTTCACTGAAAGGTAAAAGTGTGCTTTGTTTCAAGTAAGATAATTCATATGTTCATTAAAACCAACACAAAATAAGAAAGTGCTGAACAAATATCTTTCATAATTGTGGGACGTGCGGTGCTTGCTTTATGGAAAACTAACCTATTTCCACTTGCAATTTTAGTACTGTCTAACTGAATTGACTATTTGTCAAGTCAGTTTAAAACTATATCTTAGAGACAAGAGACCAGTGCATTAATCCACTAAGCTTATATATCATTTAAATTCTAATCAAGAGGTCAAGCAAATGTTTTCAGAGTTGTATTGAAAAGCATTGCTCAAAGGCTGTGAGAAAAAGTACTGTTAAGTAAGACTGTACTTGAAATCTACTACTAACTCATTTTTAGACATTTCCTTTCTCATATCCTTCTAAATCCTTAATATTCTACTTCATATGCTAATATATAACCACCAGTTTTAGAAGAAATAAACTACCCAAATTCAGAATTTTCCTGATCCTGATTAGTCTGTAGAATAAAGGATAGTTCTACTGGAGACTATTATACTGAAATATATTTGCTGTTCTCATTTAGAAATCCCTAATAAAAAATGATACATTAATTTATGTACTATCCAGAGAGCAGAAACAGTTGTCTTCCCCTCAGGATACTTGGAAGAGTTAGTTACTACAGAGAGGTGAAGACAATAAAGTTAGAAAAAGATGGTTTGATGACCAAGAACTAAAAAGAATGTCTGTTCATTCTCATATTCTTTTGTGACAACACAGATGAGATTTATAGGCTGAAAAATGACCCATATGTTGGCTCACTTTCCAATCTTACAAGCTCTTACAATTGTGCACAGGTTAATACGTAAATTCCTTACTTTTTGTTGTCCTTCTGTTGAACTGGGGTTCCAAATGTGGCTTTATTAGAGACAGTAATCCTTGTACAGAATTCTAATAGCTACACAGTAGTATTATATTCTAAGAAGAATTTTAGGAGCAACAATACTTCCAACACTGGGTTCTTATTGCCATTGTCTTGCTGTGACCATGCTGATGACATGATATATTAGGCATGCTAAAAAAGAGCCATGATATTGACATATGGGAGGAATATTCTCAGGGGTTGTCTGTCTCAGTGTAGATTATTTACCCTTAAAGCAAAACACACATGGTCCTGGCCTATGCCTGTTAAGCATTTACTGAATTTAGACGACAAAGGTTACACCCAGTGGGAATAAATTTCTAAACTATGTAGCATGACTACATATAAGAAACAGATGAAATATTTTATGTGGCCTTAGAGCAGATTACACAGTGTTCCATATAGTTGTTAATATATAGTAAACCAGAAAAAATATTACATTTGAAAGAATAACTTTCTAGAAGGGCACAGAGAGTCCTTTGGCTTCCTTTTGAATTAACTAATTAATCATTTCATATTTATTTCTCTTTGTTTCACACTTTTTTTTTCATATTGTCACTGTCCAAAATGGTAACCATAACTAAACAAAGATACAAAAAAAGGTCTGGTCTCACAATTTTCTGCCTCCATAGATGTTCCTGACCATCACTGTGAATTCCCCCTCCTTCCCCCGATAACAGACAATCAGTATCTCACATTTTTTCTGTATAGTTGACTATGCATCACAGGAAAACAATGAGGACATTTCCTTATAATATGTGGCTAATTTGTCTGTTTATATGACAGAAATAAAACACAAACAGAGCTCTTGCTTTCTCTTCTAAAAACTAATCTTTCTCTAAGCTTTAAAGAAAGATTACTTGACATTTTCGTTAAAAATACTCTTGTAACAATATGAAGAAAACATACCTTTTCTGTCTCTACATTGTTATGTTCTTTCCAAAGTAAACTTGCACTTTTTTTTTCCTTCAGATTCAATTAAATAAATGAAGTACTTAGCATTAAACATTGTTTATTTGCATGTTGGGCATATAAAAAATAAAAAATAAAAAATAAAACCTAGCCTATCCCAGAGGTGCAACAATTAGGAAATATAAAGGAGACCAGTAGATCACTTAACAATTATGTGATATGTGTTATAAATGAGAAGTACCCGAGTGTCCTGTGGAAGGAAAACAATATCTTCTGGGGCAAGTCAGGTAAATCTCATGTGAGATGATATTGACATAGACTTTCTGGAAAAGGCCATTTTAGACAAAAACTCAGAAGAACAAAGGGATAGAAGTTGAAAACGTGTAATTGAGTTTCTGCCTTGATTTCTACCTTGGAAAAAGAGAGCCCAACACAGGCTCCATGGAGCCCAATGCCACAGCTCAATACCACCACCATGAGATCATGACCTGAGCCAAAATCAAGAGCCCGATGCCTAACCAACTGAGCCAAACAGACGTCCCCATGAACTTAAAGTTTTAAACATGGAAACAACCTAAATGTCCACCAATGGAGGAACTGATAAAGAATATGTGGTCTATAGGGCTGACTGGGTGGCTCAGTCGGTTAAGCATCCAACTCTTGATTTTGGCTCAGGTCATGACCTCATGGTTTGTGACATCTAGCCCCGCATTGGGCTCTCCACTGATAGCATAGAGCCTGCTGGGGATTTTCTCTCTCCCTCTTTCTCTACCCCTCCTCCATTCACACTTTCTCTCTCTCTCTCTCTCTCTCTCTCAAAATAAATAAATAAACATTTAAAATATATATATGGTCTATACATATAGATGGTCCCAATTTATGATGGTTCAACTTGAGATTTTTTAACTTTACAATGGTAAACAGGCAATACACATTTAATTGAAATTTTGAATGTTGATCTTTTTCTGGTCTAGCGATATTTGGTCCCATCCTCTCTCATGACTCTGGGCATTGGCATCAAGCTACAACTCCCAGTCAGCCACATGATCACGGAGGTAAACAACTGATACACTTACAACCATTCTGTACCAGTCAATACGATCATTCTGTTTTTTACTTTTAGTACAGTATTCAATAAATTGCAAGAGCTATTCAACACTCTGTTATAAAGTGTGCTTTGTGTTAGGTGATTCTGTCCAACTATAGGCTAATGTAATTGTTCTGAGAGCATTTAAGGTGGTCTAGGCTAATCTATGATGTTTAGTAGGTTAGATGTATTAAGTGCATTTTCAACTTATCAAATTTTCAACTTATGATGGGTTTATAGGGACATTACTCCCACTGTAAGTCACAGAAGACCTGTACAATCGAATATTATCCACCCATTAAAAAAGGATGATATCCTGCCATTTGTGATAACATGGGTGGATCTTGAAGACATTATGCTAAGTGAAATAAGGCAGACAAATAAAGATAAGTACTGTATGATCTCACTTATATGTGGAATCTTAAAAAAAACATGAAAAAAGATCAGATTTGTGGATACTAACGGTGAACGTAAGGGGAAGGAAAATTGGATGAAGGTGGTCAAAAGGTACAAACTTCCAGTTATAAGATAAATAAATACTAGGGATGTAATGTACAGAATGGTGAGTATAGCTAATGCACTGATGGATGGTATATGTGAAAGTTGTATGATAGTAAATCATAAGATTTCTCATCAAAAGAAAAAATAAATTGTTTTTCCTTTATTTTGTATCTATTTTAGATGATGGATGTTAACTAATCTTACTGGGGTTATCTCAACACAATATATGTAAGTCAAGTCATTATGTTACACACCTGAATCTTATACAATACACCTGAAGTATGTCATTATACCTCAATAAAACTGGGAAAAAGAAATACAATGGAAAAAATATTTTAAAAGAATTTAAAGGGAAAGATGAATATGTGGCCAAGACAAAATTTACTCTATGTTATATAGCTTTGCTTGTTCCAATGTTGAGAAATGGGCACTGACAAGTAGGGAAATATAAAAATTGAGTAACACCACCACACACATTAAGGCACCATTGCTGTTTTAATCTAAAGGTGATGACTAACAACTATCATTTCTTGAATGTCTATTAACTGCCATGTACTATACTGGATACTTTAAAAATATGACTTCAGTTAACAATATACACTATATATATATATATATAAATAATGTTTATTTATTTTTGAGAGAGAGAGAGAGAGAGAGAGAAAGAGGGAGAGAGAGAGAGAAAGAATGAGCAGGGAAGGGGCAGAGGGAGAGTGTGACACAGAATCTAAAGCATGCTCCAGGTTCTGAGATGTCAGCACAGACCACAATGCGAGGCTTGAACTCAGGAACTGTGAGATCATGAGCCAAAGTCCAATGCTTATCTGACTGAGGAACCCAGGTGTCCCAATATACACTATCTTTCTGAGATAGTTATTTCCCCCTTTTATAGAGAAGTAATATAATTTCCCCAATGGCATCTATTGGTAGTGTAATCAATTTAAATATAGCTCTGTCTCACCTAAATTTTATTATTTTCCCCTAAGCTACATTCCTATTTTTTTCCACACTGCTCTCATCAAGATGGAGATGAGTGAATAGCCTAGGAAGCTAAATTTAAGGATGGAATAGCTGGCCCAAGAGTGTGAGAATCAATAAAAAACTGCAAAGAGTGAATAAATCTTCTTGAAAGGATCCATGATATGATCCTATCTAAATTAAGTCTGACTTTTGCTCAGTAAGCGGAAATAATTTATGTTAAGTGACAAATAAGACGTGTTCACTAAGTCTTCAAACATCTATTTGAAACCATGTTCTGGGGATTGTGGGCTTTTGTGGTCATCTGATCCTTATGTATTCTAGGAAGGTCTGAAATAAAGATATTTCCTGGGTTTCAGCAGAAGGGCAGTATGAAGGGAAGACTTTGAGATAAGACTATTGTTTGAACTCTTAATTAGCAGATGGGTCCCTTTGAAAAGAAGCTTGAGGCACCACTGTTTTGTTCTTGAACAGAAGAGAGATTACTTCCAGGATAATCTATAATTTACAGGATTTTAAAAGCTGATTGGATCAACTGGAGGTTTAGTACCTATGGCAGAGAAGAGGGGGTGGTCCTTTTTTTTTTTTCTTTTGCTATCAGGCGCCATGCCAATCTAGCAGATGGCTGAGGTATATATTGAAGGTGTTTGTGTATTAAACCCATGGAGTGGCTTCCAGGGACAATGGATAAAAGAGCTTCACCATGATTGGAAACCAAAACTCTTTTCAAAATGCAGACATAGCTACTCTGGCACCTGAGAACACTTTGGAGAATTGAGATCAATACAGCTCATAAGAGATAAGTCTAATGACATTCATGAATTAAGCGACAAATTTGGTGGCCAAGCCATGTAGGGGAACAAATATAGCAATAAAATGGGCTCTGCCAAATCCCAAAGGTAGACAGCACAAACTCTATTAGCGTACTATTAGATATAGTACCTATGTTATGTGAGTCACTGTAAACGCAATTTTAAATTTGTAAAAATGGTATGATATTATAGTAATTTGAGGAAGTTACTAAGAGTGTGATTAGCTTTAACTGAATTAATAATGAATCTGCCCCCTGCCTAGAGGTTGCCTCTCAGATCAGAATCTCAGATATCCTCACTGTTTTTTTTGTTTGTTTGTTTTGTTTTTTTTTTTGGCCTTGGAGCTTCATTTTATTTCACTTGCTTCTGCTTAAGGCTCTGATCCTCACAATTATTCTTTAGGGTTTTATTCATGGCAGAGCTCTGCTAATCTGAGAATCGCAAGAATATGAAAGGACAGAAATAGCTTCAGTATGTGTATATTTTAAAGTTGGATATCTGTAAATAGCATAACATTAAGAATAGTAAGTAGACCCATAATATTGTCTAGGCTGTAAGGACACAAAAAGTACTTAGGGAATTTGATGAACCACGATTTCATCAGGTAAGATGATGATCTTACCAGGGTAAGATTTATTTGTTTGAATCTAAACATTTTAGAAGAGTACAGACAGTCATGTTAGGATTTAAGTTTTAAAGCATGATTCGACAAAATGTCAATAAATGTAAATGGGGTTTGTAAAACAAGTTTCATGTGAACCAATATATTGCTCAGCTCACAGAGTTTGCATTTAATTGAAGCTGATCTCATTATACTCTAGGGGATTTAGTCAGAGCTTTGACCTACCTAATGTCAACACCATTATTGAATCTTTTTTCAGCATAAATGTTTATCAGTATTTGTGTGTGCATGTGTGTGTATGTATATATATATATATATGCAGCATATAGATATATTTATTGTAATTGCCCATAAATATTTATATAAATAGATAATTTATATACACATTTACTCCTCAGGAATTAGTGCTTTTCATATGAAAGTGTATGATGCAAATTAAAAAACAGATACCATTTACAGACACAAAGTGTGGACAATTTTGTAACTAGACAATTTTCTTCTCTTTTGTTTTCAAACCTACCAATTTTCAGCTAAGAGGTTATGTTTTACCTGAGAGTCTGCAAATATAAGGTTGTAACTGCAATCACAGTGTCATGCTTATGTGATGTGACCACAGCTCTAACCATCATCAGGAAGCTCTGAGAGTCCAAGATTTTCAATCATAAGAGTAGAATCAAGCTGGTTAAACATCATAAATTGCAGCCATAAAACACATGGACAAGACAAAGATGTTATTTAATGTTTTTAGGGAGTAATTGCTAGATATTTTCAACACTCTGCTTGTCAATTGATATGCATCACTTTTAATTATATCACTTTTAATATTAAAAAACAAATTAGCAAAGGTATGACAGTTGCCAATTTGTGGTAATGGTTGGTTGACAAGAATAATAAAATTGAAACAGAAGATGGAAGGTCTTTAGCAAATGTGTTTTTCCTTCACTTTGCTAGAACTTTATTATCCTTGGAACTTATTAGTGAACAAATGTCACTAACACAGACATGTATGTCCAAGGAGATAAGCATATACATAAAAGTTATTCATGCTATTCTGCCCTTAATAAAATATTATAATTATTCCATTATTTATGGAGAGTATTATTTTCAGGTTTTCTTTCAAGGAGATTTTTATGATTCCTCTAATTAAGACTGGTTACCTATATGTGTATATAAAACTGTTACCTATAAATTCCTAGTGTCTTGGGATAAAATCTTGTATGTATTTCATGACAAAACAACAGGAAAACTCAAAAGTATATTACCAGAGAGGTCATCCTAACAGGATTCCCAAACTAGAAGATAGAAAGTTAAAGATTTAGTCAAACAAATTATTTGTTATGTAGTGAAAACAAAGCACGTGTTTGACTCAATTGAATGGAAAACAAACAAATCTAATTAAATCTAATTACATTAGTGCATGGTTTGCATATACTGGTAGCAGCTTATTGGACTTAGCAAAGTTGAGCTTTCATGTTTACTTGTATACATACTTTGATCTGAATATGAAAGAGGAAAAGAAAATAAGACATAGCTGAAAAGCAAATATAGACTAATGCCCACAAACAGGAATGAGTTACTGGTGAATTTACAAATAGAACTTGGGCCATGGTCTTGGGTCAATTTTTGTACTACTGACTGAGGCTTGGTGACTTCTAAGAGATAAGAGTTCCCACATACTTGGGAAATCAAGCACATATCTCCAGTTGAAAGGCAGTAATTACTGTAATAAATAAAGGCTGACTTTAGTTTAAACAAATGGATGTTTTTTGTTGAGTAAGCAGTTTACAAATACAAATAGCCCTATGAATTTGCTAAATGGTCTTCCATATTTATACATTTCTGTCAACATACACCAAGATCCCCCCCAAAAATAGTGAACTGAGAATGAACCTTATTTCTCCTTCGTAGTTGAAACATCCAGGGTTATTAAATATAAATCCTATCATCTTTCTCGCATTTGAAGTCTTTTGCAAAAAGTCATCCATGAAGAAAGAATATATATGTGTGTGTGTGTATACAAATAAACACTTATATATATTCAAATTATATAAATAATATCACATTTAGGAAATATGAGGATCAGGCTCTTTCTGACATTTACTATCATTGAAGCAAATTATTTATTAGTTTTAACTAAGACGTTCTGCCTTATTTGAAGACAATGAAGGACAAGAATAAATCAAACTGCATTTTAATTTAATATATAGGACCTTTGGGCAGTGATTTGATGCGGGAATAAGGGAGACTGTGGCCTGAACCCTCCACAAAAACAGTGGTTCTCTACTCTGTTGGCATGTTAGAATCATTTAGTGAAAATTTTAAAACAAGAGTATCAGTGTTTGTCTTCCATCCCTGGGGATTTTGATTTATTGGCCTGGAGCAGGTCCAGGGTATAAAAGCCCAGGTCAAGAATCACTCATTTGAAAAGAAGAGTGAGACTAGGTGAAGATTTTTCTTCTCAAATTTGTGGAATTCTGGATTTTCTCACTGAGGAACTCTTTTTTTTTCTATATAAAAAAGTATTCTAATTAGGTAACTTACAGTGCAATATTGTTTTCAGGAGTAGAATTCAGTGACTCATCATTTACATACAATACCCAGTGCTCATCACAACAAGTGCATTCCTTAATACCCATTACCCATCTAGCCCATTTCCCACCCTCTCCCTTCATCAACCCTCAGTTTGTTCTCTGTCTTTAAGAGTCTCTCATGGTTTATTTCCTTCTCTTTCCCCCCTTACATATGTTTATCTATTTTTTTTATGCTTATTTATTTATTTCTGAGAGAAAGAGAGAGAGCAAGTGGAGGAGGGGCAGAGAGAGAGAAAGAGAGAGAATCCCAAGCAGCCTCTGCACTGTTAGCACAGAGCCCGATACAAGACTTGAACCCATGAACCATGAGATCAATACCTGAGCCGAAATCAAGAGTTGGATGCTTAACCGACTGAGCCACCCAGGCACCCCATATCTGTTTTGTTTCTTTTTGTTTGTTTGTTTGTTTTTTGTTTGTTTGTTTTGTTTCTTAAATTCCACTTATGAGTGAAATTATGTGGTATTTGTCTTTCTCTGACTTATTTCACTTAGCATAATATACTCTAGCTCCATTCATGTCATTTCAAATGGCATTCTTTTTGATGGCCAAGAATATTCCACTGCATATATATATATATATATATATATATATATATATATACACCACATTTGCTTTACCCATTCATCAGTCAATCTCACTGAAGAATTCTAAACTCTTTCATTGTCATGATATTTGAAAGATAATGTAATGTTCAATTTAAAAAGTATGTTGAGCTAGTGCTGGGCAAGTTGTAAAATGGAATTAGTCAAAACCATTTTACATGAAGTTAGACTATTTACAAAAATAATAAATCAGAGCATAACATTGGAAAATTTATTATTTCCAATTGTTCCCCACTGATAAATAAATCAAATGTTTGTACTGGATATTATTAAAGTAAAATAAACACATAATTGTAATGTTGTGTAGATTATCTCTGTCACCTAACAAGAGCAGAAACTTAGTTTAGTACCTTCTGATTTTCTTAGATTATTAGTTCTTATTGTTAACATTTATTTGACACTTAATGATGCATGTGCCACTTGTTCAATGATAGGTCTCCATGATCATCCACTAATTCTCACACAACCATATGAGTTAGGTATTATTAACATCATTCTAAAGCTTAGGGAAGTCACGTAGCTCAAAGTCACATTACTAGATTATCTTGATTAATATTGACACAATCCATGCTCTTGGACAGATGACTTGTAAAGAGATGCATTTTCTAGTCCTATCTAATTTGAAGGACTACAACAAAGCCATAAAAATGAAATCAGTATAGTATTGGTAAAAGAACAGATGTAAAGATTAATGTAACAAAATAGCCTAGAGGCAGGCCCATGTATATATAGGTATATATCTATGAAAAATTGCTATCAATGGAAAAAGGAAGATGCTTTGGTGGATGGTTTAGAGAAAACTGAGTTACTACATGAAGAAAAATAAAATAGCATGCAAAAGTGGCCTTAACATGCACTGAAAACCAAAATTTAAAATCAAACCTGTTATTAGAAAAAAGGTAGAAGACTAATTTTTATGACTAATTCATAGGCAAAACCATAAGACAAAACAAGATGTGATTTATATGAAAATGAAAGATTTCTGTTTAAGACACTATGGATAAAGGAAACAGAGAAATGACTAAAGGGAAAAGAGATCTGAAATATGTAAAAACAAAAGAATGCCTCAAAATCAACAGGAAAAGGGCAATAACTACAAGAGAAAAATGAGCAGTGTGCATAATCAGGCAATTTACAGAAGAGGGATACCAAAAGACTGCTACATACAAAGTGATACTTCAACTTCTTAATAATCAGAGAAATATAAACTGAATTATATAATATGGTTATACACCTGGTAGGTTGTCAATCTCTTGAACTACTGTGGTGTAGTCATTCTGGAGAGAAATCTGGCAATCTGACAAGTCCAGTTTACCTCTAGGTGAAAAAAAAAAAAACATGTTTGGATCCAATTTGGATTTCACATATTAATTTTATTGTAGGGGCACCTGGGTGGCTCAGTCAGTTAAGTGTCCTGACTTTAGCTCAGGTCATGATTTCACAGTTTGTGAGTTCGAGCCCCGCATTGGGCTCTGTGCTGACAGCTCAGAGCCTGGAACCTGCTTCAGATTCTGTGTCTCCCTCTCTCTCTGCTCCTCCCCCACTCACACTCTGTCCCTCTCTCTTTAAAAATAATAAACATTAAAAAAATTAAATATAATTTTATTGTATGAATTACATGACTACTGTACTACTAGAGAAAGGAAGCATGCTCTCTAATTTTATATTAGCATTGATATTGTTAAAATAATTATGGTTTTGCGCTGTTTTGTGCAACTTGGAAACAAGAATTGTGGAAGAAAGATGGAAGCACAACGAGAAAGTCTCAGTGTAACATGTATGTGGTAGAAAGAGTACACCCCCCAGTTACACACCATTAGCCTGAAAGATGTCAGCCAATCTCAGTGATGTCGGTTATGGCCATCGATTGGAATTTATGGAGCTTCTGCTGTTTATACGGCTCTGGGAAACATCTATTTCTGTAGGCTGGATTGTCTTTTCCAGTTGCTGAGGGTATCTAGAGGTCTTAGTTTGGATTTTAATTTCTACATGTTTTCTTTCTATTAAATCTGAAGTAAAGTTATATATCTTTATATATATGTGTGTGTGTGTGTGTGTGTATATATATATATATATATATATATATATATATATATAAATTCTATAAATTCCTCGGTTACCTGGAAAATCTCATGAATCTAGCTATGGTAACAGAGTTGCTATTCACATAGATAGATACCTTGCTATCTATCTATGTGAATAAATATCTAATTAAAGCAACTTGACTAGCTAAAGAAAATACAGTTCTAACAATTGTTTTTTTTCAAGCAAATATTCTACTTTAAAAATAAAAAAATACAACACTTGCCACATAAGGGAAAGATAGTATCTTTGTTTTGCTAGTTAAGACGTTTCTAAAGGCCTATAAATCAGGATTTACTATATTTACCATTTATGAGCTCCCTCTGGAAAACAAAGCTGTATAATTTTTATTAGACTCTCCTAGTACAGCTCATTTTTATTATTGTGATGTCACATTCTCAGAGTTTCATTAAATTAGCAACACTTGTAATGAACTTTAAGTGCTTCAAATAGTTTTTCTTTCAATGCACTATCATTGCATGAGAAAATAAGACAAATAATACTATTTTGATAACATGGGACAGTCTCTGAACCACAGAGTGAACTGGATTTCTATTAGTATTTTATTCATGTATTATATGAGCTTAAGTCAACAATGAACTGTGTTTAGTGCATTCATTACTTTTAGGATGAATTATTTTTGTGAAGACCTAAAGTCTTAATCAGTGCTAAATCCTAAAACCATGTTCAATTTTAATTAGACTACTTCTGAGTAAGTACTGATGTAAATGATGTGGCACATCATTAAAGCATTCATGATACTTAAAGTAGAGAGATTAGATTACAAACAGTACGCATGGATTAAAAAACACACATAAATATAAGTTAAAATGTTGTATGTATACACCAAAACACAAGAATGACAAACTGCAAGTACTAATTGTCCTCATATTCATTATCTGAGTTACCAAGCACTGAAGTTGCAGAGGAAAGTGAATGTTGTTCTAACAGTAATATATTTATCAACAAAGTCATTGGTTATAAATTTATTCCTCTCAAACATCACTCCTTGCTTGCATCTAGCACTTATCTCCACTCATTGACTCAGTCTTTATAGATTGGTCTCAATTAATCCAATAATCCAAAGCAAACACAACACATGTCATTTGTAAGGTAACATTGCAAATCTTACCAGAGATACAGGACCTCACAAGAGATTTCCATGAAAGTGTTGTTGGAGAACTGCTTATCTTTTACAGAGAAACATTGACAGGTGAGATTTTTTTCAGAGATAAACAAGTTAAAAGCGTGAGGATGAAGAAATCTGTAAGTATAACAAGATGGATTCTACTCAAAAAATATGAAAATTCTGGTAAAATCAAAGGTGAAGTGATGAATTTAATTAATCTCGTCATCACACAATGTTTTTCAGAGAAATTGTGTTAGATTCACAATTGATTCATCATACAAATTAGACAGAGGCACAAACATAAAGCATATCTTATTAAACATATCATAAATTACTTTTTACAAGTTGCAGGGGTTTTTTTAAAGTCTTAATTGCTTTTTCAATTTTAAGGACATCCTGCACTCATGTTTTTGTGTGTATTTGTTTGTATGGCTGAATTCTCTTTAAGTGGATACTTTTTATTACAATTACAGGTGAATAATGAGAACTACTTGCACAGTAATGTTGGCTGTTGATGATTTTATTTTTATTTTGTGCTTTTTTTCCCCCTAAATTACTTATATTGGGGGTTTATTACTTATGTAATCATTAAAACCTTCAATATAAGTAAATATTAGAAAATGATTGACTTAGATTGCTTAATTTAATGAAGCTTATTAATCCACACATTTGTAGCACTCTGACTAGTTTTTAACATTTTTTAAAAATAAATTATCATTTGGCCAAAATGAAGAGGTAAAGCAATTTTAAATTTAAAAAATAAAACTTAACAGCAATTTTCCCAGAATTAGTGCAAATAATCCTTAACTTTTTTATGGAACCACAAAAGACCTGAAAAGCAATCTTGAAAAAGAAATGCAAAGTTGGAGGCATCACAATTCTGGACTTCAAGTTTATGTAACAAAGCTGTAGTTACCAAAACAGTTTGGTACCAGCACAAAAATAGACACATAGATTAATAGAATGGAATAGAAGACCCAGAAATGAACCTACAACTATATGGTCAATTAGTCTTCAACAAAGCAAGAAAGAATATCCAATGGGAAAAAAGACAGAAAGACAGTCTCTTCAACAAATGGTGTTGGGGAAACTGGACAGCAACATGCAAAAGAAAGAAAATAGACCACTTTCTTACACCATACACAAAAATAAATTCAAATGGATTGAAAACTTAAATGTGAGGCTTGGAACTGTAAAAATCCTAGAAGAGAACACAAGCAATAACTTCTTTGACCTAAGCCAAAGCAACTGTTTTCTAGATATGTCTCCTGATGCAAGGGAAACAAAAGCAAAAATAAATTATTGGGACTACATCAAAATAAAAAAGCTTCATATCATGCTCATCAATTAGAAGAACATTGTTAAAATATCTATACTAAAGCAATCTATACACATTTAATACCATCCCTATCAAAATACCACCAGCATTTTTCACAGAGCTAGAACAAACAATCCTAAAATCTGTATGGAACCACAAAAGACCCTGAATAGCCAAAGAAATCCCCCCCCCAAAAAAAACAAAACTTGAAGCATCACGATTCTAGATTTTAAGCTATGTTACAAAGCTGTAGTCATCAAGACAGTATGGTAGTGGCAGAAAAAAACAGACATAAATCTGTTTAGAATAGGAAACCCAGAAAAGGACCCACAACTATATGGTCAACTAATCTTCGACAAAGCAGGACACAATATCCAATGGAAAAAAGACAGTTTCTTCAAAAAAATGGTGCTGGGAAAACTGGATGGTGACATGCAGAAGAATGAAACTGGACCACTTTCCTACTCCATACACAAAAATAAATTCAAAATGGATGAAATACCTAAATGTGAGACAGGAAACCATCAAACTCCTCGAGAAGAACACAGCAACCTCTTTGACTTCGGTTGCAGCAACCTCTTACTAGAGATGTCATTGGAGGCAAGGGAAACAAAAGCAAAAATGAACCATTGTGACTTCACCAAGATAAAAAGTTTCTGGATGTGCCTGGGTCCCCCAGTGAGCAGCCGAATTTGGCTCAGGTCACGATCTCATGGTTCATGGGTTCAAGCCCCGCTTTGGGCTCTGTGCTGACAGCTCAGAGCCTGGAGCCTGCTTTGGATTCTGTGTCCCCCTTTCTCTCTCTGCCTCTCCCCTGCTCACGCTCTTTCTCTCTCAAAAATAAATAAACATTAATTTTTTTAAAAAGATAAAAAGCTTCTGCACAGCAAAGGAAACAACACTAAAAGGCAGCCTATGAAATGGGAGATGATATTTATAAATGACATATCTGTTAAAGGGTTAGTATCCAAAATCTGTAAAGTACATATCAAACTCAACACCAAAAAACAAATAACCCAGTTAAGAGATGGGTAGAAGACTTGAATAGACACTTTTCCAAAGAAAATATCCAGATGACTAACAGACACATGAAAAGATGCTCAATATCACTCATTATTAGGCAAATACAAATCAAAACCACAATGAGATACCACCTCACATCTGTCAGAATGGCTAAAATTAATAACACAAGAAACAAAAGGTGTTGGCAAGGATTCAGAGAAAGGGGAACTCTCTTGCACTGTTGGTGGTAATGCAAACTAGTGCCGACACTCTGGAGAACAGTATGGAGGTTCCTCAAGAAACTGAAAATAGAATTACCCTACGATCCAGCAATTTCACTAGTAGGTCTTTACCCAAAGGGTACAAAAATACAGATTTGAAGGGGTACATGCACCCCAATGTTTATTGCAGCATTATTGACAATAGCCAAACTATGAAGAGAGCCCAAATGTCCACTGACTGATGAATGGACAAAGAAGATGTGGTATTGGGGTGCCTGGGTGACTCAGTTGGTTAATCATCCAACTCTTGTTTTTGGCTCAGGTCATGATCTCAGAGTAGTGAGCCTGAGCCCTTCATCAGACTCCATGCTGAGCATGAGGCCTGCCTGGGATTATCTCTCTTCCTCTCTCTCTTCCCCTCCCCCCCGCTTGCTAGCACTTTCTCTCTCTCTCAAAATAAATAAACATAAAAAAAGAAGATATGGCATATACATATACATATATAATGGATTATTACTCAGCCATCAAAAGAATGAAATCTTGCCATTTACAATGATGTGGATGTAGCTAGAATGTATTTATGTTAAGAAAAAGAAGTCAATCAGAGAAAGGCAAATACCATATGATTTCACTCATATGTGGATTTTAAGAAACAAAACAGATGAACATAGGGGGAGGGGGAAGAGAAGAGAGGGAAACAAACCACAAGAGACTCTTAGTGGTAGAGAACAAACGATGGGTTGATGGAGGGAAGTGGGCGGGAGATGGGCTGGATGGGTGATTGGGACTACGGAGGGCACTTGTTGAGATGAGCGCTGGGTGTTTTATGTAAGGGATGAATCATTGAATTCTACTCCTGAAATCAATATTGCACTATATGGTAACTAACTAAAATGTAAATTAAAAAAATAAAAGCAAATAAAAACCTGCACAGCAAAGGAAATGATCAACACAACTAAAAGGCAACCTACAGAATGGGAGAGGATATTTGCAAGTGACATATCTGATAATGGGTTAGTATCCAAAATATATAAGAATACTTAAATAGCTCAACACCCAAAAACAAGTAATACAATAAACAAATGGGTGGAAGATATGAATAGACATTTTTACAAAGAAGACGTACAAATGGCTAACAGACTTATCAAAAGATGTTCATCATCACTTACTATCAGGAAAATGCAAATTAAAACTACAATGAGATGTCACTTCACATCTGTCAGAATGGCTAAAATCAACTGCACAAGAAACAACAGGTGTTGGCAAGGATGTGGAGAAAAAGGAACACTCATGTACTGCTGGTGGGTATGCAACGTTGTGCAGCCACTTTTGAAAACAGTATGGAATTTCCTCAAAACGTGGAAGTAGAACTTCTCCATGATCCAGCAATTACACCATTGGGTATTTACTCAAAGAATACAAAAACACTAATTCAAAGGGATACAAGCATCCCTATATTTATTGCAGCATTATTTACAATAGCCAAATTATGGAAGTAGCCCGAGTATCCATCGACTGATGGATGGATAATGAATACGGACAATGGACTATTATCCAGCCACAAAAAAGGTGTAAAATCTTGCGATTTGCAATGACATAGATGGAGCTAGAGAGTATAATGCTAAGCAAAATCAGTCAGAGAAAGACAAACACTATATGATTTCACTTATATATGGAATTTAAGAAACAAAACTAATGAATAAAGGTGAAGAGAGAGAGAGAGCGAGAGAGAGAAACCAAGAAGCAGACTCTTAACTATAGAGAACAAATTGATTGTTACCGGAGGGGAGTTGTATGGAGGGATGGGTAAAACAGGTGATGAGAGAATTAGGGACTGCGCTTGTGATAAGGACGGGGCATCGTATGCAAGTGTTGAATCGCTCTATTGCACACCTGAAAGAAATATAACACTGTATGTTAACTAACTGTAATCAAAATAAAAACTTAAAAAAATTAAAATTTCCCTGAACTTAACAAAAAAAAATTGTTTTTAGCTATAGTAGAATACAGGTGTTTATTGAAAGGCATTATAAACTATTCCTGATGGAACAATCAAATAACTCCTTACTATATGTGAGAATGCTAGCTCAATTTCAAAAACATACCATAGACTTTTTATTTCATGTTCTGTTTAAGCAACACCTAAAACTTTGGTTTTAGTTAAATTGGTTGACCCTGACAGCTGCTTGCAAAGCAAATTTAAGTGAATATAATATAAATGATAAAAATAATGATTAATTTTTATCAACTATATTTTTTTCTTTGATGCATTAAACAATACTACAAGATACATCTGTATAAATGTCAAGTTTTTGGAAGGCAGCAAAAGTATAAGAAAGTTACACCTACTTGTGTAAAAATTCTGTAATTCAAAGGTGGCCTTATTTTTAACTTTCCCAAGCATTTCACTTGTTCATCTATATAGTCACTGTTAAGCACTGCTAACAAAATCCTAATGCCCATTCAACTTTTACAAAGTTAATATGGTCATTCTAATACTTCTAGCTGAATTAAGTACCAGAGAAATGTATTAAATTACAATAAAAGGATAATGACAATTTGTTTCTAGAAGCTTCTTTTTCTCATTTTAAAAATGTAATTATAATTATTGAATTCAATTCTGAATTTCCCCTTATACAACTTTTTCTCCTTGTACAATTACTGTTGTTAACAGAAACTTAAGATAGAAATAGATAAAAAAGTAATAGATTAAAACTAAAAGGAACTACAAGTACACTAAAAGATGAGGGGGTCTCACCTCTGGTTAGGTCAGAAGTGTGTCTTTGTTAAATTATAGAGTGAATGGTCTCAAAGATTCTCCTCAGAACATTGTCACTAATGAGGTTTCTGTGGCAAATCCCTATTCTAGAAATGGTAATTTGTTCCCTACAGTTCTTTGTGAAAGGACTTTGTCTTCACCAGTTCTTTTTAAGTTGAAAACATCTAAATTGCATTTGAAAAAAGATAATGAATGAACATGTGCTGGTAATAATCATACACTGTATACATTTTAAATCATAAACTGAATGACATAGTATTTTATATAGCTCCTCATATGCTTGATCTTAAGGTATATTACACTGTCTCATTTTTTAAATAGAAAAATCAGTTTCAGGCATTTGTTTCTGGATTAAGTCTTTAAAAACTGAGGTCATGTCTGACCTGAATGGACATTAAAATCCCAGCACATCAAAAAGATATTTTATAAGATTTAAATCGTGGACAAAAGATCTTTTCTTCTTTCTTTTGCTTCTATTTTAACATAGCTGTGTCAATTTAGTGCTTTCTCAAAGTTCTATTATGTATCGCTTTTAAAATGCAGATGCTAGCATAAAACACAGGACAAAGTATCCCACATTACATAATGGAATCTGATAGAACTGCCGTAATTCTTAAAAAGTAACGTTAATATTTTTTAAGATTCTGTAACCTCAAATTATGAATATTCATACATGCAGAAAAGCATACATATTATAATAGACATTCATTCACATATCACATAAACACCTATGAAATTTTTTCCACCTGTGTTCTACATCCTCTTTTTAAATAAAAACAAAAATTTACAGATACTGCTTTAGCTTTATCCCTGTCCCTTTACATTCATCAAATTCCCAAAGATGATCAGCATCTTAAAGTTGATGTAAATCATTCCCAGACATGTTTTTATATTTTTACTACACAGGTTTGGTCTCTTATTTTGTCTGTAAAATTAAAGCATTACACTTAAAAACTGATGTATCTTTATTAAGGTTTTTAAAAACTTTTATTCGAACAAACTGAATAGCATTAGAATAAAAATTGCCTAGTCCATTGCCTAGACTTCAAATCTTTAAAATTGATTTGGGGGGGGGGAATAAAAAGCCCTTTATGTAACAGTTATTATGAAGTGTTCTTTTTTTTTCATGACCTTTGTTTCCCACTTGTATAATCATTTATACCGAAATTCATTAGCATGCTCCTGAAGAGAAGCACTAAAGGCTATATAAGTAACCATGGGTTAATTGGATAACGGTGGTAATTTGAAAGCTCATACATGCTGACTTTGCAATTATTAATAATACATGAAGCTTACTACAGATAACCCCTACGTTGGTATGGGAAGCGACTGAGAATAGAGAGGAGATCTGCTGGATTTGATAGTTGTGGCACATCAGGAAAATTGCCTTCATCTGTCTCTCAGTTTCCTCATCTACAAAATAGGATGATAAAAGCCACTCTGTCAAGCTTTCCTGAGGATTCTATGTGAGGATGCCAAATTCACAGCACTAAGTGTCCACTGGATGTAAGTTACCAAGTGAATGTGAATTGGCTACACTTCATACTTTAAAAAAAATAATAAGTATGTTACTGAGTCATTAACAGACTTGGAAGCATTAAATGTAAAGAGTTTTCACTTCCACGTTGCCTCTTGAGATCTCATTTCTTGATTAAGTGAGACATTAACAGCCTCACTGGTGGACTTCCTGAGCTAATCTCTCCTCTGGGTTATTTTAAAGGCCCAGTGTCTCTTCTTCTAGTGATTTTATAAGCACCTAATTACTTGTATTAAATTCCTTCTTATTAAAATATCTAGAATAATTTTTGATCTCTTTCCCTTCAACTCACCATACTGTGGAAGCTAATGTCAGCCACAGGACATTCAGGATGAGAATCTGGGATTTGTTAACTGTGTGATTTGAAGGGACTGAAATCTGAACGCAATTAGAAAATGAGACCTTAGAGTACATCTTAAAGTTCTCATCACAGGGGCGCCTGGGTGGCTCAGTCGGTTAAGCATCTGACACTTGGGATCAGCTCCGGTCATGATCTCACAGTTCATGAGTTCAAGCCTCACATAGGGCTCTGCGCTGACAGTGCAGAGCCTGCTTGGGATTCTCTCTCACTCTCTCTCTCTCTGCCCCTACCTGGTTCATAAGTGCACGTGCACTCTCTCTCTCTCTCTCTCTCTCTCCCTCTCAAAATAAACAAACAGAAAGTTCTCATCACAATAACCAAAAACTACCTGTGGTGATGGATGTCAACTAGACCTATTGTGATTATTCACAATGTATACAAATATTGAATCAAAATATTGAAACTAATGTAATGTTAAATGACAATTATATCTAAATTATATAATTAAAATGCAAATACAAATAATAAAGGGAAATGAGATCCTGGCTGTTTATAATATAAAGTGACATACAAGTACTGTGATATATCACCTGTGTCACCTGGAACGGGGTGCCAGCTGAGGCAAGGCTTTGGTGACCTGAATAGTTCCTGCAGTAGGCCATTATAACATTACTAAAGAATACAGGGACTTTGCAGGTGGGCTGTCTGCTTCTGAATGCAAAGAATCATTTAGAGAGGTAATACGTGCAGCATTTTAAATTCTTGGCTCAAGGCATAATCAGGAGCGTAAAGAATCTTTGTTGATTTATAGGCTCAGGGCTATTATAGTCAAAATTCTGACTCACTATTGCTGGATTGGGTTCTCTTGTGTGAAAATTGAGAAAATCTCCGTCTGGAGAAACTGCAGGGACCCGAAAATGGAATGGATTTATATGGACGGGTTCAGACTCCAGGAGCACTCCAAACACCTCAAATTCCACTGATTTTCCCTTGTCAGCAGGGAGAGCCCCTTCTTCCCATCAGATAAAGCTGGATCTACCTTTCTAGGAGACTTTGAGGTAGTTATCAGTGTTAAAGGAAACCCATTCACCTCATACCTCACTCTAATGCTAATTATCTCCAAAGCAAAGATCAGATTCCCAACGCATCATAGCTATAGTTCTTAGCTCAGGAAGGGATAGTTTACTCGATTATGCTAATTTATACCATCAGAAACCTGGGGAATATCTATGGGGTATAATTCTAAATGTGCTAGACCAGAAAAGAAGAAAAATAATTTTAAAGTGGCTGCATGTATTAATATGGTTGGATTTAACAGAGTTCTAAAATCAAAAGCCTAGTTTGAACAGCTGTAAGTGGTTCTAGCTGCATGCTTGGTATGGACTGAAACTTACACTGAAATGATGTGTTTAGTAAATAAAGTTGAGATGCCAGAAATTCTTTGGCATAATGGACAGGGAGGAATACACGTGGCTATCAAGCACTTGACATGTGGCTAATCCAAATCAAGATATCCTTTAAGTGTAAAATTGTACAAAAATATGTAAACTATTTCAATAATAATTTTTATATGGGTTACATATTGAAATACTATCTTATAACATTAACTTAAACAAAATAGAATTTTAAAAATGATTTCACTTATCTCTTTTTACTGCGTTTTAAAATATGGCTTCCAGAAAAGTTAAAAGTAACATGTGCCTTACATCTTTGGTGTGCGCGTTATATTTCTATTGGGCAATGCTGCTATAGAGGAATTCAAGTGATTGAGTGGATTTATCATTTGTGACATACGTACCCATTTTCCTACTCTATCTTTTAAAAGGACCCAGAAGACAATCCCTTTAACAAGGCATTTGGTACTTCACTTGAGAGAGGAGCTCCTGTATCCTTGAAAAGCACAGTGATTGTTCTCTGTAGGCTAGTCATGAAGTTAGGAAGCACTCCAATTGTAATTAGCTCTGATGTCAGCATGGATGATATGGTTACAGAGTGGCGAAGGCCAAATGGTAGCAGTTAGCTACCAAAGACAAAGTGTGCATGGTCTTTACAGTAATCGATGAACTCCCAATGGTATTTTGCTGCGGTTTACAAATCATGACTCCTTAGAATTGAAATAGTTGTCAAGTTACCAAAGTATAATTAAGTTTAAATAAAAAAAAATCTAGGTGTGGTGAAAAAGACCTGACTTGAGTCATGTGTTGGATAGTCATGGCCTGTCACCCATCACTAGATCATGAGCCTTGCCCAGTGCACAGGATGGGAACCCCTTAACTATAGGAGAGGTCAGGTAGTTGTGAAAAAGGACCATGTGATACCATCAAATTTATGTACTGTAACTTTCTGGACTTCCCTAAAAGAAGTCTATTCATCAAGACACCTGATTTAAAGAAAGGGAAATGCAGACTATTTGATACTGTTAATGCCTAGAGATCCAGAACAATATTGTGTTTCATCAGTCTGAATGACTGAATTTTTTTCTAAGAGCATCTGCTGGTGTGCTTGAAAATTCATCTTTGACAATCTTCCCAATTATTGAATACATAGCTGAATCAACAATTAGCAGAATAATACATTGTCTCCCTGACCCATTGAATGAGGATTTTTTTAATAGTAGGAAGACCTTAGAATTGCCACTCTGTATAAAATTAAAAAATCAAATAAAGTATCTTCTCTCTATGAAAACATAAGATAGCACCAATATTAAGGACTTGAAATACACCGTGGGTGTTTATAGTTATCATATCCCCATTAAAGATTCTTCTTTGTCCCATATAGAGGAGAGATGGGTCTTTGAGAGTAACAATGATTACTGTATACTTAACCAGATGAAGATTTAAATGTTAAAGTCTTTTTACTAGAAAAAATCAACAGAGACACCAGCACATAAATTGCAGCTACTATTTCCCCTCAAATCCATTTTTCTCTCTCTCTAGTAAATGAACAATATCTGAATAATCTTGCCTTCACTTTGGTAGGTATAGTACTACATATTCACTGTCTAAGGGCTTACATCAACTCTCTCTCTCGTTGTTTCCCTGGCATCTTTCAAATACCTCTTCCTAAGTCGACATCCTGGTCTACTACATTGTTGAAATCTTGCTCATAGATCTTGATGAGCAGTAAGCATCAGTTACTCTATATGGCTTTGTAAGGCACACACATTTCAAATGATGGGTGATCTATCCCTTAAAAATGTAGGTTTCTGCAAACTCTCCCTGTAGATTTGTGGGGCCAAGTAATGTCAGGATACTCTCACTAAAGTGAAAGATAAATGGCTGCTCCTTGACCTACATTTTTTCAACAAAGTGTCTTCTTGCTGTATCTTTGGATAATAGGATGTTGTACGGTGCTTCTGGTATTCTGATGGTAGAATCACAGCATAGACCACCTATGGCTTTAGAGAAAAGCAATGATCGCTCTGGAAAACAGTTAATCTTTTTATGAAAACCAGTTTGTTTTGCAACTTGGGTCTCAGAGTGATTGAATTTCTGATTAAGACAATCTAATTTCTTCCCTGATTTACACAACCATCATCAACTGGGCGATGTTTCGTTCTCTAAATCAGAAAGTTGGGTACGCATAGTAGCATACCATCATCAAGGGGAAACTGGCATTGACAAGGCAGGATGAGGCTCAATCAGTTACTGAAAGCACATAATGTTGCATGTCCAAGTAGCTCCCATTCATGACGCATGTGCTCCTGCTACACTGCCACCTCTTCCTCAATCCATACACACGGCCACCTGGGGTGTTTCTCATTGTCAGCTGATAGGGGAAAAAACTAACTTTGATACTCATTTAGTTCTGCATGATATGTTGGCATTAGTGGAAGCAGACTGCTGCTGCATTGTATCCCATACAAGAGTGCAATGAAGGACAATAGGGAAAGTAAACCTTTACTGTGGGAAGAATTTCAAGTGATACAACTGGTCAACCACTTTGCCTGGAAGGAGAGATTATTAGAGGTATGGACCTAGACTGATTCAGGAATAGTAGCTAAAAGGTTGAATGGATGTTTGGGGTGTTAGAAGGGAACAGTTTGAAGAATACAAAACAAGAAAATCTGAGCAAAAGACTATGAGATGGACCCTTTGAAATGAATTCAGCGTGCTGGGTGAACACTTATAAATGAGCATATGTTGCATAGGAGTCTTTTAATAAACAGACAGCAATGTTGGCCCAGATGTCATTCAGCTCCTTCCTCCCTCATCCCACTGCTTACATAATTGGCTCGTGGACAGTGTGTTCAGGTAGCATGAAGAGAAGTTTTGTGTGGGTTTAAAGACATAGTATTGTCCTCAACAAAACTGAATGGTCACCAATACTACTGACAGCCCAGTCTGCCCATAGCACAGAGGAATGCTGAACTTAGTAGCAGGATAATTATACTGAACTCCTTTCTTCATGGGGGAGGCAGAAGTGATATATCTCCCCTGGAATAGATCTTCTGTGAATGAATTTTCTTTCCTTCCCACCATGCTTTTTTCAGACCCACCATCTGTGCAGTTACTGTATGCCTTGTTCTATATCCATTTATCATGCATACCATGGCTTTTGGGGGTGCCTGGGTGGCTCAATCGGTTAAATGGCCAACACTTGATCTCAGCTCAGGTAATGATCTCACAGTTCGTGAGATGGAGACCCTTCGTCAGGCTTCGAATTCTCTCTCTCCCTCTCTCTCTGCCTGTCCCTTACTCTCTTTCTCTCTCTCTCTCAACATAAACAAATAAACTTTAAAAAAAACCAGTACTTTTGAGCAAAGAAATGATTTTCTCAGGAATGAATTGAAGGAAAGGACAACTGAATATTCAGTGTATTCAGTTATGGAACCATTGGATGCCATATGAAATAAATTTCTTTCCTCAAGGTAGGGGCAAATGTTTGAATCAATGAGAATCCCTTGTTTTTCTTTGCTAGGCTAGTAGTGATCAGTATTGTTCTCCAAATATTTCTAGTTTTCCCTCCTGAGTACCATGATAGGATCGGACTTCCCTCCTCTGTTGATTAGGTGTGTCCATGTGAGTTTCTTTGGATCAATAAAAGAGCAGTAGTCACTTTTGTGCAGAAACTGTTTTTTTAAATGTTTATTTATTTTGAGAGAGAGATATAGACAGAGTGTGAGCAGAGTAGGGGCAGAGAGAGAGGGAGACACAGAATCTGATGCAGACTCCAGGCTCTGAACTGTCAGCATAGGGACTCAAACTCACAAACTGCAAGATCATGAACTGACCTGAAGTTGGACACTTAACCAACTAAGCCATCAAGGCACCCCATGCAGAGACTTTTAAAGCCAGTTCATGATCTTATTGCTACTGTGATCATGGAATCCTGTGTCACAGTGGCATATCTGTTAGCCTTGGAAATTTTAATGGCTATGTTAAACAGAGTCCCCTCCCCCCCACCATGTCATGCCTTAGTGAGACATACAGTTTTATTGAATTGCCTTGGAACACTTATCTTGAGTTGTCATGGACATTTTACTTTTGCTTGTTACTACTTACTGTCGTATTCACCTATAACTGTGATACTAACATGTAGCTGATTCAAAAGTTTCTCTGCAGCAATGTAAAATAATAGTAAAATGGTTTATTTTTATATCAAATTCTTAGGTACTGCTTGCATAGCCCTCTATGTATTAACTTTTTGCAATGAGCTGAAGGTAGACTGATGTCCATGAACTATGAAAAAAGGGGCTATAGGAATAAATGTAAGCATTAAAAGTGGTCATTGCCTAAGATTATCTCTAAAAATTAGAGATTAGAGTTAGCCAATTATCTTTTAGTTTCCAAAAAAATTAGTCAATACCAAACATGATTTCCTTTTAATGAATTGGAAAAATCCGAAACAAAAAAGCAGGAGGACAACTTGCATGGGATCACAGCAGAGACGGTGCAGGGATGGGACTTTACCCATGACTGTGTCCTGATGGCTCCTGACCATAAGCCGAGTGCCATGCTGTTTACATGCACTGCTGAGAAGGCTTTGGGCCTGGAACATGTCTTTCTGGGTTAGTAGGGAGGCACTTCCAAAGCCTGGCCTCTATAAGTAATGTGGAGAATAATTAAGCTAAAATATTAATTGTCTTGCAAAAATTACTGGTTAAATACAGATTCTTATTGAATTATCCAGGGAGTGGCTTTATTACAGATGTTGGGACAAAAGGATTATTTATTTTTAATTTTTTTCTTAAATTAAAAAAAATCATTACTCTGAATTCCTTATATGTACAGGTGTTCTGTCTTCAGGACATGAGCATACCTAAAGAATGCCTACCTGCTTTATGTTTCCAAATTTGTGTACTTACCAACATATGTCTAAAATTTGTCACTTTGGATATATTTTAAAAATCAAAGCATTCCTTCAAAACTTCAAATCAAAACTATCCATAAAAATTATTTTTTCCACTTGAATTTCTAATTGGAGAAAGTAAAATTAAATGGAATTTTCCTATAAAAATCAAGGCTTTTCCATTTTATAGAAGCTAAGACACTGTACTCTTTCTTCCCACAGCATAGAAAAAAATAAAAACATTTAACTGAAAACTTTTCTTACCTGAAAATATTATCAAATATATTTTTAAATATATCATATATATCAAATATATTATCAAAAATACTATCAAGTATAATAGTCCATGCCCTAGTTAACATCTTTTGGAATTACTTAAATTTCCAAGATGTTCATGAGAAATTCTCGAATTAGGATAGTGTTACTAATATGAAGACAACATAAAATTTGCCTAATTAAGAAAAATAGGAGCGCCTGGGTGGTTCAGTCAGTTAAACATCCAACTCTTGGTTTTGGCTCAGGCCATGATCTTGGTTTTGGTTCACGCTCATTGTTCCTGGGTTGGAGCTCCACATCTGGCTCTGCGCTGACAGTGTGGAGCCTGTTAGGATTCTCTCTCTCTCCTTCTCGCTCCCCTCCTTCTCCCCAAATGCTCTTAAAATTGAGATAAACTGTTTTAAACTGTTCTTTTATAGAACCTATTGTCATTCATGTTCAGCTTACTTTTTCACACTCAAATCTCCCTGAAACTTCCATGTCCACTGTCCCTTAAGCTTCAAGAGGATAGATGTAGGCATACCTGCTCCCTATTGTCAGTAATTATGAAAATAAAACTATTTTTTTTCATTTTTCTCTCAATTCAAGGAGAAGAGTTTTGGAGCATTACACATAAATGAAACCCACGATCCCAATCTTCTGTCTCATTGGCTTCCTTTCCCATTTTTGAGAATTGGCAAAAATTGTCTAATAATTGAGGTCACTCAAAACAAATCACAAATTTGACAGTTTTGTAATTCTGGGGGAAAACATGTATCTCTTTTCACTACTTAAGATTAGCTCAATAGGTTCAGTTGATGTGACATTATATTTTATTTCCAATATGTGTCTATAGCAAGTAGAAATGGCTTAATTTATTATTTTAAGAACTGTTTATTAATTTCTTATTATACAAAAATTAATACACAACTAGGGCACAAGTTGGCAAACAGCATGTGAATGAGCGGACCACCAGATATAATGATGCAGAGAGGAGTCATGTGTGATGTTGATTTTAACAGTTTAGATCTTGTACACCTCCGTTTTCCTAATACAAGGCTCTCCCCAGAATAGGTACTCAATATGTGAATTTTGTTTAAGTAAATGAACAAATAATTACCCGGGTATTTCAAAGACAGTTAGATAGACACTTTACATAAACTTGTAAATTAGTATGTTATTTTCTAGAGCCAAATATAAGGTACTTTAAAAAGTCTACGTAACCACTAAAGTATAGTGTTAGTTTTACTCTGTAGTTTATTTTCCTACACTTTTTCATCTCCTAGCAATTCTGTGAAGTTTGTTTGTTTGTTTATATTTAGAGTGCACCAGCTGTGGAGAGGGGCAGAGGGAGAGCGAGAGAGAATCTTAAGCAGTTTCCATGCTCAGTGTGGAGCTTGACTTGGGGTTCAGTCCCACGACCATGGGATCGTGAGCTAAGCCAAAATCAGGAACTTGTCACTCAACCCACTGAGCCCCCCAGGTTTGCCTCTGTGAAGTATTTTAAGTTAGAGAAAACACTAAAAATTGGATTTGGGAGATGTTAAATATTTACTGCTAAATATCTATACTATCTTAGTAAAATCATGATAGCATTAAGGGTCCTAGTTTCCTCACCTGTAAACTGATGGGTTTTAGGTGGATTTCTAATACTCGATCCATATTTTGGGAACTGCAGACAGACAGTAGAAAAAAGCAGTTAACTAGAATCAGAAAAATTAGCATGATATATCAATTTACGGAAGCTCTAAATATCAATGTATAAGAAAGGGTTTTCAGAAATTTAACATATAATAAACACCAAATAATTCTAAAAGCATTGGTAGGCAATAAATATCGAGAGTGTTTCCCAGAATAAAAAGAGAAAGGCAAACCAAGAAACAGATGCAACTCTAGAGAACAGAGGGGAGGTGGATGGGTGGGGCTGGTAAAAGAGGGGACGGGGATTAATTAAGGAGTGCCTTTGTGATGAGCACCTGGTATTGTACGGAAGTGTTGAATCACTACATCGTACACCTGAAACTAGTATTACCCTGTATGTTAACTAACTGGGATTTAAATAAAAACTTTAAAACAAAGGAATGTTTCCCAGAAAGTTGGGAGGAAAATGACAAATAAAGAGAAATTAGGAAAGAAAAAGATAAGAGTCTTAATGAATCAATCTAAAAGGTCTGCTGCCTAAGAACAATTCCAAAGGGCGGCAGATAATAACCGTGATTGGCGTTCTCAAAAAAAATAATTTAAGAAAATTTCCCATAATGAAGATGCATGATTCTCCCATTTGCAAGGCCCCTCAAGTACCCAGGGTAATCAAGAAAAGCAAATAAACAAGGAAAAATGGACACATCACCACAAAGCACATCAGAGTAAAACTTCCTTATTTTTGATGTTTTGAAACTTCTATTGGGAGGTGTTTCCTGGAGACGAGGCTTCTGTTAACACGGAGATAAACCAAAAGAGAGGAAGAAATGAGATCTAGGAAACAGGAGATCTAACAAAAACAAGTGATGGAAAAAATCCCAGTCTAGAGAGAAACTGTTTATTCTGAGACAAAAACATGGAGTATTTTATGAGGAAGATGTCTGGAAAAACCTCAGATTAGTGGAGTATTAGATAGGATTAAGCCTAGAGAAGTTTAAAAATGCAATTATTAACTGCAGAAAATCAACAATCTCATACAAAGAAAGAAAGGTAACTACAGTATTTTACTTGGCTCTGTAATAGATTCCCCTGGGGAAAATTTCGTCATACCAAGGTAAACTGTTAATTTGACAAAGAATGCGATGGCAAGGGGCGCCTGGGTGGCTCAGTCGGTTAAGCGTCCGACTTTGGCTCAGGCCATGATCTTGGGGTTCGTGAGTTCAAGCCCCACATCGGGCTCTGTGCTGACAGCTCAGAGCCTGGAGTCTGCTTCGGATTCTGTGTCTCCCTCTCTCTCTGCCCTTCCCCTGCTCACAGTCTGTCTCTCTCTCTCAAAATAAATAAACATTAAGAAAAATTAAGAATGTGATGGCAAAAGAATGGGTAAAAGAAAATACCTAATACTGACAAATCATTTGTGGATACATATTATTTAAAAATAGAAAGGAAACTACCAGAAGATACATCTAAAAGAGTAAAAGAGGTTAAGAAAGCAAGCTCAAGGATAGGAAGGTGGAATAGGACTCTCTTGTTTTTGTTTAAAGCTTTTGCCTATTTGATCTGTTAAAAAATACGTGCACCAGTCAGTATGATAATAATGAACCTATGATAAAAATCAGCAGAGCCCTAAAACATTGGTGACCAGAACCATGATGTTGCATAGGAGTGTGGTTAAACTATTTAATTTCTAACCACATGCTCAAATGTAGCTTGTAGTCACCACCTCAACGGCCTCTGTAATGTTAGAAAAAAGTATAATTAGGGACTATATTCTAGATCGTTGAGGCAGACATTAGGCACTGTTGGGTTTAATAATAGAGCCTTCCTGAAAAAGTGGTAATGAACATTAAATGTGTTGCTGGATGTAAAGTATTTAGAGAATTGCATTGCACACACAAAATGATAATAAATGCTCGTTATTAGTATCAAAACATATACTTTTTAAAAATTCATATGCCATAATGAAATTTTTGTTTGATCTTAATTGTGAAACTATACAATTAAGAATGCAGAGGGACAGGGGTGCCTGGGTAGCTCAGTCGGTTAAGCATCCGACTTCGGCTCAGGTCATGATCTTGCAGTTTGTGAGTTCGAGCCCCGCATCAGGCTCTGTGCTGATAGCTCAGAGCCTGGAGCTGCTTCAGATTCTGTGTCTCCTTCTCTCTTGGTTCCTCCCCTACTCATGCCCCCCTCTCTCAAAAATAAATAATAAAACATTTAAAAAAATTAAAAAAAAAAGAATGCAGAGGGACAGAAGAATCAATGTACCAGCAATTAATAGTTATTGGTCAAGATTCTAAAACATGAGGCAAAATAGTTTTGGGGATTGCTATTTGAGTACATATGGGCAAACACACTAATTTGCCCAAGATATTTTTTTCTCAATAAGACAGAATATATTTTGTTTCCTTTTAAACAGAATTATAACCAAACTTTCCTCGGAATGGCTAGAAGTGGGTAGAAGGGTAGAAGACTCTATTATGCCCTGGAGTTTCTGACTTTCCAAGGCTGGATTTTTACTTAAATTGATATGGACATAACTCTGAAAATTGTTCAGTTTTAGGACTTTAAATTTGCATTAAGGTTTTCTTCCATTATACTACTATAAATATAGGAGTTTAATCCTTAAAACAGGGGGAGAAATAGAAATAGGGGGAGATTATTTTATTTTTAAAATAAAATGTAAAAATGGGGACAATGATACATTTTAGACATTACAAATAAAATTTACAGACTCTTTTGGTTCTCTGAAAAACAAATAAAGTTCATATATTTTCTAATGAATAATTACCACTTTCTAAAAAGATTACAGATGCTAGTAGGAAGTCAGTAGCTCACACTTATTCCCTACATATTCCCATGTATTCCCTACATTCCCTAACATAACTTGTTACGTAGCAGTAAACTGCTCTTCAAAATTTTTGTCACCTACTAAAGCTCTGCATGGATTATATGTATATTTCAGACATTTAAATATTTTTAAACATACTACTTTTTTCATATTTGTGAAATACCATATGCACTTCCAGAAGTCAAAAATAATGTACTCTTTTCAGGCATTCCTTTAAAAAAAGTCATTGATTATTTCATATTCAACCTCTTTGAAATGATGTGTGTCTGACCCCACAAAGTGCTGATGTGAAACCCCATCTTACTTGTTCTTGCAACAAAGGCTACACTTTGAACTGTTAAATAATCCCCAATATTTATGACATGCTTGGTTAAACAGGAAATGAACTACTTGTCTAAATAATGCACAAGTCCACTTTACTAACACCTCACTGTACCACCTTAGAAATTGCTCTGCATTCATTGATCAGTAAAAGAGAGACTAAAATGTTTTCAAATCTTACATGGCTTTATAATATTGGATCTGAAGATGGTCAGGAGGAAAGGAATCGATACATGTTTCTTTCCTGAACTCCATATTACCATTTATTTTCCCTGGGCCTTTCAATTAAATCCTCTATACCATTTAGGTAAGAATGGTGTATGATTTAAGCATCAAGTACTATTAATAAGAGATTATTAGCCACACTAGATCATTAATAAAAATATTCATTTATGTGTATGATCTGAGATCCATGGATTCCAGTTTGATGGGTCAATTTGATAGTGATGGTCCCAAATGGTTTCAGTAGTAGAGCAGATGTAGTGACAAATTTGTTCACAGTGGAAATTATGCTCTTTGTATAATTATACTCTTTTTTGTAGTGGTCAAAAAAGACAATTGAGGGGAGTGTGAATATGAATTTTAGTGAACTGGTGATTTCCTTTTGGGACTGTTTCATGCTCCCCCAAAAATGTTTTCCACAATTGTACAGATTCCTCTTGGGAAGCTTTTCTTCTTTATATCCATGCGTGTTAGGGGAAGACAGAAAAGTCTCACTTGTCAGTTCAATGAAGTGAAACATGTACTAAAAAGTAAACATCTGGCATATACTATTTTCACAGTCATTTTGTGATGTGCAAAATACATAGACCCCTCAAATAATACCTGATGGATTTACTAGTTAATTCTCATAAAAATTTATCCTGCAACTACCTCATATCAATGCTTTATTTGACAACTGCATGGTATGGTCTCTAAATTGCTTAATATTTATATTTTATTTCTAATGATGTTTCTGCTACTATATCCAGAGTTACTAAACTCCAGGAATACGATAGACGAGTTACATCAAATATGTAAAAATGTTCCTGGGCAGATAGACCATCTCACTTCCTTCTGAACTGAATTTCCCCTAATATAAAGATTCTATCAACTCAATTTTATGTGATCAGATTAAAGGGAAGGCACACACACTCACACACACCCACACACACCCACACACACCCACACAAATACACATAAAATAAATCTGTTGGTAGTTTCAAGTAATACTCTACATGATTACTTCAATCTCAGAGCTAAACTCTGAGGTCTTTATAATTGTTATCAAGCAGACAAAAACCATTATTTCCTATTTAATTTTTCTTATCACTTCCAATAGAGGTTTTAATGAGCAAAGAAATGGTCAATATGCAAGTGAAAGAGACAAATAACATGTTTAATTCATATAGTAGAAAAAAGGTTCCTGAATAATCAAGAATTGAGTGAAACAAAATATACAGAATGAACTTCCTTTGCTACTAGAGTTCATAAACAGAGTCTCAGGAAGAAAATTATTCAGAAGATTGTTTTCCAGTCACATCACATTAAATGTGCTGCTTTAATTAGTGCCCTGGTAGAATAGAAAGATAATTTTATGAGTTTATTATCTCATCTTAATTCATCTGATATGTTTAATAGCAGAAATTTGCTTACTGATTAACCTAAAGAGGAAAATAAATAGAAGTAGAAAATAAATAGAAAACTTAAATGTTGTAATTTCTTCTTAAATGCATTGTTATTCAAGTTCTCTTAATTCAACACTCCAACGTGATTTATGCATTGGAGATATATAATTTTCAGGAAATCCATAAGAGACAAAGAGCAAACCCTATTAGTGTATCTAAACAATGCAGTTGTTTAGACTGGCTGAGCACAAGGGAATAGAACCAGGA
Organism: Cryptoprocta ferox; assembly: GCA_028646485.1. Lineage (NCBI taxonomy): Eukaryota > Metazoa > Chordata > Mammalia > Carnivora > Eupleridae > Cryptoprocta > Cryptoprocta ferox. The sequence goes on from CM053573.1 coordinate 30,675,973, forward strand.
TGCAGGGGCAAACGAGAATACCCATGAGAAAGAACACTATCTTTGATTCCTCCTTTCATACGTATGAACTTCCTTTTATGGTATTAAGAAATGACATTTACAACTCTTGTTCTAGCTAAGTTTCTGGAAAAGTATCATAGCAGCTCCTTTACCATCTCACCACCAATAGTCTTTGATTAGTTTATCCTTTAATCTCAGTTCTTCAGTGAACGATAAGAGAGAATCAGAATGAGTTATCTATAAGGCTAACATAAATATAATAAATATTAAATTGTTTATAAAGGTATTATTAATTTTAGTACTTATTCCAAATATTTAAAACCTGCAATTGTGTAAATGAGAGATACTATTGGAGAAAATTATTTCTATGAAAATAGTGAGGCTGCTTCTCAAAGTACCAGTTTCCAGTTTATTATTTTTACAATGTGAAAAATGTCTATTGGATTAGTCTCTAACAGTCATCTGTAAGATTGTAATGATACAGAAAAGTTCTTCATTATCTTTAACTCCAATTATGTCACACACACACACACACACACACACACACATCCCTATCCACAGCCTACAACCTAGCAGTCTATGGAGAACTGTGCTAATAAGAACTAATGAAAAGAACATAATAAATAGCCGCTATTACAACAAGACCACTATTATATCATTATCTGATTCAGTGGGCTATAAGTGATGTATTTTATTCTTTGCCTTTAAAGTTTCAGTCAAATTGTTTCAGATGTGTAACTTACATGATTATATTTAGAGCTATACTTACAAATTCTGCATGAAACATTTATGTATTTCCAAGGCGATCATTCTTAGCCATTCATAATATGAATTATTTCCAACACATTCGATTAGTTAATTTTTACTTTATGCCGGGGTACACATGCATCTACTTAAGAAGTGGTTCCTAGATAAGGTAACAATGAGTCCATGCAAAGACAATCCTGAGACAGAAGTCGTATTTATGATTGCATTACACTTGTTTGGAGTTTTCTTTCTGTCATTTATAAGACTACAAAGCAAACAAAAATTACAGATAATTTTGAAGTACAATTATTTGCCGATAGTCTTATTTCTTTGATAGCAGTTTAACCAAATATTAAATCTCTAAGATAATATTATATGATCTGTCTAAACAAATTAGCAATATCGAAGTTTCCAGCTGATAAGTATTCTCTTTTTTTTAATTAAAAATAGACAACAAGAATGCATGCGGTTTTCACGTGAAATTTCTTTTCCCCAAAGTGTTTACTCTAGCAATATGACCTCCCAGCTGAAGAATGAAGTCTAGAGAAGGTGGGCACGAAGTTGTAGTGGTTGTTAGCAGGAAGCAGGGATGAGTAGATAATTTTACACAGGTGGTTGATGATTGATGGAGGTGGAGGCATTTTAGGAGGCATGGACAGTTAGGATTTGCGAAAGAAACACTCTACCTGTGTAGCCCAGCGAATTGTCATCATTATCAGAGGTGGGGATCGGCGTCCCGTTGTCATTCCCCCTCTCTAGGTCTTCAGGGTCTGTCGGAAACAACACCAGAGCTGCTGATGGGGTCACAGTAGTAACAGTAGTTGCCATTTCGAGCACAGCATGTCCAGACACAAGTAAATCCACATGTGACAGAAAAACACACAGGGACAACACACAGCACACTTCCTCCCTGCCCCTCCTGCAGCACACTGAGCCGCACGGAGGGCTCAGCATCATGGCTTACAGTTTCTACTGCTTCTCCTTAATTTCCCTAATTCTCTGCTCTGCCTGCACCTTTGCTGCACTTCAAAGCTGGCGGAGGGCTCTGACTGCCCTCTGTGAGGCCGCCAGCGCGGACTGAGGGAGCATATGGAGGAGGGAGAGGGCAGGGTGGCTGAATGCTAGCATTGCTAATTTTCCACCTTATTGTTAATCAAAGCTATTGACTGTGATCACTCCCCATCATCGCTTCATCTCCTGCCAATTACAGACTCAAGGGACTGTACCTCATATGGGTGGGGGGAGGAGGGTGTGGGGAAAAATAGGGTCTTGTCAAATAAGAGGGTGGATGATAAAAATGTCATACTTTTCCTGAGCAACAGTAAAGAAAGCAGGGCAACATCACATCCTTCGGAAGGCAACAATTTGTCATCTTAAAAGACTGAGATGAATTTGCTGAAACAAATGCATAAGTAAAACAACACTTAACTTTGGACGTTTGGGGCTGGGTATTTTAAAACATTCCATATTGTTGGAGATTCTGTATTACAATTATCCAGATAAGTATTTTCAATCATCTACTCTTATTTTTCTTGAATGAAAGAAATGCTTTTTTGCTTTTCACAACGCACGTTTATTTTCCAATGTAGAATTTTGGAAATGAGGCTAAGCACCATGACACTCAAGTTCTAATATCCAGAAGCTGAGTTGCATTATAAATATACACAGAAGCCCAATGACACCACTACTAATGTCACTTGTGCGCAGTCACTGTCCATGTCATATCTATGTGTGTCAAATATGAGCAGAATATCTAGCTTCATTGCTGATAAAAGCCAAGCGTGTACCTCCTAAACGGAGTACCGTAGCGTCATAGGTCATTCCTGTTGAGGTGTTCTGCAGGCTTTTTATCACCTTAAACAGCATCTACAGAGAATTTCTTGGTCTGAGCAGTGAAGGAGCACAGCTGTTTACTCGAGGAAGAAAGTATGTCACTTATGAACGAGGCAGCGAGTACACGCAGGTAATGGCTCTCTAGAAACATCACAGGGGTCATTAATTCTGTGCCCCTGCTAGTTTTTTCAGCTAGGTCGACACATTTGGTCTTATACACAATTCTTCCGGGATGATTTAGAAATTTTTAAAAGAGGATACAAAATCTAACATGAGTCACTTTGTGACTTTTAGCACGTAGCATATTTATCCACTCTATCTCCCCGTCTCCATTCCTCTCCAGCTCATCTGTCATATAATTAACCTGATGTGGCTAACATGAAGATAAAAAAGGTGTGGATCTCTGTAGACTAAAGAAAAACAGCTGGTTATTGCTCCACTTATCCTTGCCTTTCCAGCGATGGCTATTGTCATATTTATCCTTAAAGTCAACTCTGGAAGTGGCATAGCAGGAAAAGGGTGTACTTTCCACCCCTCTGGCCTGTTAACCTATTTGTATTGCATTAGTTGTTTAGGCCAGAGATTTAAGTCACATCAATAAGAGAGAATGAGAGAATGAGAAACAGGAACAGATTTTTTGTGTGTGCATATTTTGAGTCAGTGTTAGCACAATGTTCTGCCATAAACAAAGTCACTTGGCTCAAGCAAACTAACCAAATAAAAAAGGTTGATACAGGAAGATAGATAGAAGGTTCTGGCTCAAATGTATTAAAAGATTTTTAAGGACACCTTCCCTGCTTACCCACAATATTGTTTTAAAAGATACGAAGCCTTTAGGGTCACCTTGATTTTACAGACTAATTCTTTTTAGTTACAAACACAGTTTTTCAAAGAAAATACTACTTTCAATATATGATGGAATCGTTTATTTAATGTAGATACACACATTTGTCATCACTCTGTTAAAAATAAAATAAAAAATCTATCCAAATCCACAACATGAACTCAGTTTGACTGTACAATATCCATAAGACTTTTGTACCTCTGTTACTGAATGTTCCCTAAAACTGAGGATATTAGTATAAAAGCAGTAGGTTAGGGATGAGGAAAGGAAGTTCACTATCATTTGAAACGAGATACCCAGATCTGTTCAAAGTAGGATTTTTCACCTATGTCTAATTTATCCTGAGTGTTTTTAACATTTGCTTTCCTATCCCCACCCATCGCCCTCTGACCCCTTCTTAGGCTCAGGCAAGAATGAACTTTGCATTAATCAATGAATCTAGCCATACCTATAAAACACATTCTATCTACCCTGTACTGCCTTTAATTAACAATATGCTAGACCCACAGAACAAAAGATGCCATTTTTACTAACTGCACTCATTTTTACTTCCCACTCCTTTCTGTCAAAAGAAAATTATAACAGGAAATAGTCACTTCGCTCACTGTACATGAGCTTTAGCACTAATTTACAGACAGCCCAAAAAGTATTTATTTAAATGTTTTGTTAAATAGTATTGATTATGTGAGCCATGGTACAGAATACAAGGAGACAACAGATTATTTAGTGCCTACAATGTCTGAAGCAGGCCTTCTTATGCCCCAAGTCTGAATTTAGGACTATCCAGATTTGAAGTGATGTAGGCGTGGCTGCAACTGATGAAAGCCACCATCACATCTAGAAATGCACTGTCACTAAGGGTGCCGGGTGCTATGTGGCTGACACCCCCATTAGACTGAATTCCCCAGGGTCAGGTAATCTGTCTGCGTCACATTGGGAAATCCACCACCTTACACTGGACCTGCAACATTCTATGGGCTTAAACAGCTTTTTTTTCCTTTAAGATAATAAAAAAATGAATTAATGAACAGACGATAACCAAGAATGCAAATCTCACGTAATAGGCTCTCAATCTGAAACAACTTGAAAATACGAAAGACTTGTTAACTCAAATGCTAATGTACTCCCTATATACCCAATATCTGTAAGGGTATATAAAACATTTTTTTCAATATAAAGGAAGTCTTAAATCATAAAATCATAGAGATTCATGGTTGGAAATATCTCAGATGGATCTCTACTAGACATTCCATTAGATATTCAGATTCTTCTGAATTTAGTGGTCATTTGGCCATTAGTGCTTTTAAGGCAAGTAATTCCAATTTTATAATTAAGCCCTTTATTTTATGTTAGATTTTTTAAAAAGCTGTTTTCTAGATTCTAATTCTAATTCTAATTCTAATTCTAATCGGGTGGGCCCGAAAGAACGGATACCTCATCTATGAAAGCCCCTTTCCTTCCCAACCCTCCTTCAATGCTTGTGTTTCATAGGGCTCCAGATTCATCCTTTTGTTTTTCAACATGCTTCTTCCAGGGTCATGACTAAAACTGTTCTTTTTTTTTAATAAGATGATATCACTTCCACATTTCTTAATTGGATGCCTAAATGACCAAATCTCATGTCTTCTGCTTATTTGACTTTATGAGGATTCCAAGAAACCTCACACCTTCTCTCCCTAAACCCTGAACTCATCTTCTTTTCCTCCAGCCTACTCCTTTCCTATATTTCCTATCTATATTAAGGAAGCCATTGCTGTATTATATTTTTAATGGCTTACAATTCAGATGAGATGTTAGTATCTGAGGTTAAAACTGAACTCTTGGGGTGGCTCAGTCAGGCAAGTGTCCAACTCTTGATTTCAGCTCAGGTCATGATGTCATGGTCGTGGGATTGAGCCAAGGGTTGGAGTGTGGAGCCTGCATGGGATTCTCTGTCTCTTCCTCTGCCCCCTCTCTCTGCCCTTCCCCCTCTCATGTGCTTTCTTGCATGCTGCCTTTCTCTCTCTCTCAAAATACATTTTAAAAAATAAATAAAAAGCAAAAGGACTGAACTCTTTGTCCATAAGCCTATTGTTATAAATTTGGCTACATGATTTATTTTTATTTTTTAAATGTTTTTTGGAGGTGGTTGTAAGACAAATTAAACCTATAATATGTAAATTTTTATATATAATTATGCATAATCATATAATATACATATTATTTATATAGGGCATATAATGTACGAGTGGCCATCTTGTAATGGTCTTTCACAGATTTAATAAAAGAGATAACAATGACAAAAAGGAATAAAGATATATAACTTCCTTTACAATGGAAATTATGTTTTTTAGGAAACTTTATCCTTAAATACAATGATTTATTAAAGGTGATACAATTATATTTAATGGTAAATTAATTGTAAACTTGAAATTTATTAATCTGTATAATATTACTTTTATTGAGATTTCCCCAACACCTATATAAAATTATAATGGAAACTCTGAATGAGAAAAATCATTGTATTGCAACCTCTGATAAAATAATTCATTCATACAATCGTCATCAATAAGCGCTATGTCTATCAGGTGAAAAAGGGTAGGAGACAGCATATTTCACCGTGTCAAAGTATCACCCTGGAGATTATTTGCTAACTGAAAAGGGGAAAATAAACTTTTATAACGGATAGAGCTGGCAGTCATGGCTTGAACTCAGTAATCAAATTTAGAGTCACCAATGGTGAGCAAATCACAGTGGGAAGTCGATCATGTGATACAATATATAGGATCACCTACGAAGCATCGATACTAACAATACTTGCCCTGAATTCAATCAAGAATTAAGACCCAACCTAAATCTACAGAAAAAGAAAATATATGTCCCCTAGCGTACACGTGTAGAATAGTTCACGGGTGAATTATCTTTAACTTACTTTCAAATGGTTCAGAAAAAAGTGTATTGAGAGGACTAAAGCAAATGGGCATAATAGTAACAATAGTTCATTCTGTTATGAAAAATATTCAAAAAAAGTTTAGAGGATGGTAATTGAAGACTGAATGGCCTGAAGCTTTCTCTACAGTGCATGGCAGCAGAAAGTCATGCAATGATGCTTCGCTTTCATTGGTGATAGAATTAAAATGGCATCAATGCTCATATCTCTACTACGATTCAACCCACATTTCTCTAAATTGTTCATCATGTTATGATAGCCAGTATTACACCGTGGAAATGTAGAGGTCTGGGAGAGAACTCTGTTGCTAAAATTCAATTCCATTTATTTGGTTTTAATTTTTAAATTGGGTTTGAAATTCACCATTGAAACAGTAGAGTTTTAATCTTTATCCTTTCTGTCATATTCAGCTATGTAGATAAACGTTAAAAATAATAGCTTCTTCCTTCTGTCCTACTGTAAAGTGTCAAGCTGGTTTCTTTATAGATTTGCATTATCACTGTGCAGGGTTTCGGCATTAATTGACATTTTGAAGATGACCATTAATAAAAGATTAGGGAAAAGCAAATGAATATAAACTACTATCAATATGAGAATTGTGTTCTACAAATTGGATCAATTCTCATTGATTCTCTCCTACTAATCAAGAGGAATGCAGGCAATGGGTACTTTAAACGGAGTACTGAGAACATTTAATTAGAAACCCAGGCAATGAATTGCAGAATGAAGTACAAAAACTATGTTTGTGAAGCTTTATATTTGTGTCACAAGTTACAGGATCCAGTTAAAGTTAAATTCCAACTTCTGCTTTAATCACATGTGATTAAAATAATTGTGGAAGATACAATATTATTTGCCCCATTATTCTGAACTGGGAATGAGGGGAGAAATAACAGTATGTTACAGAGATGGGAAGAAAAAGAAATCAGTATGTGCTGTAGTTAGTATCTACTACTCAAGAGAATTCAGAGAACGACGTAAATGAAAAAGTCATTTACAATGAGGACTGAACTTTTTCAGAAAGCTATGTGCCATGGAACATTAAATATATACTATGTATCAAGATCTAAAATTGTGCTACAAAATGTTGAATAAAACCTATTTTTTTAAGTAGCAATATGATAACAAAACAATGTGTTACAACTATTTCCAGTTTTGCTATTACAAGGAAAATCAAGGTTGCTTCCTTGAAATGAAACGAAAAAGTAGATTTCATACAATGATCTCAACGTATTTGTTAATGCTTTTTCCCATTTTCTAGTTTAGGTGATTAGATAACTGAATGAATACTATATTAAAAAAGAGAAGTAAAAACTGTACCAATTATAATGACAACTATTCTTTACATAATGCTTTAGTTTTTTTAAAAAAATATAGACTACATTCTTTTTACGTACATCTATTTTCTCATGCAGTTCTTACCATTCTATCATGATCACGGTTATCGTGATTACCTGCATCATCAACATTCCCATTTTAGAGATGTTGAAACGGAAGCTCAGAGAAATTATCTTGCCTCTGTTATGCAACTAGTAAAGAGTGGATTTGGAATTTGATTCCAAATGATTTCTGACTACAAAGCATCTCCTCTTTTCACTGTGTCCATGGCTTCTCTTTACTCATCAATCCGATTCTAGGAAGTGGATGGAATTTTAATATTATATAAACAATGGTACACCAGGCTAGCGATTCCTTTCCAATTGATGAACAATAAGATTAGATAATTTCACAAATGTATCCCTGAGCTCTGTTAAGCATAGCACCCATGGATTCTTCACTGTCTAACTTTTACAGGCAATATAAAATAATGTACTCTAGTCAATAATGTAGCCAGATGTATTTAAGCCAGAAATACACAAGAAAATATTATTAAAATAGGGATTCATTATTAAATAAAGCTTTTCTCAGATATTTTTAAATATGTAGATTTGGGGATTGAACTACCAATTAAATAAAATTAAAATTCAGATTTTTTGACAATTAATTTTTCTTATTTATAGTTTATTGTCAAGTTGGTTTCCATATAACACCCAGTGCTCTTTCCCACAAGTGCCCTCCTCCATGTCCATCACCCCCCTTCCCTTTTCCCCCTCCCCCTTCAGCCCTCAGTTTGTTTTCAGTATTCAAGAGTCTCTCTTGATTTGCCTCCCTCCCTCTCCCTGACTCTTTTCCCCCCTTCCCCTCCCCCATGGTCCTCTGTTAAGTTTCTCCTGTTAGACCTATGAGTGAAAACATATGGTATCTGTCCTTCTCCGCCTGACTTATTTCGCTTAGCATGACACCCTCGAGGTCCATCCACGTAGCTACGAACGGCCTGATTTCATTCTTTCTCATGGCCATGTAGTATTGCATAACAATTTTTTAAAAGTTATTCTTCAACAACAAACAATTTTCCTTTTGGTATAAGCTTAAGGAAACTTAGAACAGAGGTATGTCTTGCTTGCCTTCATATGCCCGACCGCAGCACAGTGCTAAGCACAGAGTAGCTAGCTAATTAACCCATACATATTTGTTAAGTGACTGAATGAAACATTGAGGCATATTTTTGCTGTAGTCAAGAGTTTAAGAAGGAGGTAACTTTTCTCAATCAATGAATACCAATGATATCCTTATTTGGGACTTTATTATATACTTATCTATCTAAAATTATAATCATTGTCATTAGACCTGTTAGGGACATATCTATCTAAAATTAGAAGTCTAATGAAAAATGACATTATGGCAAGTTATTACTGCTGATAGAATAATGTTTCTCCCTCCACCAGACCCCAAGTAAATATATACTGTAGGAAATAAAATTTTGTTTAACTTAAATCAGGTGAGGGATTCAGTAGTGAAAGTGTTCTTTCTTGTATGTTAAAAAGAGATGATTCATAAATATCCCCCCCCCATGATAAACTGGATATAAAGGGAAGTGTAATGAAGTGATAATTTGTAAAACCAAAAGAAGTCATACTACAAATAAACAAGAAAGGTACTTAAATATTGCCAGGTAGGTAAACCATATTTTGAATCTATGACTTCTCTCTGATTTAAATATTTCAGATATAGATATATAGATATAAATATAGGTATATCTTGATTTGAAAGAATAAAATGCATTTTTAAGTGGCTGCTCTTAAAACTGAAATAATGCATCACAAATTTGGAATTAAGAATTTCCAATACTACATCCTATTTTGAATCTGCACAAAAACGTTATAATTCTAAAAATAAGGGAAAATAGCTACATGAAAATTAGGAAGTACAATTTTGTTTGAACTAATTTGGGGTACATCCAGTTACACCAAGCTGATAAAATCTGATTAAATAAAAGAGACCTAAACAAAAAACATCAAAAAACAAAGAAAAAATATATATAACAAATTATATTAACATAAAATATACTACGGAATGTTAGGAAGGTAAATGCATTAAGGGATAAGCCTGTAACTCAGAAGAATACAAATGCCACAGAAGAAGCTTTTAACTCATTTAAATTCAACTTAATTTGCCAAAACAAGATAAAGTGCCTTCTGTATGGAAATCATTCTAATGATGGAGAAATGCTCATAATTTTAAAACCATTTGTTTCCAGGTCTCTTCTAGTAGAAACACTGACGAAGTAGAGCTCTTAAAATAATTGGGAAAATTATGCTTCATCATGACATGTTTTTTAAATCTGATGCCTGCATGTTTGGTCTAAGAAAGTCAAAGTTTTTCATGGAAATAATAAGTGATGACTATTCCTTTATATAACTAGAAACTAAGTCAATTGTCCAGTTGAATACTGCACTTATTCAGAATGCTCAGATCAAATCTTCAGTAACATCTAATGCGACAGATACCTTGGTGGGATGGAATTTAATCTGCAGAGATTTGCTCCCTTGAACTTTATCTGTGAGAGTTAATTTCCGGTCCATTTTACTAGTATTTCTGGCTCTCTCCGTCTGTTGACTTTTGTGTTATTCTCTCCACCCACTTTGCCCTGGTATTCAACTGCTTTTCCTTTATTGTGCTTAGCATCTGTTACTGTTCCACTCCCTTCCAGTCCAAGCATAAGGTAACTTCAACACAGGCTAATTAAATGGTGCTTGAAGTTAGTTAACAGGTGGTGCCCCCAGCTGCCTTAGTTGTATGAAAGGACATCCATGGCACAATAGTAGTACCTGAATTAATGGAGTACTTCTTCCACAGCACTAAACTGATGTTGGGGGATCAAAAAGAAACAAGATCATTCTTCGGTAGAGGGAGAAATCTAGTTTGGGGGTATGATGATCCCATTTGAGATTCTGAATAAAACCTCAGGCCTTCTAATCCTTTAACCAGCGCTATTTTTCTCATCACAGCACATGTAAATTTATTACCATGTCCTCCTGGTATGTTAATAAAGCATGTTTCCGATCACTATTGCTAGTTAACATATTAAATGATATTCAAGTAAGATCCACATGATTTATTAAATTCAAATGATCAAATAACCTACATAGAATTCTGGAATTACCACAACTAAGTGTGTACTATTATTTAATTAGATATTTAATACAGTATAATGTTTAATAGCCACTAGCTAACTGTCTGACTTTGGACAAGTTATTTTATCTTTTTTTATCGTTTATCTCCGTTTCTTCATCCACAAAATGTGGAACAATAGTCTCTATTTCATAAGAGTATAATGAGGATTAAATAAGCAAATATTTGTAAAGACCTCAGTACAGTCCCAGGAATCTAATAAGCCAGTAAGTGTTGGCTAATATTATAACGAATCCAATTTAGAAAACAACTTTAAAATGATCATGTAATAATTCTTAATAAAAATAAAGTTCTATGGACTTGCCTCTTGAAAATGAGAAAAGGCACATTGTGTTTCTGTTTTATATACCAACTCGGAGTTTATATAGGAGAGATGGTGAAGAAGGTATCAAATTCAAGAGCAAAACAGATTTTGAAAACTTCATTTCTGTCTAGCCAAGTTACATTATGTCTTTCCATTACAATTCTTCAGAACCCAATTGAGCAGAATTCCCCACTAAATCATTCTGGAAGCAGTTCCGTGCAGATAATTTTATCCTCATGGCAAACTCCTTGAACTGCACACTTTAGTTTTCCTAATTGTCTGGTTTGTGCTGACAAGGATGGATTTACTCAATTTTATTTCTTGAAAAAAACCACAACGCTTGATATTGAAATTACAGATTTCTTCACTCTTGGTGTAAACCCCCCTCCCCTTCATGTGCAAGGGCGTTTCAACTTCTGCCTTTCTTTTGCTGTTTCCAGTAGAGGGGCAGAAACTACTGGGGGCCCTGGAAAAAGGTGGGGGCAGTCTGAGGCATCTGCAAATTGGGCCCAAGTCACATGGGAACCGCCGGTTCCTCCCCACCCCGCCTCCCTCGAAAATATCCCCAAGTGCTGGCTGCCAACCGTCTGCAACCATTACGGGCATCTCTAAGGCAGCATTCACTGGACTACTTAAGAGACAAATTTCCTCCATAGTCTCTTCATTGTCTGCTTTTTCTAACCACAGTCACGGTTTTGCGCTCTTCATTCTAATTGTGCTTTTGATTATTAGGGTCATTTTATGCCTTCAGCTTTCTCAAAGGTCATAGGGATTAGCTGTGTCCAATCGCGGGCTAGGGAGAGTGTGCAGGCTCACCCCCCATTCATCCGCCTCCATTGATTTCCCCTCAGTGTGCGAGTGGCCACGGTGGTTCCTTTTTTTTTTTTTTCTTTTTTTATTCCTATTTTCCTTGCGCCCCTCCCCCACTTCTCCTTAGAGGAAGGCTGTTTGTAGCCATCCTTGCACAGCAAGAAGTTTCACGGAAGCAAATCCACGCCGAAAGCAGGCACTGTGCCAGCGCAGGGCACTGTGCCAGCGCAGGGCACTGCTGAGCACGTCAGCTGGCACTTGGTCCTTCTTCTATTGCTTCCGTTTATTTAGCCCAGGACCATTCCACATTTCCATTCTGTAAAGTCAAACTGCACTTTCAAACGGCATCCCCTTTCTTTGCTATTTGTCCCTGAGCCGTAGTCAATCACACCCACATTACACACACCCTACCGATACTGATATATACTATGAGAACATAGATACTGCGGTTTGTTTCTGTTTTACTTTGCTGCCTCTGACTGACCTTTGTGTTTTTTATGCACCAGTATTACAATTTTACAGTATTTTGATTTGCATTTGTGTTTTATTAATGGGAAACTCTGCCAGCGTTTACTCTTACCAGAACTTTTACAACGGCATGATGTTTCACTTAGGAATGCTGTTCCCAAGGAGGCATTCTTACTGTAAATTAGTGCAAATTCTTGAAACCCAGGACAATAAAAGTAGCTATTGTAAAGGAATGTATGTATGTATATCCACACATATCTCATGTATTATTGAAGGTCCTCAATACTAAACACCTCAAATAACCCCCAAATACTTTAAAAGACATTAGGTTATTGGGGCAATTGGGTGGCTCGGTCACTTAAGCGTGGGACTTCACCTCAGGTCATCATCTACTGGTTGGTGAGTTGGAGCCCCATGTCAGGCTCTGTGCTGACAGCTCAGAGCCTGGGGCCTGCTTCAGATTCTGTCTCCCTCTCTCTCTCTGCGCCTCCTCCTAATACATTCTATCTGTCTCTCTCTCTTTCTCAAAAATAAACATTAAAAATAATTTTTAAAGGGGCGCCTGGGTGGCTCAGTCGGTTAAGTGTCTGACTTCAGCTCAGGTCATGATCTTGCAGTTCATGAATTCAAGCCTTGCATCGGGTACTGTGCTGACAGATTGGAGCCTGGAGCCTGTTTCAGATTCTGTGTCTCCCTCTCTCTCTGCCCTTCCCCCACTCATGCTTGCTCGCTCTCTCCCTCTCTCTCTCAAAAATAAACATTAAAAATTTAAAAAAAGATACTAAGTTATTTATATAATTATTCATATGCAAGTGAAAGTGGGGAGAGTTTCTGGACACAAATGCTCTTGGCTCCTGATGAAGTCCATTCATTACTATGGCCAACAGTCTAAAACCCAGTAGGAGGCAATCCTCACTGCTTTTCCCACCTTGCTAGAAGTCAAGTGACTAGTGACTTTCTAGTTGCTGAGAATATCTGTTTGGCTCAGAAGACAGATATAACAAATTATGATCTTGTTCATTAAATCATATGATTTCCTAAAAGTAGAAATGCTTTTTCCAGAAACCATACTTCACATTCAAATTTGAAGATACTGCATCAAAGAATTTCTTTCTTCTGCGGTGTTTGATAATTCAATTCATAGTACTTTTGTTTGTACAAGTGAAAATATGCTTGTTTGTAGATTCAGTGGCATCTGAAATATTTCACCTCTTCAAGCTTAATTCTTAAAACTTTCCATAAAGAGGGGAGACAGTCTTCTTGACTAGCAAATACTTGATTTTTGTTTCTAGCGATGCAACTCGTGTGTGGGTTACTTACGGTCAACACATGTATGGGAAATGGCTCGAAAGCTTAATATAGTCACCAATACTGTTTCCGTTGGGCTTTTGTGACCATTTTTTAATAGAGGCCAGGATTTTTAAAGAAACACATTTCCTTGGAAAATGGGAAAGGGAACTGAGGTGCATAGATAGGGAATAAAAATGTGCTGAGTTTTACATATTGCCAGAATTATGGTAACTATGCATAAATATCTTAGGGAAATAGTATAGAAATCATAAGTAAATAGTTTAACTCTTGCTGATGGAGAAAAGGAAAAATAAATAGAGGAAAATGTCATCTGCAATATTTGGCATTTGAAAATGTATCCTAAGGCTTCAACATAAACCTTAAAACCATAATACGGAATCAGAAATAGCCCTAAGATTCACAATCCATATTTAACAAATGGATGGTCCATCTTGCATTATTAGTAAATTAGTGTAAAGAAATCAAACATCCAAAACTATGTACATTTATTCTCAGATTTTTGAAGAGTAAGAGTCAACTATTTTTTAGTATCAATGTTAAAATTTTATTTTTGGCATGTGTGTTTCAATGCGTTAATACGACTATAAATACCTGGCAGCCTCTACGTGGTAACCAAAATTGCCAGTAAATAGAATTCTTCCATTGGTTATAAAATTGCTTATATATAATTGTGTACTTCCTAGAGGAAAACAAAGTCTCTTTAATTGTACATAATAATTTTGGCAAAGCAAGTAGGTATAAAACATCATAGTAAATGAGAAATACACAAAATGGAAAATATGCCAAAGTAATTACACAATAAAGGTAATTCACTGGTCATTATAAAAGTGATAACAGCCACATTGTATTTCATAGTTTGAAAATAAAGATATTGTCAAACTTTCCATCAATCACATGTGTACTTAAGTTACTATGCCATTAAGAGATATGTTATATAGTCTTCTCATAAAAATATTGTATTCAGGAGGCTATTAAGTCATAATAAATGTCATTCTGACTCCCACTGTAAAAACGTAAAGCTTTACTGCCTTTGTTGGTAGCATATGAGAAGCTTGGAGGCTCTAATTTTATGTTCAGTAAATATTTTTAAATTTAAGCTTTTTATTTTGAGATAATTGCATGTTCACCTTTAGCTTTAAGAAATAATGTAGTAAGATCTATTGTATCTTTTACCTAGTTTCTCCCGGTGATAACATCGTGCTAAACTGTAGGGTGATGGTCACAAACAGGATATTGACAATGATACTGACAAGATAAAAAGCATCTCTATCACTGTAAGGTCCTTCATGTCGATTTTTTTCTAACCATACCCACCTTTCTCTCTCCTACCCTGTCCTTATACTTTGGCCACGACTAATCTGTTCTCCATATCTAGAATTTTATCATTTAAAAATTGTCCTATAAATGAAATCATACAGTATATAACCTTCTGAGAATGACTTCAATCAGCATAATTCTCTAAAGATTCATCCAGGTTGTCGTGGGTGGCAAAATCTCGTTCCTTTTAATTGCTGTGTAGTATTCCATGGTATGGCTATCATAGTTTATTTAACCACTGATCAGTTGAGGTATATCTTGGTTGTTCCCAGTTTTCGCCTTTTATGAATAGAGCCGTTTTAAACATTTTTGTGTACAGGGTTAGCGTAAACATAGGTTTTCATTTCTCCAAAACAGATGCCCAGGAGTGCAATTGCTGGGGCATATGGTAATTAACATGTAGGTTTTTTTTTTTTTTTCCAGAAACTGCCAAACTGTTTTCTGTTGTAGCTGTACAATCAGCCAATCAGTCTTAAAAGGCAGGCTTGTATTCACAAGGAATAAATGAGTCTCCGTGGCAATAGGATTAGGTTAAGGTTAAACTTCTGAGAGTTCTTTTTTATCTCCTCCCTCTCTCATTCGGACTCTCTCCCCTCCCCGCTGGCATTCCCTTCCCTTCCACTGCCCTCTCTTCCTCTCCTATTCCCTCTCCTCTAGTCTCTCCCCTTTCTTCATCCCTCCCTTCCTTCCTCTCCTTCTTCATCTTTCCTTCCTTTCTTTCTCTGTATGAAATTATAATAGAAGGAATGACTATGTGAACCTAATCTGAGATCAAGAAAGATAAGTAATATTACAGCTTTGTAGGTCCTTTAAAAGCATTGAAACATAGTTTTATAGACTTTTTAATATTTAATAATATCATCTTATTCTTCTTACATTAAAAAGAAAAGATATAACTGACATTAAGAACAAAGGAAATGCAGAATAATCTTTTGGCCCCCTTTTCTATTGAGAGGGACAATTGATCAATTGAGAGCCAAATAAAAGTCACTTAAATATATTAAAAAACCATAAGACATAAAGTTACATTGTCACTGTGAATAGCAGTCTATCTTCAAAGAGAAAAAAATAATACCTTGTAGTTTATTATGGAGTTTGGAATAAAGCATGTTTGGACTATGTAATTCAACCAAAAGATTTACATTCTAAGCTAATGTGTAACTGTAGATAAAGGCCCTAACAAAACTGTCTATATAAAATTATGTTCTCAAAAAAGCTTGTTGCTTTCATATATCATAGATATTTTCACACACTGTTTAAAAATTGTGTTATTATATCAACTTACTGAAAAATGACCAAGCTGGTTTGGTATGTTATTGTGAAACTGTAATAACCAGTTGCTGGTATTTAAAAAAAAATTAAGTATTAAAAGTCATAGGTAAAGGCACACTGACAAGGACAACAACAACAATCTCAGGACATTCACTAGAAAAGCAAATATATGGGCAATAGGTAGTCTTCATAAACAAATAAAAATCATTTGTAGTCTCAAACTTTTACACTTTTGGAACCAATAAGAGTTGAATGATGTTTCCTGATTCTAGAAATGCATACATATAATGTACCTCCCATTAAAAAACTGTATTGTTTTGTTTTTATATGAAAATAAGGAATGTAGAATTACTTATCAAACTAAAGCTACCCATTTGAAGTGAGTAGATCTACCATACCTGAAAAATCATGTAATAAGATTTTATAACAAAACTTATGTCAATTAATAAATGGTTTGTCAAGTTACCACCATACAAGATGATGTAAGAACAAAAAAGTGTTGCCCAACTGACCTGATCAATTTCTCTGAAAGAGACTGAAAGAATATTGATCCACATCAATATTGGATTATCGTGGATTTAAACCACAGCCTTTTATTTGATAAACTCTGACAGCTTAGGAGATAAGGTTCAGGTCACACTGGCATTATTTCCCTAAGAGTTGAATAAAATGAAATAAAGCACAGTAAAATAAAATGAAATAAAATAAAACGAACACCCTCATGGTGTTCTTTGAACGAAATGAACAATGACTGAGATGAAGATATGTGGGTAATTCTACTGCAGACGATGCAATTAGAGATCATTTAATTGGTAAGAAGTCATATATGGTGTGTTATGCTCAACTTCTTACACCTTTAAGAATACTTCAAATGGACAAGTTCATTTTAAAGATAAAGAAAGAAGAGGCTAGTTAAATACATTGGCTCAGAAATTTTCATGGACTATTTCTATTTATAAAATAAACATTTATAAAAATAAAATATTTTTGTTATATATTTACTTATAAAATAAAATAATAAACATTTATATCAATAAAAAGCAATCTTAAATGTGCAAAGGCAATAATGTCTCGTAGCTTAGAATTGTCCCGCCCCTTAAGGGCCACCTTTCATTAGTTACCTTTCAGGAGTAGCCTGTGAAAGGATGTTTAAGGCATCAAGGGTAGATCCCAGAGGAATAAAAATAGAGAAGACAAACCGTTGAAAACTTTAAGAAAAGGAAATGGTCCATAAAAATAGAGCCCATTAATACTATGAAGTATATTGATTTCTTGTCATTTTTGTGAACATAATTGCAGGATAAAATATGTTTATTATTTTACAGTTATAGAGTTAAATATAGAACGCCAGAAATAGAAACACTGTATATGTATATGTGTGTATACATACACACGCACACATATATACATACATATATACATACATACATATATATATATATCCTGGACCTGTATGAATCATGCAGATATATTATCAGAAATTATGATATGATTATGATCACGATTTTCTTGCATTGCAATTTGGGGCTTTACAGAATTAAATGTAGGCTTTATTGGATTACAATCAAAATTGGAAACACAGAAAAACAATATGAAGAGTAATGGAATAAAGAAGAATATTAAAAGAAATAGATGAAAATGCCCAGTATCAAGTATCTGCAAAAGTTAATGTAGATCTTAGTACATTCTGATTATTCAAGGGGAGAAAAAGAAGTGAGGAGGCCTTAAATTCAGGCAGAAGACAAATTTGCTCTAGGCAAAAGGAAATGGTAAAAAAATTTTTTCAATAATTGCTTTAGTTATACATTAACATAGTGTAATGGATATTTCAAAAATGTGGGAAGAAGTGTAAGAATTGGTTTTTGAAAGAAATGCAAATAAAGGTTTATATATCCACAAAAACCAGCATATATATACATATATATACATATATATATTCATGGATATATAAACATTTATATATAACTGCATAGCAGATATGATCTGAATTTACTTTTCAAATAGCAAGTAAAAATAACACTAATAATAGGGGTTTAGATTATAATTTTTCATTTTGAGAGGGGACATCTCTATATCATCTATCACAAAGAACTTAAATTGAATGTAGGTGACAGATAATAATAGGTTCAGCTATGATTTAAAAACCTATTTTACTTTATCTTAAATTCCCCATTATTGCCAATCACACAATTCAGAATATACTTTCTGTCTGGCAAAAAACAGTATGTGTGCCCACATAACTGGCTATTTGTTCATGAAAAAAGAAACATAAGCTAAACAAGTGAGTTTTCTTTTCAGTAAATGATCACTTTTAAGAGATCAAAGAGGCTGAAGATATCCAATAGTATATTTAGGTGATAGGCTCAAGGCAGCTATCTTCCATACACAGCTGTTGTCCCAGGCTGAAATTAGTTGCTTAGAATTTGAGTTAAGTAATCCCATACTTCAAATGACTTTAGGAAATTGGGTGTTAGGGAGACCGGCCAGCACCATTCAATTAAGTGGTCCTTGAACAGAAAAGTGCCTTTCCTTTAAATGGAGAGAAAAAAAGAGTTTGATCACATTTAAGCTAATCTATCATTTATCATACCCAGTGGGTGAGACAGTTAATGACTCTATTGATTCTTTTTGGTGCTTAGTTTTATATACAACATTTAACCCATGTGAAACTTAATATGAGATTTGTTTTCCATTTGTTATTGATGCCCTTAAATTATCTTTATTTATCTCTATAGGTATTGAGTTTATAAGGGAATTTCAAAAAGGGCTGCAGGTGGTGTCAGTTTCTTAAACTATTTAAATTTTCAGATTTTCTTTTTTTTTTCTTTTAAACTTCAAGTTTTTTCCATTGATTATTTTCAGAGGTCCCTTTACTTTTACTAAGAAGAGGAAAAAACGCATAGAAAATTTGTCAAGAATTTTGATTACAGAATTTGAAAAACAGCTTTTTTCTTGTTTCTCTGTCTCTTCCTTCTCCTCTGTCATACCCCACTGTTCATTTATGTAGGTCATTGTCATTATCCTCTGATTCCTACCTCTTCTTTGAGGGTCATGTGGGCCATTTCTAGAAAACTATCTGTCTTTACAAAAAGACAAGAAGAAGAAGAAGAAGAAGAAGAAGAAGAAGAAGAAGCAGCAGCAGCAGCAGCAGCAGCACAAAAGACATGCAAAAGCTGCAAATGTGGTCAGATGGCATCACAAAGGTGAAGGGGATCCACAGTCATAACAAATGGCTATTTAGAAATTAAAAGAAAAAAAAAACCCAACAAGTCTGGATGCAAGGCAAAGTCTAAAACAGTAAGCCATGAGAAAAACAGAACAGAACAAAATGCCTCAGGTTATTATACGAGAAATAGTCAACACCGGTTTCTTGATTGAGCTCCATGGTTCATTTTAGCCGATATATATGTTTTCCATTTGTGAGTATTCATGCAGAAGTTCAATGGATTAGTAAACATAAAGTAGGTTAGTTAAAGCCTGAAGCTGTCTAAAATCACCACCGAATGAAATAAGAACCCAATTGAGAGCAGAAAAATCAGTTTTCAACACTGACACCCATTCCTAAAAAGCATTCACTAAACTACTGAATTCTTAAAATACATTGTCTAGTAAGAATGGTTGATTAAAACAGCTGGATAATGTTGATAGCATTAATAACTAAAGTTCAGACATATCATGAATGTAATTTTAGAAAGAAAGTGCTCAGAGCAACAAAATCAACGATGTGTTTAGACCGTGATGTGTGGAGTCTCATAAACTGGCTCCGCCAGAGTCAACTGTCCACATCTGTTCTTAACTCCGTATTTATGCTGGTGCCTTGAAACTGTCCACGGTGAGAATATTTACACCATGGACATCAGCAACCGCTCTCAGTCAATGTCTTTCCTCCAGGAGCCACCTGTCGACCTATTTACCAGCATACCATTGGCTCTGGATAATTATATCACACTTATTACAAACTCTAGACTTAATCAGTGAGAGTCCAAACAATTAGCCAATTTCCCCACTTCTCCAATATCCCATTATGAAACAGGCACAAATGCATTTTATCATTTAATATCTTTATGATAGCTTTTTTTTGCTATTATTCTGTGGTTTTAATTGAGCATTTTATATGGTTCCATTTTCTCTCTTCATTCTATACCAGTTTTACTTCTTTTTTAAAAAACTTTTTCTTAGTGGTTGCTCTAGACTTTGCAATATATATTTACAACTAACCCATGTCTGTTTTTCAAATAACACTCTACTGGTTCACAGACAACACAAGTATATTATAATAACAATATATTTCTAATTCCTCCTTCTTGTCACTTATATCATTGCTAGCATTCATTGCACTTATATAAAAGCAAAAAATATATACATATGTACAAATAATTGTGTATTATTATTACTGTTATTTTAAAAATATTTTTAAAGATTTTATTTTTAAGTAATCTCTACACTCAACGTGGGGCTCTAACTCACAACCCCGAGATTAAGAGTCATATGCTCTACCTACTGAGTCAGCCAGGCACCTTTACTGATATTATTACTTTGAATAAATTCTTATCCGTTAGAATAGTTAAGATTAAGAGAAATAAAGCTTAGTTTTTATTTTACTTTTACTTATTCCTTCTCAAGTCCATTTGCTTTCTTTATATAAATCAGAGTTTCTGACCTATATCATTTTCCTTCTCTCTGAAGAACTTTCTTTAACATTTCTTACAAGGCAGACCTACTGGCAACAGATTTTCTCAATTTTTGTTTGTCTAAGAAAATCTTTATTTCTCCTTCACTTTGGAAGGATAATTTCTAGGGTACAGAATTCTAGGGATTTTTTTTTTAAATCAACACTTTAAATATGTCACTCCACTGTCTCCTTGCCTACATGATTCCTGAGAGAAATCAGATGTAATTCTTCTCTTTGCTTCTCTAGTGGAAAGATATTTTTTCCCTTTGACTTCTTTCAAGATTTTTTTCTTTATCGTTAATTTTCTGTAGTTTGAATATGATATGCCTAGGTGTAGCTTTTTGTTTGTTTGTTTGTTTTAATTTTTGCTTTTGCATTATTTTGCTTTGTGTTTTCTGAGCTTCCTGGATCTGTGATTTAATATCTGACGTTAATTTGGGAAATTCTTAGTCATAATTGCTTCAAATGTTGTTTCTTTCACTCCTCTTCTGGTATTCCTATTATGCTTTCAATACCTTTTGTAATTGTCCCACAATTCTTGGGTATTCTGTTCTTTTTTTTCCCCTCAGTCATTCTTCTCTTTGCTTTTCAGTTTGGGATGTTTATACAGTCATATGTTCAAGACTAGAGAGTCTCTTAGCCATGTTCAATCTATTTATGAGCCTGTCAAAAGCATTCTTTGTCATGTTATATTTTATTCTAGCATTTCATTTACTTATTTCTTAGAATTTCCATCTCTCTGCTACATTACCCTCTGTTCTTGCAAGTTCTCTATTAGAGCCCTCACCTGACTAATCATAGTTGTTTTAAATTCTCAGTCTGATAATTCCAACATCCCTGCTACATCTGACTCTGGTTTTGATGCTTGTTCAATCTCTTCAAACTGCTTTTTTTTTTTTTTTTGCCTTTTAGTATGCTTTTCAATTTTTTGTCGTAATCAAGATATGATGTACAGAGTCAATGCAACTCAGGTAAATAGGCCTTTAGTAATGTGGTGGCAAGGTGTGGGGAAGGGAAGTACTTTCTAGTCCTGTGACTGGGTTTCAGTCTTTTGGTGAGCCTGTGCTCCAGGACAGAACTTCACCAGTACTTCTCAGATTATTTTCCCTTGGCTGGAAAAAGACGGCTGGAAAGGGCTGTCTGTAGTTAGTATTTCCCTTCATCCACGTCAGTTAGTCTCTGATATAACTCCAGAAGTTTAGGCTCTGGTAAAATAGATTCCTCTGAAGGCAGTCCTTGTTAAGAAGAACAGAGTGCTGTAGCTTATTTCAAAATGGTTCCTTTCCCCTAACCCCTGCTGGAAGCCTGAGGGGATTTTTCTCTCATCTTTACTGTGGGAACCTGGCCAAGCTCCTGGAGGCAAATCTTACAACACTGTGGCTCCTAGGATTGAGTCCTCACGTAGTTTTGAACTCTAAGATATGTGCACAGTGAGCTTCCAGCAATTTGTTGATTGTAGTTCAGGTTTCCCTACTCCAGAACTGGTTCTTGAGGAGGACCAGTAGGTTCTGCTGGTGAGTTTCTGTTCTATAAGTTATGATTCTCTGTATCTACCTGCTTGTCCCTCCAATGTGGGGGAAGTGGTTCTGCCCCGTGACTTTGTTTCTCCAACAGATTTTAGAAGAACTGTTGATTTTTTGTTTGTTTGGCTTTTTATTGCTCAGGATGGAGGGGTGATTTCTAAGTTCCTTATGTGCTGGACCAGAAACTGGAAGTCAAGACTTGTTTCCCTATCTATCCTCCACCCCCACCAATGTGCTACACACTGATTGTGAAGGAACACTTCATCTACATATGTATTTTGAATTTTGTGAAGTTTATTTATTTTGAGAGAGAGAGCAAGCGAGCGAGCACTGAAGGGGCAGAGAAAGAGGGGGAGAGAGGGAATCACATGCAAGCTCTGCATCATCAGCATGGAGCCTGATGCAGGACTTGAACTCATGAAGCATGAGTTCATGACCTGGGCAGAAACTGAGAGTTGGATGCTTAACCAACTGAGCCACCCAGGTCCCCCTGTAGTTTGAATTTTGCAGGCAAGCTTATATGTTCAGTTGTCTTCAATTACATATAATAAATGCCAATAGCAGTACTTCAAAGATAATATTATGGTAGCTAGGAAATACGAAAAGGAGTGTTCTCATATTTAATATCCCAGAAATCATGATTAAAAGTTATTACATATTTATCTTCAGTTACAAAAAATATTTTAGAGCATTTAGATAATTCAAAGGTATTAATACTTAACCGTTAAAAACTTCCTAGGAAAACATAATTCAAACAAAGTAAAATATGAATACTTGAATTATATTTTTGTTTATTTTTATTTATTTTTTAAATTTTTAAAATTTTTAATGTTTTTTATTTATCTTTGAGAGAGAGAGAGAGAGAGAGACAGCATGAGCAGGGAAGGGGCAGAGAAAGAGGGAGATACAGAATATGAAGCAGGTTCCGGGCTCTGAGCTAGCTGTCAGCACAGAGCCCGAAGCAGGGCTTGAACCCATGAACTGTGAGATCATGACCTGAGCTGAAGTCAGACGCTTAACCGACTGAGCCACCCAGGCACCCCTTGTATTATATTTTTAAAAGAACTACAGATTCACATATAAATATTCACTATATGTGCTTTGATGCCAAATCGGTCTCTCAAGCTTGCTATATCCAAAAAGGAAAGTCTTGATTTCCATTCCTGTTACCAATATATATGTACATGCCAATGATTATCATTTTCTACCTTATTCTGATAGCCAAAAACCTTGGGTCATTCCTTATTCCCCACCCCACCCTCTGATTTCCACAATTCACACATCCATTCAATCATCAAATATTGTTGGTTCAATGAACAAAATATATCTCTACTTCTCTTCATGTCTATTGCTACCACCTTTCTCCAAGTTCCCTCCATCTTGCGCAGGGCCCACTACAGCAGTGCCTGAACTACTCTCCCTGATTCTTTGCTCCTCTTCCTCTATAATCTGTTCTTCAGAAAGCAACCAGAGTGGCTGGTTAACAATATAAGTCAGACTTCGTTTTCTACTTAGAGCTATAAATGACATTCCAGTATGTTGAGAACAAAATGAACATCGTTTTACACAGCCTGCAACATCCTTCACATCTCTGTCTTAAACCACAATTTGCACCTGTCTTCCCTTTGTTCACACCAGCCTTTGTCTTTATATAGACCAAGCTCATTCTTGCCTCTGCACATAGCACTTTCTATGCCTAAAACTCACTATTCCTGTCTCAGCTGAACTGGTTCCAACCCATTTTTGGTCTCAGCTCAAGTGTTACTGCACTGCAGAGTTCTTCCCTGATACCTTCCCCTAGCCCTATCTAATAATAATAGCTTTGGTCTGCAGCTAACTTTACTCATATCTTTTTTTATTTGTTTGTTTTAGCATTATACTCTGAACTTGCTTTGTATATTTATTTGAATGCGTGTTATCTCAGTCCATTGGAATATAAGTTTCATGAGAATATAGCTTATATATTTCAGCTTTTCTTTTTTAATTCCTAGCATCTAGAATAGTGTTTAACATATATTCAATAGATATTCAATAATGTGTTTAGTGATACACAACTGTATTATTTGTGATGTGAACAAAGAGCACACATAAATTTTTGATATGTAAATGGTGTTGATGTCTGTGTTCAACGTGAATTTCTATACAACAAGGCTTTCACCTTTGGGAATGAATTAATGGAAATAACTCCAAAGAGAAGATATGAAGAAAAATGTTAATAAGACTAGCAGTATATACATGCATAACTCCCAGGACTATTGACTTCTAACAAAGTAAATCTCATTCCGAGTACAAACCTTAAACTTATTTGAGAGTGACAGGAGAAGAAAAGAAAAAAGCGGACATCCATTTTCCTGAATATAATTATCTTCAGTGTTCAAACCAACAACTAAGCATGTACAAAGATGATTATCTTTTTTGACTATGAATTCTTAAATTCATAAGTTTTTATTTCCCTCCAGACTCTTTGTTCTCTAGTTTCGTATAGTAGAGTGGTTAGAGAACTGAGGCACTCTGTTTCCTTCAAATCCTAATTCTGTCACTTAGTAATTGTGCTATTTGGGACAAATTACTTAACCTGAGCCTCAGTTTCCTCACCTATAAAATGGGGATATGAACACCTAATTCACAGAAAACTCTGGCAGAGAAAACAGTGCTTAGAAAATAGTAAGGGCCAAAATTGGCATTTTTGTGATGTTAACCTCCTGATGTAAGATAGTGAAATGACTTAAAATTAAAAAAAAAAAGAAAATAGTAAGGACCATATAGGTGTTAATTTTGGGTTTTTTTGCTTGAAATTTTAATTTACATTCTGGTTAGTTAACATAAGTGCAATTTTAGTTTTGGATGTACAATATAGTGATTCAACAGTTCCATAAAATATCCACTGCTCAGCAACACAATTAGTTCTTTGCTTACGTTTCTGAGTAGTAAAATTCTTGATGTCTCATGACACTTATAGCATGTATTCATAGAGATGCTATTAGATTTAGGAAGCATGAGAGAAAACAAGCAGAAAGAACAATTCTGAGGATGCAGTAGAGGTGGCTATGTTCCAAATAACTTTCTCCGGAATCCAGAGGTCAATTTGCTAAGCAAGTCGCAGATGGATACATAAAGGCTGATTTCCACATCTTTCTCTAAGTGGTAATTGTGGGCCTTCTAGCCAATGACCTTGTTTGAATGAAAGGGAATGAAAAGGTCATCATTTTTCTTAACATAATCTTCTAGGAGCATTGCTTTCTGAAAATGTCAGGATCCTAAATAAGCTGAAGCCTCTAGGAGGTTGATCTTAGTAATCAGGCAGTGGTATAAAGTGACCCTCCATCATCATCAGGACACTCAGTCCACACACCTAACTTTGAACCTGAGGCAGTAGAGACTAAGTGCTGCTGGAGGTTGCACAGGTGCCCTCCAGCTTCTGCAGAGGACACTTAGCTCAAGAGCTGACACACAGATGTGGCTGTTTCTCTAAAGAATATATTTTGAAGAGGAAGCAAGTAGTCCAAACTGAAAAAAATCCCAAATCCTTCCCTCAAATACTGTACAGAATGGCAAGCAGTCCTTCAATTCTCACACAATTGCCCAAAAAAGGAATAGAGGTAAAATCTGTATGCTGCTCAAGAATTTGAAGTATAGATTTGTGGGGCCAATCATACAGACTTTTTATTTATATTTTGTTCTCTATTATCCCTTACCTTCCACTTCTACTTTCTTACATGTCCCTTTTTCTCTACCATTAAAATATGGAAATGATACAACTTAATCCAAATTGGGTTAAGATCTCATTCCTGGAGAAAATTTCTTAAGCTGAAATCTCAGTCTTTTACTATTTGTTCTTGTGTATTTTTTTATATAAATAGTTAGACTGGTTTATTTTCATGAATATCCTTGATGCCTTCTAATTCAAATAAAAATACTGAATTTCTAAGATATTTTAATCATTGTGCTAAGCAATAGAGTCAATACAAACTTAAATAAAGCAGAGTTGCAAACATTCAGGAACTCACAATATCATGATATTCTTGAAGATCTCAGAGGAGGTATCATACTGTTGAAACACCATATAAACAAAAATAAAGTCAGGCCACTGAGTTACAGTAAAAGAAGGAATACATGCCTCGCTTTGTTTCCATTATTCGAAATAGGGCAAATGAGAAAGAAAACCGAGAAAGGTAAAAGGAAGGAAAAGAATGTGGAAGCATAGAACAGAGCATGGGGACAGTGAAAAAGGCTGATGTGGTGCAGGGACACGTTACTCTCCACTGCATTTCTACTTTAAAATAAAAAAAGAATAGGGGCACCTGGGTGGCTCAGTTGATTAAGCATCTGACTTCAGCTCAGGTCATGATCTCGGGGCTCGTGAGTTCAAGCCCTGCGTCAGGCTCTGAGCTGTTCGCACAGAGCCTGGAGCCTGCTTCAGATTCTGTGTCTCCCTCTCTCTCTCTGACCCTCCCCCACTCATGCTCTGTCTCTCAAAAGTAAATAATAAATAAACATTAAAAGAAAATTAAAAAATAAACATTAAAAGAAAATTTTAAAAAGAACAACATCGTTTTTAACTTAACTGTTGAGAGAAGAAAAATAACACTATTTTAAGTTATTTCTTTACCAAATGGAAGGAAAGTCATGGTTGTCATTATCTATATTGTGTAATAAATGGATCATTCATTCATTTATTCATTCATGACATTCAGACAATCATGTAACAAGGGATGCATTTGTTGGAGGGTCAGTCTGGAAGTAAAGGCTTTTCTGAGTGATATTTAGGCTGAGATCACAAGAATGGGCTACAACTGCCTGAATGTTTAGGCAGAAGGCACAGCATGTACAAAAGCCCTGACTCTGAAAAGCCTTAGGTGTCTTCAAGGATGTAAACAAAAATAGTAGCACATTTTGAAAAATGAATAAGGGTCAAGTCTGGCAAGGGCCTGATGGTATAGCTCTATGAAGACCTCTGTAAAAGTTCAGATTGTTTTCCAACAGCACTGCTGGGCATTTGGAGGGACATAATCCAATTTATAGTTTTAAAATTCTAGCCTGGCTGTCATGGGGAGGATGAATATGTTTTCTCTGAGAGTGGGTAGGTGGTGGTAGCGATGACAATTTGTGATCCATCTCTTCCAGATTTGGAAAGCAAAGTTCAGGAAAAATGAGAATTCAGACTCAAGGCTTCAAGTAGAACCACATGGCATCATGTAGCTAATGCTCCATCACTTGGCCCTATCTTTACCAGGGAGCTGATATTGTTGAAAACTTCAACAATAGCAATAATAACAATAACATATAATTTTATTTTGTGTTAACTCTGAATATAAGATAGAGCTAGCCAAATGCAAGTTCTATCTATTAAGCTCTTAAAAAATTGTAATTGAAGGAGTTGTCTAACAATTGCTACACAGAGAAGGGAACTTTCCCAAAGGCGCACAGATAGGAATCGGTGAAGCTTTGATTTCAGTGTCTATTCTCTGAACTCAGAGCTCACATTCTTAACCAAGATTAGAGGGTATCACTATGTGATATTCATGTGTTGATCTAAAGGCTTATCACAAAAAATGGCACAAGGAATAACAATTTGACCAAAAAATTAAATTCTTCTAGAAATCTGCTTGTCTGCCGAATAGTACTTTTTTATTTCTATAGGTCTTTATAGATTCATTTATTTGAATAAATATATATTCCATAATATATTATTTATATTGATTATAAACAGTATATAAATATACTAAACTAAGTTTTAACTTATGTGTCATCATATTTTAACCTTACAAATACTATGGGTTGTATGCATGACAATTGCTGTTTTGTCCCTTTAACTACATAAAAAGCAGTCCCATTTTGCTGGGTGAAGTATCCAAGGACATAATCAAATATATGCTTCTCAGAGATGCAGGATCTAAAAACCCACCCTAAGTCATACAACTAGTCATTCCTTATTTTACTGTCTGCACAGAATTTATCATCACCCCAAATTATCTTGACTTCAGCAATTTCTTTTTCTGTTTCCCTCATTAAAATTTAAGGCCAATGAGATGAAGGACTTTAACTGTCTTATCCCCTAGCACCTCAAATTGCTTGACACGCAGTGGGTTCAGAATCAACATTTGTTGGATGAATAGCGCTTTAAAACATGTACCACTGATGAAAAATAGCAAACCTGGGTTAGAATGAAAATCTTTAAAATCATTAATGTTTATTCTGTCACACTGTGCCATTGTTTCAGATCACAGTCATTGGAAATCATGTAAAGTCACCAATAAATGAAACGGTATTTTGAATTTCAAAAGCGATTTCAGATGGATAGATTTTTATTTCAAACTGACCACAGTTACCATTCTCAACAACAGAAGTTTTTTGTTTTTAGTTTTTTTTTCCCTTTGTTTTTCTCAGTTGCATTTCACATGAGGGAGATGAGATCAGTCAACACAGTCACTTGAGACTGATCAAAGCATAAAGTATTGCATAAAACAACTCACATTTAACCTTTGCAAATGAATAAGTAAAGGGAAATTCATGAATTCTTAAAATATTGTCCCTTGATGCAGATATCAGCCTCTTTCTGGTTTCAGCATTAATTCACATGGGCATCTTTTTCCATAGGCAGTTTTATTTTTCCTAAGCAATTGGTATTGCCATTGAACTTTGTAGAAAAAAAAACCAAGTTTAAAACAATATACTCCTTATTAATCCTGGCACTAGGCTAAATAACATTTAGAAAATAAACTCCATTTTAATTTTCAAAAGTTAGCTTTAAAAATATACCCCTTAGACATCTGTGTTATGGCTGAAAATGTTTGACCTACAACAATTCATATTTGCAATCAGGTTCTTCAGCACGAAAGTATATAAGGAGAATAAACTAGTAACCACCTCCCTTTTTGATTTGGCCTCCATTTTCTGTGGTCGAATTCTGTGACAGCTGCTCCAAAAGGGAGGATGAAAATCGACTTAAGTACAGCTCTGTTCGGGTGTACACATGAGTGCCTCTCAAAGGACACATTGACTCCCATTGCCAATGATGCATGTGGTTCGCAAACAAAGATAGGAGACTACATCCATATCTCAAATGCTGTGTGGCCACCAGGTCACTGTCCACAATGCACAAGGCAGATTTTAAAAAATCCTTTTTTTTTTTGACTTGCTTTATTGTGTGCTAAGTCACATTCTACATAGAAAAGAAAATAGGATACTTTTGCAGAGGGAGGGATAAGCAGCGTCTAGAAGTCGATACAGGTGATTGGGAGGCAGAGGAAGTATTTCTACATTAAATTGCATTTACTTCCTTGAATTAAACCGTAAACAAATATGAAAATACTAAAAGTTAAGTATATTAATATCTACGGAGGAAAAGTTTTTTTTTTCCCCAAAGAGAGGAGTTGGTCCCTTTGCCAAAAATTACTTAGGGAATCAAATATTTTCTTCAAATATGGCAAGAATATACCTATCTGGAACTGACATTTTATCTTTCCCAATGCATAGCAATGCTAGTCAAGAGCAATCTCTCTTCTCCACTACAGTTGAGTACATAGTACTCCGTGCCAGAAACTGTGCCTAGCATTTTCCATGCATTATCTCATTTACTCCTCGTAATAACCTTGAAAGGCAGGTCCAGATGTTACTCCTATTTTGAGTGGAAAAAAAAAAGAGGTTTTGGGAGATTGGAAAATTGTCAAGGTTACATAGCTAGAAAGTGGCAAAATCAGAACTTGAACAAGAGTCTCAGAAGCAAATTGCCTTACAAAAGTGCCTGTGAGTCAAGCTGTACTAATTTCCAAACTTGATTCCAAGTGTTTTTACCACAATTGACCATTCACAGTGCTCCTAGAATTAATAAGGACACATCTAATGATTCACTTCCCAACTTACATGTCTCCAATATTCATTTTCCATTTCTCAGCCAGGTATGAAAGGCTCTGGAGTATCTGACAACACCAACCTTTCTAGATGGTCTCTGACTCCTACACACCCTTAGTACTATTATTACTTACCACTGTTCAGCAAAACACAGACACATTTTTTTTCCTTTGCCCATACCATTCATATTCCACTTCACACCCCTTTCAACCTGTGTCTCTGATGGAATTCCATTCATTCTGCCTAGCTCTGCCTTACTATTTCCTTTCCTAAACCCCACACGGAATTGTTTTATTCATTACCAGTCCAAAGCAGGCTGTAGCAACAGCTATTGTAATAATAATGTATTGGCTCATACACTTTTGTTAATATAAATATCCATGGCTATCCAGTAAACTTTTCAAGTAGAGAAAACTTTTTATTCTAGTACCCCTTTCATTTTTCATATTGTTACCTGATAAGTGACCAATACATACAAATTGATTGTATGATATAAATAGCATTCTATTTAAATATACAATTATACAGAAGAGGCCTTCTTTTTGTACACTTTCACTTCAGTTAGCACAGTTTAGCAGTATTTCTTTATCTGGCAGTAATTCAATTTGGCTCAGGGGTAGAAAATTCATCTATCAAATCAGAAAAAATGTTTTAATTGCCTCTTGAGCAATACTTTCAGTGTGTATCATCCGGACAAAAGACACAATGATTGAAAAACAGGAAAAACATCTGGAGAGGAAGAAATAATATTAAAAATTGTACACTAAAATTATATAACTAATT
Source organism: Cryptoprocta ferox (assembly GCA_028646485.1). Taxonomy (NCBI): domain Eukaryota; kingdom Metazoa; phylum Chordata; class Mammalia; order Carnivora; family Eupleridae; genus Cryptoprocta; species Cryptoprocta ferox. The sequence goes on from CM053573.1 coordinate 30,707,149, forward strand.
TCTATATTTAAGTAATAAAATAGAGTTGAGTTCACAGGTACATGTGATGTTCCTGTTTAAACAAAGAAAGTAAATTATTGGGGGTGCTGAGCAGTATACGTATTAGAATAACTATAGAGTCCTTGACTTTCTAAGCTTATAATTATTAAGTTCTAACAATACCACAACTGTCTATTTAAGAGGCAGAAAAGCATTATCTGGTTATGGATTCATGCAGAGAGCATCCTTTAGACTTTTGTTTACGCTGTTAACTTCTATGCGGAAATGCACTAAACTGCACGCAAAACCCCAAAGAATCATTTTCATTATCACCTTTTAAAACTGTGTGTATATTTTTATGTTTACATGCGGGCCTGCGTTGTTTTCTCTCTTTGTTTATTTTGTTGCTGCTTTTAGGTTAGGAATAGTCCTCTGGGGCTTTTTTTTTTTTTTTTTTTTAGCTTTGTCTCTGGATTTTCTCTGCAATGATTTGGCAAACACATATAATTTTTTATGGTCCACCATCATTGACAGGCTGGCCCCCAGGCACAGGGTCCTGCGTAGCACATCATGGTTTATTGATGAGCAGTGGGAACTAAAGCAGAGTGCTGGAAGCTGGCACACCAGTTACAGATCCTTGTTTAGAAACCAACTGGGCATTCGGTAATGAGACCATGTGGTCTTGTTTGCAGAACTCGGCTCAGGCCAAAGATCTGTCTAAGGATGAATTGAAAGGAAAAAAAAATCAAACAACCATACAGTTCAAGTAGCTTGTGCCATCAGCAGCTGAGACCGCACATCATTTCTTTATCACATTTTTAGAGTTATTCAAGAGAAAGTTTGGGATGAAACTATGAGTGAACTAGGTTCTTGTCTAAGAATTTTAAGTGTATAATGAAATAAATATTAATCTATTTTGCCAGAATAATTCATTTTAAAAATAGTTTTATTTATTTGTAAAGTAATATATACATGTGGTAAAAAATTTAAAGATAACATTATGAATGAATAATCTGGGTAACCACAGATTTAATAAGTGTTTTTTGGCAGCTCCTTTCAGAAATACTCCATGTTTATCTGCTAGGTATATATGTATGTATGTATGTATGTATGTATGTATGTAGAGAGAGCAAGCACGTGTGAACACACTCATGCGTGAGTGGGGGAAGAACAGAGGGAGAGAGAGAATCCCAAGTAGGCTCCACACTCAGCATGGAGCCTGGTGTGGAGCTTGATCTCGACCATGAGATTTATGTATTTTGAGAGAGAGAGAGCGAGAGAGCGAGCAAGCACGTGTGTGGGGGAGGGAGGAATAGAGAGAGAGGGAAAAGAGAGGGTCCCAAGTAGGCTCCATGCTGTCAGGGCAGAGCCCTACACAGGGCTCAGTCTCAGGAACTGTGAGATCATGACCTGAGCCCAAATCAAGAGTTGGAGGCCTAACCAACTGAGCCACCCAGGTGCCCCCATGTTTATTTACTTTTTAAGCACATTTTCTAAATTTCACTAGTTTTTCCTTTAAGTATATGTTATGAGTGATGTTCTGTATCAGCTCACATAAATTTACTTCATTTGTTTTCACGGTGGCTCATTAAATGGGTATATCACAGTTTACTTAACGGATTCTTATTTACAGCTAATAGACAATGCTAGAATGAACGCATTTGCACATAAGTAGTTTGGCAAAATATGTGAGTAGATTCTTAGTTTAATTCCAAAAAAAGTATAGTTTAAGTCAAATACTATATGTGTTTATATTTCCTTTAAAAATTTTTTTTATTTTTTATTTTGAGAGAGAGAGAGAGAGAGAGAGAGAGAGGAGAGAGAGAAAGGGAGGGGCAGAGAGAGAGGGAGACAGGGAATCTGAAGCAGGGTCCAGTCTCTGAGCTGTCAGCACAGAGCCCAACACAGGCTCAAACCCAGGAACCCCAAGATCATGACCTGAGCCTTGAGATCATGACCTGAGCTGAAGTCGGATGCTTAACTGACTGAGCCACCAGGTGCCCCTCTTTTATATTTCTAACAAGACTTTATCAGAACATAAAATACTCTTGCTAACAACTCTAAAATTTTAGTCTCATTGTAGCTAAAAAGTGGAATTTCATTGATACTGTAATTTGATTGAGTAAATTTTTTTATTGAGTAAAAATAAGCATTGTTTCATGTTTTCCCATGATCTGCCTGTTTATGAAGTTGGCAAAATGGACCACTGAATTTCCAAGTTATTCATTTATATGTTAATGACAAAATATATCATATAATGTTACAATATTTACATATAATAGTGTGTAACATGTATTTTGTGTGATATATGCTACAAACATTAGAAAATTAGAAAACTTGTCTTCTGTATTTTCTTGATTTTATGTAGATATTTTTATTTTCTTATATTGTAACATATCTTAGTAATTTTCTTGAATATATCTGGGTTTTCTGTGTTTCTCAGAAGTACAATCCCTACTCCAAGCTATTAGCCATGGTGTTAGATTTCTTCTAGACATTCTACTCTCTTCTTTGCTATTATTTAAGTTTGGTCCACCTGAAATATGTCTTGTAGTAAGGAGTGAAGTAGGGTCAGCTCTATTTTTTTCAAGGTATTAAACACTTTGTACGAACACCATTTGATGTATAATCTTTCTTCCCCCATGTTTTAAGGGCCATCTTTCTATTTTATTTTATTATTCTGTTTTTTAAAATACCTTTTTGCTGCTAATGTTTATTTACAAATACCAACTTATTCTGGCCTTTTACCATGTGAGGTTACTATTTTTGGTTGTGAGATTGTACAAAAAGTCTCCATATTTAAAAATTCTGCATTCACGTATCTATTCAAAAATAGGTCTTAAATCTAGATGTGCCATCACTTCTTAGGCATGAAGATAAGACATAAAACGGTGACTAAATTGGAGTTGAAGATAAGAAATATTTTTGGAATAAATACTATTCCCTCACAGTGTTCACTAAAACTGTTATTGTGAAAGACAAAGTAGAGTATTCATGTACTTATTTTAATATCATAAGATGTAGTTTATTGTCTAAGATCTAATGCAACATTACTATACAACCCTACTAAGCCATTTGGCCTCTATGAGCCCTAGTTTACTACTGAATAGAAAAAAAATATTTTCAGTCTACCTCATAGGATTGCTGACAAAACCATGGGTAATAATGTGGCTTTAATTTTCAAAGGGTAAATTACCACTGGAATCATTTCAATTGTTCTTAGAGTCATTCTAAATTGTGTGGCCTATCCAGTTAAGTTTGAGACATCAATAAGAGTCTTATATGAGAATCTTCATTTAAAAATTATAATCCAGGTTTAATTGTCATCTGGAGGAATTTAGGTATCAAGGGCTACTTTTATTTTCACCAGTTATCTAAAATAGGATAGGTGTCCACCAGATACGCTGATCGATTATAAATGTCTAAATTCAGATCTAATATTTGAAGGAAGCTACCATTTAGTGATTGGAGCAGTTGTGTAAGTGACTGGGTCTAATAACTTTATAAGGTTTACTACTATACTGATTGCCAACTTGCAAATCAATATCCTTTATTTTCAATCCATGTCAAGCCCTTCAGTCAACTTGAGAAAATTCATCCTAACCTGATCATTTGTACTATTCATGCCTCCTCCATATTATAATTATTTTCATTTTCTTAAATTGAGGGGTGGGCACATGATTCAGGTCTGGCCATCAGCTCTATGTTTCTTGATCACAGTGAGTAGTCACATGGGTATGTCACCAATCGAAGCCAATGGAGTATGATGATGCTTTTATTGACTTTTCTGGAAAAGAAACTATTTGTTGTAGTACTTGAATATGAGTAGATATAAATGATAGATCTATTCAGCAACTCTATAATGTCTACAAAAAAAGATAGCACACAGAAATATCATGAAATAGGAGCACCTTTCCTAAAGACTTTTTTTTAAAGCCTGGAATGTAGCCATATGTAATGCAAAATATTCCCTTTTTAGCTTAGATCAGTTAAGGCCATTTTCATTTACAAAATTCTACGAAGAATTCAGGGTTACTTAGCAATACTGTAAACTATACCATGATAATTTTTTTTAAGTTTATTTATTTATTTTGAGAGAGAGAAAGAGAGTGTGCAAGTAGGGGAGAGGCAGAGAGAGAGGGAGAGAGAGAATCTCAAGCAGGCTCCGTGCTGTCAGTGCAGAGCCCAATGCAGGGCTTGATCCCACAATCAGTGACATCATGACCTGAGCCAAAATCAACAGTCAGTCCTTAACTGGCTGAACCACCCAGGCGTCCCAGCATGATAATTGTTTGCTCAAGTATTCACATTCACAATATTATTCTCTGTATATTTCTTTTGCAAACTAAAAAATACACATAATTTGCAGCCTGAATATCAACCAAGCATTAAACTTTTTTTTTTCCTCAATAAGGTCTCTTAATTAAGATACCAATTTATCAATGCCAATTTTAAATATTATGTGAGGCTTTGAAAATTTTTTTAAGTAAAGGATTTTTATTTTTTCAAAGATTTTCATTGGAAGCCAGTGACTATTAGCTCATAAATTTCTCATTAGTATATGCTAGTGTCTTCACATAAAACAGTTCAGAAGCTCAATAGTAACTAGAGGCATATGGTAGATTCTATAAACATTTCAGAAACATTGTCAGGAGCAGGTTGTGCAGGAAGTGCTCACTGACTCTATACTGAATAGAAACTTGTGAAATTTAAAGTTGACACCCTAGTATCTTGCTAATCTTTACATGATTGACTAGTCAATTATGTCATGCAACTAGTTGTCCAGATAAAAACTACTTTCAGAAACTTCATGTGATCACACTGTAATCAGAGTGTAGACTGACAGAATGATCAGGGGGAAATATTAAAAGAACAATCACATAATACTTGAAACAAAAGAAATACTAGGAGCACTTGATAATACCAAATTTTCTAAGAAGCTTCATACTTTTAATTAAAGGCAGCCCATTAGATGTATCACACGCGAGCGTGCGCGCGCGCACACACACACACACACACACACACACCTCTACTAGGTAACATCTAATGTTACTCTAAGCCATTTTTACTCAGCGTATCAATGGAATGAAATGAAAACATCCATTAAATATATTTCACTCATGAGATCATTCTTCAAGTTCAATAATTACGTATCATTCTGATAGGTATGCTTTCCTGTAACCTCATTAGAATAACAAAAAGTCAAAGCAATTTTTGGTAATCAGAATGGGAAAGTAGCATGAAGCCATAATAAGGGAAAGCCAGCTGAGGAGCCTGCTACAAAACAATACCATGTATAATTGGTCCTTAATTATGCAAATTTAACAAATGGCAGAAGGATGGTTGTATTTCTTGACCGAGGCTGTCTGCCAAGTCAACAAGCTGTCAGAAATGCAGGAAGGAGCTCACTCTGTGATCCTGACTTCTGCATCTCCTTCCACATTGCCAAAATATTTTTGTCGAAGAAAGAAATCTGTTGATTTACTAAAACAAGTTAAATTTATGTTTTTGGAGGGAGGAACCATCTCCAATAGCATCGTTAACCAAGTTTTTTTTTTTTTTCAAAAGCACATTATTACATTTTTTTTAATCAAAGGTTTAAAGACACCAGAAGAAACCCAAATAATAAACAGCGTACACGTTTGTATGGAGGATAAGCTGGCTGCACAGTTCTTTGTGAAAATAATCCTTATACATTAGACAAAGGTTTTGGCAAGAAAAAAATCTTTAAAAAGTAAATATGAGTTGTCTTTTAGTATCTTGAAGAAAGAAACTATACAGGAAATTGATTATTTCTGTTTCATTTTTTAAACCATGATTTTGTATACATTTTAAAATACTCTTTGTAAACAACCACTTTAAAATTCATTTATTCATATGCTTGCATTTCGACCTCTGAAAGCCAGACCTAGCCTCTAGAAACATTACTCTCTTCTTGGTCTCTGATATAAAATGCCTTCAAGTTCCCCATTGCTCCCAGACCTTCCATTCTTAACCTAGCACCCACAGGTAACTGCTGCTCTCCTGAGGTAATTGAAAATATCTGTGCAGAATCCAAGAATCCCACAACTTCAAAAACTGGTAAATGTGGCCTCTGGTGAAGCCAGATATTTTAGATGTTTATGTCTTATATATATAGATAGATAGATACAGATATATAGATGTATCTATATCTTATAGATATAAGAGAGATACTATATATCTATATATAAGATATATCTTACTATATCTAAAATATATTATATATATATCTTAAAGTCTTTTAGATATATTGGAATATATATATATATATATATATATATATAATGGACATGACTTTAAGGGAGGCAAAATAAATTTATTGAATGATTTCTTTCCTTCTCTCAAAATTTACTTTACTACTTTTTTTATTTATTATTTTTTATGTTTATTTTTGAGAGCAAGAGAGCGTGTGAGCAAGAACACATGCACGAGAGGGGGAGAGGCAGAGAGGGGGAGACAGAGGATCCAAAGTGGGCTCCATGTTGACAGTGGAGAGCCCTATGTGGGGCTCGAACTCACAGAACTGCGAGATCACGACCAGAGCCCAAGTCGGATACTTAACCGACTGAGCCGCCCAGGTGCCCCACTTACTACTGTTTGAATGAAGTAAAGTAGGGGCTTGTTTTAGCATCTTGCCAGTGAAATTTACCTGACTTATAAACTAGAATACTAGTGTATTCTAGTTTGTAATAGGCACTAAAGTCATTCCCTGCTTTTGAAATAGCAAAATTTGAAAGGAGTTTCCTGATCATTTGCCAGAGATTGAGACTCCACCTAGGGTTCTGGTAAAAAATCTATTTTTATAGGTCAGGGAAATTTCCTCAACAGGTTGGAAGATACAGCATACAAAAAGGGGACAAATATTGAATAGGGGAAATGAAGAACAAGGGACAGGAATATGTGGTAGCAGTGATTTAGAATTAAATTATAAACTGGGGCACCTGGATGGGCCAATGAGTTAAGCATCCAACTCTTGATTTCTGCTTAGGTCATGATCTCAAGGTTCATGAGACTGAGCCCCACATTGGGCTCTGCACTGACAGCACAGAGGCTCCTTGGAATTCTTTCTCTCTCTCTCTCTCTGGACCTCGCCTGGTCACACTCACTCACTCTCTCAAAATAAATAAATACATATTAAAAAAGGAATTAAAAATTCTCAATATTTATTTTTGAGAGAGAGAGAGAGAGAGAGAGAGAGAGAGAGTGAACAAGGGGTAGAGAGAGACAGAGACACAGAATCTGAATCAGGCTCCAGGCCCCTAGCTGTCAGCACATAGCCCCGACGCAGGGCTCGAACTCACGAACCATGAGATCATGACCTGAGCCAAAGTTGGATGCTTAACTGACTGAGTCACCCAGGCTCCCTAAAAACAGGAATTAAACTATAAACTAAATTAAGGTAGAACCTCTAGTAGAAAATGAGAGATGTCTTTCACTGATAATTTTTCCTTAATTTTTGTATGTTCATAAAATATTCTTTACTTTTAAGTAAAGTAAGTGCTATGGAAAAAAAATGTGTTTTTCTTCTTTGAGGGGTCCAATTGTGTACCAAACATCAGCCAATCACAGTCAGCCCTGTGATTGTGCAGGTAAACAACCGATACACTTATAACCATTCTGTTTTTCACATTCAACACATTACACAAGATCACTCAACACTTTATTATAAAATAGGCTTTGTGTTAGGTAACTTTGCTCATCTGCACTCTAATGTAAGTGTCCCGTAGGTCAGGCTAACCCTTAATTTTTGGTAGGTTAGGTGTGTTAAATGCATTTTTGACTTTCATATTTTCAATATATGATGGGTTTATTAGGATATCACTCTAGCAGAAGTTAAGTAAATTCTGTACCTTATTCATTCAAAATGGGATTAGCCCAGAATGATCTTAATATCAGTGAAACATTGTATTACTTTTCAATCTCTTCATATTTCACTTATCTTAATGTGATCAGACATATATGCTTAGGAGCAAGCATGCGATTCTAAAAAATAAAAAATAAAATAATATATAAAATAAAATAATACAATGAAATAAAATAAAATATAAAACAGAGAGAGGTGGGTTACTGCAGACCATGAACATCATGAATCACTGGTAAAAAAATAAATTTCTAGAACAAATATATAAGGAATATATTTAAATAGATGATTCCAAGCATTTTTAAAACATTTTTAGCCATTTTGTGTCCTGGGACTCATACTTTAAGAGGCTTTCACTGTCCTGAAACAAAGAAAAGAATCCTACATAGAACAGGAGAGCGCATACTTATTTGTGTAGTTCAAACACATGAATGAATGCCATTATAAGACTTATACTTCCTGCATCCCCTGAGTAAATCCTAAAGGAATATAGAATACACAATTTTCAGAGATTCACATTTTACAAATAGCATTGGCACCGGGCAAGTAATGACATTCCTGATTATAATGTAGAAGTATACTAGTAAGATACATCCCTGTAATTAAAAAAAAAAATTGTAGAAGACATTGTATGGTTTTGTGTTATAGGGGGAGATCAAACTAAAATTCTCCAATCATATCTCTGGGTTATACCACATTTGATATTTACAATGGTCCAAGGGTGGAGAAAACAAAGAACCAATGAGTCACCAACACTACATGGTATCGATTATTAAAGACGTAGTTGTTAATATAAAGGTGGTCCAGATCCTTTAACATTCACAAAGAATTTTCGCACGGTCTCTACTATCTGCAGACAATATTAAAGAAAAAAAATTACAGGACTAATTTGTGGTTTCAAAGGAACACTGCACAGTCTCTAGTAGGAAATCCATCAGGAGAATGCCTGTTTGAAAGACATTTAGAGCAGAGATTCATGTTATCTGACATCTGGTACATGATGACAATATGAAATCATTGTCACCATTTCTATTGTGTAAGCAGAATACAAGTACCTCTCTGCTCTCCACCACCGCTGCTACCCTGATCTAGCCCACCATTCTTGCTTGCCTGTGTTGCTACAATAGCTTCAACTGTTTTTCCCATTTACACTCTTGCTTCCTTACAGTCTTCTTTCAAAACAGCATCCTCAATGATTCCAATAAAATATAAGTCAGATCATGCTTCCATTCTTCTCAGAACTGCCCAATGGTTTCCTTTTACATTCAGAATTAAAGACATAGTTCTTAGAATGGCCTACAAGGACATTCACAATCTGGCTTCCTATTAGCTCTCCGATGTCACTCTACCCCTCTTTCTGAGAATACCCAGTGGTCTTCTTACTGTTTATCAAACACCCTGCAAGTTCCCTCTGCTAGAACACTTGCCCCAGAAAGACACATGGCTTACTTTCTTAAATCCATCAAGTTTTTGCTCAGCTATGACCACAAATCTGACACCACATTTAGAATTGCAACACATTCTATCACATTTCCATGACACTTCTCACATCCTAACTTGTTTTAAAGTTAATTTGTGTATATACTGCTTATTTTATGCCACTATCTCTCCACATTACTGGAATGTAAGCTCCATAAGGACAGGGATTCTGAATTACTTTTTAAACTAATCCTTCCCCATAGCCTAGAATAACGCTATAAGAAGAAGATGCTCAGTAAGTATTCATGTAACATCATAATTCACACAGCAACAAAGCTCAGTAACTTTATGATAGATGTTTTGGCCAGAGACCTTATTCTGGTAGTACTTGTTGCAGTAATGTTTCTGTACATGTAGCTATTAGGTGTAGTTATGGCATTATCAATAATTCGTTGAGGCACCTCAAAAATATGAGTATGTTCTTATGAAGCAATTTGTAAAGTTACTGACTTCTTTTAGATAGAAAAATTCATTGACTTGAGGTTGTTGGAAATGTTACAAATGAACTAAGAATATTCTCCCAGAAAATTTTTAATTCCTCATCCTAAGGAGATGGTCCACAACGCCTTTTGGGAAGGAGCCAATTCAAATGACAAGGAGTCAGTGTCAAAACATTCTTGTTATTTTCAAATAACAGGGAACTCTAGGTTACCTACCTAAGGGTTCCCACATTCCAAAACTTGAAGGAATATCATTTGTCTTGGATCAATAGCGAAAATTTAAATATTAATCCCCCCAAATTTTCTGCCAAATTTGGATATTTATAATTGAACAATGTGCATTAAACCAGTTACATACTGGGATGGTCCTTTTGATGGGTCATCTTGGCAAGCCTACCATGCCATTATTCAGCCAAACCCAATTCTAGGGGTTGCTGTGAAGACAGTGTGTGAATGTGATTAAAGTTCATAGTCAGTTGATTTTAATTAAAGGAGATTATCCACATTAATCTGGATGAGCCTGTTTCAATCAGTTGAAAGACCTTAAAAACAGAGCTGGGGTGGGGCGCCTGGGTGGCTCAGTCGGTTAAGCATGGGACTTCAGCTCAGGTCTTTATCTCAGGTTTGTGAGTTTGAGCCCTGCATTGGGCTCTGTGCTGACAGCTCAGGGCCTGGGGCCTGCTTCAGATTCTGTGTCTCCCCCTCTCTCTGTCCCTCCCATGCTCATGCTCTGTCTCTCTCTGTCTCTCAATAATAAATAAACATTTAAAAAAAAACAGAGCTGGGGTACATGAAATTGTGGCAGCATCTTCGGCCCACAGGTGAGTGCCAGCCTGCTTTCCTGATGGTCCACTTTGCGGACTGCAGACTTACCTAGCCAGACCCTGAAATTATGCAAATCAATTTCTTGCAATAGATGCATCTCTTAATGTATATCATCCACTGGTTCTGCCTCTTTGAACCCTGTCTGACAGAACTACTAATGCCATAAGGTGACATAGGATTTGCTGGAGATCACAAGGGCACAGCCACTGCGCATTTCACCAAGCGCCTATGGCCAATCCACTGCTGTTAGAAATGAGTAGAAATTGGAGAATCTTTACAAACTTGCCCCTGAGTAAATGTTGTACAATTGATTGTTTATGAAGACACTGCAGAGGCTGAATATTCATTATCCATCAAGTGCCTTCATTTGGAATTTTTACTCCCCATTTTATTTTATTCCCCATCATATTTACTCCATTTTATTTGTATTCAGGAAACTCTCTTTTAAAAATGATGTTAGGCCTACAAAATGATATATACCATAACTCTATCATGACATAAGGAATTTTCATGAAAGCTCCCTCTGGAATATAAGTCGCATGATGCAAGGCAGGATTTTAATGTGTGTGTCTGTACTCAATTATTTTCACTCATCCTCTTTTACCTATTTTCTAAGCATCCATGGTACCTTAGCCTTTTCTCCCTTCCCTTTGGGTCAAAGCAGCAATTTACTAAGTTCCCTTTGAATATTCTGTCTTTTGCATTATATGACTTAATAATAAAATTAGTTTCTAGCAACAAATAAATAAACAGGCTTATGTTTGGAGACTCTCCTTTCTCACAGGCCCTGTGGGTATGTGTATGTGTGTAATAGCTTGTTGTAAAGAACAAAAATTACTTTAAAAAATAAAAGAATATGAAGACACAGAAAAAAATGTGTTCACTAATATATCCTCAGTGCCGAATCAGTAAATAATAACTATTTGTTTTGTTAATAAGTTGTTTGCATCTTATGGAATTAAAAAAAAACACCATCCAGCGATATCTTAGGCTTCTAAATTAATGCTGCTGGTATTCACTTTGCCTGAGATGATATTAACATACTCATGAGTTTCCAGTGTGAAGAGCAAACCCTGTCAAAATTGAGGATACTCAATTTCTAATCATTCTCAAATCATGTGCTCTAACAGAGACTAGTGCTGAACCACATCATTTTCATGCTGACTTCACTGATGATCACATCGAATTGAATAAAGTTCTTTTACGCATAAAATCGATAGCACAAAGGCATTTCCTAATCCATCCAGAATGTCTAAACTCATGCTGGAAATTTCTTCAAAGTTAAAACTTTGGTTTTTACTTGTTTATTCTTAACTACTTCTGGTTGTCTATGTCAATACAATTCCAGAAAGTACAAGACACCAGTTTATCCCTTAGCAAGAGCAACATATAGAATTGACCCCACTGTGTACTCTGTTAAACTGCTTGTATACACCAACACACTGTATCTTCGTCAAGAAATCAATAACACGATTCTGTTCTTCTAAGTTCCTAACGACTATGTCTTCACAACATCAGTTGACTGTTGATAAATAAGTGACTGTTATCATTTCGGGGAAACCCCCTTGAAATCAATTATGAAACTATGCGGTAGGCTTCTACTATGGTATTTTGCCTTTCATCAGTTCTCACTGGTAGTAACTTTCCTTCACATAACTGCATTATCAATTTTTTTTCTTAAAAAGCAAAAACAAAAACCACTTTCATCGTCTCACACTTTCATTCACAATCTCACAAGGACCACTCATTTTCTACCAAAGCAATCTTAAAATTCTGATCTGACATGCAAAACCTTTTAAAAACATGAGCTCTGATGTCAGAATGCCTGTGTTTGATTTTCAATTTTGCTGTTTAGTAATTGTATGACTCAGTTAAATTACTTAAATACATTGTACTTCATCTCCCTCATCTATAAAATGAAGATAAGTAATAGTATCCACTTTATGAGACAGGAGGATTCAATGAATCAATACATGGAAAGAATTTAGAATGGTCCTGTCAAATGATAACTGCTGAATACACATTAGCTATCATCATCATCATCAGTGTTATAATAATTATTTATAACTGGTACCACATGTTGGTCAAGCAGAGCCTACTATTTGGGGGAAATGTGTACTTTAATATAAATGGAGGCAATTATAGCTAGGAACTATAATTCCTAGTTCACGGCTAGGAACTTAGAGAAAGTGGATGTAGAAGCATCCCCCCATAGCTTTGCTGGCACAGCCATACCAGCCTGTTCGTGATTTGGTTAAAAGAATATCCAGAGAAGAGACAAAAGTGATAGTTTACCTCACCAGGGGAAACATTCACCATTAACCATCACCCTACTAAAAATACTTTGATGTTGAGTCATGATCTTTTGTTTTATGTAATATAATAAATATTGTTTCTTCTAGGAAGATTATTTCTATTCTCAGAAATCCTTAAGGAGGTTCAAAGGAAGAGAGTGAGAGAGTAAGAGAGAGAGAGTGAGAGAAGGAGCGAGCGAGAGAGATGGAAATACCATGAAGCTAAAAGTAAATTTGAGCAGAAACTCCTTTGCTTTCTGAAAATGGCCTTTCATCCCAAAACAGTAAAGCACATACCCATTTTATCTCTATTCTATTTATCCTCAAGACTACTGCTCTGGCTAGCTCATTTTACTATGTCCAAACCTTCTAGGTTAATTTCTGCCACTACTATTTTACTCATGTATGCTCCTCCTTTGTAGAAATCTTTCTCTCTATAATGTTTGAAGGTCAGATTCAAGTTCTGTGTGTCCAAACAGATTCTTCAATATCTCTAGCCACTAACAAACTCTCCATTCATGAGCTTTCATTCATTTATTTATTTAGCCAATATTGACTCAGTGCCCCCTACATTTCAGGCACTGTAATATGAGCTGAGGAAATAGGAGTAGATAAGATGACAAGGATTCTGGTTCTCAAAGGAGCTTACATTAAGAAACAAATGTCTTTATTTACACAATTAACTATAGGTGTTATGAAAGTACAATAGGAGAACATTAAAGAGTGTTGTTTAGGGAAGCTTCAATGAGGAATTAATACTTAAAGCTGAGATTTGAATAATAAAGATGATTTATTTCAGCAAACCCTAATGAATGAAGAAGAGGACATCGGTGGTGCGTAAAAGAATAATTGGGGTGGGAGCAGGAAGCACTGAAGATCGAAGAATGAGAAGGAGAATGGAGCTATTGAAGAACTGAAGGAAGGTCAGCAGAGTTGCAGCCTAGATAAGCATCAGAGCAACAGTATTGTGTTGCGGATATTGGATATTGCATGTGTGATGGATATTGGGCTATTGATGATATGGATCACCTGAAGAGTACTTATTAGTGCTAAGTATTTGAATTCAGCACTGTGCTATATAACATTCATTTTATTATGCTATTATAATACATTTGTTTTATTTTTCCCTATAGAGTCCTTACAAAGATTTCATACAAGACTCCATGGTAGAAGTGTAGGGAGCTTGTTATGTATTTCTGTTTTTGCCCCCTAGATACACTGTAGACAATAAATACTTGTTGAGATTTATAGGATACCATTTTCATCCTATTCATCTTTACCTTTTTTGTTTGTAGGAAAAAAAAAGACACACCTACACATTTACACACACAGGTTTTTAATATTGTATGTATACCAAAGGTTTCAAAATAAAACCCAAATACCAGAATAGTTACTTGGACTGTTTGATTTTAATAATCTAAAAGTTAACCCTCCTCTATGACTAAAGTTTCTAAGTGATTGAAATCTGGAAAAAAAAAAAATCCTGTGATGTACGCATGGCAATCAGACTCCTTAGGGTTGGAAAATTTTGTAAGTACTTAACCATGCAATAAAACCACATAAAAATTTAGCTCTGGCATTACCATTCTGGGACCAGAATAAATGTTAGGAAAAAGTGATGAGAAATAAGCAACCTCAATGTAGTTTGTTACCTCGAGTCAAATTTCACAAGTTTTATATGTCTTAATCTCTTAGCATAACAAGCAAGGAGAATGTCCTAGAGACTAACTATAGGGCCTACAAAACACTTAAGGGTTAGAGAAAAATTATAAAAAAATTGAATGTTAATATTTGTCATAGTTTTAACTTATAAAAATATAAATAAGAGGTTTAAAAACTCTAAAATGGAAGTGTTCAGAGAGAAGGAGAGAGAGAAGAGAAGAGAGAGAGAGTGATCTTTAATAACAAAGAAAGCAATAAGTACAAGTCCCTTAGCTCTCTGCATATTCTAGAGTACAGCTCTTTCATAAAATATTCTCACTAGATTAGAGTTCAGGGCCATTGTGCCAATCAAGAGTAAAGGGGCAAATGGACCCTTCAAGCATTCATCCTAGGGCCTCATTTACCTACTAATTACTGATGAAATCATTATAGGCCTCCATCAGTTAACACACCACTCATTTCTGTTAACACATGAATGCTGTCAGAGGCCATGGCGTGCTATTTAGGATGCTATTTACCAGAAAATTTAAATGTGTTTCCAGTTTAGTTAACAATCAAAGGTCACTCTTCTCTTCTTAAAATAATCTAAGTAAAGTAAACACACTAACATCAATCCATGTAATCTACCAACAGGGCCCATTACTTAGGTATCTAAGAATTATATTTATAAATATTTTGCCTTTTATCCGGGAAAAGATCTGAAATATTCAGAGGGCTTTGTCCCTAAACTGAAAATTAGTATCCTTTGTGTACAGCCACCTAAATCCCATCTCCTTTCCATGTCTGAACTGAGGCAATGTAAATTTTTGTTGATTTGCTGCAAATGTATTTTAGAGGGAAAAAATGTGGCCTTACATGTGCTTTTGGACACAAATGTTATTATTCCCAATGAATTTAACAAGCTATTTTTTCTCTCTCAGGAATTTAAATACGTATTAAACATGCTTGCCAGTAAAAGTCAAAGAAGGCTAACAAATAAATAAGTTAGTAAGTAAATAGAGTTGATTTTTCATCAGTTTGATTTTCATGCTGGGGAACTGCATCCATCTGAAATAAGTTATTTTTGATATTTGTGCTCATTTCCTTTTAACAAATAATTTACTTTATATATAACTTCCCGTCATTTAGAAAGATTTTATGTGGTTTATACCAGCCGTTGTATGCTGGATCCAGATGTACTAGTTCTCAAGAGTCAACTGATACGTTTTCAGGGATTTATTAATACAGTTAAAAATCCATTATTTAACAAATTTAGTATTAAAAATTAGGTTATACAAATTTACATTTAAATATATTAAAACGAAGCTGATAGATACTAAAAGCTTATTCTTTCTAATTTTCTACATTTTTACTATGATCGTGACCTTGATGTTATATACATGTATTTTACCTGTGTGGTCGAAGTAGTACAAAATAGCGTGTTGGTGTGTATCTCTTTTCAATTTTATATTCAGGGATATCACATTAGTAGCTTCACACTGGACATGGTGCAAGTATTTAGTCCACAGAAATTAAAAAAAACCCCTACACATCAGGGCTTGATCTGTTATTTTGTCAGTTGTCTAAAGAAAGTGATGAAGAAAATATTAATAATGCAGCTTAAACTAATTATGGCACGTCAGTAGCCATTATATTGTCAATAGCCTGCAGAAGAAAAGAGAAAATATTCTTCCATTATTTAAAAACTAAAAACTGTTTCAGCAAAGAAGTCATTCACATTAATAACGAACAAGTGAACTTCTGGCATACATCTTTATTGTTACAGTTGACATATTCATTAGTGTAAATGAAAATATCAACCAATATTCATGTCAGAACTAAAAATGCAACTATCAGCTGGTTAAAGATACAAAAGCTAGGGAAAAATCAATTAAAATATTCTTTAAGAATCATCTGACTCTATATGAAATCTACAATAAAAATATGATATATAGAGTATTATCACTTATAAATTATGTACTATACATTGTTATAATAGCATTACACTAACTCAGAGATACACCCCTTCTCTCTGGAGAGTCCATTGTTAAACTATTTATAACCATATAAGTGCTTATATGAATATATAAAATACAACATGGCAATATATAAATTGACACTATGTGCTAAAGTAAACAAATGCATAGGCATAAAAATGGAACCAGAAGCAAGACTTGTAACGATGACAAGAACAATAACAAAAATTACTCAAGTCTACTAAGTTTCTGTGGGTAGCCAAATTTCCTAGTAGTCACTATGAAAAACAAGACCCAATGGATTATTAATTCATAATACTTATTAGATAAAAGAATGTCAGTTACTTAGAATTAACTATTTTTGATCCTACATGTGTTTATAGGAGCTACGGTCAAATTGTGATTGTTGCAGGTTATTATGAGTGACTACAAAAGTATCCAAACAAATAAACCAAATATATAATCACCTTCTATCTTTAAAAGGAAAAAAATCCTCATTCTTTAACTATATCTTTTCATTCTATTACCTAAAACATCTTCATTCCATTAAATACAATGTCCCCAAATTCTGTATCTAATGGTTTTCTCAGAACAGCATCCTTGAAAATGTGCTTTTCCTGGATCTACCCTCTAAGGGCACATGGAGCATGATTGCACAGTGCTCTAAAAGGGGTTATCATGGATTGTTCTCATTTTTGTTAATTTCAAGCAATCCCAGACTTAACACTTAGTTGTATTAAAAAGAAGTACAAAACAGCATTGCTCCTAATTATAAATGTGTCTCATTATTTTCATTGCTTTAATCCTAAACTATACCGTTCCAACTATCCTTCCAAATATACCTACCAGTGAATTATTATTGATTATATTGAAATGCTCAATATTTCTAGGATATGCCATACACTTTATTTAGCTCATGAAATTTACTTTTTAAGTCTGATATACTTCTTATTTAGGAATAAAGAAATTCTGTTTACACTTCAAGACTCATGCGTAATTGCCACCTCTTGATCCTCCCAAGAAGAGTTAATAGCTTTTTGTTCTCTGCTCCTAAAATATATTTCTTATGTATCTGTTCTCGGTAATTTAACTGTTTTCATATCTGCTTTTGAAAAACTAGAGACTCTTGGAGGTGAGGTCTGTGTCTTGGTTATGAACACTAAAAGTAGAAGAGTGATGCTTTAAATGCATCAGATACTCAAAAATGAATGCCATGCACAATGACCAGTGAAGAAAATCATTTCCTTTATAATCATTATTAGAATATTATTTCATAGTCTGTAATTAAGAGTCAACTATAATGACATAGACAGACAGCAATACTTAGGTTCATCTTCCTCAGAATGATAACAGTTAGTGAATACACTTGCCAATAACCAGATTTTAAGAAAGCTTATTTCCCAATTTAGAACAAAACTGATGTTTCTACAAAATGTTTTACTGCTAAGATCAGTCCAGATATTAATGTTCAAATTATTAAAACCAGGGAGAGAAGGGTTATTTAAGCATTAGAAAAGAAAAAAAAAACAAGTGTCATTTGTATTCTTTTCATTTAACCTTGTAATATTTATCATTAATTAGGAATGAATTTAAGTTTTTAAATGGAAAGCATATTTCAGGTAATACTAATTTACCATTAGATGGGTGCTTTATTCTACACTTCTCTCTCATCTCCAACAGAAATACCAATGGGTTTGGGGATCCTTGTTATTATTTTTAAAATATAATTTAGTGTCAAATTGGCTAACATACATGTATACAGGGTGTTCTTGGTTTTGGGGGTAGATTCCCATGATTTATCATTTACATACAAAACCCAGTGCTCATCCCAACAAGTGCCCTCCTCAATGCCCATCACCCATTTTCCCCTCCCCCCCCCATTAACCCTCAGTTTGTTCTCTGTATTTAAGAGTCTATCTTTGGTTTGCCTCCCTCCCTCTCTGTAACTATTTTTTCCCCTTCCCTTCCTTCATGGTCTTCTATTTGGGCATCCTTATTTTTACAATGCAAAATAAAACCACTATACCATTTGCTAACTTTTTTTTTATACTCACTTGTTTTTACATTAATCAATCTAACATCTAGTTCTAGTAATCCTGAATCAGTTATTGAATTACATAAATTTTATTTATGTAATATGGTTGGAGCAAATTACCAACCCTACCTATATTATTGTTCTCCTTCCTTCCTTCCTTCCTTCCTTCCTTCCTTCCTTCCATCCTTCCTTCCTTTCTTTATTGTTCTCCTTCTTTCCAAATAATGGAAAACTTCTCTTGAGTTCACTTAGGTTCACAACATAAGCTAACACTCCCTAGAATGTTTAACTATTACAATTCTTACTTGAATACTCAGGAACAAACATTATAGAAATTGTGCCTATGGTGTTCTTCTAGGTGACTGCAGATATCCTTCTAAGACATATTCTTTATATCTATCCATGAAGCAAGAATCATTTTCAGCCACAATGATTAAGAAGATAATCACTAACTTATTCCTGTCCTATTTGCTTCTCAAAACCACAGATGAAATGTTGCAATGCCATATACATGTTACATAAATTATATCATTCCATTTAAAAGATGAAAATTTTGATTTTATAAAATAATAAACAAAAGGATGTCTGGCAATGTTCTGGTTATCTTCTCTTTATTTCCTATACCTCCAACCTCAACCCCTTGAAGGAGAGGCTCATCCATTGGCTACCATGGGGTTGGGGTTATTCTGGTTTATATCTAAAAGAAAGTGACAAAAAAAATGGAACTGAGCCAGATCTTTAAGCCCATAGGAACTCTGGTTGCCTAAAGTCTCCCGGGCTATGGGTTGTCAAGGAAGTTGACTTGAAGTTTGAGGGTGTGTTCAAATAATATACTTTTGCAAAGAACACATATCTTTTGCCTGAATGTTCTCCAATGCATATTTATGTCATTCCTTATGTCCAGAGATAAAGCTACAGAAGATGTCTGGTTTCTGGTTAAGATAATGACCTAAAAGAAAAGTTATCCATTTTGCTAAATGTTCTAAATAATATTAAGAAATAGGCAGTGTGTAATGGTCTGGCAACAAAATCATTCACCCTAGTGGTTTCCTCCAAGTATTTATTTAAAACAATTTACACACTTAAGGATATTTGAAGGCTATTATTTTAACCAGCATTTCTTTCTCCTATTTCAGAATGTTGCAGTATCTGTTTTAGGATTCACCTAAAAATGATATTTTATTTTCCATGAATATAATTTAAAATCTTGGCATTAGTAAATGTAAACCTCAAATTCTATAAAACATATTCATTTATAATGCCACTCATCTAGTTAGTTAATAAAAATATAAGTGTCTGGGCTTCACAGAATTAGGGCAAATAACTTATATTTTGGAGGAAACTATTGGTTTTATTACATTATTATTATGAGGAGAATACTATAAATAATATTATAAAATGATAATATTATTGGTTTTATTGCATTATTAAAGGGGAGAATCTGGAAAAGCTTGAATTAGATGTTTTATAGAGTTTCCATTAAAAAATAATTAGTTCTACAAAAATTTGTTTTTCTGCAAAAAAATCCATTTCCCTATATTACTGCCCTACCCACTCCTGGCATCCCTAGTTAGAGGACTGGCCCCAAAGGGAAGCTGAGATTCTTCTTTCCATCTTCCAGAATAATAAGCTTAGATCTCGATGAGTAAAAATACAAAGTTGTGTCCGCTACATCTTATACTTTTCTAAGGTCAGATATACATTTAACACTTCCTGAAATTTTTGGAATTGCCATTATTGATCTTTATTAGCTGCTAGGATTTTGAAGCCAGAATTCTTAGTGCTTTGCTGACAAGTGTATTGCCTCAAATGGAACATTCTTCTAGCACAGACCACTCTCCTTTCTAATAACCTCCTCCTCCCTACAAGGTCAAGGGGCTAGGTAGGTTATATAGGATGGGCGGACCCTCCTACGTCAACCTTTCCCCTGCCACCCTTCACTCCTGTCACTCAAGGGGTCCCATTCCACACCACCCCCACTTGAGAAGGCGAGAGAGAATGATTTCCTCACATGGACTGAAGGACATATTACAGAGCTATCTTATCTTACATTTAAAAGAAATCTAAGAGATTTCAGAAAGTAAGAATGGCTTTGATTGCTCAGGCTATTTCTTTCACATAAATTGAACATGGTTTCCTGAGAGCACTCCCCAATTTACCCAGGGACTTGCTCCTCACCCTTGCCCTTCTTGGTTTTCTTTAAAGGATTGCTGGCCTCTGCTGCCTGAGATTCTCTCTGAATTACTCTTTTTTTTCAATCTTCGCAATAAGATCCTTATTCTTTAAAATTATATTTAAACACAGTGACTCCTTTTTTATATTAGCTCTGATATCAGTTCTAATTTAGGAAATAGCATCTCTGTCTTTTTTTTCCAGAAATAAGTTTTTTTTCCCTTAAAAAATTGTGAAGTAAAATACATTTGTCCTGCTGTATACAGGTCATGTGGCTAATTCGAAGTAAAAACCTACAAGGGTCAGAAATATTTTAGAGTAGAATGATAAATTATTGTTATAAATTAGAAAGGAAGTATCAGTTTTTACCACAATTTTTGGCAGTTTGAATGTGGTTACTCATCCATCTGTGTACCTATATACTTAAAGACAAATATCGGTGGGCGACTTAATAGAACTGCACACTTTCTATTCATTCTTTTTTTTCCAAGAATTCCAATTTATCTATTTAGAATATGAAAATCTAATGAATGAAACTAATTCTTAAAATAGTAATAGATTTAGAGCATCTGATGCATGCTTAAAGATAGCAGTAAATAAAGAGAGTCTTAGTGATTTAAGGATTTTTTTCTGAAGAAGTATTGTAAAAAACTTGTATATGTTTCTATAAATTCCCCCAATATGCATAAACATCCACATAATGAAGTAAGAATCAGTACCCTGGGCTCTTTTTCCTCATTTGATTACCATGCCCATTTTGGGGGAGAAAAAAAAAACACTGGTGAAAGATATGGCTTTTGAATGAAAAAGAGGGGAAAAAAATCCATAGTGTCACAGATGGCTGTCAGAATAAAATGAAGCATGAGTCTGTTGAAGGAATCAAACATGAGTGTGAAATCTGAACAGAAAGGCACGGAGCAGAAGGCAACATTTCAAAAGGCATTTGGCACCAAGTGGCATTGTGAGGGTTAATTTACTGCCAGGAGCCGCTGGGCTTTCCATTCTCAACAGACACACAATAGACAGATCCCCGAAGTGCCCATCATAATCACAGATGCTGGAGGATTAATGCTAAGATGAAAGCTTCATGAATATTAAAAATATCAAAACTGCTAATGATGTAGCAGAGTTTGAAATAACATTCAATCTCAAAATCTAAGAGTATGGCACGCAGGCATAGTAAGACACTGTCTTTTAAAAACTGATTAAAACCTACTCAATTTGTAGCAGAAAGAGGCTTATGCATATTAGGACCTGAATTGGCTGCCAAACTTTACAAATTGCACAGACTAATTACCATAATTAAGCCTTGGATTGAAGAAGAAAATTCCATTTATCTCAGGCTGACTCAGTGGAACTTCAACAAAGAAAGCACTGACATCAGATGGGCTTTTCCCTCACATGATATTTCAAAGCCCACTAAAAATAAATAAACAAACAAAAGAGGCCTCATCCTCTTAGAAGCAGGAATCATAACTACTCAGTATAAAACCACTCAGTGAAGTTGAAGGAAAGAATTGTCCAGTATTATAAAAGCTTGTTTAGGTAAATTTAAAGTTTACTATGCATGAGAAACTCCATTTTAAAAATGTGGAATTCCCTAGTTAAAAAAATCTGAATTATAAAATACTTATGTATAGAATTGATGTTTTTACTTTTAATTTTTTATCAAGATAAAATGGACATATACCATATTCATTTCAGGTATACAATGCAATAATTCAATATTTGTATATATTGTGAAATGATCACCAGAGTAATTCTCCTTAACATCCATTATCACATATAGTTACATTTTTCTTCTTGTGAAAGAAGTTTTAAGATATATTCTCTTTGCAACTTTCAAATATCCAATACAGTATCATTAAGTATAGTCACTACTATGTACATTACAACCCCAGGGCTTAATTGTTTCGTAACTTGAAGTTTACACCTTCTGCCCACCTTCACCCCTCGAATTGATAAAAGTTTGAATGCATTCTAACTTACTGCATTGGCTTAAAGAATAGTTCTGTAGAATTTATAATTTAGTTACTTTAGTTTCTGATAAGGATAAAGATACAATAATTTGCTAAATATCCATCTCTTCTTATTATGGGCATTCAGTATTAATAGGAGTAAATCAGTTTAGAGTATATTACTGTTTGTTTATTCTTTAGCATTCTTAAATTATTTGGAAAAGCCATATCAGCAGGTATAATGGTTATTTCCAGGTGTTGCCTAACCTAAATGCAATTAGATTATCAGTAAATCCTAGAACTTTTTCAGAAAAAAATAGAATATGAAAGCTGACATTATCTTCATTGGTAATAAAGTTACTCATTAATTAATTATCTTTCAAAACTCATTTTGACACTGAATAAAGGATTAAAACAGTTACATTGGATGATTAGAAAACAGTATTTTTAATCAGTATGAAGCATTTGGTAATATATTTAGGAATGGGTTGATCTTGAGTTAAAGTAAAGCATTTACACTTTTAGTTTACAATAGTTGCTTATAGAGCTTGCAAAAACAGGCATACTTTAATTTTATTAGTTCACACATGGAAATGTTTTTTGCTGTGCTCTATCTTATACATCAATGACTTTATTGTTAACCAAAAATTTTAGCCAAAGTTTCAGTTTGCCTCCTTTCTTTTATTCAAGCAGTGTCCTTCTAATTTAATTTTTCTGCTCCCTCCAGTCTTACCGCTCACTAACCTATTCTTCAGAGTGATTTGGAACACAAATATGTTCATGCTGTTTAACTTCCCTCCTTCAACCCTGGCTTTCAGAATGAACCCAAATTTCTCTGCACAGAGTCTAAGGCCATTACAACTGTCCACATCTACCTCTCAATGTTCATTCGTGGTTAACCCTCTCTCTCCTCCTTCCTTCCTCTCTCACTGTTCCATCGCTTCCCTCCTACCCCCTTCTTTCTTCCTTTATTTCTCCCTATAAGTATTTTTTGAACACCTATGTTTTAGGTACTGAAATAGCCACTGGGGATAAATACCTAACACAGATTATAATTTAAAACTACATTCCTCTCTCTTTCTCACCTCTGTACATCAGCACATGTGCATACAAGTGTGTATGCAGTTTTCCACTATCCAGCTGCAAGCAGAAAAGTGGTATCCATGGTGGTTAAAAGCATAGTTTCTGGATCTTCGGTTAAATCCCAGCCCCACCACTTAGTATTGGTGTGAGTTTAGTCAAGTTACCCGCCACACCTGCATAGCCATAACTCAAAAGGCTGTGGTGAGGATTCAGTAAATAAATAACAGCCTGGCACATAATAACTGTAGCTATTATTACTGGCAGTGTAGTAGTACTATAAAGGGGGAATTGGGGTTAGGAGAGCCTGTGACTGGATGGGGGTCTAATCTAGTCTGGGGAGTGAACAGAAGCTTCTATGAAGAAGTAGGTATCAAGCTGATTTCTGAGGATGTGCAGTTGAAGGGGGTGTGGGTGAGGCCCAGTATTTTCCATTCACCAAGAATTTTCCTGTGGAGATCCTGAGGGGCTCCTGTAGTCTGAAGTGTCTTCTGGCCTGAGAGAAACCTAGTGAGGCTGTAGCAACAGAGGAAAGTGTGATGTGTGCCATTCTAATATATATTTGCATAAGTACCATATTTTGTATTATTTCTAAATTCTCTAGACTTTAGTATCTGCAGGCCCTCTGTCTGTCACAATCTTCTCCAATGCCTACTTGTTCTTCAGGATGCATATATAGCATTCTATTCCGGAAAACACTCCTGGATTTCACTTGCCCAGAGCCCCTTCTCTTCCCCATGCTGGATCAGGAGTAACCCACGCCAGGGCATTCACTGCTGTGTATTCTGCTCGTGTGCTGCTACTGGACCAGGGGCTCCCTGATCACAG
Source organism: Cryptoprocta ferox (assembly GCA_028646485.1). Taxonomy (NCBI): domain Eukaryota; kingdom Metazoa; phylum Chordata; class Mammalia; order Carnivora; family Eupleridae; genus Cryptoprocta; species Cryptoprocta ferox. The sequence continues at coordinate 30,731,738 of CM053573.1, forward strand.
GGCTTCTGCCATATTTGACTTTGGAGTCATCTGGCCTGGCACAGAGAAGGGCCTCTTGCACAGAACAGGCATCCAAGTTTGTCAAGTCAGTAAGCAGAATTAAAATATATATCCTTAGAGCATATCCTAAATGTCAAAACTGTATAGCCTAAATAGCAAATGAACACTATTAGATGACCAACAATTCAGGGAGGGATGCATTGGAAATCACTTTGTCCTGTGAAATCAAGAATTTCCTTGGTACACAGAGTGTTAACTCTCATTATCAATTCTTGCACTAACTCTTTTACTTTAAATTTAAGATGAATATAAGAAATCTTCATCAAATTGCAAATTTTTTTCTCCACAGTCACTTATTCTACTCACTAAACCAATATGGATTGAAATAAAAATTTAGAAGAACTGATTATATCCATTTTTTAAAGACAGCTTATTGAAAATAAAAATTAACTGCGTATTTTCTTCCTATATGCCGAGATAGGTTAACATTTTTGGTTTGTATTTATCTTTACTTTTTCCTTCCTTCTAGCCTTAAAATGACTAAGTCACAGTTGATATTCATGACTAATACCATATGAGGCTAAAAGCAGATACAGCAATGATTTGAGTACCCTGAAACTGAGGCGATAAATTGCTCTAGTATCTCCTTCTCTCCACTTTTTTCCCATCTTCTTTTCTGTCTGGGGCCAAATGTTGTTTGCATGGCCAGAGCTTGCCCAGAGATTGCCACTGACTGACTGCCAGGCTCCTGAGACTGGACATGACCTTTATCCTGTTTGCAGCTGTCTTATGAGCTTAAGTGCAGAGGAGTGTGGCAAAAAACAAAACAAACAAACAAACAAAAAAAACCAAAAAAAAATCTTATCAGTTATTCTAGCCTACAAATACACACAAAAAGAATATTTATACTCCCCTAAGTACAGAAAAAGTTTGGTCTGTGACACATAATTACACCAATCTACCTTTATCAGTGCTGGAGCACAGGTGTGTGTGTGTGTGTGTGTGTGTGTGTGCGTACACTGGTGACTGAGTGGGTAGGGGATAAGGCTGAAAATGTAAGTCAGGTTCAGTGGTGTAAAAGGAGCTAAATCCTAAAGAAGAGAAAAGCAGAAGCAGCCATTCTCAATGCAGGTTAAACAAGAAATATTAAGTCCTAAAAGAGAAAAAAGTTTGAAGTGCCTATTATCTACATTCTCCCAAGGATGCATTTAGATACATAGGAGAGCAGTTAATTCATTACAGAAACAAAGGAGAGAAGTTCATTCATTACTTACAACGGCTGCCTTAGAACCATAGGGCTTAGTGAACTCTGGTTGGCAAGGGCTGGGTTGTAAAGGCGAGGAAGCTAAGTTCAGGGCCTTCACTTGCACAGACGCCTGCCAAGGCCAGGGAAGGGACTCTAGCAATACCATCACATGGTCATACGCTTTGTACATATGCCAAAGTATGATTTTTCTTTTACTTTAATCCATTAAAGCACATTTTATTATTTGTGTTTCCTCATCTTAAAGTTCTACAAATTTTATAAGCTTCATGTCTAACAAAAACTATATCCACCATGAAAATGGAGTCAAATAGAATATGTTAGACTTAGAGGGATCCAGTTCTATATTTCTATACAGGGTGGTGGTGGTTTATTATTTTCTTTTAACCTAGGATTAGTAAGAATGTTCTCTTTCTTTAAGAGAATCTGTACAATCTCCAGGTACCTATGTCGAATTAATAATGGACATGTAACTGTGTCAATAACAAAGAAGACTGACTTTTAGTACACTAAACCTATATCCTGCAATTTATTTTATTGTTATCAGTATGGAAGGTTGTTGGACACTGCACTTACATTAATTCAGCTCAGCAAAACTCATGTCTATTCCCACTGGTAAAGGGTCTTTAGATCATCAGTGATGTTTGGATATTTGCTGAAGGCTTTTGAAAAATCCCATTAGCTTTTAGGTGCTGATAACTTTAATGTTCAACCACATCCCTTAAACATTTCAAGTGGTGTTATAGCCTAAAAAAATAGGAATGATCTTTCATCTTTAGCTGACAAAGACCTAAGCAAATAAAAGTTTATTCTACCAGGGTTTTACAACACACACACACACACACACACACACAGAGAGAGAGAGAGAGAGAGAGAGAGAGAGATCTAATAATTGTTTTCGTGTATAGAAAAGGAGAATACACATACACACACACACACACACACACACACATATATATGCAGAAAGAACTAGAATATCAAGTGCCATTTAATTTCCTCTTTAAGGCTGTGCTGGAAAACTACCATTTCCTTCATATACTCAGGTAGGTAAGAAAATCTTGATAGTTTAAAGAGAACAAGGGCCATCCTTCAATCACTTGATAACAACACTAGGGAGAAAAGGCAGAACTGATTTTTGGCATTTTTGTTTCACAAAGTCTACTCCATGAATACTACTTGAAAATACTTGTATCTGATCTTACTGAAACAGAGAGAAGAAAAGATAGAGGAGGTCCATCAAAGGAGAAACTCCCATATAGTGAAACCTGATGTAACATTGGTGGGAGGGGCACTCAAGATTTTGTGGGGCTTTTACAAACATCTTTTCCAATGGGATTCTACTTTGAAATACAATGTAACGTTACATTTTTTCTAGGAGGGTAAAGTGAGATCATAAGAGAAAAACTATTAACATTAAAAATACTTGCAAACTATACAAAGTAGCTCAGCCTAGATTTATAGCAGAAGGAAAACTCTGGTTGATATCACTAGAGGTGGGATAGATTTTCTCATCTGTCTGTGCTACTAGTGCATTATCTGGACAATGCTTTAAAAGCGTTAAAAGATGTGAATATTTTCTTCACCACAAAAATATGAAGCTCACTAGTGCACTCCTAGAAAACAGATTGTGTGATCATTTAATAATCCCTTTTGTTGTCATTGCTGTCGTTTTGGCTTTTTATGCATTTTATGGTAAAATATTCCTCAGAGATTGCTAGTTAGTTGTCATCCTCCTTTGTTCCTAAGATATAATCAGATTTGTAAGAAAAACACATCAGAACCTAAGGCAGTTCCTAGAGAGGTTGACTTGACGGGATATTAAAACATCTGCTATCAATAAATACAAGCATTTTCGGTGCTTCAGCCAATACAAACTTGTTATTCAATTATTATTAATATGACAGTTAATGTTTTACTATGCTTCAAGTTTAATAAAATGCATTGTTTAAATTCTGTGACTGTTTTGTTTCCTCCAGAGTTTGGCCTTTTAACATTTGCTGCTTTTACCCAATTGCTAGTCATGTGGGCGGGATGGGGAGGAAGTGTGCTGGCAGGATGCAGGGAACCGAAGAGATGTATGACTTTTAAATGCCTCAAACGAGAAAGGATTAGGCTGCACATTATTGAAAGGATATTCTGCAATCATTAATGCTCTGCTGTTTGCTCACATTAGTTCCCTTAATCAGTCCTCTTTTCTAAAGAAAATAATCCTATCAACAGAAACATGAAATGTAGTTCTTTCTGGGCTTGGGAAAGAGCTCTGTTCTCACTTAAGATGATGTGTAGATTTCCAGTGCAGGAGACACCGCCATGCTGTCATGTGAACATTCTGAGAATTTTATAGAGAGTTGTCACACCACCTACAGTTACTTGTGCTTTAGAGAAGAAGGCATTGCTTAGAGGGAGAGATTACATCTGGGGAAAGTGGTGCCTACTTCTCTTGACCAGTGTAGACACTGGAGCAGAGGCAGGACTTATAGTTAGGTGAGTCAGCTTGGGTCTTGTCTCCAAAATGACCCAGGCTGAAGTCGGACTGAGTAACCGGGAAAGCGGTTTTGTGCCAAAGCTGGTGGTTTAAGGGACAGGCTCTTTCTGGTCTTGTAAAAGTTCCCACACAGACTCAGAGCATTGGAAAGGATCCCTGAAAGGTGTAGGGAATTGCTGAGGCCTTTAGTTCCTAACTTTTCCTTCTATGAGTTTCCCTCTACAATCTTCTTCAATGAATGGCTTCTGAGATCCAGAGCATTTATCACTACAGCCCACAGCATCATCCAATTTACCTAGAGTAAAAAGTAGAGTCCTTTCTCTCTCTTTCTTAACGGACCGAGCACCAATTGAGTCAGCCAGACTTCCATTTCACCACATTCTAGCTGTGTACATTTGGGTGAGCTACTCAACTTCAGTGAATCTGTTTCTTTGTAGAATGTGGTTAATGAGGACTTCTCATATCATAGTGTTGCTGCAAGAACCAGAGGACCTACCAAAAGAAGCACTCATAAAACAGTGCTAATTAGACAACTTAAGTTGTAAAAATAACTATTCACCTGAACTCCTAAAATAACTCAGGCAACACTCTGAGAACGGAAAGACCACTTGGGGTTGTGCTCTCTCCCTTGTCTCTCTCTCTCCACTGTCATGGGGCTTCATGCTGATTATAATAATTATTTTTTTCTAGGGCTATTTATTTTTATAAGGAGATAATTGTAGAAGCTATCGACTTAGCCAAGGGGATTATTCTCATGATGGAATTTCAGCTAGTAGTCAGTGGAGGGACTTAGGACAAAAGAGTTTTATTTCTATCCTTTTACTTATAAGTGTCTCCTTACACTAATAAATCTCTATGGACTTTTAAATTGTCAGATGACTCTCACACATTTAATCTTTAATAATAATAATCTTTAATAATGAGAATCTTTACTCATCATTTTGAAAATGTTGTTATGTATATGTCCTAGATAAGAACCGGGTAAAACAGTTGAGGAGATTACAAATAGTCAAGGGAGATATCTGTCTTTAGAATACTTTTAAGTCTTGCTAGATCACTGATGACAGGAAGTCAGTTTAGGCCTATGATGCAGGATTGGCAAGTTGGAAATTAATTGGCTGCCATAGTTCAGTACCTAGTTCCATTTAAAACCATCTCATAATTTTGATTGGTCATCTTGGGGAAGCCTTATCTTATGATGAGGACAGCTGGTTTTTCTCAAATGAATCTTCTTTTTCTTTTCGAGTCTTAAATTTAAGACTTTTTATTATTCTAATATCAACTATTTAATCTTTTACATTTTTTACCAGAAGGCTTCTAACCCAATTTTCTTATGGATAATATAAATAATCATACAGATTTAATATTTAATTACTTCTCACTACATATCTTCATGTATTTCTCTTTGTTTTATTTTCATATTTTATAATTAAAAAAAATAAAATTTATTTAATATACAGTGTAATAATGGTTTCAGGAGTAGAATTTAGTGATTCATCACTTACATGACACCCAGTGCTCAACCCAACAAGTGCCCTCCTAAATGCACATCACCCATTTATCCCATCCGCCCACCCACCTCCCTCCATCAACCCTCAGTTTGTCCTCTGTATTTAAGTCTCTTATGGTTTGCCTCCCTGTTTTTTTTTAATGTTTATTTACTGTGAGAGAGAGAGAGAGGGAAAGAAAGAATGTGAGCAGGGGAGATACAGAAAGAGAGGGAGACAGGGAATCTCAAGCAGGCTTTATGTTGTCAATGCAGAGTCTTACACAGGACTCAAACAGACAAACCATGAGATCATGACCTGAACCAAAATCAAGAGTCAGACACTTAACCAACTGAGCCACCCTCCCTCTCTGTTTTTATCTTATAGCTCCTTTCCTTACCCTATGTTCATCATCATATGATATCTTTCTCTGACTCATTTTGCTTAGCGTAATACATTCTAGTTGCATCCATGTTGTTTCAAATGGCAAGATTTCATTCTTTTTGATCGCCAAGAAATATTCCGTTATATATATGTATCACATCTTTATCCATTCATCAGTCATTGAACATTTGATCTCTTTCCATCATTTGGCTACTGTTCACAGTGCAGCTATAAACATTGGGGTACGTGTGCTACTTTGAATAAACAATTTTGTATCCTATATAACTAGTAGTTCAATTGTTGGGTCATAGTGTAGCTCTATTTTTAATTTTTTGAGGAATCTCCATAGTGTTCTCCAGAGTGGCTGCACCAGTACTAGCTGGAGTTGAAAAAGCATAGAAGACCTCAGAGAATCCATGTCAAATGAATCTTCTCAAAATGGATTTCAGATTATAGAATTCATAATGATATATATATATATATATCATTGCATATACCTATATTTTTATGACAGGTCTTATGAATAAAACACAATCCAATCATTATATGTAATTATTTTTATGTCTATTTTATTTTCATATTTCTATAAAATATATATAAAATATTTGAATTCTACATCACCAGAGAATGTAAATACTTTTCATCTGAGTCTCAAATTTTACCAAATATTTCTTAGAATAAGGAACAGACCAAAGATAGAGAATCTTAAAAGATTAGTAGTGGAAAAAAATATTAGAATTTAGCTGCCCCAAGCCCTTTATTTTAAAGATGAGGAATACCAGGACCAAAGAGATTGATTCAATGTGACCCAGATAGTTAATGAGGGTTTTTGTACCAAGCCCTGTATTCTGTCCTAATATAAATCTTGGTTTGGAGAAGATAATGTTATTTCTCATTCACATATGTGGGCATATGCAATTTTCATTACATATATTTGATGTTTAACTGTTCTTCTCTTCTGAATGAACCTGACACTCCTCTCTATCTCCTTTGCTTTTGTCCAAGCCTCTTTTTCACATTCTTACCAACATGTTCATCTTTTCTGTTATACAAATCTGCTACTTAGGCCATAAGCCTCTCATCTTAGCTCTACCGCCCCCATCCTTATGCCCGCTTCACTGATCACTGCGGCTATTGACATCCTGTTAGCTGCATTATGGACACATGATAGGATTGGACTATCCCACTCTTCTTTCAAGTCATGTGTGGACAGCTGACTTGTATTCAATGAAATGGGAGTGGAGAATTTAAGAGCTAGTATATGATGCATCACCACCCCTTCTCACTACTTGCAGTAGTCATGGACATTTGTGAAATGAGGTCTCCCCCATCCTGGGTTTTTGAGTGGCAACAATGAACAGAACCCTTTTCTAACACTCAAGTAGGGCAAGTGTGAAATAAACTGCCCTCTGTTGCCTTGTATAAGGACATTTTATTGCATGGTAGTAAATATGATAATAAAAGATAATAAATGGAGAGATCTTTCTCTGCCAAAATCATGGCAGAGAGTAAGAGAGAGCCATGATTTCTCTGGGAAAACTTCACTGTGAAGTGGATTATCAACTGGGCTCTGCCATGCATGTAAAAAGGGAAACATATAAAACATAGGGCCTTCTGTGAGTAGAAAGATGGAAATTCTCAGCATCCTTCAACCTTGAAAACAACAAATTCCCTTCAGTGTAGAAGAGCTCCAAAGGTGTTGAGTTATTACGTTAATATGCTTCTTTATCCTTTTATCTATATCAGTTACCAATGTCCATAGGAAATAATGAAATGCTGTGCTCCAGAGAGGTTAGAAGAAGGTCTGATATATGGAAGAACTTTCTGCTGAGTAGAGCCATCTCCAGATGGAATTGGCTCTTTTGTAGAAGGCCAGATGACCATCTGGAAGAGATACTACAGAAGACTTCCTAGAAAGTCTCTAAATTACCTTTAAATGTCAAGATTCTGCCTTCTTTCTCTACCCTACATTAGTCTAGGTTTTCTCTGGAGCTGTAAGGATTACAGTGGTATGAGCATTTTCCTTCCTTCCTTCATTCCTCCCTCCCTCCCTCCCTTTCTTTTCTTTTTTCTTTTCTTTTCTTTTCTTTTCTTTTCTTTTCTTTCTTTCTTTCTTTCTTTCTTTTTCTTTCTTTCTTTCTTTCTTACATTTAATATTAAGGTGGAAGACATACACTAAAAACAACAATATATAGATCGGACACATTAAAGAAGATCTAAATAGATGAAAAGACACCCCAGGTCCATGAATTGGAAGACTCAATATTGTTAGGGTGACAATTTTCCCCAAATTGATTTATAAATTAGATATGAGCATTTCTTGAATACAATTTGATATTGAGATTCACTCTCTAAAGCATGACCATTTCTAATGGAATATTTTTTTTTTCTCAATCAATGACTGAAATTTTAAACCCGGTGCTGAGAATAATTTTTGTCCAACACTGAATAATTCAGTCACTTGAAGAAGAAATACTGAAATTCATAGTGTTGGCAGAACTGATTTCAACAAAAGTTCCCAAAGCGATCCATAAAACAGATGGCCCTGGGATTAGCTTGCTCTGCCAAGATTTCTGGGATACATTTTAATCTGGATCGAATATAATCTGGTCTGTAAAATAAATTTGGGTTTCAGGCTCAGCTATAGGTAGATTCCATAAAAGTAATTAAAACTCATTCTAACATATCTGCAAAAACCAACCTGCATTTACTTTAAGCCACTCTCACGCACAGTATTCAACTCAGTTTAGTTCATGCTATTTATGTGATGAAGTATAAAGAAAACTAAGAAGTCAGGGAGCCCAGTTTATAACTTTAGTTCTGCCACTCGTTCCTGTGTGATCTCAGGCAAGTTCTGATGCTCTCTGAGGTAAAAGGTCCACCAAATGTTCATATTATGTAAATGTGCTATTTCTTAGAAAAAACGGAAAAATTATATTCTTTATATTTTAATTCTGAGTGAAAAAATGCTTACAGATAGCAATGGAAAACAGTCCTAAACTGCTGCTGGTTGGTAAGAGGTATGAGGGATAAATGGTAATAAAATATGAACACTTAAACAAGTGTTAAGAAATTGTGTTTAATATTCCATTGTGTATATATACCACATTTTCTTTATCCATTAATCTATTGATGGACACTGGGCTGCTTCTGTAAATTGGCTCTTGTATACAATGCTGCAGTAAACTTGGGGGTGCTGAATCATTTGGAATTAGTGTTTTTGTAATCTGAGGGTAAATGCCCAGTAGTGCAATTACTGGGTTATAGGTAGTTCCATAAAAAAGAATGAAGTCTTGCCATTTGCAACAACATGAGATGGAGATAGAGAGTAATAAACACCATATGATTTCACTCACATGCAGAATTTAAGCAACAAATGAAAAATGGGGTGGGGGAGAGAGAAGCAAGAAACAGACTCCTAACTATGGAGAACAAACTGGCGGTAACTAGAGGGGAGATAAGTGGAGCGCTGGGTGAGATGGGTGATGGGGAGTAAAGAGTCCACATCACAATGGCTCCTGAGTAATGTATAGAATTGTTGAATCACTATACTGTACATCTGAAACTAATATAACACTGTACGTTAACTGTACTGGAATTAAAAATTTAAAAATCTTAATTAAAAAAAAGAAATTGTGTTTAGCTTCTTAGAGACACTTTTACTGTTTTCATAACTATATTTGCAATACTTTTGTATGTAAATTACTTAGGTATATACTTGAATTCTTAATGTAGACAAGAAAGGCTGTTGGTTCTTCCATTTACTGCATAAACACAAACATTAGCATCAGGTTAAATAAATTCATTTAGGGGACATAGGATATTTTTGAGTTACTATAATAGTAAGATATCATCACAGAAAAATAAGAGATTACAGAAAATAAAAGTATTTTGTTGGCATCTTTGTATATATTTTCCTGGACTCTTGTGGATATGCATGAATACTGCGTATATATGTGCATCCCTACTGCGTTGGATATATATTTTGTATATACATAGAGACTCACATCCACCTTTCTGTTGGTCAAAATGGAACTTTCTTTTATTAATTTTTAGACATGACTTTTCTTTTAATATGTTTTTATTGAGCCAACAAATTTCATAGGAGCTGAGTATGTTTTTTTGCTAATGCTTTCAAGTCATATGCTCTATGAGAGCAGAAATATTTTCTATCTTGTTCTCCACTGTATTCCTTAAGCTCAGCAGAATCTACAGTCATTTATTTTCTAAATATTTACTGAATAAGTACATGAAAGGAAGAATTTGGAAAATGTACTTATGAACTCAGACATTTGTTAAAATTAGGAATACAGTTGTGCAGAAATGTTTTAAAGCTAATTAATAAATATCTCAATTGATTTTTGATTCATAAGACTCCTATCAGTTCAGTAAATACATAAAATAATAAAGAATAGAGACCCACCCAACTTTCTTTGAATAAAAATAACAAAAAAAGTAAATATGAGAAAGGAATGGATATAAGTAGGAAAAAAAAGAATGAGAAAATGACCACTAAGGCCATGTAAGTTTATGCTACTGCTCCCAAGAAATATAATAGTTTGTGTGTGTGTGTTCAAATGTATGTATTTGGATATAGCTATAAAACTCAAACTTTAAAAGCAAAAATTTGAGTCTTCAACTTAAGGAATATTTACCCATGTTTTTGAAAGAAAAGCAAGTCTGTTATGCCAATAAATTCATACTTCAGTGTAAAAATATTATAACATGAAGTGCTCACAAAATAAAATGGCAGTTTGATGTACTAAATAGATGACCATATTGCTTCAGGGGAATGATGAGAAAAGTAATGTAATACATTTATTACCTATGTGAACTTGAAATCTGAGTGTTAAACTCAATTTGGGATCTTAGTTTAAGATGAAGAATCTTAAAGAAACCTAAATACAGCAACTGAAAAAAATTTTTAATGTTTATTTTTAACAGAGAGGGAGGGAAAAAGAGAGAAGAAGACACAGAATCTCAAGCAGGTTCTAGGCTCTGAGCTGTCAGCACAGAGTCTAATGCAGGGTCCGAACCCACAAACTGCGAGATCATGACCTAACCTGAAGTTGGATGCTTAACTGACTGAGCCACCCAGGCACCCCACAACTTTTTTTCAGAAGAGCAAATACATGATGTTGAAATTGATGAAATAAACAGGTACATGATAATGTTAAGGAAAAATGTGTTCAGTTAATACACTAAGGAATAAACATACACAGTCTTTTACAACCTAAAAATAATGGAACAGAAGTTAGAACATGCTTTTCTGCTAGATATCTCCTATTTATAAATAAACTACGTTACAGAATATTATGTATTCATTGACTATTTTACCTGGAATGCATTTTACATAAAGGTATGTTTTGAATAATGGCTCTCTTCCTAAAGAGTCAGAAAGACTTCTAATGTAAAACAACACTATTAGTAATATAATCTATTTTAACTAAAATTAACTCCCCATTTATACATTGTTGAAGAATACATTGTGAATTCTACATAAAATTCTAGAAATGCCTCTTTCTTTTCAGGCAACAGAAATGAGTATGTGCTAATGCAATGCTATCTAGTAGAACTTTCTATGTTGATGGAAATATTCTCTAAGACCCACACGTGTCTGTCTGTTGAACACTTCAAATGTGGCCAGTAAAGCAGAATTATTCCTTTCATATAATAGCCACATGTGGCTAGTGGTTACCTTATTGGACAGCACATCTAACTACTCTTTCTAAGGTTTTTTGTTACAAACTGTATTTTGAAGAGTAGCGTGAGGAGTAGATCACCCCCATTTGTTTACCATGATGGTGGGGTAGCATAGTATGGCTTAGGCATCTTACAAACTCACTGTCTACACACAAATTGGCACGGTCAAACCAATTTTCCTTTTTGCTTTCTCTTTTTACCAGATCTGGTAAAAAGAAGATCTACTCTGTTCTCAAGATCCAACTCAAATGTTTCCTTTCTAATGTTCCACTTGACTCAATTACTATGTCCTTTGCATATAGAGAAATTAAAACCTGTGTCATAGAATGTCTCACATCTGTAACCTTTTTGAAAAGATGCTTGTGAAACCAGCTTTATCTCAAGTAGATTTTATTCTTCAATAATACCATCATTTCTAGTGTAACTAGTGATTGATGACTGAATGAATGAAAGTATCATAGTTAGTTGAATGAATGAATGAATGGAAGTATCATACTTAGATTTTTCCCTCAAAGAGTTCATGATAGAGACATACACAGACATAAATATGTTTCCCTATTTTCTCTGTGATCTGTCCACAGATGTTTTTAGGACATATTCTTAAGATCATAAAGTGAGCTACAGTACACAACCCTGCAAGAAGGAATTAGAAAGTCCACCTGTTGTGAATAATTTAAAATATGTAGAAAATACTAACTAAAGGTTGGTTAATTATTCTTTTTGATTTACAGCAGGATTTCTGAGTAAATCATCTTATTTGACCTAGCTGGCCTGAAGATTTACTGCTGTTTTCAAAAAAATGTGTTTGCCTTGGCATACTTTCATTCTTTTCTAGTTTTATATTATTAATTGTTCTGAAACTTAATGTAATTTACTGAATTAATCATTATATAGGACATAGCATCAGACTGAGTAGATATGAATTACCTGGGGAGTAAGGAAGACATGAGTACTTACTACTGCAATATCAGATACACTATGACATTCAGGTTAGAGTATATACAAGAATGGGTTCCTAAGGGGGAAATGTGATCACCCATTACAAGACAGTTTACAAGTGTCTAACACTCTTTGTTATTTAGAGTGTATTTCATTTATGAGAACAGGTTTGCAGTAGGTAATTAACTATGTGAAACCCACATTAAAGATTCAGATAATAAAATATTAACATAAAATATTAATTATTAATATGCCACACATATTGTGTGAGTGAACTTGAGCATAAGGATATGTATTTATTAATTTCCCCTGGAAATTAATGTACAAAAGAACAACCCGCTCTAACCTTGGTTCACATAGACCCACCTCCTGGGAGAAATTTGATTAATGGGAACAGTTATAGAAGGTATTATGCTTTGATTAATGTACTTTAATTTTTCTAAAAAAAAAAAAGAGGATCTCTTTTTGCACATTCAACAATAAAATGATTATATTCACTGAAATGTCACATTCTTTTAGTTTTGACATTTCTTGGTACAAAAATTTCTGTAAATATAACCCAGGAGATGAATTTATATGCAAACAAAACTTCACTAGTAGATAATGACTTTATTTTTAAAGAGGCTTCAGTAATATTTTATTCTGCATAAAGATTCCTTTAATAAAGAAAACCAAAGAATGGTGTCAGTACATTTACCAGGAGAATAGATAATATTTAATATTTGCCCTCGTCCCTATTTTCATATTAATAGGTTGATATTGCACTCTTTCTGGAGTTGATTTGACTCTTGAAAAAATATTTGTCCAAAAGTTAAGGTGGGGAACATGTCCTCATGGCTTGCCAAAATCAATTTTCTCAATTCTATCAGTAAACTTTATCATTCTATATGGCTTTAGATTGCATTTCTTATTCTGATACACCAGTTAAAAAAATACTCCCTCACTCACTAATTATGCTCATTTATTTAACAGATATTAACTGCATCTATACTATGTACCAGAAACAATACTATGTGTGGGTGTACAGTGCTTCTTGCTCTCAGTGATATTACATTCTAAGGGAAATAACTAATATTAAATCAACTTGCAGGTAATATGTAATTAATAATTGTAATAAGTGATAGGAAAATAAAGACAGGGGTAATTTAGATTGATGAAAGGTTTAGCAGGGAAGGCTGCTCTAAGGAAATGATGTATGAGCTGAGATACAACGAATTAGTAGGAACCATTCATAGGAAGTATCTGCGGAGGCCAAGAGTGATGTGTGTTGTATGGTAGGTGTGAATGAACAGCAGAAAGTATGGTGAGTCTAAAAGCACTATAATTGTGACAACTATTCTCACTTTGTGGGAAGTCTCAGAGGCCAGTGGCTGGAATATAATGAATGACTAGGTGAGTTAGAAGAGGGAATCTACTAGACAATGAAGATCATGTCGGCCATGGGAAAGACTCTGATCTTTGACTTAAGAGTGAGAGGATTCCACCTGAGAGTTTTAAACCAAGTTGTCCATATTTCTGAAAATGAGCATTCTGCTTACGTAGTAGAGGAGGGGTTATATGTAGGCAAGAGTGCACCTAGAGTTCAGAATACTATCTTAGCACAGGTGAGGACAATATTGTCATGAACTAGAGTAGTGGCAGTGGAGATGGAATGAAAAATAGATGGATTCAAGATATCCATGGTGTGATATGTGAGGGATGAGGAGAAGGAAGTGTTTTGTTGTTGTTTTTTGTTTTGTTTCTTTCTTTCTTTTTTTTTTTTTTTTTTTTTTTAGTTTAGGGAGAGAGAGCATGTGCCAGTGAGGGAGGGGCAGAGAGAGAGAGGGAGAGAGAGAATCCCAAGCAGGCTTTGCCCTGTCAGCACAGAGCCCCATATGGGGCTCGATTTCATCAACTGTGAGATCATAACCTGAGCCGAAATCAAGAGTTAGATGCTGAACCGACTGAGCCACCCAGATGTCCCTAGGAGAAGGATGTTTTAAGAATGATTACCACTGTTCTGGATTGTACATGGTGGTGGTGGGAAGTGACACTTATAAAAACAGAAAAAAAAAGTAAGTTGCAGATTTGTCAAAGTTGTTTAGGACTAAATAGATATAGCAAAATTTTGGGGACAGGCTAAGTTTGAGATATCTGTGAAACTCAAAAGTAATTCCCTCAAGTAGATAGACGCATATGGAAGTGTGAGGTTCTGATGGGAGTCTGAGTTGAATTAAAAAAAAAAAAAACTGAGTCTTCAAATATGGATGTTGATAAGGAGGGCAAGAATGACAAGAGTAAACACAAAACATATTTTTTAATCACTATTTGAAGCACTTTATAATATTTCATTTAATGTTTGAAATGATTTTATGAAGTAGCTACTATTATCTTCATTTTACAGGTGGAAAAACTGAGGCTTGACAATCGCTGGCCAGGAAGTACAGAGCAAAGTTTAGAACTATGGCATTCTGGATCCAGATTCCATACTCTGATCTACTATGCTCTGCTGTTCTTAAAAAACAAACAAACCAAAAAAGCCTGGACAAATTCACCATGTCCTTTATATCAAAGGTATAGCTATAATTTTCTATCACAAAAAGATTAGGTGTTCAGAAAATTAGGAAAAGTAGAAGTTATCCCCTACCCTTTTCTGATTTAAAATATGAGATTAAGCTCAGTCCTCATGTTTACATGTGATGATAATCAATGCAGAATTGATTCCAATAAAGTGCAAAGTAAAAAAAGACACCCCAGAACTGATCCTTGAGACAATTCCAAACTATAGTTTGCTTGAGAGCAGAAGTTGGCCATGACATTGAAAGGTTTGCCAGACACATAAGAAGAAAACCAGGAGAATGTCAATCATACAAGCAAGGAGCCAAGGAAAAACTCTACCACTGCTAGGCCTTTACTGGCTCTTTAAATCTGCAAACCCACCTGACCCCTGACCCACCTCAAACAAAAGGCAATTCCTGGGGCCCCTGGGTGACTCAGTCAGTTAAGCATGCAACTTTGGCTCAGGTCATAATCTCTCTGTTTTCCTCAAGGAAAAAGAACTTCAAAAGGGAGGAAGAAGTCAACTGTGTCCACGGCTGCTAAAGCATCTACTTAAATTTATTATAAAATAGAAGGTCCTTAAAAATACATGCTAATTTTAAAGAAAGAATGTTGGGATAGCTATGGACAGTTAAGAGCCAACTCTAATCCCAGTTCTGACATTTCATAGATGAGTAATATGGGGCAGGTCCCCTAATCTCTCTAGATTTCAGAATCCTAACCTATAAAATAAATATGAACCAAACAGTCTGTATGAGTCCTTCCTCTCCCCAAGTGCTGTTTTATTATTTACAGTTTATCTATATTTTACATTAAGTTTTTTGTTGTTGTGTTGTTAGAAGGTCTTTTCCTGAGCAAACGATTATTTTGTTCGCATTCACAATGACTTGCAGCGGACACACACTCCTGGTCTGGGAGATCAGCTTACACACACATCATGCAAAACAAAGAAGTTACATGAAGATTAGATCATGATAGAATAGTTTCAAATTTCCGCATGGAACATTACTTTCTGTTTACCCTAATGTATAGTCTCCACCATCAACACAAAAAAATATTTATACACAGGGGAGCTTAGAAGGTTCTCAAGTGTCTGGCTCTCGCCCTTCAAAAGTTGTTCAGTTTGGCAAGTTCCTCATGTATTTGTGGGTTTGACATTGGCACGTGTGTAACACGTAAACTTGCATTTTGTGGACAATGTGTACTTATCAGCAATTCTAAATGGCATTCACATTTAATTATATCCTTCTGTCCTTACTCTTTTATCAAAATACTGGTGTGATAAAAGCAAAAAATCATCCTTTTTTATTTATTTGTTTTAAGAGGGAAGTAGAGGGGGGGAGGGGCAGAGAAAGAGAGTGAGAGAATCCCAAGCAAGCTCTGCACTGTCAGCTTGGAGCCCAATGTGGGGCGCCAACTCATGAACTATGAGATCATGGCCTGAGCTGAAATCAAGAGTTGGTCGCTCAACCAACTGAGCCACCCAGGCACCCCCCAAAATCATCTTATTCTTTACATGTATGTAAGGATTGGTTGCTATCCAAGTAAATAAGGGCAAATTATGTGACCTAATAAAATTGGAAGGGGACTATCTTTATTCTGATGTGAACAACTGTTCTGGCTTAATAGTGAGTTCAATATCTTGACTTATGAGTATTAAATGAGTTTGATGTCCCTAATTATGAAGATTCTGAGTTACAGGAAAAGGCACTAGGTGGATACAAAGATAAGGTAGTCCTTATTAATTTTCCTACAGATATAGAAGACTTGATTTGGTAATTATGGGTCAGATGGATTTATGTTTAACTTGCTGGATCTATCATATACTAGTGTGATTTTTGGCAGATTATTTGGCTTGTGGTTGATATGGTCATCATTAGAATGAACAACATATTAATACCTAACTCATAGGCTTGCTAAAAGATTATACATAAAATTCTAAATATAGTGCTGGGCATATAGGAAGTTCTCAGTTATTGATAGCTGTTTTCATTACCATTTTACTATTGCTATTGTTAGAGTTGTCCCAACATCACAGTGTCATGCTGTGAAGGGTATACTATATAAGTGACACTAATAAAATATATTGTATATTACAGACTGGAACTAGATATGGACTGATGTCAAAAGCTAGGACACACTGACTGACATCTTTACCACACTGTTCTTTTATATTTTTTGAAAGTTATCTTATAAAAAAGATATTTGGTAGATTTGTTTCTGTATAATTAAGAATAAAGACATGTAAAATAAAAACTGTCTTCAATAAATGATCTCCTGAAGTCAAGTACAACTTTGCAGAGTTTCCTTTATGCACTGGCAACAAAATGCAAACAGAACTTCAGTTCATAAAATTGCTTATAGTTCCTACAGTCAATAAACACTTGAGTGACTGACTCAATGGCATTTAGAATTTGCTCTTCTGTTTTTCAGAAAATGCAAAGGCTTACTCAGAAAAGTTATACAGCATCTATACAGCAAATTAGATGCTAATGTCTCTTTTATAAGACATTCAAGTTATTTACATTATAACTTTATTAATTTATGTCCTTCCTATTTATTGTGAACTCCAAATATCAGAGAGAGGAAGCATTTTTCATCTCTGGAATGTTACGCATGTTAATTAATTAACATCCATATTCAGTTACTTTTCATTAATTAAAAGCTTGTAGAGCACTTAGTTTATGCCAGACATTGAATAAACAATAATGGACTTAAAGACTTAAAGTCAAAAGTCTTAGCAAGGGTTTCTCCATATACATGCAAACACACAATGTGTATGTGTGTAAGTATAAAATATGTATGTATGTAGCAAATCTATATTACATATGCATGCATACTAATCAACATACATTTGCAAACAACAGTATAATCTAGATTCCAATAAGCACAAATAGTAGGGTAAGAATATACTGTGAAAAAGGTGTTAAATCCTTCCAGCAGAATCTAAGTTTTTTTTTTTTTTTTTTTTTTCAGAAAAGGTGGCAGCTAGCTAGTGCTAGAAGGCTAGGAGGATTTTATGCAGTTGAAGAAAAGAAAAGAAAAAGGTGGGGTGAAAGGAAGGTCATTCCTGCAAGATGAATCCAACACACACACACACACACACACACACTCATAAAATAAAGGACATGGAAATAAAGGAATAAAGGAATGAATGGTGTGGAATAAAGAACGTTAACTGTAGAAGGTCATATAGGGTTCTTCCCCAGACTTAAAGCAATCACAACAATTATCCAATTTTTAGTTATATGGATTATTAGGATCAAACGGGGCAGGAGTACTTCTAAGATACACAATGCAAATTAATGAGTTTATAGGAGAAAAGTCTGGGATTTGTTGCTAATAAATAACTTGCTTTTTTAAAAGTTATTTTATGTTTGAGAGAGATAGAGACAGAGAGAGAGACAGAACATGAACAGAGGAGGAACAGAGAGAGAGGGAGACACAGAATCCAAAGCAGACTCCAGGCTCCAAGCTGTCAGCACAGAGTCCAATGCAGGGCTCGAACACACGAACCATGAGATCATGACCTGAGCTGAAGTCCCATACCCACCCTGACTGAGTGACCCGGGCTGCCCCATAAATAACTTGTTTTCAACTTGTCTCTCTTTAGTTTTAAATCTAGTGTCCCTGGGACCATCCATTGGCAACACTCATGGCAATTTATTAGTTTCTACAGGTTAACTCTTCTGGAGAATGCTGAGTATACAATATGTGATATCTAGATTTAGGAAATATTTCAGTCTATTTTGGTAACATTTCAATGCTTCAGATAGGGCTTTTCTTTTTCTGAGTTTGAATTAATCAGATAATACCATGTTTTAATTATCTTTATTTTGATGTCTTGTTTTTCAGTGGTGTAACTATGCAGTTTATTCACAATGTGCTTCTTTTCCATATTTCCATATGATAACCTAATAAATATATAATTTTCTTTCTCATAGAGATGTTATGATAATCATGAAGAATGGGAATGAGTGAATAAATGAATGAATGAAGTAATCCGTGAGTGGCTTGTGAGAAATCTAAGCATGAATTCAGGTTATTGTCAATTACTCTTGCTGATTAGATTTAAAACACTAAATTTAATATTTAAACATCCCCAAATGTTGGTAACTTGTAGTTTACTATTTTTAAGTCTTTTTACTGAGAAGACTCAAGACACTTCTAAGGACAGAAATGGCTAAACCAGCCACTTAAAACCTGCCACTTTTAACCAATATGTGTACTGTGATGTCTGAGAAACCTGACTCTTACTCTTTAATAATGATAAGGTGGCTCAAAGTATAATTTCACAAATTATCTCTCATTCATATAAATGTATTACTTTACCTTCTTCAGTGTATTCACCAGGACTTTACTTTACCTTCTTCAGTGTATTCACCAGGACTTTATCTCAGCCTGAGTGGTTTAACCTTTAATGTGTATTTGGAGCAAGAGTTGTATAACTTTAAAACCGAATTACCATTTACAGAATTTTTGTCCCTTTTTCACAGATGTCAAAGTTGTTAAAATCATATTTCCATGACATACACATTTTAGGAAGTGACTATAATCTTTTTTTTTTTTTTTTTTTTTTTTT